>VCKV01000006.1:11555000-12755000 GCA_005876975.1 Drosophila orena | reverse complement strand
AAGCGGACGGCAGTGGCTTGCCATTGTGATAGAACTCGATGCGCAAGTTGGGATCGTGGACTGGAGCGACCTGGGCCTCAAAATGAGCGGTCTGACCCTCATAGATCTCAGTGGAGCCGCGAAGTTCGGCGGTGAAATGGGGTGGACTGATTGGAGCGTCTCCAACCTCGGTACGGGCATTCGGCACCTTCGACTCCAGCTTTTGAATCTTTTCCAGAGCATCGGGATGCTGGGTATCCAGGATCATGCTGCGGCGGTTCAATACGCGCACATTGCAGGTGTTTACAGCCTCACCCAGCTGGTTGGTGGCCTTACAAATGTAGGTGCCGGTGTCCTCGCCATAGACGTACAGAATGTCCAAAGCGACGTAACCGAAGTCGTGGGTAGTGCGGTAACGGTGACCAGTAGGCAGCTGCTTGCCATTGCAGAACCACTCAATCTTTAGGTTGGGGTCGTTGATCGGTTCCACTCGGCACTCCAAGTGGGCGTGCTCGCCCTCCTTCAAGTGTTCTAGGTTGCTTAGCGGTGTGAGGAAAATGGGCTTCTGGCCCTTCTCCTCCACGACGGGCTTAGGAGGAGGCGCATATGTTTCCAGTTGGCGAATCTTCTCCAAACGCTGAGCATCCAAGGTGTCCAGATCGAGTGTTTTGTTTGCTGTTGGAAAGACATTGAGAGCGGATTAGTGAATTTCGACCAGGTTTATTTTGTTTTCATTACCTGTTACGTTTACAGCACAAGTCGTGACAGCTTCTCCAATAGCGTTCTTGGCCTTGCACATGTAGGTGCCGGTGTCTTCGGCATGGGCATACAGAATGTCTAGCGCCACGAAGCCAAAATCGTAGGTGGTCTTGAAGCGGTGACCAGTTTGTATGGGCCGGCCGTTGCAGTACCACTCCACCTTCATGGTGGGATCATTCACAGGAATTAATGTGGCCTCCAGGTGGACGGGAGTTCCCTCGTTGACCTTGGCATTACGCAGAGGGCGGCCGAATTGCGGACGTTCGGCGTGGAACTGCTCCTCGTCGGTTTTCCTCTGGAATCGAGAAGTATCTTCCAGATGCTGGATCTTGGTCAGAGCCTCCTCGTGCTGAGTCTCGTGAATGATGGACGAGCGCGAGGTCACGTTGAGCACAATCGAGTTGATGGCTTCACCCAGGTTGTTGGTCACTCGGCAAGTGTACTCGCCGCTGTCCTCGGCATAGACAGTGAGAATGTCTAAGGCGGCAAATCCGAAGTCGTACGTGGTGCGGAAGCGATGACCAGTGCTCAGTGGCTTTCCATTATGGAACCACTCCACCTTGAGGTTGGGATCTGGGTAGGGTTCAATGCGGCACTCGTAGTGGGCACTCTGACCCTCGACCAGGTTGCTGGGTCCAATCAGCTTGGTGACAAATACCGGGGCGGTGGTCACCGTGTACTCCTCCTCCTCCCTGCGCTGGTACCTGCTGTGATCCTCCAGCTGATGGATCTTGTGCATGGCGGCTTCGTGCTGGGTCTCCAGTTGAATGGAAGTCTTGGATTGCACAATGAGCGAGGCAGAGGTAACCGCCTGGCCCAGATCGTTGACAGCCCGACAGGTGTAGGTTCCAGAGTCTTCGGGATTCACATACTTCATGTTGAGAGCGACATATCCGAAATCATGCATGGTGGTGGTGCGGTTGGAGGCTTCAATAGGTTGACCGTTTCGCAACCACTCAACCGTCAATTTCGGATCGCCCACTGGAATCAAGCGAGCCTCAAAGTGCACCGCCTGGTTTTCAGCCACACGGACATCTCTTACCGGCATGGTGAAGACAGGGGCCTGGGACACGAATTCGTCCTGGACGCTGATGCGCTGACGCTTGGAGCCATCCTCCAAATGCTGCAGACGTGGCAGAGCGGTTTCGTGCTGGGACTCCAGGTAGATGGACTTCTTGGTGTGCACGACAGCCACAGCAGAGGTGATGGCCTCACCCACAGCGTTGTAGGCACGGCAGGTGTAAGTGCCGGCATCTTCGGGCAGAGTGGACATTATATCCAAGGCAACAAAGCCGAAGTTATTGGTCTCAGTGAAGCGAGAACCAGACTTAAGAGGGAGGTTGTTATGGTACCATTCCACGCGCATTGACGGATCAGAAACGGGAATCAGACGGCATTCGAAGTGGGCCCTCTGGTTCTCCTTGATTTCTACATTTTTCAGTGATGTAGTGAAGACCGGAGCCTGCTTGGTGCTTTCATCGATTTCCTCACGTCGGGTATAGCGCGAACGATCCTCCAGGTAATGGATCTGCTCAAGTCCGGCCTCGTTCTGGGTGACAGTAACGATCTGCTCACCACTGCGGCACTGCAGCTCCACTTGCGTTTCGTCAGAGCCAATCAGGTTAACGGCCCTGCAGGTGTAGATACCCGAGTCCTCAGCAATCAAATGGACAATGTCCAAGGCCACGTAACCGAAGTCATGAATGGGACGGAAGCGGTGGCCCACAGTGATGGGACGTCCGTTCTTAAACCACTCCACCTTTAGGTTGGGATCCGTCACCGGCTCAATCTTGCACTCGAAGTGGGCGTGACCACCCTCGCGGGTGTTGGTCAAGCTCTTGGGGTGGGTGAGGAACCGCGGACGAATGTTCACAACTTCGTCGACGAACTCGCTGCGGCGATGGCGGGTCGAGTCCTCCAAGTATTGGATCTTCTGAAGACCCGACTCGTTTTGGGTCTCCAAAATCAAATCATTCTTAGCGATAATCCGCACGGAGCACGAGGTTACGGCTTCACCCAATTGGTTTCTGGCCTGGCAGGTGTAGACGCCCGAGTCGATGGCGTAGCAGCCAAGCAGGTCCAAAGCCACGTAATCGAATTCGTAGGCGGGACGGAAACGATGTCCTGTCTTAACAGGCTTTCCGTTTACGAACCACTCGATGCGCATACTGGGATCTCCCACGGGCTGCAGGCGGCACTCCAAGTGCACGTTGGTACCCTCAATAGTCTCAATGTTGTGCAGGCCCCTGGTAAACTGGGGCGCTTGCATGATGGTGATATCCTCCTCCTGGTGGTGGCGGCGTCTTGAGTCCTCGAGCAATTGGATCTGCTCTAGCGACTGTTCGTTCTGAGTCTCAGTCACAACGTCCGTGTGGTCGATCACACGCACGCAGGCTGAAGTGTGAGCCGTGCCCAAGTGGTTGGTGGCCCGCACAGTGTATTCTCCAGAATCGGCGGCCGTGGCCTTGATAATATCCAGAGCTACGAAGCCAAAGTCATAGTAAGTGCGGAATCGGGAACCCACGGTAATGGGGCGACCATTGTGGAACCACTCGACGCGCATGGTGGGATCGCCCATCGGCTCAAGGCGGCATTCCAGATGGATGTTCTTGCCATCGTGGATGGGCTTTGGATCACTTAGCGGTGTCACAAACACTGGCTTCGACTTGGAGATCTCTTCGATGTCATACTGAGGCTCCACGAACGGCTTGTTCTCCAAGTTTTGAGTCTTCTCGTACAGGCCGCGGTGCATGCTAGATGTGTCGATACTGGAACGAGCTATCAGGGAAAAAAATAATGAATATCGGTTCTAATGGGGAGTACTGGGTTTTGTACTTACTTTCCACTATCATCGTTGCTTGCTGCTGAGCTTCACCTAGCTTGTTCCTAGCCACCACGAGGTACACGCCAGCATCTTCAGCGCGCACCTGCGAAATATCCAGGGCGACGTAACCGAAGTCGTAGTATGTCTGGATGCGATTAGCGGCGGTGATGGAGCGACCGTTGTGGTACCACTCGATCACCAGACCCAAATCGCTCTGGGGCTCAACACGGGCCTCAAAGTGAGCGCGCTGGCCCTCGAGAATTTTGGTGGTTCCCTTCAGTGGGCCGAGGAAACGGGGAGCCTGGGTGATGTAGGTCTCCTCCTCCTCGCGACGTCCGTAGCGCGACGAGTCCTCCAGATGCTGGATCTTCTGCAGACCACCTGGGTGCTGCGACTCCGAAACGATTTCGTTCTTGGAGATAACCGAAAGCTGGGCCACGGTGGTGTCCTGACCCATGGCATTGTAGGCGCGGCAGGTGTAGGTACCGGCATCGTAGATGGTCAGCTGCTTAATGGTCAGCGCCACGTAGCCGAAGTTATGGTAGGTGGTGATCCTGGAACTGGCTTCCAGGGGCTGTCCATCCTTCAGCCACTCGACCCGCATGGTTGAATCTCCAATGGGTTCAAGTCTTGCCTCGAAGTGCGCATGCGCGTGCTCGCGCAGATCCAACTGGTTCTGGATCGGTGTCTTGAATTGGGGCGGGGCAATGGCCTCGGCAGCCTCTTGGACATGACGACGCTGCTGGGACTTCCGGTAATCCTCCAGTTCCTCCACCTTTTCGATGTAACGCTGCTGTTCGGGTATACCCAGATCAGCAGTGACTTGCGAGCGTGAGTGAACACGAATGGTGGACTGACTGATGGCTTCTCCGATGCGATTCACTGCCCGCACAGTGTAAGTGCCAGCATCTTCGGCTCTCAGGTGCAAGATGTTCAGGGAGACATAGCCGAAGTTGAAGATGGCAGTGATGCGGGAGCTAGCCGTGATGGGTAGTCCGTCCTTGTACCATTCCACTCTCATGGACGGATCGTTCACAGGTGTAACTTGCGCCTCAAAGTGCACGTTCTTGCCCTCCTCGAATTCGCCAAGATCGCGGAGTGGGCGGATGAACTGGGGCGCCTGGTTGAGCTGCTCATCGATGCTCTCTGTGCGCTGGTAGCGCGAGTAGTCCTCCAACTGGCTGATGTACTGCAGACTGTTGGGGTTCTGCGAAGATTGTTCAATGGATGGGCGCTGCACCACGGACAGAATAGCGCGGGATTCAGCCACTCCGCTGGCGTTGCTCACGCGGCACATGTACTCGCCGGAGTCGTGACCCATAATGCTCAGAAGATCCAGAGCAATAAAGCCGAACTTGAAAACGGATGTGGCGCGGGCACCTTGCGATAAAATGTATTGATTATTATTCTTAATTTACGTTATTGGGATTACTTACTGGCTGCGAGCGGACGCCCATTGAGGTACCACTCGACGACCATGGTGGGATCGCCAACTGGTTCGATGCGGGCTTCCATGTGAACACGGCCACCTTCGGTCTGCTGCACATTCTGCAGCGGGATGATGAACTGGGGCGGCGGATAAACGCGATCCTCCTCACCAGGGCGCAGATGGGGCTTGGCGCGCTCCACATGGCGAAGATAGATGATTTCAGGGCCAGGAATGGGTCTAATAAACAAAAAGGAACTTGTTAGATAATAATTTCTAAATATCACTGTGGCTCAGCAAAACCTACTCTGGCTCGATGACTTTCGTTGGTCTCGGGAGATTGAGACGACGCTGCTCGTAATTTGGTTGTTCCCTAGGAACCTCGACATACAGCCTGGCCCTATTGGCCGTGGATCCAGCGATGTTTTGGGCGGTGCACTGGTACCATCCAGCGTCGTTGGCTGTGACGCGTGGAATCTCCAGGCAGGTGGCTCCTCCGTCGATGCCCACAAAGCGCTCGGCGGTGGACGAGATCTGGACGCCGTCCTTCTGCCAGGTGATACGTGGCTGCGGAGTTCCAATGGCATTGGCGCTCATGGTGATCGGCTCACCTTCGCGCACAGTCATGGTGCTGAAACGCTGGACAAATTGTGGTGCGACAACCTGTTCCTTTTCCAACACGTTCAACTGTGCCTCGATGGCCACTTCACCGGCCTTGTTGCGGGCCAGACATTGGACCGCTCCGGCATCCAATCGGGTCACATTGGTGATCATCAGCGAGTGGCTGCCCGTTTCGTTGACCAGAATCTTGTGCGAGGCATCGTCGCGCACTTGCCGGCCGTTGATAAGCCAAAAGACCTCGGGGTAGGGATTGCCAGTAACGCGACAATCGAACCTGGTCATGCGACCCTCGGTGATCTCGCGATCACCGAAAGCCTTCACAAAGGCTGGCGGCAATGCCTTGCCGGCCTCCAATTGCTCGGCCATCACGTCCACGGGCTTTGGTTCGTAGACGGATTCCGCGGCGGGTTCCACAGCCAGCACGGCGGATGAAACCACGCAGCCCTGCAGATTCTCGGCGAGCAGGGTGTAATGGCCGCCATCGCGAGCCGTGGCATTCTTCACGCGGAGCGTGGCCACTCCACTCGAATAGGAGATCTCGTACTTCTGCGAGGCCACCAAACGCTGGCCATTATGGAACCAGGTGAGCCGGGGCTTCGGGTTGGAGCCCACGCGTGCGGTGAACACGGCATCGGATCCCTCGATCAGCTTGGAGCTACGCGGCTTCTGCGAGATCTGCGGCGCCTGCGCAGGACCCAGGTTGTGGTCCAGCTCCTGGGAGAGTTGGGAGTCCTGCTCGTAGCCAGATCGACGCGTTATGGCCTCACGGAAGGAAACCTCACGTAGCAGCCTGTACTCGAACGTGTCCACACGGAACTCCTCCTCAATGGAGGTATACGAGTATCCGTTCGAGTAGATGTTCTTCTCCAGATTCTGGATGGGCTGCAGGGCGGGCATTGGTGCTCCCTCCGGCTGGATGTAGACGCTGCAGATGGCCTCGCCATACTGATTGCGGGCAGTGCACGTGTACTCGCCCTCGTCCCCGGGTCCGATCTGATTGATCAGCAGGGACACATCGCCGGTGGCCTCGTTGTAGCTCATCCGGAACTTCTGCGACTCGAGAAGGGGTGCGCCTTTCCGGGTCCAGGTCACGAATGGCTTCGGGTTGCCACGCAGGCGTCCCTCGAACAGGGCATTGCCGCCCTGGGCGAAGCGAGCGTTCTTGAAGATCTGCTCGAAGACGGGCGGCGAGATGTCGCCCTGGGCGTACACGTGTGTCAGCGATGGGGGCACGTAGGCGCCTCCGATGCTGCCACCATGATGTTGTTGCACTGTAAGATTCAAGCATTCTCATTAGGACCGTTCGGTTTTGGGAGTGGCGTGGATATGGTTGCGGATGTAGCGTTTTCATTCGATTTCCAAAAAAAAAAAGTACAAATTTAAATGACAAAATTGTATTAATTTACCTTCAAATGAATTGAAATTAAAAAAAAATTCTGCGAGTAAAGAACCTAACCCATTCGTTAAAGTCAGCTTAATTATCATATCGAATGTCGTATGTAATTGTTTTTGTAATAAAATATAAAACTATGAAAATATTAATTAATGTTTGTTATTAGTTCTGAAATATTTAAATGAGTATAATTGAGTTCAGTGAAACACAGGCGGTATAAAATATTTAAGTGACACATTTCTCCAAGCTGTCATATTAAATTAATCGTTCAATTTATTTTAATTTCCACGCTAATTAATTTTTAATAATCTGGAAGCTTGTTATCATGGTCCAAAAGTATCTCAAAGTTGCACTATGTGCACGATCTATTCTTGAAACATAAAGTTTATTTATTTTTTTTGCATATATTTAGTTCGCACACGTACGAAACTATTTATAGTTGTAATCGCCCAAAGGTAAACAACTCTAAATAAATATCTGTATTTGCATCCGTGATGTATATTTATAATACATATATACATATATGTATGTATATATGCATTGTTTGTTTATCACTTGAAGATATTTATTTATGTGTGTCATGAACGTAAAGAACATATATGTAAGTATGTATGTTCATGACTTTTAAAACAGCTGATCGGAAGAATTGCTTGATGTATACAAATGATAATATCGGCTGCCAGTTCTCTTTCTTCTGAATTCTTCTCCCACTTGCTTCGGCTTTTTGCTTCGTGAATTCATATTCGGTTCTTTAGTATAAGAGATTCCCGAATTGTTAAGAGATAGTATTTTTGTAAATTCTCTTCTACTGCTCTCTCGCTTTTTGCTCTTTCGCTCTCTCGCGCAGTGTTTAAAAACGTTGTTTTTTGAAATTTTACATTCGCGCATTTGTTTTTAAAGTGAATTGATAAAATTCACTGGAAGAAAAATGTAAACAAATTTCGAGGTATACAAACTCTTATACGATTTATATATAGCATCGGCATACATATGTACATATGTGTGTCAGTGCAGTCGTGGGAGATGAATAGATAATCTTATAAATACACCACATTTTGGCTGTATCCGTCAATTAAGATTTAAATGATGAAACATACATATGTTGACACATGAATTATATGTTGGGTAAAATGTTGGACATTCTAAATGTATGAGGTTGGGATTTATTTTTGATTTCATAAATTTCCGTATCGACTCATGTGCGGATACATCAGGAGGATTATAATAAATGATGACTCAAAATGTCCATTACATTCGAAATTTTCTGTTTTCTCAAAGTAGATTTATGAGGAGACATAAACAAGATTGCTCTGAGTTATTCGCCAAGTGAAATAACAAATGTTACCTGTATCTTTTAAGTAGATATTTTCTATTAATTGTTTCATGTTTATCTCAGAAATGTGAAAAAGGGATTTAAATTCTTTTTGACAGAGATTAATAATGGTGCTAACAATATCATTTTAGGAAATATTGCGTTTGGATAATATCTAATCAATAATAGAGCTTATTTCAGGAAAAAAAAGTTCTATCAACGTAAGGCAACAATAGCTTCAATAGTTGATATCAAATTTACGGAATACTATACTGCAAGACAAAATCTCTATTGCAAGTGCAACATAAACCAATTATTGTTTTTTCCCAAGAAAGTTTCGTTTGATTCAATAAAACTAGTCTTTTTAGTTTGAAAAGTGAATTTGAGAACGCACCTAATACTGAAATTCTGTTAAAAGGAAAGAACACCCTATCGTTCTGCATTGGCTCATAGTATATACATAGAATTGAATTAAAAAATATTCTGTTTACACCTAAAATAGCTGGTGTACTAGAATCGTCGTAAAGTATGTTTTTTATTTATTTTTAATTGAAACCGAGCTTGCCTAAAATATTCGACAAGAAATAGGATAACAATATGTCTCTTACTACCAATATTAGATTCCATATTTTTATCTTTGACAATTAAATAAAAATACAGGACTTTTACTTTTGATCTTCTAAGAAGCATTTTTGACAAGATTCGGAAGTGCAAATCCCTTAAACCGCAAACCCCATAAGTTAAGCCCAAATATTTAGCTATGTGCTTTTGTTTTTTGATATAGCTTTAGCATTCGGCCAGCAGGAAATTAATGATTTCAAGGACATAGCAGTGGAGCAACGATTAAAGCTTGATGATTGAACGCTTTGTCCTGGAGCCTTCGGCCATCCAGCGGAAATTGCTTGGGGACAGTGGGGATTCTAAATCCACGGTGTGAATCCCACCGAGCCTCGCAAACTTTCCCTGGGATCGGCCGCCCCTGACAGGGGACATCCAAGGACACAGGGGACAAGGACGAGGACTGACCTTGCCGCTGGGTGGTGACTTGGCTGCGCTGGACGTGCTGCTCGGTGCGGCTAATCCTTTGCTCCTGGTGCTGCTCCTGGCTGGAGTGCGAGTACTCCTGGGTGGAGTACTGCTGCACCTGCTGGTGCTGCTGGTTTTGCTGCTGCTGGTACGGGTTCGGATTTTGTCGTTGCATTTTGCTGCGTTATATATCACTATATATCATTTAAAATGACAACCAAATCGTTGCAGAATGAACTGCACTGTAGAATTGAACACCTCGCGATCACTCTTTCTTTGATTTGCTTCTTCACTTGATATACTTCTATATATACTTATATCTCTTTGGTCGCTGCTTTAAATTGCTGAAATAAAAATAATAATTGGTACGAACTTTCACTTTAATTAGGCAACGAAAATTCACGACACGGCTTATTTATCACTGCGGTTTCGGCCACCATTTATTTTCATTTTATGGCCTTTGCATCTTTGATTTCTTTTATGTTTGGCTGTCACACATTTTGTTTAATGGCTTTAAAATTTCCTCCTCGATATACGAGTAGATATAAATCAGGCGAGATCGCAGATCTTCGCATGACGTTCATATCAGCAGCCATCCTTCTTCATATTCATTTTCATATTCTTTGCCTGTGAGGCATTTCCAACTATTTTTAGCCCCGAGAATATTTCACTGCGACACACAGATACGCACTCACATACACACACACACACTACTTCTCATACACACAAAGAAACACAGTCGGTGGTAGCTTCTTATTTTTCACGGGGCTATTAATAAACATTTTTCTGGTTTCTCCCATAGGAAAACCTTGCATTGGCCCAATGATCTCCGTTTGAGAGTGTCCACTAATTTTCAGACACTATCTTGGCTGCTCCAGCGTAAAATCCTTGCCAGGATCAGCCAGGATAATGCACATGACACACATGGAAGGACCGCGTATACGTGATCTTTTGATTTGTGCAGGTTCGACTATATATATAGATTGCTTGATATCTGTTTGCACACGATTTCACAGTCCATTCGTTGAATTGGGTGCGGACCCACGAAGTGGAGCCACCGAAGCACCGATCCGATCCGATCCGATACGATACGATCCGAATCGGAATCGGAATCCGAAACGAAGCACCCGATCGGTTGATATTTTTAGATATTTAGCGCACTGAAAAATTCTTTCGGCATTTTTCTCAAAGTGGTTTCGTAACCAGAAAAAATTTTCATGAACACTTTTTCCATTCACAATTCCTCCAGGACTTGCTTATTTTTCACACTTTCCACTGATCCTTACTCGAAATTGCGATATCCTTTCGACGTTCTATATATATTTGCGTGTGTGCGGCACTCTAGGCGAACGAAATGGCTGCGAACGTATACATATATCTGTACCGTGTGGTGCGTTTAGATATAGATATATGTATATTCTTTTAAAAAATATCTATTTTCAAACTGTTTCAAGTCATAATCCCCGAGACTGAAACCAAGACGTCGATCGTTTCTGAGGTGCGAGCGAAGAATGACAAAATCTCTCGGAAAATGCGATCAAGTAGCTGTGCCTGCCCAGCCGAACTTCGCCCGAATCTAAACGATTCCACACGATCTCCCGCCGAGAGAGAAAATCTTGCTCCACATGAGATATTTTTGCATTTTCCTCGGGAAAACAGTCTCGCAGCTTTTAATGCACTACACAGCACTGCGGGGTGTATAGGTATTCCGGGCATGTTTGATATATTATTCTAAATCTTCTGTAGATATTGTTTTGAAAGTTTTTAAAACCAATCGATACCATTCATATCATAGATATCTCGACAACTCCGTGCTGGTTTTCTTATTGGCAAATTGACCAAAACCCAATTGCTGGGTATCCAATAGTTCGATTATAATTTGGCCTAGAGTCTCGGCCATTCTCGTTGAATCGGCATTGAGAGATATCTCTGAGGATTTTAAAAAGTGTTCGGGCTTTGAGTAAGGTGGCTAAAAATATATGCCGATTTATTTTTGACACGTATTTTTCAACATTGTGTGCACGAAAACGAAGACATCCTACAGAAATTCTAGATACTGTAAGAGTCAAATGCATACACACGGCACAGATCCGTATCTATTGATTCCAGCTAGATAACCGTTTAGAATGCTGCTGCTGCCCTCCAAACCGAAAATCAAAAGGAAATATCCATCAGATTCGGTCTTGTATAAATAAATAAGACGGCAATTGCAATAGGATCTTGGAATTATCACTTGCACAATACAATCAAAGGTTTGGGCGATTTGGCTCGTGTTTGCTTTGCCTTCGGGTTTTTTCACATTTTCCACATAATTTATTTTGTTTGTCTAAAATTAAAACCACATAAGATGTATAGATAGATATGTATAAAATTTGGCTCGTCCGCCCGTTTGATACATATAACTTGATTATTCATTTTGTCTCTTAATCATCAGCACCAAGATGTCTTTGAGTGACCAATTGGCGAAAAAATGTCGCAACTTTCTATTTCTTTTTAGCCATTTCAGAAAATCTCAAATACAAATTGCACCTATAAATCGACAGTTGGCTTTGGCCTTTTATGGCGAGGAGTTGCCCCAAGGCAGCCACTATAACGCTGTATACGGCAACCCGGTTTGCAATGGTTTGCAATGGTCATGCAATATTGTTTTTTATTGTGCACAAATTAATTGTTAACATGGCCGGCAGTCGAGTTGCAGCAACCCAGTAACAGAATCATTAAATTACAAACTCGGCGAAGTTGATTCTAGGCAGCCAGGCGCAGCGACGACAAAGTTTCGACTGTCACCGACCAGGTACAAATGTATCTACAGGCACTTAAGTGCCCCGGGCAGAGATAAGCCAAGAAACAGGCAGCACGCATCGTGGCTAGCTTTCTTCTGGCTAAATTATATCCGGCGAAACAACAACAGCAGCAGTAACAGTTAGCCGGTTCTGCAAGGCAGATTGCAAAGATAGTTTGCGTTTGTTGTTAGCGATGCGCTACGAAAATGAATGGCATGCAGTGAAAAAAATATTCGCACTTAAATTTAAATTATAAAATACTTTTTAAATTAGTTCGAAGGCTCATTACGCTGACCAGTTCTTTTATATACGAGTATAGTATACATTTTTTATGTAGAATTCTGTTCATGTAGGCTTGAAATGGTTACTTTATTTTTGAAAGTGCACAGCAACCATTCGCTTGACAGCTGTCCGTAAGATTAAGAGCACTTATCTATCTGACCAGGCTGAGGCTGTATCTGTATCTGTATCTTATCTGTATCGCGGATACTTTGTGCAAAAATATTCGCCCAATTATGTCACTGCCCGAGAATGTGGCAACAAACACAACACTTGTACAAGAAAACATTTCACTTGTCTTTTAATTAGTATTATTAATGGCTTAGTATACATAAGAAGGCAACTGTAGGTTAAGTTCGTTTTAGTTTTGCTCAAAAATTAGTTTGGCTTCTCCCAGCTCTCGAACTCGGGCGATGCATTCAATTTACTGCAAACAAGAAAAAGAATTCGAGTTCAATTAACGATCGATCGTACAGAAGACAAGATCCACAGGATGGAGCAACAGATGCTGGATGAGTTGACACTTGAGCGTTGGAAGCGGGCAGAACATGCAACATGCGACATGCAACAGGCAACAGGCAGTGGGAAAGATGGATATAAAGTATCTCTGGATTATGTATGAGAATGCCACCCCCCAAGCCGACGAGCCGAGCTGGCGACCCCAAGCCAAGCCAAGCCCATCCTGAAGCTATAAATACACTACGGAATGTTCTATGCTTTGATTTGCACTTCTTGCAGATGTAATGAGTCGCGTAAGCAGATCTGCATTGCCAGAGTTTCGTGTGGCATCGAATTTCGCGACCATTGCATTGCAGCCAGCCTCAATCTCAATCCCAATCCCAATCCGAGTTCCAGGTCCCAGTGCCGGTCTTGGGCCCCTCCATTCAGCAAAACCATAAAACCGAAACGAAACGAAACGAAACGTTGACGACTACGATGTTGCGGCTACTGCGCCCCAAGAGCACTGCATGCCAAGCGGCAATTTAGGTATAAAATGTCCAAATGTGGTCGACTCGAGTCTTTGAAGAGGGTGTCAAAACTGTCTAATACTATACAATTTAAAGCACTTTCCCAGAACGCCTATTTAATAAAATATATTAGAAAAGAACCCTGTTAAATCGTTTTTTAAAAGTATACAAAAAGAACTACAAACGGATCCTTTTATAAAATGTATCCAATTATTTTAACTATTGAAAGAGTATCCCTAAATCGACTTTACATGGACGTTTTCCCTGCCTTTTCATATCAATTGTTTATACAATTAGACACACGAGTCGCAGTCAAAGTCCCCACCTCCCAGCGCCACTGTCGAACCTCCCTTTCTGGTAAATGAAAGTTGCGATGTGGTGCAGAGTGGTGGCTGTAATCTATATTTAGTGATTTTACATGCGGTACCTCAAAGATATTCGAAATATGTGGATATGGATTGGATTGCGTGACATGGCAAAATGGCAAATGGATTCAATGGATGCAAGATTGAGAGATCGCGACTGCCCATTTTGTAGCTAGCAATTTTCCAGATCACTTGAGGATCGCAATGATGCACTTAGTCGATGATTTATTATGGATTCAATATGAAAACAGCATTCAATGTAAACTATTTGCAAAATGCCAATGATATGATTGAATTTGTTTACCTGTTTGCTCACGTAGCTGCGGTTCCTGGCTAAAATCCGAAATGGACACGGTCTTTGTGCTCACATAGCTGATGGACTCTATCGTGGTCTCCCACTTCTGGAACGTGTTGATGGTGTCGCTCCGAAGAGCCCGACTCGACTGGGAGTGATTATTGCTCCTCAGGGGCGTCGAGGAGCGCAGCGACATGGTCGATGTGGCCGAACCCATGGACGAACTGGCCGGCGAACTGGTCGACGTGGACGAGAACGACGCAGATTTGCGCAAAGGCGTTTTATTGACGCCATTACCCAGGGGCTGATCCGTGGCCTCCGGCGCCGGTTCCTCTTCGGTTATTAGCAAGCAATCCGTTTGAGTGCCTTGATCTGCAGAAAGGTGCACGGAAAGAAATGTCAGTGCTTGGAATATATATATATATTGGAATATATTTATATCATATTTCTAGAACTACCCATAAAATAAAATTTTAGATATTTTGTGTTAAAATGCATTAGGTAATTCAAGAAGTTTTAGAATACTTGATACTTTTTTCCTACAGTGTAGCGGGTACTAGGGATTTTGGCGAGTTAGAAACGCGGAAACGATTGGATTCTTCAAGTTTTATGGCTGCACTGCTGCGTTTTTATATTCCTGCCCAATTAGCTGAAAACGATTAAATTTTAGCGCCTTTCTGGCAATCGGGGGAATTCGTGTTTATGCTAAAACTTGGCCCCTTGCTTTCAACGCAATAGAAATCGCTGCACATTTTCAGCACACCAAGAGTTGTCTATTGTCTGCGATTGCTCGCTGTTTTGTTTGCTAATTTACAGCGTGCGTAGAAATAAATAAGTTGCCAAGATTCCCAAGATTTCGCCCCGAATAAGAGTGACTGACTTGGGCAGGGTCATCAACGCGTGGCGGCGCGGATGTTTCGTCTCCCAATCCCAGGCAAACCAAACCCATTCCCAAGATGAGGCGGCCTGTCATCGGGGATTATGCAACTCAGTTCGCGGATCTTTCACGGCGCCAGTCGCCCAGCTTGCTGCGCCCAATTAAATGAAATCTATGCATATAGACATTAAAATATTTTCATGTTTGAATTTGCTCATGTTTGTGAACTGAAGTGCTAAATGGTTTTGGCCAACATCTGCGCAGTTCTGGGCCAATTCCTTTAGTTCTCGAACTGCTGCTGGTTTATTACATTTTTCTCCCGGCCGTGGGTGTGAGGAAAACAATTTTACGAGCCTCCCAACTACTTTATAGTATCGGATTCGAATGCCTTTGGCTCTTATCCAGTTTATAAACATATACGTTTGGCTAATGTGCCTATAGATTGTCGTGCCAGCCCAAAAACTTGACTGAAACCGAAGCGGAAATAGTCTTATTAAAATTTATTCGTGGCAAGTGCGCCGGCGGTCATACAGAGCAATCTGCCAGGAATTATTAAATTATTAATCGTATTAGACAAATATCTATATTTCTGCGGTACTACGTAGTTAGCTTAGGAATATACTCATTATTGGGTCTGCTACGATGGTAGAGGAGCTAGATTATTATGCCTCTATAAGAAGTGCGACCACGCCTTTGCCATGTCGACCAATTTGATATAATATCTTAATAAACCACTCAACTGGATCCCACAGAAAGATCCCATCTAATGGATCACCAAATTGTTTCCTCATCCACAAATTTCTGAGCAATACAAAGGAAAACTAAGAAAATATGAACGGATTTCTAAAGTGGCAAAGGAAAATTGTGTTGTGTGTGTGTGGTTTGTGACTTGTTGCGCTGAGTTCATTTGCTATTTAAAGAAAATTACCCAATTAATTTAGAAAAACACACAGTGCTGGGAAAAAACCATAATGCAAATGTTTGTGTAGCTGCGGAAAAGACTCATCACAGAAAAATGTGGACGGGACACTTTGGTGGTCAAAATGTAGCACATATTTTGGCACTCTCTTCCCAAAATCCAGGCAGCTTAAAAACGTATTCATAGAAGCGTTAATGTTTGGCTTTGGGTATTGAAATCTGGCGAAATAACATTTACCAATTCGCACTGGCAAAACATTTGCCACACGATACTACTACGTACATAGATTTTGTGTTTGCTCTCAAAACGAGGCAAATTTTGCGAATGTGCCAAATAAAAAAAAGGGTAGAACGAATGAGAAAAAAATATACTAAAACAGCCGGACACGGCCCGAATATTCGCACTGAAGAACGCCACACGCGAAATGTTTTTCATATTTTCACTTCGAATTTTATTTTGACATAGTTTCATAACATACACGTATGTACATACATCTGTACATCTGACAGCATCTTATCGGTGCGGGAAGCAATTTTCTGAATCATTAAGGTGCAATATCTGGCCATATGTATGTTCGCATTCAAAATCCGAACTCATCGCAATTAGCTCGCCATTATATTTTCGCAAAAGATGCACTAAGCACTGGCCATGATGATGCTGCAAATGACTCAGAGTGCCTGCA
Source organism: Drosophila orena (assembly GCA_005876975.1). Taxonomy (NCBI): domain Eukaryota; kingdom Metazoa; phylum Arthropoda; class Insecta; order Diptera; family Drosophilidae; genus Drosophila; species Drosophila orena. The sequence continues at coordinate 12,738,492 of VCKV01000006.1, read as the reverse complement.
TTTGGCCGCTGAGTAGGATCTAATTTGTTTCTTGGACCGCTGCCTAATGACTCGAACACTCTGGCCAGGCACTAAGCACACAATTAGAATTGGCAGATTGGCAGGCGAGGCGAAGGACCTTGAACTGAACGCCCAAAAACGCCCCCCAAAAACGCCCAGTCAGCCATAGACCACCCACCAAGCACTGGCGACTAATCAAAGGCAGAATGGACAGAAGTGTGTCATATGCCCCAAATTCAGGCTGGTGATGGCTATGCGAAGTACACCTTGCGAATTCGAATCCCATATATGTTTCTATTGATATAGTTGTAGTAAGTGCCATCGAGAACACTGATTAAACAATCATATTTCAGTCAAGTTAGTTTCATTTTCATAAATCAAACACACACAATGAAATCCTATTTGCCCTGGCTACTTTTTGCCATGCTCGACTAGTTGGCAGCACTGCCGGGGATTTGGGTGTTTGGTGTCAGTGTCAAGGACTCTCAAAGGCCCAAATACTGGGCCCATGTGTACTCAATTGCCTTGACAGCCGAGAGTGTTTATGTCTGCCCCTTTTGTTTCGTAGAATATTTCGCATTTCGCGCGTTTTACTCGCCAGCGATTCTTGGCAAGCGATCGCGACAAAAAGAAAATGCCGAGAAAATTAGATAAATAAACATTGACGAAAGGCAAATAAAACATCTGCGGGCAGCAAAGCGAAACAGTCGGACTGTCAGCCAGCCGCCGCCCACCCAAAATATTTTATTCCACTCATATCCAAACATTTGTTCAGCCGATGCCACTCGAATTTTTTGAATCACTTTCTGACCTGATTTCGAATGTAGTTTTTCGGCCTATTCAAAACATTTATTTGGCAATGAGTAATGAAATGCAATTGACTGAAATTAATTGATCGTCTGAGTGCTTAACATGATATATGGGACGTTAAAATTCTGTAATTCATTCATCAAATTCAATTTGAAAACTTGCTAGCGTATGAAAAAAATATTATAACGAGATCAAAGAACAAAATTAATGTCAAAATCAATCTGGCGAATTAGTTTTCAAAGATCTAAGGGATACAAACTATAAAGTGTACAGAACTAGAATAATAAATCGTATGTGGCTGAAATTTTAAATTTTCGAAATATTTGCTTATGTGATTTCACTTATTTTCTAAAATTGTATCATATGCTATCGGTATTTTAAGATCCACGATCTATTGGCGCCATCTAACGCGTAAACATTTCGAAAGCTTTTTCGAATATTTGTTCTCAGCTTTTTCGAACAGTATACTCGATCCCATATATAGAGAGCGCCACCATCGAGCTTTTCACGATCAGCTGGTTAAGGAAAAGTCGGAAAATTCGTGTAATAAAACGTTCCGTTTCGTTTCGTTTAAATATTTGTTTATTTCATTTTCGACAAAAACACAAGTAATACTATATTCCTTTGTTGTATGCATGTATAATCGGCATTTTAGGGCGACATTTTGTAAGTCCATCGGCCCACAAAACGAATAAGTGACACGGGCACCGGGAATACATGCACACTATAAGGCGAAACTTTGGCATTGAACAAATCATAAAGCAAATAATAATAATAATAGTTGCATTTAAACAAGCTTAGTATCTAAAACCGCGGTTTGTGCTCGAAACGGTCAAATTTCCGCTGGTGGTGGCCGCTCCCAGAGGATTCATGGCGGTGCAGGCATAGCTGCCGTTGTCATCTGCCGGATTCCGAACCATTCCAAAGGATGCCAGCCATTCAAGGAGGAAACGAGGAATAGAGGAGGTAGAGCGATTAATGAGCTGGCTCGATTTGATTCTACACAGAACGAAATTGAGGCGAACTCTAGAGCTGGGTGACACTTGGCATCAAGTGTCACCAAACCATCAGTATCTCAAGGATTGTATCTTCAGATTACTTTATAATTATTGTAGCTTTCTACATAACAATCAGCCCTTTAAGAGTGGATTCACAGTTGGAAGCCAAAGGAACACCCCAATTTGGTTCTGTGCATCTTCGGTTTACCTCCTTGTCCGCAGTACTCACCCGGATAGGCCTGCGGCAGAGTTAGCCGGCACACGCCGTTCCGGTACTCGATGCCGTGCCTGCTGCCCGACTCCAGGAGTCCGCCGTTGTGCGTCCAGTTGACCTGCGGCTGCGGATGGGCCTGCACAATGCACTCGAAGCGCGCCGTGCCTCCAACTCCGACCGCGATGTCTTTCAGCGGCTGTCCATTAATCCGAGGTTCCGAGGTTCCCAGGTTCCGAGGTTGGGAGAGAGATTGAGGGGTTTTCAGTATGCCGGGTCGGACACGTGGGCCGTGGGTTAATGACTCTGGCTTACCGTTATGAATAATGGCTGCCTTTGTGCCAGCTCATCGCGACTCAGATGCGCATTGACGGGTTCCGTATTGGGCAGCTCCGGCACTGAAGTGTGGGGAAACCATTAGAATCTCTGGCTCAGCGTTTTCAAAGCGCATCCATTAGTGGGATTAGCACGCGGCAAGCACGGAACACAAACACTTTGACGTACAATTCACTTTAAAGTTTAAACACGGAGAACGCAAACAAACGCAAATTTCATGCAAAAACAAGGCGGCAAGCTGGATTCTTTCGGGTTAGCATGCTTCTTTCGAATTTGGGGTTACAACAACAGGACCTGCCTATTTACACACACTTAAGCTACAGCCGATGACGTTTTGGGGGTTAGTCACAAGGGCTCAAAGCCACAATAGCCACGTTAGCTCAAAAGACATGAACTATTTTTAAATCTCAGTGCATCACTTGAGTTTCAAGCTGGTTGAGTTTAAAGCTACGTTCATATCTCTGAGCAAGCGACAATCGTGATCACAACATAAACTTGTCCTAGACTAATTGACAACATCGATAGCGGTAAGCCGTTCTGATTGATGGCTTTCATCTGGTGACAGCCTTTCGATTTTTGAGTGCTTCAGTACCTGTGCGGATCATCTGATCCGGAGGCAACCGAGGTGCCTGGGCATGGAGGCGATCCAGGTGGATGTCGAGGCTGTGGCCACTGGGCAGGCTGTAGCGCTTCTGGCTGTTGACAGTACGTGGGGCCATTGGCCGGGTAGTCGACCAGTTCCTGGTCTGGCTCCTTCGCTGCACCTCGTTATCTGAACTATATCCTTGAGCGGATCTCTCGTGCTGAACGGGAATCACCAGCTCATTTCCGGGGGGCAGTTTCAAAGGATACGGGGAGTGACGTCCATTTTGGATTGGCTTGGCATTGCTATTGCCATTGCTTTGGCCACTGCTGTTCCACTGGCTACTGACGAACTTGTGGCCCTCGCCAGGGAAAAGGATGCCAAATTCATAGCCAAAATCATACTTGAAGTAGATCAAACCGGTATTGGGGTCGACGCATTTGGTTCCTGATTACAGTTTACAGACAAACATATACGATAGAGTTTATCTCGATGGTTGGGAGTTGTTAGATTTCGATACAAATGAAAAAATATTTTTCCGAAAAATCATGAGCGCATTATATTGAATGGCATGATTTCTGGTTGGTGATCAAAGTTACGGCATATTTACAAATAAAAACTTATAAGTAAACATATAAAAGATATATTGGTCTTTAAAGATAAATAATTAAAAGTTTTCAAAAATTATACGAATGTACAAACAATAAAAATGTGATTTAAGATTAGTGTAGTTTGAACTCAAACCAATAAAATAAAGTGAACAAAAAAGTAACGAGTTAGTAAAGGCCTTGTATACAAACTCTTCCATATAATACTTGAAACGCGATTAATTAAAAACGTAAACAATTATTATTTTATGAAATTTTTGCAATTTGCGCCTTATAAACAATTATAATAATGATCTCAAGATGATAACGGATTAGTAGTGGGTCCGGTATGTCCAACGAATGCAAATTTCTCAAACCAATGTAACCGAATTCTCAATACTCAAATTTCAATTCTCAAATTTCAATTCTCAAATACCAATTCAAATGAGGGGAGCTACCTCAAAATCTCTACTGCGGATTGGGTCCGGAGATTGAATTCAAGTGTGGACTTACCGTATTGAGAGATGCGCGATTCATCCCGGAAGGCCTGAGGTTGCTGGCTGCTGCCCTCGCTGGGAGCCCTTTTGAAACCCGGACGGATGCCGTTCGAAGCGGAGCTCCTGAACTCCCTGCTAACATCGTCGACAAACTGATGGGATTTCTGGAGGAAGGTGGAGCCCATGCGGCGACCCTGATTCTCTGCCTGCTGCTGGAGGGAACTATAACCATAGCGGGGCAGAGTTCCGGCCCTATCGATCTGATCCATGGACTGCTGCTGCTGTTGCTGTTGCTGTTGCTGTTGCTGATGTGGCTGCTGTTGCCTCATGGTGGTGTTCCTGTTCAAGGATTGAGTACGATTTTGGGTTGTCACTGTACTGCCCCCGCGTTGCTCTTTCCTCAGGGTGTTTATATCCACGTGGATCTTGCTGGGCATCTCGGGACCTCGATCGAATTCCATGGGGGACAAGACCCTTTCATAGGTCCGAGGCAGACTGCACGATCGACCAGCTCCTTGAGGTGGGGCCACTCGCCTGAAACCTTTGGTCAAACCATCGCCGTAAGGAGACCACAGTGGTTGGATGCGTGCTCCATCAACCTCACTCTCGTAATCACTCTCCCGGAATTCTCCGGGCACAAATTTAGTGGGCGTGGCTGGCGGTGGCAAATGGGATTGCCTCGAAGGCGTACGACTGGTGGCCGGACTGTAGGGGAAGGCTTCCAGGACCTGCTGATCCCTCTGCTCCTGCGGACTATCAAAGTGTATTACCCTCTTGGTCTGTTGCATATTCACCACCCGCTGTGAACTCTCAGTGGACTCGTGCATCTGCATCACGTTCTTGGTTTCGGTGGCCACCTTGGCCACGTGCATCGGAGCTCCAGCAACAGCATTGTAGTACATGGTCGGACGAGCTGTGGCCTGTGGCTGCTTCTGCTGTTGTTGTTGGGTGGCCGCAATGAACTTGGCCGCCACAGGTTTTGGCTTAAAGACTGGCTGACTCTGGTGTTGGTTTTGCATAAACTTGGATTGCTTGGAGCTAGTCTCCGTCTTGATTTCATGGCGTATCTCCTTGCTAATCGGTTCAAATTTGGGCCTGGCGTAGTCCTGAGGAGTCGGCTCGAATTCCATGGGCGAAGGGGTAATCACCACCACTGGTGATTTGTGGCCATTGGTAGCTATGTTTGTACGAGGAGTAGGTGTGGGTGGAAAGACCACTCGATACCCCTTGATCTCTACATCGGATTCATTGGTGCGGGATACGGAACGGAAGCGTTCATCAATCTCACTGCTATAATCACTGAATTCCGCCGCCGGAGTTTTCCTCTGGGCAGGAATAGGACTAGGATAGGTGACCACTGGTGGTGGTGCTGACGTTAAGGAGAACTTCGTCTCGTGATGGGAGGAGCTGCTGCTGCTCTGCATATTGTGGGAGTAGTTACTGGTCATACTCGAGGAGGTGTACTTGTAGTCCTAAAGGGATACAAAATAATATTAATAAGGATGCTACTTTTGAAAGATATCAGACATAAAGGGTTATGCAAAGTAACGAACGAGTATCAGGCAGATGCTTAGCTTGATTAGGGTGATTGGATTAGAGTAGGATTCATGAAACATCAATCAAATGAACGAACAGGAACTTTTCAAAAACTGTGATTAATATGGGGAGTTCTCAACCTTCATTTCAATGTAAAATGTGCATGATCGTTGAGGAGTATAGTCATTAATCGGAGTGTTTCACGGAGCTTAAGTGTTAGCTAGTTAGCTGATAGGAACAACAACGGTAGAGAGGCTATTTGCTGGTGTAAGTGGGAGCAATCTTTTGACCTCCCAGTGCTAGCAACAACGACAATTAACGACAATAGTAACGACACACAGATAGACACAGAGAAGATCTAATCCGAACCTTCGCCTCCTGACTGCTAAAATTCGATTGAGGTGGTGGCGCCTGTGGTTGCACCTGCGGCTGTGGCTTCGGCGTGAAGTAAATCGGCGCCGGTGGCTCAGGCTGCAACTTCGGGAACTGCGTTTGCGGTGGTGCGTTTCCCATAGAGGACGATGACTTGGTTTCGTAAAAACTTGACTCCGACTTGCGGTAGTTAGAATGCTCCTCTGTATCAGCTGTGTAGCCACTGGACTTGAAGGAAGTCTCCATGGTGGTCAGCTGTGGCTGCTTGCGAATTCCGGGCTCCACATCCGATTCACTGCCACTGTACTTGTACCGATCACTCTCGTAGTCGCTTTCGTAGACTCCCAATCGGGTGGGTAGAACAGGAGGTGGTGGTCTGTAAGTGGTGTTACCCATTGGTTTCGACTGAACAGGTGGTGCAGTGTTTGGTGTCAGGGTGGGCACCGAGTGCGGCAACACCTTGCTGGGTCCTTGGATCAAATTCTGTTCCAGCTTCTGCTCCATGGTCTCAACCAAGGAACGCCGACGTGTTTCTTCTACCTTGGGCGCAAAGCAGATCTCTGGTGGTGTTCCTGGTTCCAGTTCCACATTCACCAAGTGCGTTACGGGAGCAGTTGTCGGAGGTATGCTCTTTGCTATCTGATTAACCAGGAAGGGTGCATTCAGCTCCTTGGTTGGAGTTGGTGTGGCCAGTTTGGAGATCACTGTTTTCTCAGATTTTTGCTCTACATCACTGGTGTAACCAGTAACTCCAGTGGGTGTCCATAGTCTCGACATGGCCACTCCTTCGGCGGAGGGTTTGGGAGAGGGTGAGCGTGGGTTCTGCTGGGCAGGAGTGGCTAAAACCGCCGCAGGGCGCACAATTGGTTGTCCATACTCCACCTTCACCTCCTTAGTGGTTGTGCTTTCGTGTTGCACAGTTTGGTGACCCAGAGGTGGTGGAAACACGGGTACACCACCCTGTGGTGGTGGCTCCTTGGGTTGGACCTCGGAAAGTATCTTGATCTTCTCAGTAATCATGGGTATCTTGGGTTCGCTTCTTTCGGTTTTCGGTGAGTAACAGAACTCTGGGGCATCTCCCGGTATTAGGTTGAGACTCCTGAGCTCCTCCGCCAGAGATTGTGCCTGAGGTTGTCGTACCACAGTCTCCAGCGGCTTAAATGTTAATGGATTTGGTCGCTGGATGATGGTCTCTTCATCGATCTTCTTGAAGTAGTCGAACGATGAGGACGAGGTGGTTGACTTGTGCTCGCTCTGCTCGTATCTGGTGCTGGTCAGCGTCTGTGGTGGTTGCTGCTGTTGGCCAAAGGTGGTGGCCACCACTGGCGTACAGGGTTTGGGTGGCACTGGCGGCGGGGCTTTGGTGGTGGTGGTAGTGGTGGTGGTGGTGGTGGTGGTGGTGATGGTGGGTTGTGTCAGATCTGGCTGATCCATGCTGGCGGTGGCAGTGTTTGTGGTGATGGTGATAGTATCGTTTGTGGTTGGTGTCTTGGGTCGCGGGGTCAGCTCCGGCAGATCCAGGTAATTCGATTTGTGCTCTAGACGCATGGTTGCCTCGGTAGTGCAACGATGCTCAGTGATCACTTTCGACTCGGACAGACCGTGGAGATCATTGGCACTAGTCACTTCGGTCTGACTGTTCTGGTACGACTGTTGGTTTTCGCTGTTCTGATTTTGATTCTGCACCTGAATCGGTTTCAATGTATTTTTTGTATCGTGATGGAGTGTTGGAAACCCAATGAGCAAAGCGAAACGATAGAACGAACAACGTTGACATCATGAGAGGAGAAAATTCACAAAAGTTTGGTTTATTATATTGATCGATAGTAAAGTAAGTTAACAGAGTCGAAAAGAAAGATAGAATAGATCGGAGTAGATTGAAAGAGTTATAGGTGATCGTGGAGGATAATGCATAGTAGTCGTTGGTTAGATATTGAGCACATGCACACTTACTTCAGTTTTGAATTCGCTGGCCGGAGCCACAGGACCCGTCTCATAGACAATCGTCTTGACCACCTCCTGCAAGCGTTCCGGCGAAGGCTCGAGGATGGCACAGTCGGCAATGCTCTTGGCCTCACCTCCCGCATTTGTGGCACGTACCATGTATTTTCCAGAGTCCGTGGTTTCCGCTAGAAAAAAAAAGATATTCACATTAAAATAGTAAATCAATTAACAGAACGTTTTACCATTTTTATGATATTTTTATAAATTTAATTGTAATGTAGATATTTGTCGACGCAATGAAAATGAAATAGGCAATGAAAGCTTATATAAACATGATTTGACCTATGAGATGTTTGCGAAAACATTTTAAATAAAACATTGCAAAAATGTGGGTTAAATAAACAACAATCTAGCTATGCCATTTGGCTGTCATTTCCTGGCTATTTTCAAAATAAAACTCGAAAGTAAAATTTCTAAACGGAAAACATATGTATAAAAACTACAATAGAAAACAAAATAAAATGCTAGAGTCGAATTCCCCGACTATCAGATACTCGTTACTCAGCTAGTGGAAGTGCAAAAAAGAAATTTCAACATTTTGTGGAATAGCAGTATATTTAAATGCAGATTTTTAGAAAATTGCGCCAGAAACATTTGGAGGTATGCCACTTCAAAATCCGATTAAGATAAGTTGAGTTACGGGGCTTAGAACTTCAGTCTTTGGACATTTTTGAATTTCATAATATCAGAAAAATGACAAAAATATAAAAAAAAAAAATTTCTAAATTTGAATGCAGATTGTTAGAGAATTGCTCCAGAAACATTTAGAGGTATGCCACTTCAAAATCCGATTAAGATAAGTTGAGTTATGGACTTTAGAACTTCAGTCTTTGGACATTTTTGAATTTCTACATCATAACATCAGAAAAAATAACAAAAAATTAAAAAAAAAAAAATTTCCATATTTGAATACACATTTTTAGAGAATAGCTTCAGAAACATTTAGAGGTATGCCATTTCTAAATCCGGTTAACATAAGTTGAGTTATGGGATTTTAGAACTTCAGTCTTTGGACATTTTTGAATTTCTACAACATCATAACATCAGAAAAATTACAAAAAAATTAAAAAAATATAAATTTCTAAATTTGAATGCAGTTTTTTGGAGAATTGCTCCAGAAACATTTAGAGGTATGCCACTTCAAAATGCGATTAAGATAAGTGGAGTTATGGACTTTAGAACTTCAGCCTTGGGACATTTTTGAATTTCTACAACTTCATAACATCAGAAAAATTACAAAAAAATTAAAAAAAAAATACATTTCTAACTTTGAATGCAGTTTTTAAGGGAATTGCGACAGAAACATTTAGAGGTATGCCACTTCAAAATGCGATTAAGATAAGTGGAGTTATGGACTTTAGAACTTCAGCCTTGGGACATTTTTGAATTTCTACAACATCATAACATCAGAAAAAATTACAAAAAAATTAAAAAAATATAAATTTCTAAATTTGAATGCAGTTTTTTAGAGAATTGCTCCAGAAACATTTAGAGGTATGCCACTTCAAAATCCGATTAAGATAAGTGGAGTTATGGACTTTAGAACTTCAGTCTTTGGACATTTTTGAATGTCTACATATCATCACATCAGAAAAAATTACAAAAAAATAAATTTCTAAATTTGAATGCACATATTTAGAGAATTGCTGCATGCTTAATCTCAACATTTTAGATTTTGTATTTTCTGAGATCGAGGCCTTCATACGGACTGACGGACATGGTCCGTTCGACTCGGCGTTTGATCCTGGTCCAGAATATATATGTATGCTTTATATGGTCGGAAATGCTTCCTTCTGCCTGTTACATACTTTCAACGAATCTAGTATACCCTTTTACTCTACGAGTAACGGGTATAATTAGTACTTACCCTTTTCGATGATCAGCCTGTAGGAGTTGCCCTGGGCCAGCAATCGGTGCTCGGAAATTCCAGCATCCTTTAGCGGCTTGTCGTCCTTCAGCCAGGTGACCGTCGGTTCCGGCAACCCGGTGACCTCCACCTCCATGGTTAGCTTCTCGCCCTTCTTGCTGACTTGGGCCTGCAGACGTCGGCCAAAAACAGGCGGGAATATGGTCTCTAGATTTCGGGGAAAAGACCAAAACAATGAGCATTAGCATTGGCGAACACATTTCAGCAGCCTTTGTGTGTCATTGCAACAGATTTGTAGCTGAATAATTTACTAGAGCAGCCGTCCAATAATCGGCCATAATGAATAATTCGCTTAGACAGCCGACAGGCAGTAAAAATAATCTCAAACACACATTGCAGGCGGCAGCGACAAATCTGCAAACAGCCCGAGTAAATAAACGATCTCAGTCTTCAACCCGATTTACATAATAATAATCGCAGGCATTATCCCACAACCCCAACCCCAATCCACAACCATATCCACATCCACATCCCGATGAACCGCCACCCCCACGGCTGCCAGAAAATATTTATAAATTTGTGTAAGAAAATCTTTTGCATTGGCCAAGAGATTCTCCCTCACCCGGGCACACCAGCCAACCAACGAACAGAACAGATTGAAATATAAACAAAAACAATATAGCCAAGAATCATCATCCTCCAACCCTGTCTGTCGACCACTAAAAACTCATCAATATTCTCGGGAGCAGTCGAGCGGCGTTCGAGGCATTGACGTTTGAAGATCTATTGACGGTCTAGGCCCCGCGTCCCTCGACAATGACACTTTAATGCTCTCCACTGATTGATGTGGTCAGAACAAACGCCAACATATGATATAGGGTCCATCCCAGGGAACATGTGTATGTGGTTTTTTCAGAGTTGTGCACACTTTTCGACAGCTTTTTAGTTCATTTAATTCTGGGAAATTGATTTCTAAAAAAAAAATCTGACGATGGTAATTTGATATGATAAATTAGGTCGCGTATTCGACAAACGTTGGGCAAACGTTATGGTTTCTAGGAAAATTTCAATTTCAATTCATTTAAATAAATAAATGCCCAGGGTTTTTATAGTTGCAGGATTAAACTCAAAATTACACATCTACTTGTTTGTCGTAATGCATGGACTCGAATACTACCTCACAGAGCTAGTCTAAAAAAATATCTCCACTTTAAGAAATTGTTTCAATACTCACTTTTAACGACCAAGTCCGCTGTGCTGGTGGATTGACCCACAGTATTGGAGGCGGTCACCGCGTATCGTCCCGCATCGGCCACGCCCACCTGTTTGAGCTCGATGGTCACGCGATTGCACTTGTTGGAGATCCGAGTGTGGGCATCCTCGAACAGCTGACCTCCATTCTTCTCCACCTTGATCTCGGGCGAAGGAAAGCCATCGTAAATGGCCTCCATGCTGACATCGGCGCCCTGATCCACGATTTTTCCACTAAGGGGAGTGGTGAACCTGGGAGCTATTTCCCTTCTGAGGCGAGTGGGCGAGTCCGGTAGTGCTACTGCGGATTGTCCATTGGCTCCACTGGATTGGATGAAGCTGAAGGACTTTTGCTGCACACTGGGGCTGCTCATCTCCTTGCTCTTGTGCAACTCCTGGTAGTGATGGCTCTCCACGATCTCCGGCCGTTGTTGTCCAAGCTGCTTCAGGGACTGATCGATGTGAGCGGAGGAGTGATGAACCTCGGTTTGAGGAGCATTGCCCTCATAGGAATTGACCTGCGAGGTGGAGGTGGTGGTAAAGGTCTGCTTTTTGATCGTGACCCTCGAGGATTCGGTGTTGTGCTCCTGGCTCACGGTTTGAACATCACTAGAGGCGGGCAAACCACTTCCTCGGATATTCAAAAAGGCCACACAGGTGGCCTTGCCCGCCTCATTCTCAGCTACACAGCTGACCTTGCCCACCGCATCGTGGGTTAGCTTCTGAATGGTCAGCACTTGACGTTCTCCACTTGTAGAGACGAGGAAATTGTGACCGTGAACGGGTTGATCGTTGAAGAACCAGTGGACCTTTGGCGTGGGCTTGCCCTTGACAATGCACTCGAACTTGATCACCTCATCGATTTCACCTTGTTTGTCACTAAACAGTTCTTTGAATTCGGGGCACTGATGGCGGTCTATGATTTCAACCGATGATTGGCTACTTCTACGGTTCTCGGGAGCATTCACGGACTTCACTATGAGATGCGAGAAGCATTTGGCATCTCCCGCTGGATTGGTCACCTTTACAGTATACACTCCCTTGTCGTCGCCACTCACGTTGTTCAGGATGAGCTTAAAGATTCCCAGCTCGGAGTCGGATTGCGTGGTAATCCTCTGATCCAGTTGGAGTTCCTTGTTGGTCAGGAACCACTGCGCCGACAAGGGTTGATCGCCACTGGCCTGCACCTCGAGGACCACTTGCTCGCCTTCATCAGCCAAGACATCGGATAGAAGTCTCTCGAACTTTGGCTGCGCGTCCTTCGGTAAGGATTGCCGCTCCGCCTGCGCCCGAGTGGCCGGTTCCGCTTGATTCAGTGGAGTAACCTTGAGTTCACAACTACTGGAAGCTTCTCCAGCCGAATTAATGGCCACCACTTTGTAGTGTCCTGCGTCCTCTTGGTACACCTCTTGGATGATCAGGGAGCATCTGTCGCCTTGGAACAGCAACTGAACATCGGCGGACTCCTTAACAGGTCGCTCATTGTGGTACCAGATGACCTCGGGCTCGGGTTGACCCACAATCACGCAGTCCAGCCTCACGGGCTTACCCTCGAATATGGAGACATCCTTCAGGGGCAAGTGGACGGCGGGCTTGATCGGCTCTATATCGCTGGCCATCTCGGAATCGGACGTCTCGTTGGGCAGTCGACCCTTCACTATCACGTTGCAACTGGTATAGGCTTCGCCAGCCAGGTTCTTGGCGCTCAGGACGTAGGATCCGGCGTCGTTGGGATACGCCTGCGGTATTATCAGCGTTACGCGGCCGTATTCGTACTGAAAGTACAGAGAGAAAAGCACGGAAAGTCAAGTCAGTTTGGGTTTCGGTATTCACCACAGCCCAATACAAAATTTGGTGGATTTTGAATGCTTTCGTCTCGTTCTAGTTGTGTGCTTTTTTTTTGCAATTTAATTTTCCTTCTTTTTTACACCGATTTAAATCTTATTTAGGAGTGTCTACACGTATGTGTGTGTGTGCACGGATGAGGCGCATCCGGCGGATTGGAGGCGCAGACGCGAGCATGTTTTGTTTATTTTTCCACAACAAATGATCTTTGTTTTGCCCCAAATTGCAGGAAGCACCTGAGTTCAGGTGTTCAACGCTTCAATGGAGAACAATCAAAGATTTGCTGGCATAATTGAAATGGTTTAATTCATCAAATGGAAGTGAGATCATGTTTTGTCAAACAAGCGGCGACGGCGGCAATTAAAAGTGCTGCCAATGAAATCATTTCTCAATTTTTAATTTTGCCCAGATTTTCGTTTTCTTTTTGCTTTTTTTGCCAATATGAAAATGAAAATCTGCAAATACGAGTGTGTGTGAGTATGTGTGCGCACATTTGTATACACAATGTTGGCGCCCACAATAAACAAATTGCCTGGCCTGACTGTGGTGAATTGAATTCGCCATGCTCACATGGCTCGTTGCACGGCGAAGCTGCCAAAAATTGCAGCTATTAGATATTATTATTATACGGCGGCTATACGCTTTACCGACCTATGCAGCGAACTATCTATCTATCTGTTCGTAAAGTGCGTTGGCGTGTTTTCAAAACGATCGCCTTGAATTCCGTTTGACCAACGATCATCTTTTTTGCGGAGGGAGAGAGCAAAAATGCGTGACTGACGTCAGTCGGATCATTTCTTTTCGAATTTTGGAACATGCAACGCCCACCGCAAAAAATATGTATGTATGAATTCGGTCTGCTTTTTCCAGCCGAAGATTCTCATACGATACATACAATGTTGCCATGTACGAAATGTATATGGAACTGGTCAATAGCCAGACAGTTGGGGGAATTGCTCTAGCTGGAATGCCTTTCCATTTGTTTACCCTTTGCAGGGGGAAGAAAGTCGGCGGAAATCTTCGGGGCTTCCTTTCGAAGCCAATTAAAATGTACATATCCATGCTGGTTTTTCTGCTTAAAATTATTTGACTGATCTTGAGGAGTGGAAAAATAGGGGAAATGTGCTTGTAAAATATGTATTATAATTTAAATTTCTGCCTTAACTAAATATTTTGGACGAAACAATTCAGTTGTGAGTTTCAAATGCTTGCAAATTTTTTTCAAAATTGTATGTCAACACTTTGTCTGTTCATTTGAATTTATGCATCCCAAAAGGGGACAAATTATTGGTCGACTGGCAAAAAGACTAGGAACCAAATCATTCGCAGAAAAGTATAAAAATAAATTCCGTAAATTGCGATCTATCGAAAAGAGTCTCTAGAGAAAAATATATCCAGCAGAGTTTATTTTACGAGACTTTTGCCCTTCTAATTGAACAGCCATCGAACTCACCTTGGAATCGCGCGGCTGGAAGGGCTTGCCGTTGTGCAGCCAGTAGACTTCTGGCCTGGGAATTCCGTCCACGATGGCCTCCAGCTTGATTTTCTGACCCACACGCGCCATGGCATTCGAAAGGGGAACCTTGAAACTGGGTAACTCTGTGGGTTCCAGAGCTACAAGACGAATTATATTTAGGCAATCGTAGTGGAAGGTTTTCAGAAATCTTTATATCAAATATAGTAAATGCTACTTACGTTCCACAATCAGAGATGCCGAGCAATGTTCAATGCCTGCCGGATTGGAGGCACTGCAGGTGTACACCGCGTCGTCCTCCAAGAAGACCTCCTCGAACCTCAGAGTCGCCTCTCCATTATTGTAGCTGATCACGTAATCCGGAGAGTCGTCGATGCACTTGTCATTTTTGAACCACTGGACGGTGGGCAAGGGAACTCCAGCCACCACGCAAGCAAACTGAAAGGAGCTGCCCTCGGTGGCCTTGCCGCTCTGCAAGAATCGAAGGATCCGTGGTGGAACCAACTGCACTTCGGCGGCATTTTCCCGGACGGATAAGGTGGCATTAGTATCGCAAGTGCCCACCAGATTCAAAGCACGGCAACTGAAACGTGCCGAGTCTGCGGCAAAGGTCTCCTCGATGACCAATCTGCAGATGCCCTTGTCGAAGGTGGTCTTATAATCGGAATTAGTTTGGATACTGATGCCATCCTTGAACCATTCCACGGCGGGCTCTGGAGTTCCCGTAACCTCGCATTCGAAAACGAATCGGTCTCCTTCGCGAGTAACTGCATCCTTCAGAGGTCGAGTGAAAAGCGGAGAGGCGTAGCGCAGTTCAGTGAAAATGGAGTTAACCTGAATGTCCTTGCGGATGTTTTCGGTTACAATGCGCTGCTGGTCCACCTGATCGCGTAGGGTCTGGAGTCTGGTGATCTCCTCACGCTGGATGCGGGCCTCCTCTTCGCGTTTCGATCGTGACTCGTTTTCTCTACGGATGCGCTCCTCCTCCTCGCGGCGAATGCGGGTTTCCTCATCCCTGATATTTTGGAGGCGCACCTCCTCTTCCCTGCGGGCAATCTCCCTAAGCGATTGGATGCGCAACTCCTCCTCCCTGGCAGCCTGTTCCCTGGCCAATTGCTCTCGAGTGGCCTGCTCACGAATGGCCTGCAATCTAGCCTCCTCCTCCCGGACAGCCTGCTCCCTCAGAGCCAATTCTCTGGCTGCCAGTTCCCTCTGAGCCTGCTCAATGGCCGCCTGCTGGCGCTGGTTTTCTAGCCGGGATTGCTCTTCTCTGTGCAACCTTTCCTTGGCCTCCGCTTCCTTGATAGCCTTTTCCCGTTCGGCTTGGTCGCGAGCATCCCGTTCCCTTTGCTCCTTTTGGCGCTGCTCATGCTTCAGCCTCTCCTGCACCACATTAATGTCCATCTTGAGCTTGATGAAGGACTGGAAGATGTTCATCACATCGTTGTACAGGGACGACACCTTGTTCATATCGTGGGCACACTGCGAGGCACTGTCCAACTTGGAGCGCAGAGCAGCCTCCCGACTGGTCACGTAGTTTTCGATATCATTGACCAAATTTCCCGCTTCCACGGAATCGCGCAGGTATGGAACCTTGTTGGACACGCTGGTGTAGAAGTAGCTAATCTCACGGTACTCCGCGTCGATCTGGGAGATATTAATAGGTTATTAACATCGAACGCAATTACGTTTACCAAGAATTTATGGGATTTTGATTACCCACCTTTTCGACCACCTCGAAGAAGTCGGTCGCCTGGTTGAGGCTCTTTCGTTTCTGCTTCACCTGATCCTTGAAGCTCTGCCATTTGTCGTTGAGTTTGCGCAGTTCGTCCTTTACGTACCGCTCGCTCTCGGGATTGGTAATAAAAAGCTGTTGGCTCGTGGACTCCGTAAACTTCTCGATCCGCTTCTCGAGCAGCTATTTTGTGTGGGTGGAACAAGTGATGTAGTAATCTTTGGAGACAGCCAAAAAAAAATGTGCACTTATCGCCAGCGAATTAACCCATTAGCCAGCAACTAAAGCGTAGTGTGTCTAGGCGAAATGCAGCCAAGCGTGAATATATTCTCTTACACAGAGGAAAATATTTAGAAGCTTTTTGCATATACAATATAGCTCATACAAAAACGCAACTTTGTGCATGTTTTATTTTGGACATTCCTATCGGAAATAATTTGGGAAAACTAAATAAATTTGGTGATAATGATTTTCTTTTTTTTTTTCGAATTTTCGAATTTTCCAATTCTCATTCGTGCATTTCCACATCCATCTGCTCTTTGGCTTAGCTGGTCATTAAAATGGGAACGCCAGAAGCAATTTATAACAGCAAATGCCCAACAGCAAGTATAAGTGCATTAAAAAGTGGTCTGAATGTGTGTTCTGTTTCGGTTTTGGCCTACTGTATCTGCTGCTGGTGCTGTATCCGTATCTATGAGTTGTATTTCATGTATCTGGCCCAGAGTTTTTAATTACAAACTAACGACAGCTGCCGCTGTCTGTCTAAAGCCCATCGCCCGCCGCTGACAGCGACAACATTTTGAAAGTTGCGATATTTTCGAAATGTCATCCCGCCAGTGCGTCGTTTCCCATTTGGAAATTTGATGAATGCTGTGGGGCTGCCAGTTGGATGGGTGGTCACCCATCCGCCCAAAAGGGTAAGCGGGAAGTGATGCAAAAATAAAGACCAACACACAACTCTGTCGCATGCAGGGATCGATCCGGTCTGTATCTGTATCTGTATCTGTATCTGTAGTATCTGTATCTATTCATCTATGATCTATAGCTATACGAGTATATCCATGACTAGTGCTACCTCGATCGTGTGGGCTGTTTGGCCCCAGCGTCGCTGATGGCGCGTTGATTTCAATTGCCTGGGCATTGAACACTAGAATGGGATTAGATCATTCAATAATTTTAAGCCCATCAAAGTCGACTCGAAATCTATTAGAGATCTATTTGGCGCGTGTGGTGGCATCATTAAAGAAAATATGTAAATTTTCCCTCCCATAAATTATTTTCATACTTTGTAGTTCTGATTGAATTTGTTATTAAACAAATAATTCATTCATGTCCGATTATTAAAATAAATCTTCTTGGATGTACGTAGTTTCTAGCATTAGTGGTTGTATCGCGAATGAATATAGTTCTATAGTTGCAATCGAGAACTAACAGAACCCCTGCACTTCAACACTTTGTTGCATCTTGTTTACCCAGAGAAATAAATAGTTGCGCCCATCGCCCGATCCGAATGATCCTAACCCACCTCAATAATCCGATCGCGGGCAGTTCACTCACCTCTATGGTCCGTTCAAAATACTCAAACGCCAGCGACGTGGTCTTGGCCGCCGCCAGACTGTCGACGCTCTGGTTGTTGATCTCGTGGAGCTGCTGGCTAACGCTGTCCAGGCTGCGATCGATGTCCTCGAGATCGGAGCGGAACTGCTCGATCTTCTCCAGGCGCTCCAGGGTGGACATGCGTGCGCTGCTGTTGGACTCGAAGTGAAGGCGCAGGTTCTCGAGCAGCTTCAGTATGCGGTCGGTGTCGATTTCCCGGGCTCCCGGCGGTTCCAGTACGCGCACCCGATCGATCAGCAGTTCGGATTGTGTGATTAGCGATCTAAATTTATCCATGCACTGATCGCGGAATTTCTCGTGCTCCGCGATGCTGCGATCCGCGCCGGATGCGGGCTCCTTCTGCTGCCTGGCGAAGTAGTCGTCGATTTCGCGACGCAGCTGCACAATGTTCTCCAGAAACTGGACCACACTCTCCACCAAAGTGCGATAATCGTACTTGATGCCGTCCAACTTGGCCTTCAGCATGCGCAGATTGTTGATCACCTGCTCGATCTTGGCCAGCGATGGCTGATCCTTGGTCTGGATGCCGAGCGTGGTCTGGATGCGCTGCTGTATCTCATCCTGGGCCCTCTCGATGTCCTGGGTCACGTTCGTCAGCTTCTCGCGGGTGCTGATCAACAGCTGCTTGGAGTCCACGCTCTGTGAGGTGAATACGGGATACAACTGCGTGTCCACCTGGGTGCTCTTGGCCACGGTCTTGAAGGAGATAGATATAGACATAGATTGAATTATTCAAGTTACTACCAGGTGTACCTAAAGGGTACGTAATCTATTTCTTTGATCTGCCAACAAATCAAAGGCAAATCATAAAATCTCTCAAAATGCTGCAGTTGCTCGCTCACTCGAAGTGCATTTCGAACAAACTTCCTCGGGCAAATGCGAATTTATAAATATATATATTTACTCTATTAAATCCTGACTAGACGCAATTAACACAGCGATAGAGATCCCGATTCCCGCTCACTCACCTCCTCGTTGTCGCTCATGACTTTCTCGAGTAGATATTCGACTTCGCGCTTCTCCGCAATGCTCGTTGTCCAATGCTCCAAACTGCTCGTCACGTCGACCTGCCGCTTACTGAAGTCGTTCAGCGTCTCTTGCACCGCCTGTGCCGAGGATTTGGTCTCGAGATATGGATCCACAATCTGCGCGGCGCGCCGTTAAAAATAGCATGGAAATAGATGATTTTTATTTTTATTTTTATTTTTATTTCTGTTTGATTTTGGTCGCGTTTTGTTTTATATAGTATTTTCGGTTTGACTGCTCTGCTGCTTTGTCGCTTTGGCAGGAAGGGAATTTTCCGAGAAAAGGCGGCGCGTGGCACGCTTCTGTGACTGACTGACTGTGGCCAGGGTCTGCTGCCTTCTGCCACTGCTGCCACTGCTGCTCGAGTCCAGGCCAGATCCGACCGACCCGACCAGAGCACCACCATACAGCCTATCTATAGCCCGGCAGCGCAAATTGCTTTCTTTATTTATGGACTCAACTCGAGTCGAGTAGAGTCGAGTCGAGTCGGGTAGAGTGGAGCCAACCAACTCGCGACGCACAAAACTCGCAGCAGAATCTCCGCAAAGAGCGAAATTTCTAATTTCAAAAATTTTCTTTTGCGCCTGTTTGGCCGGCCGCATCTTCCCGGTTTTATGTTCACGTATGGGGCGAAATGACGTTGTCGTTTTGAATACATGTTTATGGGCAAGCAAATCATATTGTTTATAATTTATAGTCCCCGAGCGGGCTGGCAAAATAAAAATGGCGAACTGAAATACCCTGTAAATATGATTGTGAATGAACTATGTTCATTCCACAACTCAAAATCAAAAATTTCTTGTAAACTTAAAGAAGTGCTTTTGAAATCTTAAATAATTGCCAAATTTGTAAATTCGAATATTGCAGACTAATAGTTGCATACTTTTGAACTGCTCAGTGAACCGAACCGCATGTGATTGTGTTTTTCGATACTATGGTCATACAAAGAGGCAAAGGTGTTGTGCAGTGTACAGATCTCCATAGTCGGAATACTCCATCTGGGGCAACCTTTCGCGATTATTTGTGCCGCGTCAGCAAGCTGCTTCTGGGAGCTGATGGACAGCGTGCAAATGCGCCAGCTGTCAGCAGTTAGTTGTTCCAAAAGCAAAGTTTGCGAGCATAGATGAAGCGCAAGCAGAGTGCAGCATGCATAACCAAACAGCGCCGCCCTGACATTAGAGAATTCCTCAAAACTTAGATTAAAAAACTTAGCGAACTAGCAGGGTCGGTCGTCCCTTCCCCCGATACAGACTTTTAGGTTGATGAATCGCTGTCCGCGGGACTTCAGTTCTACGAAGGTGGCTGCGATGCCCGTCCATGTGGCCTGGAGGAATTGCAGCTTGTGCTCGTCCGGAGTTTGTTGCAGCTGGCGCTGCAAGTTGTCCAGCTGGCTGGAGAGCTCGTTGGCCAGCTCAAAGAAGTCTATCAGCAAGGACACGTAGTCCACGCGCTTGAGAACCAGGTCCTTCAGTTCGATCCAGTGCTTGTGCAGAGATTCCGCCTTGGAGTCCACATCGTAGCGCTCTTGCGGACTCAGGGACTCCAGATGGACCTTGATGGATTCGAGCAGCAGGTTTATCAGTTCGCCTTTTATCTAAGTGGGTGATCAAGGTGATTTTTGTCATTAGTTTAGCTTTCTCTTTCACAAGAATAAATTGTGTTTTATAAGTGCAGGCGGTCATTTTGAGTAGTACACTGGACTCACCTGAATCGTACAACATACGTAAAGAAACTCTTTATAAAGCATTTTGGTAAAAAATTTATAAAATATATAAATTTATGTCGAACCATTTTTGTATACAGATTTTCGATTCGTAGGTAGTCTGATTCATGTGAGTACTAAATACGTAGTAAATAGTATAAAGGATATGGTAGGACATACATATAAACAATATATTTGGTCATTTAAAACCACAAACCTCGAGATCCTGCATAAGTTCATGGTGCTGCAGAAGGAACTGCTTGGCCTGCTGAAGATTTGCACCCATGTCCACGCTTTGCTGCAATTGAAGTTGGCCGGAGGCTCTCAGCCAGGCCAAAAGCTCATTGTGGTGGCTCAGAAACTCGCTCAGTGCTCGCTGAACCTTCTGCTGATCCTCGCTGCTGTTGGCACAGATGCCCTGGATGTAAACCTTCCTGTTTTCCAACTCATCAAGGACCCTCTTCACACCCTGAGTCTCCGGCTGAGTGCGTCCCACTTCATCGAGAATGCCATAGCCCAAGCGCAAAGGTTCCTCGGTAAAGTTACGAACATCGCGATCCACTTTGGAGTACATGGCATAACTCTCCGGGGAATGAGGAGGCAGCTTCACGCTGGTCAGCTCCAGTTCTAGTTTCTCCAGAACACTCACAGTGTGCTCAGCCTTGGCGAAGAACTCTCGGGATTGATGCAGCCAGTGTTCCCGCTGATCCACCAGATCCAAATGCTCTGTGCAGCCACTCAAGACCGCATAAGCCCGAGCACATGCGTCTTCTTCGGTGAAGTGACCAGCGGATTGCACCTTCTCCTTGGCTCGCGTGATCTTCAGAGCTCGATCCCGGAGGAGCAGGGCCTGCTGCTTCCAATCCCTGTACTTGGTGAGCATTTCATTGGCCGTGTGCTCACACTCGCCCAGGCTGTACATGGTATTCAGCTCCATCCTGGCTTGCTGCAGAGCTGCCTCCAGGTCGACCAATTCCCTACCCAACAAAGCCAATGCCAGGCACTGCTCCATTTGGATTTTCCTCGTCTGCCAGGCGATTTCCAGGGAGTTCCTTCGGTCGTGCAGGGCCTCTAACCACTGCTGTACTTGGTGAACTGCCCTCGTGGCGTCTCGTTTAATGTGCTCCGGTCTTGTATCGAGGGTCTCCAGCTTTTCCAACTCCTCCAGCTGCGCCAGCAGCTCGTTGCCATCTTTCAGGGCTGCCATCACACCCGTGAGCATGTCTATTCTCAGCTGTTTGAATCTGCTCAGGAATTCCTGGACACGGGGCACATCCGGTGGATGGAGTGTCTCCTCGCAGGCCAATTCGAGTTGGTCCATCTTCCTGAAGCATTGCGTCATCTTATCGTGGAACTGTGTGCACAATATCAGAAGGTGCTGACGGTCCTGCAGAAGATTCAGTATGTCCTGCCAAATGATGTTGAGCGTATCGGCCATGGCATTGACCAGTTCGGAACTGATGCGCTTGCTAGCCAACAGCTTGTCCGCCTTCTGGACGAACTCATCCATTGGTCCCGGCAGGCTCTGAAAGGGGTTCGAGTTTATTTAAGGGCTTAATTTGATATGGTAGATTGGCACACCTGTAAATTTCGAAGAGTTTCATCATGCTCCCTTTGCATGCGCAGAGATTCGTCCAGATTCTCCCCAAGCGCTGTGATCTTTGGCTCCAATTCTACCACCTTGATGTAGATCTTTTCCGGACTCTGGAAGAGTTGATGGTGTTTAAGATGTTTCATGGTCAAGTGGCTGAGTGGATTTTAGTGTAGTTTAAAAGTAGACTATTTAGTTCATTCTCTCATTCATTTAATAATTTTATATAAAACTAAAGATGCTTCCCCAAGTGTATTATTTAAACTTTACTTGTAGTTTACTTCACAGTAGTATAGTATCTGGAGCACCCAAACTCCCATACGCTACTTCGCAATTCCCAGGTATATCGCATAGGACATGCGCAATTCGAAGATTTTCTCCCACAAGGGTCCGCTGCATTCCTCGCCTGCCCCCAAATCCGTTCCAGTCACGTTCCTGGGCTCCCAGCAGCTGGCTGCATTCCCATTCATGCGGCTCGCAGTTGACACTGGAGGCCAGGAGACGTGTGCGATGATCTCGTGCAGCGAGGAACAGCAAACCTGCTCCCGAAGCAGCTTCTAATTTTGGTAGCACCACCAGAAGCTGCCCCCGAACTCGCAGATGTAGAAGAAGTAGCAGAAGTGGCACCACAACCTCAGCTCTGTTTGATAGCAATGAAGGTCAGCATTGGCTGTTTATGGTAATGGCATCCGTTAGTTTTTCCTGTTGGGATGAGCATGTGTCGATGGAGATGCAGCTGGAGCTGGAGCTGGAGCTGGAGCTGGGGAAAAGTGCCACATGCCATGGCCATGAAGAACTGCGCTGATGGCTCACAAACTGTTAAAAGGTCTTGCCACTGATTGGGTTTTATGTGCAGTGAAGCTGCGTGGGCTCTAATTTGTTCGACGAAAATGTTTTGGGCAAGGTACAGTCGTACCTCTGTAAACGGAACTTCCCTAGTCACTAACACCATGAAAGGATTTCATTCCCAATAACTTTAGATACTTTTTTTATATATATATATACTTTTTAAACGATGTAATATATGTTGGAATCCTTCTTTTCTTAGATTACCTATTGTAGATATATTTAAAAGTGGTTCTTGCCACAGATGTTGCTTCCAGTTTGGGCGCTCAAGGGTTTCGATTTTGATCTGCGACTGCCATTAATCAATTTAAAATACAAATTAATAACCGGGCTATTAAATTAAATTGTGTGCCCCACTGGCAGCGATGTAAACCGATTAGAAAAACCAGTCGAAGTCGCTGACTCAATGCGACGTGAGTGAGTTTTCAATATGCACACATCAATAATTCTCGAAAATCTGAATAAATTTTGAAGTGTAACGTTCGGCATAGTGGGAATGGGGGGAATAATCACGTCGTCTAACTGAAATATGAACCATAAATGGTATGACATCACTATAAACAGGCCGACCATAACTTAGCTTATGTACGTATAAAGCATAAAATAAACCATTATGCACATGGACGGGCGCCTCACTATATCCCCTCCCCACAAACATATGTACATACATACATACATACGTCACTCATTGCGAAATTGAATCGTATTTCAAGTGGCACACAAACACGCACCCAGCCGTTAAGATTCGTAATATGCATTTGGACATTTAGAAGCGTCAAGCGTCTTCGCCCGGCACTTGTGCAGCCAGCTCCACATGGCGGAAGTGCTCCAAGATCGTGGCCAAGTCGGAGTGGGAGTGCTTTTGCCCCCCATCCACAGCGCCCGCAATGACGGCGATGATATAATGCCAAAAGCCCCAGCGGCGGTTCAAAACAATAACACCCTGGAATGGAATGCACGGGCAGAAAAACGATCATCGCAATACCCTTTCCGATCTTTTAGTTTTTTTGGTACTTCTGACAAATGGAATATGTACATATATGAGCTGCTATTTGGTTGCCGATATTTTGCAGAACCTATGAAGTCATTCATTGAATAATTAGCTCTGCATTTTAAATCGGGTTAGGGTATCTACCACTGAACCACTGATGCTACCAAAGCCGGACAGAATGATTTGGGGAAGAAGGATGGCGGGCGGGCGGCAGGGGCTACGAGCGTCCTCTTTGAGGCGCTTAGCGTGAAACACGTTTTTGGCTTTTAAATTAATACTTTGCGGAGGGTATAGAACACGATTTCGATATGAAATTACCTCGACGCTGTTGCCGTTGTTGTTGCTGCCATCGTTTTGTGTGAAATCATTGCGCATTTTTATAGAGCGCCGGCCTTCTGCGCTCTTTCATTACGGCCATTGGCTACAATATCCCAAATGCCGATCGCCGATCATCGATTTAATTGGGAATCGCATTTGCGAAGGCGTTGGCTTGTTCTACCTGATTTATTTGGCCAGATAGCTAGCCACATGTAAGGTGAGCCATTACTTAAGAATCCTGCAGATTTCTAACAAAGCGAGTTTTGATTTAAATATAGATTTTAAACATTTGTGAAAACGAACATTATTTTTATCGCAAAAGTTCGCCAGCCAGCCTTGACCCAAAATGGCCCAAAATCCAATGTCTCTCATCTGCCCATTAATATGCAATTTAGGTACATTTACGCATCGCATGGGGGGTTTTTTGCAACAAATTCATTTTGTGGCTGTGCGAGTGCTCCAATAAAGGTGAGCTAATTGAATACAAATTGAAATTGGCTAATTAAAGCGACATAAATCAAATGCTCCTGATCAAACATAGGCCCACTGGGGCCATAAAAAGTGTGTATAAACAGACTAATAAAAAACCGCATCAATTTTCGTGTGTGTGTGCGTGTGTGTGTGCGTGTGTGTGAGCGGTTTGATGGAGAGCAAACAGCATTAATGTATTGTACAAATACCCATATGCAAATGAATTTACTGAATTTACTGAATTTACTTCGGTGTTTTGTGGATAGCACGCTCTAACGCGTTTACCCTGTGCCTCCCTCCATTAAACCTAACTTGATTTTGTCATAGAACAAAAAACAGCACAAAGCATTCGGCTATTTTGTTATTGTTCACTTAGCAGAGGTTCAGCTTTTGTGCCGCGATCATCAGCTGTGTGTGCCAGAGTGATGTCAGACCTTTGGGGTTCTATAAATACCATCGAACATAAAACAATTTCTGTTCAGGTTTTTGTAGGTCGCACTTTCCCAGGCCGACGGCGCATTATGAGTGCTCGTATTGGGCAATCTTGCTGCTGCCATCGAATGCAATTTAAATTTCAATTTAATTCGCAGCCAACAAAAAGATAATTTCTATAATTGTTTCTACAAATTATTGGCCACGACTCGCGACTCGCATCGCCCATTTTGCAGCATCTGCAGCAGCAACATCTCGGCTGCTGTTGCGCTTTTCCAGTTGCAGCAGCAGCAGTTGCAGCAGCAGCAGCAGCAGCAGCAGCATTTGCAGGAGTCGCCTGCATCGCGCCGACTTTCATTGAACGTTTATCGGCGACTATCAGTTGCCATGTAAACATGCAATATATTTCGCGTCTCTAACTCGAAAACCACCGAGCCGTCGCTTCCACTCCGGTAATTACAGCAGCTGGATCCCCTACAGTGGACCCCCGGAAAGCGGAAATTGCGGGGTATGCCTCTATTGAGTCGATGCAAGAATTTTCCATTTAACATAGCGATTAATAGCGATAATGGTATAATAAATGGTTGAATATAAAGTGTAGATACAAACATACATACGTATACTTTCGCATATAGTGGGAAGCCACTGTATGCTTTAGCTTTGCAAATTTATGCCTCTCCTGAGAAGTAAGCCCCCTTTTGAATTATTTTCCATGAGCCGCTTTCCTTGCTTATCAATCAGTGCGTGCCAAACTGTTTTGTCAGCTGCGCTAAGTAGCAGCTGCATTAAATCCACCGATAGACGGCATATCCCCAGCCGTCTTTCGAGTGGATCCCGCTCCTCATCCGCCCCAATCCAAGCCGCAGACCCATCTGAGTCTCACCACTCACAAGGCAAAGAGACGTGACTGCGTCTGCGCATAGAATACATTATTTTTAGCGCTCGAAAACGTTGACGACGCTTTCGGTGTTGGATACCGTCAGTTAGGGCTGGAATTTTTCAATTACTGATAAGATTTACGGCCAATTCGCCGTGACACGCCATCGGGCACATGAAGAACTGCCATCGAAGTCACAGCTTGAATATATGTATTTTCCTAAGCCAGCATTAGGCATTAGGCGTGGACTTAAATCTTCTTTTTATGGTTGTAACCACTTGGTTTAAAACTTAAAACTTCTCATAAAAGCTAGTGAGCAATACGGTTACATAAAATCTGAAAGTAAAAAACCGAATAGCTGATATATTTTACTTTGAAAAGCGAATTGTTTTCGTTGATAAAATTGCTTAAATTGGCAATATTGCAAGCTAGACAATGATAACCACGGCCTTGGCTTACCTATCCGTTCGTTTCGAAACAGCGATCATAAATCACAGTGACAAATCGCAGTCACATGACTGAATGGCAGAGCTGAACGCGACCAAGTCACAGTTTCTGGCCCGTTCGCTGGGAAAATGGGATGCCGCGAGTCTTTGGAGAGCGGACGGAATGCGCAAGCTTTTCATGCGTAAATTTATGTGCCTGCCAAGCGTCGTAAACATTTCTTTCTTTCGAGCCTTGGTGCGGCTTTCTATCGCCCGTCTCTCTCGCTGCACGTGATGCCATCTCTTTCGGCCATCAGACAGTGCGCAGCGCGCAGCTGCGGCGTTCGTTTCACCCACGCCAAAAGGCCCAAGGCAAATGGCACATACATAACTCGTACCGTACAGTGCCGGGCATAAGTACATGCTCATATGTCTGGCCAATTTATGAGTGAAATGCTGCGACTCTTACAAATGAAAATGCCATAAATTCAATTAGAGCTTTACGCCTGCTTCCTCTGGCGCCGCCGCGTGTGCAAATCAGAGCAGATCGCGTTTTAAGCCCGATTCGATGCGATTCGAGATTGCGCAGACCCAAGATCCCAAATTCCAAATCCAAAGCAGGTCGCCAGTCGCGCCCCAATTGCTAAACCAAAGGCTCAAATTAGTTTCGTGCATTAGATTCAATTAAAAGAGATCTTCAGCATTCGCCTCACATTTACAAGGAAAATCGGAAAATCGGAAAATCTATATATATTTAGAGAGCGTCTAGCTAAGCAAACATGTAAATCTTCTGCCTTTGAAGTTTCTCTTTCCAGTTTGTTTCAGCCTTTAAATTGCCGTGCAGCTAATTTTTCATTTCAGAGCCACAAGAACATAAAAAGAAACGTTTTGTAACCAGGCCCAAAACATTTTCCCCATTTCAAACACTTGTAAATATTTTCGTGTTGCATCAACAAACATTGTAATCGAAATTTGCGTCAGAGCCAAAACCGTATGATCCATTGAGATTGATGCCCGGATGGCCGAGAAGTTGAATCGCCCTGGTTAATTAGCTCTGGGTGGGGCGCATCCAAGAAGTTGATAGTTTCCTTGGGGGATATGTAAATCATGTCGGGGCGCTTTTAATACAAGATGATTTCGGATGGAGATGCCCATGGAGATGAAGATCCAATTAAATGCTCTGCCGATAGACAATGTACTTTGTATCTGCGTGGAACTTACTTACCACCACATGTCTACGAAATTTCTTTCAACGGAATATCTGCAACTGTTTTTCACAGGCAAATAAATGTCATTCAAGTAGTCACCACAAATGCGCATTGTGCCACCAAAAACTTGGCAGATATTCATATTTTCTGCCAGCACTTAACATTCAAAATCTTAATAACTCAACTTTGTAGTGAGTTGGAGTATGGGTACACAGAAAGAATAATAACTAAGTTATTGGGATAGGTTCTATAAGTGGAAATGTCGTAGATTTGTAAAATAAATAGATAGTGGCATATAAAAATACTTGAAAAATCCTCCTTGCCAAAATGTAATACCAAAATACAATATTATTCCACTTGTAATTTCTTTCCGTTGAGGAAAACTAACTGAAAGAATTGTCTGTTGCCTGTTTCGAAAAATAAACCCAGAAACGAAGGAAACTTTTGACATATTTGCATAGTTTTAAGTTTGTGGCCGCGGGACGAAGGGGGTCTTTCAACTTATTGTTTCTTTAATCTTATGCTGAAGCACAAAGTTTAAAGAACTTTCGCCGCCATTCCCCCCCCCCCCCCCCCCCCAGAAAAAATCGCCCAACGCCCACGTGGAATTTATAACAATAATAAGGAGCTGAGCTCATCGAACATTTTTGAGCTCATACATTTGTTTCATTTCGCGTGTGTTTGTTGTACATCTGTTGTCTTTTATTGTGGAATATTGTGTATTTATTTGTACTCATTTGTTGTTGTTCTTATTTCAGCTTTTTTTTTTGGCTCTGTTCCGTTGCTAATTTGTTTACCTGCGAGAACCGGGGAGAGAAATCGCTCTTGTTTATTTTCAACAGCATTTTCGGGACCAGTTCGAGAATAACAAAAACAACGACAGGTAAGCAACATATTAGTTTCGTTTTCAAATCTCAATACTGTTTCCAAGCAGGCCAGCGGAAATTTAAAGAAATCTGTATACGTGTGTGTATTTTTGGGGTCGCTAGAAATGCGAGTACGTACATACATATACAGCAGAAACGTGTTGAAAGGCTCGCCAGTAAAATGTTTTTGCATAATTTCCAGAATCAAAAGGGGTAAATCAAATCAAATGCTTAACACATGGAGCCGTGAGTCTCGAATGGCAAATGAAGCAAAAATAATTATTCTGGTGGCGAGAAAAAATTGGCACAAAGTGGCACACAGAAATCTCAATGGACCGTTGGCTGAATGAACAGAAAAGTTGGCGCAAAAAGAGGCACATGCCCCTTAGCCCAAAAACTATAAACCATACAACGAGGCCCATAATTATTGAATGTGTTTTTCGTTTCGGGGCATAAAACTTGTAGCGCTTCATCAGAGATGTTTCTCAATCTGA
Source organism: Drosophila orena (assembly GCA_005876975.1). Taxonomy (NCBI): domain Eukaryota; kingdom Metazoa; phylum Arthropoda; class Insecta; order Diptera; family Drosophilidae; genus Drosophila; species Drosophila orena. The sequence goes on along the minus strand of VCKV01000006.1, from coordinate 12,709,522 downwards.
AGTTCAAGTCGCCGCTTCAAGTTCCACCGATTTGAAGGTGGTGAAGAGCGGGGAAATTCTGCGGAGAAGACCCAAATGAAGTTTCTCTCTCAAGAAACTGATTCGGCCAGCTCGAAATGGGCCCAGACAGGTAGCAGCTGCGCCTAATTGCCGAAAGTATCTGGCAGATACATTTCTTTTTGTCACGTTTAGTTGGCTTTTGCGTCTTGTTCTGATGTCAGACAACCTTGAACCTTTTGTGGCGTTTGTTTTTCTGCTGCCGCTTTTCAAATATTTATAACCGCTATCAACAACTTTTGCTTTCGTTGTTCGAGTGCTAATTGGCGCGGAAATTGCTGGAAGCCGGTTTAAACAATCGAAAATTGTAAACCAGTTTTGGGCATTAGAAGTTCATGAATTTTTCAGTGCTAAAGTCACATAGTTTCGCCTTAAATCTGGGGGGGGGGTAGCTACGGGATACTTATAGGAATTTTTTCAGTTAATGACGAATGTGGTGGCCTACTATCTGTAGGACGACTTGATTGATAAATGGTTTGATAACAATCTGAGAAAATGTGTCTATTGAACTTCAATTCTCTGTTTTGCATCTATTAGACTGTTTTTGCCCCACGGCGCAAACTGCACAAAATAAAAATGTTTAATGTGTAATGTTTAATTGCTTATAAACGAAGACTATGTCGTCATTCAAATGATTAGCTATATAGCTTTATATTGAAAAGAGGTTATTATTTTTACACAGACCTAATTGATTTTTATGATTTTTTTATAGCTTCACATAAACACGACTCGAATGCAACTGCTTTCATAAGGTTTTTCAATGGCTAAAGCTTATCCTTGATGCTTCTGACTGCGTTTCCTAGATTTATGATTTATTCAAGATCCAATCCCAATACCCCGACCCAAATCTCCTTCGGAGTCCACCCAGATCGCCTTCCGCATAAATTTCCGCGCACTTCAAGAGCTTTCTCCGCACACTTCTCCCGTATCTAGATAAATGTTTCTTCATGTTTGTTTCCCATTTCTTGGCCTTCTTGCTGTGTGTTTTGTTTGGTTTCGTTTTTAGTATCTTATTTTTATTGTTTGCGGGGTACAAGAGTACAACTCACTTGTAGGAGCGCTATCACCAGCTGGATGGGTCCGCATCGGACGACAACGGTGCCAATGGTGGTGGCTCTGAGGGACGTGGATGGCGGTGTGGTGTGGGTGGTGCCCGTGCCCGTGCCCGTGGACATGGCTGTGGACATGGCCTGGCTCGGAGTCGGCGACGATGATGACATTGTTGCTGAATAATTGAAGGCGTCTAGCTGGGACTGCTGAGATTGCTGGGACTGCTGCGTCTGAAGTTGGTGGCCGGTGTGCGGCTGGCGGGGATTCGGATTCGAGGAGGAGGCGACCGAGTAGAGCGAAGACATCGATGAGTCTAGGGCTTGGCGGCGTTCCATGGTTGCTTTTCTTTCTATCTGCTCTTCTGTTATTTTTTTGACTAACTTTCGAGGATTGAGTGCTTGTAGCTTGGTGTGTTTTGCGTGGGCGTTCTATAATCTCTGTCGTTTAGTTTTTCTCGTATTTTGGCTTATTTCCCCTGCTTGTTTCGCGTGCTTTGCATTTTGAACTCTGCTCGAAAGTGGAACTATTAGATTGAGTCACTCGCGTTCGGATTTAATTTATTGGGTTTTTAGTTAGTTATAGCCAGGGGATTCGATTCGGCGGTTCCTTCGGTTCGTTGCGAGCGCTATCAACGCCGGCGATCGTCTGAGAACCTCCGCGAATCGGTTGATTTTCGAAACGGAGAATGCTTTTTGCCCGCCGCGATGACTATGACTTCATACTCGCGCTCTCCCTGTCGCTCTAGTGCCTGCTTATTATTCCGTAATGTCTATATACATGGCTATATAGCCGAGAGAATCGTTTGTACTTTTTGCATATTGAGCCCGAGAAAATTGCCTTTGATGCGTGTGCTAGTCTCCCCAACAAAAGTCAAAGACAATGCTCGATTCGCGTTTATTTTTAAAACAACAAACTATTGAGTAATTTTTGCGGCGATTTCTGCCACGAAGCTAAACTGTTGTTCTAGCCCAGATACTCGGATGCGGGTATGCTACAAATACTGGCTACTATAGCTAATAGGAAGATAAAACGCACGGATGTGCGTCAAATCTGTAACATGTGCCAATTGCATTGGCAGGAGTCGTCGGCAGTCCGTCATTTTTCATTGATTTTTTTTCGATAATTTTGAATACATTACGCATACGCCACGTCTGCTCGTGTGCAGCCAGCTGCCTCCATTAGGTAATTTTTGGTGTTTCTCTCAATTTTTAATAGTCGCCGCCGTTGCTGGCGTAATGTAAACTATTTTAATTGTACTTTGCGCTGGCTAAAAATAAACAGCGAACAACAAAATTGGGAAGAACCAGTTCCCTTTTTAAAAGTTTACACTAGCGCTATTGGGGAAATGCTTTGCTTCCATATGTTGTTGTCCAAGAATTAAAAACAAAAAAAAACACAACAACAAAATTGTTGATTGAAATTTTCTGGGGCGTGGACTGTTGTAGCAAATTGAAAAGTGCACATGACTCAAACAAATAAGCTTTCAATGCATCAAGTCACCGAATATTTTTGAAAAAATATTTTTTCGCGCATTCTGCTTCGTTTTCTATTTGTTAAACATTTTGTTTGTGCTATGTGAGGGTCGTCACTGAATATTCGACAACAACAATAAATTTAGCACACTTTGTTGATTTCATCTTCAGACGAGTGAACGCAAAAAAACTAGCGCCAAGCATTTTTAAATGTCAAAAATGTTCTAGGTAAATTATGGCTGATTAATCTACGTTTCATTTCATTTTTTTTTTTGAAGTGCCAAATTTATTGTCTTCTTCCTCGTTTTTTGCCTAACTCAATTTACATAGATATGTTTTTATTCGCACATTATTCGAGCGGAGGAGATGTGGAAAATTAAAACGCGCGCGCCGCTTTCCCGACAGCCGAACAACCGAACGCCGCGAACTTCGAACAAGACTGACCAGAGATCCGCAGACTGAAGACCGGAGACCGAAGACCGAAGACTGAGCAGATTCTCCGGAAAGCGGCAGATCAGAAAGAGAAGAGCGTGCAGCCCATGCAACTTAACCGATTCGCTCAATTCATTCATGCAGGTTCGGGCTCTCTCTGGTTTTGATCTCTTGACACTCGTTAAGCTCAGTTTTGAAAAGCCGGCTTGTGTTTTGAAAATGAGATAGTGTGAAAGAGAGGCCGGGAGAAGCTAGAGGGAGAGGGATGATGCGGGGCTTCAGGGGAGACGACATAAATAAACAAGTGCTCTTGGCATTCGCAGCGTCGTTAATTCATGATTTCAATTTTTAATGCCCTGCGCCCGGCTTTTCAGCAATTACAATACCGGGAAAAGGTAAAGGTATTCGAAACGAGGTTGTACCCTGTAGTTCGGGTAGCTTTTAGCAAAAAATACCCCTTTTACACTCTTTCTTCCATTATAATAATAGTTTAATATAACCATTTACCTCTCAGCATTGGTCTGCTAAACAAATAATGAATTCTTTTTTTTAACGCGACAAACTCAACCACAACAGCTGTTTTGTTTATCTTATGTGTGAATGTTTTCTCTCTTCCTTGTTGGTCTGATACACCCCATTAAAGACAGGGTACCTGAAACCACAACATATTCAAGTGCAGCTTTGGTACTTTAATAACAGGGCGAAGAGTGGAAGATCAAAATAAGAACACCAGAGCAGCGGAGGAAACCAGACGATATCGTGTCTTAATGCAAGGCAAACTGACCGCCCGCATTTAAATCCCCTCACCACCCATGATACCCAATCCCTCAATTTTGAAGTATTTTTCACCCAAAATGCGTGTCTTGCAGCTTGACTTTGGCCCCGCATTCCGTGCAATGTGCAACGTGCAATATGCAACGTGCAATATCCGACGCTCCTTGCGTGCAACAGCAGTGGCGGCAATCAGTGCGCTGCAGATGTGTGTTATTATTTTTCGCTATCAACGATTCGAACTTATCAAATTATGCTTTCGGCGCCAGCACGTCAGAAAATCTGGTGCGAATGGCATGCAGCAGAAACTCATAGATATTTGGTTCGTCTTTTTGGATGATCAGCTCGTTAAGTATAAATTCTTTTCACTCACTCACCGCACTCGGAGCGATTTATTTATATGTTTTTAATTGAGATTAATGAGCCACTTGACGAAGCTCACAAAAGCAACCAACCCCTCTTAACCCCATTTCCCCCCGCTCCGCCCACTGACAGTTCACATTTCAGATAATTGAAATCACTTGAGGACCACTTGTACAATGGTTGAGGAAAGTGCCACCCACAGAGGAAAATTCAAAAAAATTATTTAGGGTGGAAAAGTCGAAAAGAGCACTCAAGGGTTAAGTGCACATGATGGCAATGACTTTTCCCGGTTCCAGCCTAAAGTTATGCAATGCTTTCAGGGGTTTTGAAAATTACTTTCACATTTTACTTCTTACTTACTTGTGTGGTTGGTTAGCTTAAGATTTAAAACTAAATTTAAAACATACATATCTGAAAAGTTAGGAGGTATTGAAAAATTTTTAAATGATTAGCTTTATTTTTGGGGTAAAACATTTTCGTTATTAATTGCACTATGTATTGTGACTGTGTAGGAGAAATAGTTATAAATAAATATTAAACATACGATTAATGGCAAAAATTTCGACTGGCTGTAACTGAATTTAGATTCTTACTATAAATATTTGAAATATATTTCCTATTCATTTTGGAATTCTCTAATTTTGCAAGCCTTAAACATAATTGGAACTAACTAAATAAATACTTCTACTACTAGTTTTAAAGCAAAGGAAATATAAGCAAGAAACAAATTATAGTAGATTTCAAAGTAGATTTCTTTTAAGCTAAAGTTCAACAGAACTAATAAATTTTGGCAGAAAACAGTGAACAATCATGCAAAGTAAAATAGCAAACAAAACAAAACAGGCAAAAACTTTTAGCTCATAGGCTAAAATTGGTTTTTGGGAAAACAGCAAAAATAATATGCCAACTAATTAATGGCAAGAATGTCGAGGATCGGCAGCGAAGCAAATGGCGCTGGTTAATTGGGCGGGAAATCGTTTTGTGTCCATCTTTCAGCTGGGGACCAGATCTCTCCAGATCTCTCAGAGAAATCCCTTGATCGTCTGTTTCGTTATGTTCTCGTAGTATTTGCTGCGTCGCCAGGAAGGCGGCGGCTTCGATTCGTTGGGGTTAGTTGGAGCTGGAGCGGTGTTAACAGCGGATGGGTAGCTCACCTCCGGAGTGTGGGCATTGGGCATCGTGGGCGCCAGCTCCGTCGTAATGCCGGTGGCCAAACTGAAGCCTTCCACCTCGCTGTCGGATTCGATGGCCTGCGGCAATGGAAGTGGCAGCAGCAGGTGTTGCTGCTCCTCGTCCGGCGTGGGCGTCACACTCTGACTATGCAGCTCAGCCACGCCCACCACGCTGTCCTGATCCTCACTCTTCATCCGCTGCTGGTGGGCGGAGAAGTAGCTCATTTCGGAGCTGTCAAAGGACATATTGACTGGCGAAGGTGGTAGTTCGGGTATTTCGAATGTGCTCAAAGTAGAGTCGTCCGCCTCATCGAAGGAGTTCTTGGCCGATCCTATATAGGAGCTAGTGCGTCCCGAGGCTGTTTGGAAGGATGAGGAGTGCGAGTTTGGCGTAAAGTTGCCCTCAGAGGCGGTGGCGAAGGATTCGTCCTCGGTGGAGCGGGAGTGCCAATCCTAAAGCGACGAGTTTAGTACCATTGAGCAAGATGTTGTTTAGTACGAAAAATGAACTAACATTTCATTCAAATTTGAGTGAGACTGTTTTTAAACTTACCTCAATGCTGCCCAGTTTTTTGATGCCATGACCACCTCCAGTGCCATTGCCAATTCCATTGCTAGTGACGCCCTCCTGCTGCTGAACATCGCGGATGACTGCGTCCAGGGACTCGGCCACCTCGGCTATGGCACCCAGCCTGTGGGAAATGGCGGCGCAGGCCAGTTCGTTGCTACCCGTGGGCACCACTTGCACGGTGGCTGGCGGGGATTCGCCGGGTATCTCGCTGCCAGCACTGCTGGTCCTTCCACTGTCATGGAGTGGACTGGGTGCAGTGCAATCCAGGGGCAGTTCATCGGCCACGACACTGAAATCACCAGAGAGACGGGGATTATCGGGAGCTCCGGAATCCACTGAGGCAGTGCGTGAGTGTGATGGCGTTTCATTATCGGTATAGTCGCTGTGCGGATATGTTTCACTATCGTTGCGGATGAGGGCCTTGATCTTGTCCAGACTCTTCAGCGCCGGTCCTGAATCCACCTCATCCTCCTCCTCCTCCTCCTCCTCCTCCTCCTCTTCGTTTTCCTCCAAAATAATATCCCTTTCGATTGAGGCCTTAGCTATTTTGGTCCTGACACTTGAAGTACTGGCTGTCTCATCATCATCATCATCCTCATCCTCGTAGTGCTCATCTTCACTTTGGGCATCTTCGCTGCTTAGTTCGGGCAGTTTACTGGCCTCATTTAAAGCCTCCAAAAGTCGACTTAGATCGCTAGAGGATTCACTTAGGATCTCATGGGGACTCTGTGCCAAATCCTCCTCTTCGCTGGCCAGCGGCGCAGAGGCATTAGCCTGATTATGGGCTTCAATTGGGGATTTACTTTCACCTTCCGCCACTGGAACCTCGACCTCATTGGGCGCTTCATCCACCACAATGCTGGGCACATCCGGTCGGGGGGTAACCGTCTCCTGTTCCACTTCCTCGTCTCCCTTTGATTTGGCAAACAAATTACGAAATCTGGCAAACATTTTGGGCTTTTTCGAGTTCGCTGCCTAGTTGGCGCCTCTTTTTTTTCGGGCGTGGAACAATTAGTTTGACGTAAGGAGCAACAACACGCGTTTGGCTACGGGCCAGTTGAAGTGAGCTACGTCTCTCTGATAATTGTAGATTCAATTATTCACTTTGCCGGGATAAGCATGCATGCAGAGAAATCGAGAGTGCTACCATGAAGACACTTCTATATTTATCACCTTCCTATCACAATGCTCCCCACTTTGACCCACTTGTCACGCCTGTTCTCCAGGAAATTCACTCTTTATCCGATATGTGCTCTATACCTCTATACATATGTATATTCTTTGACAATCTGACAGTTTTCTTGAGACTTCCCGCTCCGTACCGAAACGAAAAACAGAATCGCAGGAGGACCGAACGTCGACCGCACTGGACCACGCACTGAAATAGACTGCTTGGATTTGGACGCCGACTCTTGGGCGAAATGAGCTGCTATATAGAATAGTTCTTTTATTTTATTTCAATATTTTTTGTGCTTCTTCCGAATTTTGGGTGGTGGAACTTTTTGAGTGCGTCGTGGCAGCTTGACATTTGTTTCATTCAGTCAAAAATTATTTTTGGCTCTCTAGTTTGCGGTTACTTGGGAAGTATTGTACGGTTTGATGGGCTTCGATTTGCTTTTATATGACTATAATTCTTTCCAAAAAAATATAGTTCATTTAATATAAATATTGGGGAGGTGTTGTACACGTGTTGAGGATTTTTCAAGAAACCGTTAATCAGGAAGCTTATATATTTGGGTTTATATGGAACCTATATCTGAATAACAAACTTCCTTTTTAATTCTTTTTTTCCATTAGATATTTATTTGAAGTCTGTTTTCGAAATATGTTTACCGAGTAACTAATAGACATATTTTTATAGCGTATTGCCCAGTTGCGTTTGTACTTTGTTTTCCAAATACAATTTGTCATTTCTTTTAGTTTTATTTCTAGCAACTTCTTAGTTCTTTGCTCTGTTCGTTGTTGTTTTTCCTTAGTTAATTTGCCGCGAACTCGTGGGATCTGAGTGAAAATCTTGCTCATGTTTTATTTGATATGCAGAGCGTTCTGCTGTTTTTGTTTCTGCGTTTTATGCGTTGAGCATAATGAAGTAGCCGCCGATCTCAGGTTGAAGTCCATGCACTCACGCAACTGCAAAAGTTTTATAGATTGTTATTCACTTTGACTCACCTCTTTCCGGTTAATGCGTCCAGAACGAAGGGCTCTTTGAGACGCTTCTTCAGCAGTCTGCCCAGTCTGACCATTCTGCCCACTTCGACGAGCAGCTGCTCCCTGGCCACCAAGTGCCTCTGTAGTCGCGGAGGCATTTCGGCCAAGGGAGACAGCTGCGATTCCAATTCTGCCTCGGCATCGCTACTTATGCCACTGCTACTGCGGTTGTGCTGCTGTCTCTGCTGCTGCTGCAGTTGCGCGGACAGTTCCTGGGTCAAAAGGGGCCGAAGTTCCCTCAGCTGGCGATAGTAGGCCTCCACACTGCGGTGGAAAACGGCGGAGACGCGCAGTCTGGTCATCTGCTCCTGGGCCACAGACTGCAGGCTGTGCCACGTGTGCTGCAGTTCGTCGCTGATCAAACTCTGACTGGGATCGCTTTGTGACCTAGATCCTGATGGGTTCAGTTTGCAGCAGAGGCGCAGCGTTTGGGAAGCCTCCAGCAATTGGCAGCCATAGTGGTAGATGCTCTAAAACAAAAAACGTAATTAATACATATGTATATCTACAAATTTCGAATTATAGTAGATACGCAATGTGACGCATAGAGACGAAAAACTAGATAGTCAACCTTGTATCAACCCAATGAGACCTTGATTTTCTGCGAGGAAATTCGACTAGCTCCTACCATGTTATCGGTCATTTTGCCGTTGGCCAAACTGGCCCTCCCTTTCTCTGTCTTGCACTCTGGATGGCTTCCCTCAATCTTAGTGCCCCAAAAAAAATAAGAAGTCGGCCGAAAAAAAGGGGGGAAACTCACCCGTCCGGTTTCCTCGAACCCCTGCAGCTCGTCCTTCTGCAGCTGAATCTCGTGGATGTTGCAGCCGACATGGGAGTGGCACCGCAGCAATACGGCATACAACTCCTGCAGCCAGTCCCGCGCCCTCCGCGCGTCCTCCTCGTAGGCATGGATGTGGGTCACCTGCTCCAAGGTGAGCCGCTGCAGCGCCAGCCGATGGCCGCACACCTGACGGCGTCGCCGGCTCTCGTCGATCTGCCTGCGCAGCTGGGCAATCTCGGCACTGTAGTCCAGCTGGAGGTCACGGCCCAGAGCGTCTTTCACCGGCATGGCCAGCATGTCGCTCAGCTTTTCACCTTCACGCACAAGTTCGCGCTCGACGTGGCCTGTGGATGTTCGAAACATGTTTAGAGATCGGTTGTTGGATGTTGGATGCAGCTCGTCTAGCGATTTGTTGCTAGTCGTTTGAGTTGGAACAGACCCATTGTATATAACCAAAATAGTTGTGTTATATTGTATACTATTTTATATGAATATGATTCATATTATTTAAGCGAGTTAATAGTTTTATGGAACTTGGTTCGATGTTTAAAAGCCGAGTTGGATGTTCGATCGCAATAGATCGAGTTGCAACAGATATTTTGAGTGCTGGCCTATTCCGCTTCTATTCATTGAAATTTAGAAGCGTGACACTTGTTGAAAGTATTTGTAATGTTTTTTTTGTTCGTAAAAAGGTTTTGTCATATCCATGGTAATTATCAGAGCAATTTTAGCATTATTTTGTCAAGGTTCGCTGGCTATATTTCGAAAGTACCTGTCAAGGCTTCACACATTTTTCTTTACCAATAGATCGAATGACATTAGTTTGTTAATGTCTAGAAACTCACCCAACATTTCCTGGTTGTTATTAAGCTGCATGAGTAGCTGCTCAGCCTCGGCCCAGTCAAGCGATCGACTGTCCACCTCCACCACATGGTTACCGGTGGCCAGCAACTCCTCAAATTGATCGAGGAGGCGATGGAACCTGAGGGCGGTCATCAGCACATTTCTTCGTCGTTCCAAGCGCTTTGCAAAGGAGCGACACACGAACTGCATGAAGTCCCGCTGCGAGAGAAGATCCTGGCACCGGTCCATATCCTTCGCAGATGCCTGCCTTTCAGCGGCAAACCTTTCGATCTTATAGAGCAGCTCCGCATAGCAACCGTAGGTTTCCCGGCACTCCAGTTCCAGTTGATCGTGAGCAGAGCGTAGGGCCTCACATCCCCTAAAATCACCGGCAACGCTCCTTTGGCGGCTGAGCAACAGCTCGGCCTCTTGCAGGATCCAGTTGGTGACGAAGGACACCCCCTCCTCCAAAGTACAGAGCTCGCGTGCCTCCCTCAACGATCGGAGCAGTTCCAGCCAGGCAGTCCGGATGGCCGTCTGCTTCTTCTCGATCTCATTCAATCGCAACTCGATGCGGGCGCGTTCACAGACAAGATCGGGCGGCAGGAGGGGCTTCTGCGGGGAGACTGCAGTGGCGGAGTGGACGGGGATGGGCGGGGGGCCCACTGGGGACTCCGAGGCAGGTGCGACCGCTTGTGGCGGCGGTGAATGCGTCTCGTAGACCTCGTTGAAGCGGGCCAAGATCGCGTTACCTGCACAATGCCGACAAATAAGAGAAAAGGGAAAGGGAAAGGGAAAGGGGAGAAATATAGCAGTCTGAAAAATAATCTGATCTTACAAATCATTCTCTAGCTTAAAACGACACCAGCTTATCAGACCGACTCACTTAATAAATACACTCTTCACTGGCATTTTCCAAAGTATAAATGAAATATTCCTTTTGAGACCTTAGAACATCATTGTATTTTTCCGAGTGTACCATGGCTTTCATTGGGGGATCCGATCTAGCGCTATTCACATTCACACATCCACAAAAGTGAAAACTCACGCCCGGAGTGGTTTTTAATCCCAGTCTGACTCTTTGGACTGTGGCATGTGCCACCATTTCGTTGCGCATCAGCTATTTTTGTGGCTTTAAGTGAAAGGTCACGACTGTCGTTGTTGCCAAACCCACGCACTCAAACCAGAACTCGGTCGAACTTGCTGTTCAAAAATTGAAGTGTGATCATTGTGAAACACGGTTTGCTCAGAGCACGTTGATCCCCAACCGCAAATGTTTCTCGAAAATAACTTAATGAAGCCAGAAAAGTATTTGATTCTGGGCTGTGGCTTTCATAAATTCTGAATTAATATGTGGATTTTAAGAACTCATGATTCTCTAAGTCTTACAAAAACTGATAATAGGCGGAATTTATACCATTTCCAATCAATCAAAAAGTGTCTTTCTAATTTCACAAACAATTCTCAATTATCAAATCAAAGCTAAAACAAAGCCTATTCAAAATCGTATGAACAGTAGGTTTTGGAATTATCTTATCAATAGCACCAGTTCTACCTGAAAGACCTTCTATAGGCCTCAGTATCTAAGCTCACCAAAGGCGAATTTCAATGTTTTTCAGTGCCGTTAAAGTCAACCCACAATAAAATGTACAACAAACGGCGCGAAAAACGAGTTTGCCAAACGTGGCGCATTTCTAATTGAAAACACACAAAATTCAATGATTTACTTGTCACATGTGTGTCTCTTCCCGTCTCTGTCTGTCTCACTTAACTCGTTTGCTTCGAGGGCAAACCGAATTATGTTAATTGCTCGAGGGGGGCAAACAAAAAATCGACAAGCAAACAGCTCAAAAAACAAAAGACTCAAGCGACGAACTCGACTCACCCAAGTCGATGGCGGACTCTATGTCGTTTTGGACTCCGGCATGCAACTGGGCGCACTTCTTCAGCTCCACATCCGCTTCCGCGGGACGGAGAGACTTGTGCTCCCGCAGAAGAGCCAACAGTTTCTCCATCGAAGCCAAAGTCTGCACATGCGACTTGGTGAACTCGTCGATGGACTGGGAAAATATAGCCATTAGATGCCGTTTCGAACGGTGCGAAAATTGGGGCACTTACCTTGCGCTGCTGCAGCCACAGATCGTAGTTGAACTGCAAGGTGCCGCCCAGTTCCTCGGGCAGGTTCTGCGGCTCTATGAACTTGAACAGCCTCGCCTTCGACAGCACCAGGGGCTAGTTAAAGAGCACCGTAAAAAATTAATGGGTACAATGTTGAAACTGTAATTGCTTGGCAGCAGCTTATTGCGGAGTTTATGTGCATGACATATTTTATTTGGAAATAAATCATTTCGATTTTTAATTGGGTTCAGGACTGCACCCTCAAATATCTTATATCTTATTATAATTCCATTCTTGAGTTCAACTTTGGTTATTGCTCACCTCTCCCTTGACCTGGGACTTGGTGCACGGCTCCACATGCTTCTCCCAGAAGCCCTCCGCCCTGACTAGATACAGATCCACATTGATGTCGCCCCCGAAGAGGGCGTAAATCTGGCGCACCTGCTGCCTCGATATCCGCGAACTGCTCTCCTGGGCATTGACCACCACACTGACGCCATTCTGGAGCACCGACGCGCTGTAAGAGATTAATGCCAAGTTGGTTAATCGGTTGGGAACTGGAGGAAAGCGGCGTTAAGTGCTTCATTAGCTGGCCAGTTGGGATTTGGCTTTAATCAACCACGCTTCTTCAGGGGAACTCTTGTGACCCATTGCCAGTTGATTGATCACAATCAATGTATCCATAATTCATGTGGCTTTTTCTCTGTATTTAAGAGATAGTTTGATGGCTACCTCGTAAAATTAAATAATTTGCTTGTTGTGCCAATGGAGAAACAAACTAAAATGGAGAAAAAACCAAAAAAGGGCGTTGCTGCAAAGCCCATAAGCAGTTGTTCAAATAGGTTACGAGCGGTATATAATTTTCATAAATTATTTCGGAGTTTTTTTATTGGGACCAGACCATTTATTGCTACTACTATTTTTACAAATGTTTGCTTTTAAAGTGTGCTAATAAAATGAAAGTGTGTTTAAACTGACTGGAAAGTGTATCAAGTTACACTGAACTATAAACTTTAATCAAACTATTATCGTTGATATTAACACAATTTTCCATTCAAAACAAATCACCTGGCTTCAAACATTTTAAATTATTTAGTCGTCTTTAAATCTCAAACACTTAGCATGTAAATAACCTGATTTTGTGAGGCTTTTTCCGCTTTTCGAGACCCGTTTCGAGACGACCCCTCCTCCCAGAGAGCCGTGTCTAATGAAAAGTAATGCATTAAAGACGACAAAAAATGAACCTTCATCATCTGCGGGCTATTTGAATATTTCGGCCATATGCTAATGAGTCGTCGGCATTTCCACTGCCGGTTTCTAAAGTTTCTGTGCCTAATGGCGAATGTCCAGCAAATGCCTAATGCCACTTAATTCCCGATTCTCACCTGAGCGACCGCTTCAGATAGTCCAGAGTCACCTGCAGATAGCGGCGATTCCACAGCTGCAGATCGTTGAACGCGTTGACAACGAAGATGATGCGCTTCTGGCGATCGAATCCGCCGGATAAGTAGGCACTCCGCGTTTGCAGGGCGTTCAGCACGTCCTCCTCCATCTATAGGGTGTTTAATGATGGGATCGCGATGATGATGCGGCTTTTCTAAATGCTAATTGTGCACATTTTCCTGCCAAGACAAGGCGGTATTGGGATTTTCTTTTTGTTTGCAGTTTGCTGTTTGGAAAAGCTTGAAAATTAATACAAGTCACAGTTATGCGAGTTGTTTTCCTTTCTGTGGCTGCCGCTGTTTTTCTTGCCGCTGCACAATGCTGCACATTTCCAAATGCCGAGAGACTTTGTTGGGGAACACGTTTGACAAGTTGCAGCTTGAAACTTCGGCTGCCTTTACTTTACATTAGTCCAATACACTCAGAAAAATTCTCTTACGTTTAACACAATAATTTGAATATAATAGATGAAGGCCATTTACCCGAACCAATTTACGCTTGCTTCATTTTGTGAATAAATCTATAAACCGCATTATTGTAAAATATTTGTAAGGTCTACTTAGTTTTTCTCAGTGCCTAGCTAGTCCCTCCACATGAATTTCACTGTTTTTTATGTTAGTTTAGGAGTTTTTTGTTGGCTCTTTCAGTTTGGGTCTCTATCTCTCTGGCCTAATGGAAAAATTCCATTTTTGCGCATGAGTATTTTGACACAAATTGAAGTTTTAGCTCTTTTCCATGCCGGTTAGCAGCAGCAGTTTGAACTTAATTTGTCGGTTGATAAGGTGAGCGGCAGAACCAACCGCTATATGGTTTATAGTACATAGAGGAGAAAAAGAGCCAAGTAATTCTTTCACTTGCGAGCAAGAAGTACGTGCCAGAAATCCTGTTTGCTGCCAGTCTATCTTACAGTTATGCGTAAGTGGTCGATGCCACTTTTCCTGCCTCACTCTGCCCCATCTTGCTCGATTATTTCTTTACTCTTCCAGAGGGTATTCGAATATCTGATTCATTCTCTTGTAATGTCTTGATATTTATATTTTGCTATTATAAGAAGTTACATTTTCAGCAGAGAACCTAAATACAATATGTTAACGCACATATGAAAACTAAGCAAGATAAAATGCTATAATCGAGTTCCCCGACTATCAGATACCCGTTACCAGCTAGTGGAAGTGCAGACCAGAAATTTCAACATTTTCTGCAATATCGGCAGAAATTGCAGAAAAAATTAGTTATGGAGTATAGTACTTTAGCCTTGGGACACCTTTTAATTTCTAAAACATCATACATCAGAAAAATTACAACAAAAATTAAAAAAAAAAATTTTCTAAATTTGAATGCAGATTTTTAGAGAATTACGCCAGAAACATTTAGAGGTATGCCACTTCATAATCCGATTAATATAAGTTGAGTTATGGACTTTAGAACTTCAGTCTTTGGACATTATTGAATTTCTACAAAATCATAACATCAAAAAAATTACAAAAAAGTTAAACAAAAATAAAATTTTAAGTTTGAATGCAGATTTTTAGAGAATTATGTCAGAAATATTTATAGGTATGCCACTTCATAATCCGATCAATATAAGTTGAGTTATGGACTTCAGAACTTCAGTCTTTGGACATTATTGAATTTCTACAAAATCATAACATCAAAAAAATTACAAAAAAGTTAAAAAAAATAAAATTTTAAATTTGAATGCAGATTTTTAGGAAATTGCGCCAGAAACATTTAGAGGTATGCCACTTCAAAATCCGATTAAGATCAGTTGAGTTATGGACCATAGAACTTCAGCCTTATGACATTTTTGAATTTCTACAACATCATCACATCAGAAAAAATAACAAAAAATTAAAAAAAAAAAAAATTTCCCAATTTGAATGCACATTTTTAGAGAATAGCTTCAGAAACATTTAGAGGTATGCCACTTCAAAATCCGGTTAACATAAGTTGAGTTATGGGATTTTAGAACTTCAGTCTTTAGACATTTTTGAATTTCTACATCATAACATCAGAAAAAATAACAAAAAATTAAAAAAAAAAAAATTTCCAAGTTTGAATGCAGATTTTTAGAGAATTGCTTCAGAAACATTTAGAGGCATGCCACTTCAAAATCCGACTAAGACGCGTCCATGTTTCTGGAAGCTGCATTCTTAATCTCAACATTCTAGCTCTTGTAGTTCCTGATATCGAGGCGTTCATACGGACGGACAGACGGACGGACATGGCCAGTTCCACTCGTCTATTGATCCTGATTAAGAATATAAGTATGGTCGGAAACGCTTCCTTCTGCCTGTTACATACCTTTCAACGAATATAGTATACCCTTTTACTCTACTCTACATTTCTAATTTCCTGCCCCATAAGGGTATTTAAGTCTCGGCTCTGCAGCCCTAACTTCCTTTACCGTTTTTCTGTTCTATGTTGGCAAACCAATTTGCACTACTTGGCTTCATTGCGAATTTTGATGGCAGGAGCGACCAACCTGTTTCTTTGGTCGCTTTTGGGAAGCTGTAATAATTGTCATAGCCTAGCGGTGTGCCCCCTCCCAAAGCCCCTTCTCAATGCACTTTACTACGCCCCTTCCGCATTGAATTTCAATTAATGGCAGAGGACAGGTAGAAACAACCTTGCAGCAGCAACTTTGGGATGGGGCATACATATTTCTGGTTTCAAATGTCAGTACGAAAATTACTTGCAAATATGAGCGGAGTTATGTATATGTCTTCATATCCCACTGAGCTCAGCGAAAAACTCACGAAAAGGGTAGCTGAAAATCGAGAACCCCGTGGGGCTCGTAATGCCTCGAATCTTTGGAATCGGGCACACCTTTCGGCCTAAAAAAACCGCTTCCAAAATAGACACCAACAACGAAAACCGTTTGAGCTGCTGTTTTGTTTTCTTTCAATTTCGTTAAACTTTCTTGAGAACTTTTTTGGGTTTTGTTTTTCTCGGCTGGGCTTTTATTTTTCTGTTTTATGATATGGCGATAAGATCTATGCCAACGACGACGGGCTGTTAAATTAATTGAAAAGTTCAGCGGCAGCAACAACAAAAGTCATTAGCATTTCTCCGCACAAAATTTGTTTTAACAGCTGACAAATGTGTTCAGCTGTTTCGAAATGAGTTTTCAGTTCATTTTGCGTGTTGCTCAATGTGGGGTAACTCGACTTGGTTTTTTGACATGCTGAGCGACTCCTTATCGATTGGGGTCTTACTTTTCAGTATTTCGAAACGAATTCAGTTCTTATCGCACTCCTCGACACCCGAATTCAGCCGAAACAACACCGATATCGTTCATCCGCCCCGTCCGCCCGCGTGGAATTCTCGCGCTCAACTGAAAGTTGTCCAATCTTAGTTGCGATCTTAGCCATGATCGTTGCCAACCCGGTTTTGGTTCGAGTTGCGGCTCGAAGTGCGTTCGAGTTGCAGCTGCTTGCATGTCAGCTGTTTTTTGTTGCATTTCAATTGATCGTGAACTGCAGTACTTCGTATTTTCATTTTTTACTGAGCTGGCTGATGATTACCCGCACGTTTTGCCCTTTTTTTTTGGTGGGGCGCCTTGCAAACCGGTTGGGATTTCTTTTCTTCCGAGTGCAAAGTTAATACAAAACATGCGTTTTGTCTGCCAATGGAGATATCGGAGTTCTGTGGGAGCACTCTTTAATTTTCTTTACTTCCACTGCTTTCCTGCTTTTATGGGTATGCTGAACTCGGCAAGAAAGTGTTACATGTGGGAATTTATTTGATTGGATTTTCAATGAAAGCAGTCATTGAAGAAAGTTTATATGCTATGTGCTTAAGTTTATCCCCATTTAATTTACTTTTCTCTGGTAATGCTTATTCTTGTTCTATTTAGGGTAATATCCATTCGATTCCGTTGTATTCCCTACTCACGCACTCGATTTTGTTGTTTTATTCATGTATCCCTTGACATGGGAACTTTTAATTGTGTGTGCTGCTGGTTTTCAGACAATACCAGGAATGGTTGTCCATGTTGTTGTTCAACATCTTCCGCATCGCAACGGAAGAGTCCTTGGAAATGCAAAAGCATATTTAATATGCTTCTCCGACAGCGCAAATATCAAAGATTTATTTTTCTTTGCGGGGTAAATAAAAAAAAGGAGCAGTCCAAAACCGTTTTAGGCTTCACTTGCTTATGAAAGGGGACAAAAACAAACATCCCCACCAGAAAAGGGTCACTCGCTGGAAAAGTCGTTCGGGGAAGGGGTTCTGTGGGTTACGACCCTTATAAACATGTCAATCACAAGTAAATTGTTGCAGATTTAATGGTCGTCCAAGGAATGTGGGTCTGGCAATAGAAATCCCGTTCCGACAGCCCGAAATCACTGAAATGCAAACGGATTCCCACTGCTGCGTCAGCAGAGGAACCCGTCGATGAATACAGTACACATTCCAAAGACGACCGAAAAATAAAAAAACGAAGGATATCGTTTTTTATCTAATAAAATGCAAATAAATTAATTCAGCACCTTTTTTGTAACTGCATTTCGCAAACTAGTATCCATCGAATTTTTATTTCCGACAGCTTACTGTACCAAATGGCGCCCCATCGTAGATTTTGCTTTCCATTTCACTGACTCCCATGAATTTATAGGCAATCTTCGGAGGCCTAGGCGCTATGGTTTTGTTTAATGAAACTTAAAGTGCGTGCCGCAGTGCTCGGGCACGTATCCTCGAGCTCCTTGAGGGATCCTTGCGGGCGGAGGAGTGCGGAACTGGAAGCTGATGAAGTCAGGCCTGCACTCAATTGCAATAGCCGGCCGCAAAATGGCGTCGAAAGCACTTCCGTTCGAGCAAAAAACAAGAAGTCATGCAACTGGGCATCATCGGACGTGAAAAGCTGCTGTTTTCCTTTTTTATTTTGTATTTTTTGCTTTTGTTTTTGTTTTCGTTAATGTTACTGGCGCAGAACGAGGAACAGCTTTAACGGCTATTAGAAAATTGCGAAAATTGCGCACACGTTTTGGCGGAGAGAGCAGGGGGAACGTTGCATGTGGCAGGGCAATCGAGTGCAGTTTGTGGCCTCAGATTTATTGCACCGAGCTGGAAATATTCGAGATGGCCAGCTCGCATTTTAAACAGTTTTCGTTAAGTTTGGTTTATTAAGCCCCACGCCAGGCCTCTGCATAATTCATTCGGTTTAAGGGTTTTCCACCAATTCATTTCAATCGGGCCGAGAGAGCACAGAGTCTCGGTAGTCGTGGCTCGTTTTAAATCATTTAGCGTGGTAGTTCTGGCCATTTTATGGGACCGACTAAAGGAGTGCCAGGTGATGTTTATTGCACGTATGCATGCCGCATCGAAAGTGCTCCAGAATCGCCTTAAAGTTTGCTGGCAAAATTTACTGGCTTCACCTTGAACACTTTTCCCGACTGCGGTAAAAGTTTATGGTGGGTACAACTTATTTAACTAGGGCATCTCATCTAATTATAAAAAATTTTCACATTTTTATTTTAAATTGTTAAAATTATTATTAACGTTCTATATGTGAATCTGTGTGTAAATTGCCTCATACAATGAATTTCATACAGGACTTCAGAGACCTGAAATAGTTCTTGGAACTTTTTCCAATTAACACCGTGTTGATTTAAGGTATGCGCAAGTTTCCTATCTGAATTCCCGTAAATCATCATTTCGCAGAAGCGGTAATCTAGTAAAAACGGCGGCTTTCCTTCACTTTCATTAAGTGCCGCCCAAGGTTGCGCCGCGAATTCATCAACTTTCCCGGCCATTAGCCAGGGAAACCCGAAACCGAAACACCAGCGCAGATGTGTTCCTCGAACGATTTCCTTAACCTCTTTAAGTCTCCTTAACCCAATATCACACCAAAGGAAATTGTTGCTGAAATCGGAGGCGGAAAGCGTTCGAGTTGCTCACCCGTTCAAAGGGAATTGGAGTGGAGTGCACACGAGCTGGGCAGCCGGTAGTCGCCCTCCAACCCACTTTAATTTGCAAATCTAGGCATATGCCGTAAGGGCTTTATGGCTTCCACCTTAGAAACGCCAAAAAATGAATGGGGGAACCCTGTGGCGTCTCAGATTACAGGCGAAATATGCCACGTGTATGTGGTACACATACGCGTATGTGTACGGCAGTTTTGACTCCTTGAAATGGCAAAATCGATAGTGTATGTAGGGAATTTTCCTTGTATTTTCTTGCCTTTTCACTCGAAAGTTAATTGATTGAATTAGCCAGCCAGCCGAGCGATGACACAAAAAGGAGAAGCAGCTGCTCGTGCTATCATAAATATTAATATGGGCCAATCGAAACAAATGACAAGAAAATTATGCGATAGCAATGTTTAAAATTCAACAACTTCCTGGTGAACAACAAAGTGTTTAAATTAATAAATGCCACGCCGGTTTCCACACCCACTTCATAATGGCATTTTCCCGCATTTCGTTACTAGGCGTCGCCCTAAAGGTAGGCAACGAAAATCCTCTCCGTCTGCCGGAAAATACATTTTCAATGAAGCAGTCTACTTTTCTGATGACAGAAAAGTTTCGCTGGAATTTTGGGAATTTGATTTACATACATTTGGTTGGCTGATTACTAGCTATAACTCGACTTCAAAACTACATAAGCTTATCATTTTCGATGTGAGAAGAGTTTCGAGTTCCCTTTTAAGGACTACATATAACATATTACTGCTCAACTTTTTTTGTTCCACGGCATCGATATCTGTGGCATCGATATCTGTGGCTAATTGTTCTAATGCGCTCAAGCTGTAAGCTGCTTAAAATTGCTTAAATTGCAAGTTGAGTAACAGCAGGGGAGAAGGAAAATCTCCCTTGCAAGGAACTCATGGGAAGAAATATATCCGCACATGTATGTATATTTAAGACTGTCCTCCGAGTAATTGACGTCACTAAGGAAATAATCTACAATTACGCAGCAGTTGGAGAAATGTGGAACGATTATTGAACACTTAGTGTAAGTCCGCAATTTAAAGAGAACAATGCGGCAAATTTCTAATTTAAAGTTATAAAGAATTCTCTGCGAACAGTCCAAGTCCATATTAACTAGCACCTTTTTGCACTCTTGTTTTATTGATATCATAATAAGGGTAAAAAGCCCTTTACCTGAGCTGTAATAGCTAACTAATTCAACTAATTGTTGAGATATATACCATAGGGATTCATATAAACTACATCACAGCTTGCTCCCCCCGGTTTTTCCCCTTCTATAGAATCTTTCCTGCTGTCGCCGGTTTTCCTCGGCACTTAGTTGCTGCTCCTTGCCACTCAGGGACCAAGAAGTGAGAGCCGGTGGTCGGTGGTGTCGGATGAAGGGCACTATGTATCGGGCACACTCCGCGGCGGCATGAAGGTGAACATGATGGGTGCCCTCCAACTCGTAGAACTCAAAGTGCGGATTGTTTCGGCGCAAGATGGCAATTGGCTTTTCGGCACTAACTCCCAAAAATGGAGAATGTGACCCTTTAATGATCAGGTAGGGATTTCTCCGGATAAGCTGCGCCAGCCGCTCAAAAACTTCGGAATCCATGAGCATGTGGCTATAGTATTTAACTCGGCCATCTCTGGAGAAGTAGAATCTATCAGGATAGAGTTGCGATTTCAACACCTGCCGGTGCAGCAGGTGTTTGGCAAACTCTGGGGTCACCGAGTTGTAGCTTCCTTTGGCCAAGACCTTGGTCAGCTCTGCGAGGGTGTAGGAGGGTGGCTCGTGCATGTTACCCTTCTCCTGGCGGTCCTCTTCCACCAGGTGCCTTTCCATGCAGTCGGCCAAATTTTTGAGAACCGTGCTGGGGTCCGGTGTCCAGGGCATCAATATATCCAGGGAGATGACCATGTCCACTGTATGTGGTGCCAATGCCGTGTAAATAAAGCTTATGATGCCACCCAATGAGTGACCCATCAATGAGACCTTCGACCAGCCGTACTCCTTCATCACTCGAGGGATGACAAACATGTAATCGTAGACGGCGTAGTGCATTCCCTGCTGGAGGCGAGCGGATCTTCCATGTCCGGGTAGATCGATGCAGAGCACTCCGATGTAGTCGGGCAGCAGGGGAATCAACCGATCGAAGGTGCCCAGATTGTCCAGCCATCCGTGAATCGCCAGGATCGGTCGTTCCGTTCGATTGCCATACCAACGTCCAGAGATTTGACCCCAAGGTGCCGGTATTCTAACCTCCTTGAACTAGAAAGAAACAATACTGTTTATTTTTTCCATTTACAAAGACATTGAGTTGAAGATTTTAGTACACACTTTCAGTACTCTCACTGTAAACAAAATAATATTATTTCTGTCATACTCACATCGCTTAGAGACATAGTTCCCATGTCGATCGGCTGAATCGATTTGCTGAACCTCGCCCGTCTGTAAATGTTTAGCAAATCCAAAAATGAGGGCCCCTCTTGTTATCTTAAGTATCTAAGCAAAGGTTTCTCTATAACTCTGCGATTCAGTGATCGCACCTCTTTCAGCGACAACAGCTGATCTACGACTAATTCCTAATATTGGTTCTTTCACCTTTGAAAGCGTCTGAAAGAGTACGCGGAAATAAAGAGTACGGTTTTTGGCGCGGAATCGCCAACTATAAGAGAGCGAAGATAACAATAATCTCTAATCGAGATTTGTTTTATGAACAGCTGAGGAAAATTAGTAATGTATTAATTAAACTCATGCCAATTTAAAGTGTAACAAAAATTTGTTTCAAAAATAAAATAATAAAAAAAAAAAAATTTCTTATTCTGAGACCTTTTCAATCCATATTCCAAAATGCCATTGTAAAAAGTCAATCAAAGTTTGGTCCCAGAATTTGCAGCTTAATCACACAGACGAAACTAATTTCCAAAGTTCGCGGAGAAAGTGTGTAACTGATGTGAGTGCCATGGCCAAATTGTTCTTATCTCCTTCTTTTGTTGGTTTATGATTTTCTCTATTTGCTTACTCTCTTCGCCTAATGACAAAGACGACAGCATTTGAACTTTGAATTTTAGACTCGGTCCAATTGTTGTGGTAGCACTTTCAGAATTATCTTGAGTATCGTGAGGCTAAGGCGACTATGTACGATTAATAATCCGGAATGATTGTATAGAACTTCCCTACAAACAGGTGTAACAGCTGTTCAACGTCTATTTCATATTATCTACGAGGCTTACGTAAAGAAAGTGTAAAAGTAACCAGAATTGCTTGTATCTATGTATAAGTACATTTAATTATCCAACACATATTTTTTGAAATATGCTAGTTTGATTGCAATACTTGAAGAGTAGTAGAAGCACAAGTTCTTAAATCTTACAACTCAGCTTATACAAGTAAATTTACAGTAAAATCTTAAAAAAAGTTTACCCTCTGATGGACCTAAAGGGATATCAATTCCAGCAATTGAAAGTGCTATTACTATCACAACTTGCTGCGCTTTTTGTTGGTCCACGTGAAAAATCCCTTTGGTTTCCTCAATCTATCATCCCTTCCGGTTACAGTCCAGGAGTTCAGGGCAGGAGGTCTGTGGTGTTGGATGAAGGGCACAATGTAACTGGCGCATTCCTCGGCGGCATGGAGATGGATGTGATGGGTGCCGTTTTCCACCTCGTAGAACTCAAAGTGCGGGTTATCCTTGGCCAAAATCGATATAGCCTCGTTGCTGCGGGCAGAGGAGAGATATGGTGACAAGGAGCCTTTGATGATTAGATATGGCTTCTTGATGATCCGACCCGCCATTTCTGCTGCAAGACCATTGTCAATGTCTATGTAGTGGTAGTGCTTAACTCGAATATCCCTCGAGAAGTAGAACCGCTCGGGGTACAGCTTCGACTTGGTCAACTGGCGATGGAGCAGGTGCTTGGCCAGGTCGGGGGATACGGAGTTAAAGCTTCCGTTGGCCAGCACCTTTCCCAACTGGGTGTGGGTGTACGAGGGTGGCTCACTATAATTTCCCAGCTTCTGTCGCTCAACATTCACTAGTTGCTTCTCTATACTCTGGCCCATGTAGTCGATATCGTTTCTCAAGGGGAGCAGTATGTCCAGGGAGACGATCATATCGACGGTGTGAGGAGCTAGGGAGGCGTAAATGAAGGCCAGCACGCCGCCCAGTGAGTGTCCAATTAGGGAGACCTTCGACCAGCCGTACTCCTTCATCACTATTGGAATTGTGAACACGAACTCGTAAACACTGTAGTACACTCCCGGTGGAAAGTGGGAGGATCTTCCATGTCCGGGTAGATCGATGCAGAGCACTCCCAAGTAGTCAGGGAGCAGGGGTATCAGCCGATCGAAGGTTCCCAGGTTGTCCAGCCACCCATGAATCGCCAGGATGGGTCGCTCCTTCCGATTTCCGTACCAACGTCCAGAAATGTGACCCCAAGGCACGGGAATCTTTACAGCTTGGAACTGCAAAGTGTATAGACTATATTACTCTCTTCTTAATAACTCTACCAGATTTTAATAATAATAAGTTAATAATTGGTGGGTATTATCGTCTATGAATCATTTGTACTTACATCGCTCAGTGACAAAGTTCCCATTGTAGTAGTACTGGTTTTCCTTATCTAAATTTGTTCTAAATGATTTGTAATCCGCTTATTTTCTACACGTCTTTACGCCTTAACATTTTGCCGCAAAATAGTTTTTTGTCTCTTAAGTGGCATAGTTTTTACTTGAACTGAAAATAACAAGAGATCTTTTTATTCTCTATCGAAACTCTTAAGTAATAATTAAGAGAGCGATATAAGATTGTGCTTGAAGCTGTATTTTCCCGCGAGCTCTTACTGTTGTGTATAAAATCCATTGAATGATCATCGTGTACTTTATTACACCAATAGTTGTTATTAACTATTTTGTCTTATTTAGTAGTTTATTATTAATTTAAAAATAATCCAGTTTATTAAAACGCAAATACCTTGCAATTCGCTTGTTGACTTGCCGAGGTCGAAGAACAAAAACATGAATTAAGCTTTTGATGAGCGAAAAAGCTTCCGAACATTTCGGGGCGAATGGCAATGTGAGATCTGTTAAATTTAAATCGCACTTCTTATCTTAAAAGAAGGTCTAACAATCTAAACATAAGTTAAGATCCGAGCATAAGCAAATAGATAATTTGGAAGTCCAATTTATTTTGAAATTGGTAACGTTTTTATTACCTATTTCCATTTTTATGTTCGTGCTGCTTTGCACCGGTAATGTTTAGAATATCAGTAATCGAGATACACGGAAAAAAGCTATCCACATAAAAGCTTTTTGATAACAGAACTCATAAAATAATATAAAAGCAGTAGAATCGGGGATCCAATTGTTTTCCTATGTATCAAAATGGTCAGCCTTCGCAAATACTTACACAAAGTTTTAATATCTAGTTTATTTTACTACACCCAAACATTGATTCCTACAACTTGACAATCACATTAAAGTTTGCTGCTCCTTGGAGGTCTGTGATTTCGGATGAAGGGCACAATATAGCGGGCACACTCCTCGGCGGCATGAAGATGGACATGATGCTTGCCGCCCTCCACCTCGTAGAACTCAAAGTTGGGGTTATCTCGGGCCAGAATGGACATTGTCTCGTCACATCGGGGTCCCACGAATGGCGAAAGGGATCCCTTGATTACCAGATAGGGCTTCTTCTCAATGCGCCTTGCCATTTCCAGAGCCAGGCCGTTTTCAATGTCGAATATGTGGTAGAATTTCACGCGCCCATCTCTGGAGAAGAACATCTTTGCCGGGTACATCTGTGACTTGGCCACCTGGCGGTGGAGCATGTGATCGGCCAGGTGTTGCGGCACCGAGTTGTTGCTGTTCCTGGCGAGCGTCTGACGCAGCTTACTCAAGGTGAAGGAGGGCGGCTCATGTTCGGTGCCATCCGCCTGCCGTCTCTCCTCCAGCAAATAACCCTCGATGTCCTTGGTCAACTTGCTGGGATCCTCGATCCTCCGTGGTAGCAGTACATCCAGTGATATAATCATGTCGACTGTGCTTGGCGCCATGGCGGCGTACATGAAGCTCATCACTCCTCCGAGCGAATGACCCATTAAGGAGACCTTGGACCAGCCGAACTCCTTCATCACCCTCGGTATGATGAACACGTAGTCGTAGACATTGTAGGGCACACCCGGCGGCAGCCTAGAGGATCTACCGTGTCCGGGTAGATCGATGCAGAGCACTCCTATGTAGTCGGGAAGCAATGGAATCAGCCGGTCAAAGGTGCCCAGATTGTCCAGCCAACCGTGAATCGCCAGAACGGGTCTATCAGCTCGATTGCCATACCAACGGCCTGCTATGTGACCCCAAGGTGCTGGTATTATCACCTCTTCGTATTGCGGGCGTTTCTAAATATGCCAAAAAAAAACACAAGAGTATAAAATCTTCGTCTTGCTCTTTGTTTTGATTACTCACAGTCCTGAGTGACAAATTTTCCATCACTTCTTTGCACTTTTCCTAATTTGAACCACCGAAAAGTAATTATCTATTCTTTATTTTTACATTCTTATGCAAACAACCGTTTCTCACGTTTCAAACAGCCTTGAACGCGAAGATTTGTTTCAGTTATTTTGACCGAGTATTATCTCTTATCTTATATGCTTGGGCACCATCCTCAGTGAATTGCCAAAATTTTTAGCAACGACTTGCAACGGCGACGACCATATAGCAACTAAATTGTTTTGGTGGCAATAATCAGCATGAACAGCTCAGCAATTTGCTATCTGTGAAATAAATATACCTTAATGAGCAAAAATGAGAAAGAACGCAGTAATCAGGAGTATGGTATTAGTGAAAAAATCGGGAATTAACCCATTTTAGCCAAACACTATTGTTTCATGGGCCACCAATATTTAAAAAAAATAGGAAATTTAATATGTTAAATGTTAATATGATTAAAGTAGAAAAAACAATTCTACAAATTTAATAAATAAAAGGTACTTATATGCCATATTTTACACAAATTTAATATTAGCGTAATATAAGAAATTCTAGTTTTTAACTTCTAGTTAACTTAAACATTTCGTGCTAAAATTGGCCCATAGGGAAACGTGGGATAAGGTTAAAGTACAGATTTTAGGAGGCGCGACGCACTCCACTCACTATTTACATATATAAAACTGAGATTAGGGAACAAATTTTAGGCGCCTTAGGTAAACAAACGAAATTCAACAGTGCTGTTATGTTTTTGCGCGTACTTTATAATTTCGGGCGATGATCCTCTTATCAGTTGCAAAATCACCACTTCCTCAACAACGCTTGTACCATGACTGTGCCGAGTGTGGACCACTTGATGGTCAGCCATCGACGTTCGGTCTCAATAAACTGGCGTGGGATTTTGGGAATGTGTCGATTACTACGTGACCCTCTGGTAGAATCGAGTTCTCCACTTCCCGTGTCCACATCGATGCACTCGGTTACGCCATGCTGGCCTGGAGTGGTCATGTTCCACGTAGAGGTTCAGCTTTCCCCTCGGACTTTTTTTTTTTTAGCACCAACGAGCACGTTTTCGGGCGACGGGCGACGTTTACCTGGAGAAAGGCATTCCAAGCCGAAGATATCTATTTTTATCAGTAATCCATAAGAGAGTAGTAGTTCTTTGCTTTAATGCAAGTCGATGTACATATCTATATCTGGCAATCCCCCACTATCCACACAAAACTAGTTATTGTGTACTTTACGTTCACCTCCTTTTCAGGCGAGGATCAGGCCTCTTCCTGCCCAGCTGTCACCCAAGTGCGACTACCTTCCGCTGTCTTTCCCCTTGACTGGATGTGTCATATCTGATCCCTTCCAGGGCTTAATTTGCATTTGGCCAAATTTCCTTATGCATTTAAAGCGGGTGTGCAAGAGATGCACGTGCCATGATTTATCTTATGTTTATGTCTGAGTAATTTATCATGTCTGCTGGGGCCATGACGTCACCTTCGCCCCACTTCGCCTTCCTGTTGTGTAATTTTCCCAAGGCAGGCAGGGGGCTATGCAAATTGTCCTCGGCTTTGCCCAAAGGGAAAGTGCCATTTCACTGGCGAAATTTGTGCGTGCACTGGCCTTGAATCTGAATCCATAATTTGCCTGTCAACGGCAGCAAAGCAATGTCGTTGTCGTTGTCGTCGCGGCCCCAAAAATTGTGCGCACATAATTGAGTTCAAGCATTTGGAGGCCAATTATGATTTCCCACTTTTCAGCCAATTTTCTTTTGTCCCTTGCCGCGGCTCCCTTCACATCTCAATCAAAAGGGCGCGCAAAGTCCTTTGTCCTTCGCGCTTTCTCCGCGTGGCTTTAATTGCCTCTGCCACTTAACGTATGCAAATTAAATTTAATTCTTTTCCTTTCCACCGACCGGATCTCTTTCGGTTTTTCGGGTCACCTCAAGTGGGAAAGCAGCAAGCAGCTCACCTTCAGTTTGATAAATATTTATGATACCCAATGATAGTTGTGCTGAACGAGGAAAAAGGGTTGCCCATTTCCCATTTCCCCTTTACTCGTACTTTTCTTGCTCCCTAAAAAGTAAATAAATAAATAAAAAAGGTACACTTAAAGAATGCGTAGCCTTGCACTGGAAACATGAAATATCATTTCAAACTAAGAGCTCTCCAAAGGTGTACGGATATGTCTTTAAAAGTGCTAGATGATGATACTCGTACTAAGATGGGTAAATATTGTAGCAGTGTACTGCTGCTACAAAGTACTATATATGATGCTTTCAACCTGTCAGCGTAGCTCCCGAAAAAAGCCTTGAGCCGGGGATCAGCTTCACAAAGACACCGCCGGAAGTCTCGAGCTGATACGCATGCATCTGTCGAAAGAGGAGAAAAAGAAAAATCCAGGGAAAATGGCAGGAAAAGCGGTGGGGGAAAAGAAAAGCTCTATGTGTTGCTATTTTGCCTTTTTAGCCCGAATTTCTTTGGACCCGAAGAGGGAGTGAGATTTAAGTCCGAACAATGGATGAACTAAAATACCTGAGTGTGTGAGGAATTGCATTAAGAAATCATTTTCGTTTTGCGGCGGTTTCCATGGAGTTTTCCCTGCTTTTCACAGACTTTGCACGCCTCTGCTGCGGGTCTAGCTCGAATGAATTATTTGAGCCAGAATATTTCAGTCGGTGCATTTTTCTGGCTGTGCGGCTCTAACAGCATTTCTTTGGCTAATGAATTTGACTATTATACCGGCATACATACTACATAAGAGCGACGCTGTTTGCATTTGCATGTGTGTATAAATAATTGTATTTCCTCTAATTATACAGCAGAGCTGGAAATTTGCATTTGAATTCACGTGCAGTTTTGTCGGGTAGACTTACACCGGCGCACATTCACCTAACAATTAAAAATTCCACAGAATTGCGAATGTAAACCAGAGTTTTCTGGCATGAAATTTGATGCCGAGTTCTGAAGTCCAAAGCCTTGGGTGCATTAATTAAAAGATACGGAGATTTCAGGTACGTTGTGCAAATTTGATTTGAATAACATGAAGTATAACATCGAATGCCCAAGCTCAAATATATTTATCAAAGGTATTTATATATTTTATACCTATAAACCCAAGCTAAATAATACGTAATCACTTAGATATTGATCTTACTATAAGTTCAGGAGCCCATTAATTCACTTGATTCCAAAGCTCAGGACTCGGAGATTTATGAACTTCCCCACCCACTGCCCACCTAAGTATGCAATTGTTTACTTTAATATTTAGTTAATCAAGTGCCCATAAGAGCCACAATCAAAAGTCAAATGGCACGTTTTCCGACTCAATGCCAATAAATTAATTAACCACAAAATTTATGATTATTACCGCAATGAGTTTGCTTTTTCTGGCGCCTTTTCTTCAGGATTTGGCCACGACTTTGTATTACTTTCGGCCTTATTCATTTATTTGTGGCCAAATGTTTCCGCTGCCGCTTAATAAATAATTCCCATAATTTATGCATTGTCATACGCTGACTAATGGCAGCGGGGGCGTGGCACTTGACAGGCGGAATAAAGCGATTGTTTACATTCCGCTCGGCACGAGAACTCAATTGCCTCGCACTCAATTTGCAAGGGCGGCCAAAGGGAAGATTTCATAATTCAAATCCTTCGATTTATGGCCAGCTGCTGTATTGTCCTCCGGGGTTTATCGCAGTCTCGAAGGCGAGTCGCAGCCCGGCCAGCATTTCGCACTTGAGCCAACTCTCCGGCAATCGTAATTTACGGTTGCCAAAACCCAAAAACGCACTGCACTTGTGCGTAATGCCAAAGCAAGATACTGCGAAAAAATGAGCTACATTTTAAAATCTTAATTTAATTAATACTTATTCAGCGCAAAGAACATTCGGCGTCATGTGCACAATAATCACTCAGTATTCAAACTGGCTTCTAAACAAAACTCCTAATAAAGCTTAAACAATGAAATCAAGTATTTTCCTAAAGTCTAGAATGTATTCGATTATATTTTTGAGAGTGTAAGGACTATCAAATATGCAGCACCCACCACCCATATTGCCCACTGTGTTGTTACCGTATATCGGATCTTGTCCGGTCATAAATTTCCGTTTTTGGTTAACTCCTGCAACTGCTGCAACTGCTGCCTGTGCTACCAAATTCTGTGGCTTTTCCCCACTTTTAACTCGAATGGGGAAAACACTGAGAGAATTCCGAGGGGAGCCATGGAGCATTTGAGTCTCTGTTGGGCTTCCCAAAAAGCGGAGCATTCGGAAATCATACTGGCCTCTGCACATTCTGTTGATACCCCGTTTGTAATTGGAGATTGCAGTTGAAAAGTTCGCCATTCAAAGTTTAGTTTTTGATTCAGTTTTTAGAGCCTGGCGTTTGCCAATTTATCCATCTGGGTATGTGTGTATGTGTACATTTGTGTGTGCATTTGTTGTGGGCTTGGCTGTCTGCAAAAACTTGTAACATTTTGACCAGAGTAATTGAACTCGACAAAATGTCACAAGCACAGCTCAACTTTCAATCTAATTACAATCTCTCATTGCTGCATTGTCCTTGCCGAAAACTGCCCGAATTTTGCGGAGTCTATTTCGCTTTTAATTGGGGTCGAATTTGTGTGTGACAAGCTGAGAAAAGCATAAATCTTCAGCAATTCATCTGTAAAATTGCAGGCAAGTCACTTAGATGTGCAAATATTTTGCCCGACCCGTTCGCTTTGGGCTCCACTTCATATTCATATTCATAGTCCTGCAGGCCGAAGATGCGGCAACTTTTCTAATTAAAAACAAATTCATGAATGCAATTTGCATGGAATTCAATTCAACTTTTTATCTACGCAGGCAGCATTTTCCAGTGAAATGGCTAATGTTAAGCATACGCACTGTTGTACCTTCGTATGGGATTGTGATCAAGATAATGTCGAAATATTTTGTCGAAATCTGGAATGAGAAAAAGAACGAAGAGTAAACGGAAAACAACTGGAATGAATAAATGAGCGTAGTGAACGATGCCGCAAGTACTTCCAGTGAAACGTGCCACAGTGGCGGGCAAAAGTTACCGCACGTTCGCTGCTGCATCCTTCGGATTGTTTATTTGCGCTTGCATTTGCATTCGCATTTACTTTTATTCCACTTTCTGGCGTTTTCCAACCCAATTCTTGGCTCGTTGCTCTCTGTTTGCCGATGGCGATGGCCGTGTAATTTCACTCAAAAACATCAACATCAAGTGCAGTGCAGCAGCACAGCACAAGAACTTTGTTTTCCCCATTTTTCCTCAGCATTTTATTTGTGCGAATGTTCACTCGTCGGCTGGTTTATTTTGGTATCAATGTAAATTTTAATTTGTTTCGCAAATATTTTGTTACTCCAGCGGACTGTGGAGCAGGCGAAACAGCAAATGCGAACAGGAAGGATAGGATGCTTCTCGCTAATTTGCCTGCAAAGCATGCAGCAAATTGCTGCGAGCAAATTTCTGGAAAAAATACGAGAAAGCCAAACTGAATTTGCCAGCTGAAGTGTAAGAAATACTCTTTAAATGAAGCATATGTATAATGTATTTGGAGACCATGACTTCAAACGAAATCTCAAGTATGGCTATCGATAAAGCAAGAAGAAAGTCGTGTATAAAATGATATATATAAAATCATGTATATAAAATCATATTATTCTTATACGAAACTGAAATTTGAAGCGGTACGTACACAAAAACAATTTTATGTTAGGATGTTCAACTTTCGGTGAAACTGCAACTTGTAGGTCCGCTTTTTATATTGCCAGTGGGAAAAGTTTTTAAACTTAACTAAACCAAAAGGCGGAACGGCAGGACTTCCTTCCTTCATATACATATATGTACGTACGTACATATGGGAACATGTGAACATGCAACAAATTCATGAACTTACACTCGCCCCCAAAAAACTTGTTTCACTTTTGATTGTCGGCGCACATTTAAGTGCAGAATGTAAAGTTTTCGGCCCAACTTGATCGCAACTAAGTAAGTGGCAAGGCATTTGCACGCATGCCACAACCACTTCTCAAAACCCGCCCCTCATCGCTGATGTCCTGTCACTCCTCCAGCGTTTTCGCCTCGGAAAGTCCTGACAGTGAGCGCCTTTTCCACTTTTTTTAATGTCCACCTAACTGAGCTTACAGAGGGAAAAATTCCATCTGTTACAGACGTACTGGAATGAAGATTTTGAAAATGAGTTCGAACCGAAAGTACACAGCCTTTGATTTCCATTTGAAGTTACTGGTCTGGAGTTTTCACTGCTGTTTCTTGAGCTGACATTTCTCATTTTGAGGCCTTTTGTCAGTGTATTATTGTGTCAGTTGGACGACTTCTCCTTGGCGACAATTGCAGAAGTGACGGTGACAGGCAGGAGGAGGTCGTCGTCGTCGTCATCATCACCATCATCATCGTCATCGGGATCCTGGCTGCTGCTGTCAGGCACGTGCACCATGTGTGTGTGTGTGTGTGTGTAACTGAGGTCCTGTCCAAGGGTTTCTTGCCCAGTCTAGACAGCACCCAGCGGTGCCAGAAGTCATGCCAGTCAACAATTTCTTGGGTGTATTTCTCAATAAATGCAATTCTTAAATTAGCCGTAGCTAAACTTTAAATTAAGCCAGTAAGGCAACATGAAAAGTTTTTTTGCTGACGAAAACTTAAATGAGCATTGTTCCTATCGCACATCTCGTTGGACATTATTGTTCCCGGGGCTATAAAATAAATAAAATTGAAATTTTATGCAAATTGCTGAGATGCTGTACGACTATGTGGAGCGGCAAAGCGGAATCGCAATATTAATGGAAGAAAGAAGGAGCCACGTGGATGAGGCGGAACCGAAACGAATACATGTATGTTTGAATCGAGACAAGAAGTTCATTTGGGGAGTGGTCCTTTGGGCGGTAAATGGTAAATGAAAAAAGTAGATTAGACCTTAACTGGCACAGGACGCGATGCCATTTTGTTAAAAAAAATTGCCTAAAAGTTGTGCGTCCAATTTTTGCAGTAACTTTAAACTTTTCCATCTGCTTAAGAAATGTATTGTTCCTAGGTTGTAAACTCTACCCTTTTTCCATTTCTGCGCTGAATTAATACACAAATGCAAATACCTAATTGCTCTGAAGAGCAGCAAATATGGCAGTCATTAAACTGTATACAAAAATACTTTGACCAAATATAATAATTTCCTTTCAATTTAGTTTTAATTCAATTCTGAATAATACACAACTTTGAATGTTCATTTCCGCTCAAATTTCCCTGCCATCATGCCATCAACGTTACTTAAAATGGCAAATGAGCTTCCGTTGGGCCATCCCGAGTGCCATCTCCTTACCGCTTCTCTTGGCCGCAACTGGAGTGGCCAAGTGGCATCCCAATCCCAAAGCCAAATAGAATCCTGGCTCCGCAAATGTCCATCCATTCGACTTATTACATAATTAATAATTATAAGAGATGGAGTGCTGAACGGGAGGGGAAGGGGGCAAAGCATTTTAATAACCCATCACATCATGTGGCCCACTCAAGTTTCCACTTGGCACATGGCAATTTGTGGGTGGCTTCCATGGGCTTCCATGGCTTTCCCTGGACTTCAATGGCCAGAAATCAATGTGTGAAACGTGCTAATTGCGGCAGCTGTGCAAATGTGTGCCTGGCCATTTGATAGTTGACCATCATTTTGATGGCCCACAAGGAAGGCTGGCAAAGTGCGGGAAATGGCCCGGCGGATATCTCTAATGTGTGCGGTCTGGGGGGAGAAAAAACTAATTGCCCGAAAGTGAGTGAAGGAGAAAGTTTTGCATAAATGGCAGCCCGTCTTGGCTTTCGGCTTGGCCAGAAGTACGGCAGTGAAAATGTGCTTGAGTCGTAAAAAATGGCAGTGGCGCACTCATGACTGCCGTAACACGTAATGAGATACTTCAAAATGATGTTATTGCTTTATTTATAGGGCTGCATAAAAAGTCCAGAAAAAGTGGGCAATTCGATGCTGGGATGGGAGTACCAGTTACTTCGACATAGGTTTTCGTTCGTAACCTTTTTTATGCCCACGTGAATGGCCTGTAGTTTGGTTTTTTTTTTGGGTTTTATCATATGGCACCTCCTGTCACTCTTTCGCAGCCGTTCTTGTTTATTAAACTTCAACTGTCACACACGGTGGTGCACTGAGAAGAATATAGTAGACTTATTGCAGTATTATGATTTAATAGTTACTAGCTAATCAAGACATAACATTCAGCCTTGGAAACGAAAGATTACTTATTTCCAATGCACAAGAGAGGGTGCCGTCTTGCTGTATTATTATCAATCTGACTTAAGGTTTTTTACTGTGTACCAACCAAATTCATGCGACTACAAAAAATAGAACCTATCTTTGTGATGGATGCATAAATCTTATCTGCTGGCAAATAAAAGCTGCAGCCAGGCGTTATTGCCGTCTCTGTCTCTTGCGCTATCGCTATCTCTATTCCCTTCTTTCTCTCTCTCTCTCTCTCTCTATTTATATATATATATATCTGTCTGTCTTTCTCTGGCTGCCTGCTGCTCCATTATGTCCTGGGATTGGCTAATAACTTTCCCAGAACTTGTTGAACTTGAGTGATTGCGCTGGCCTCCGTGCTGTTCTTAGACTGACATTATTTAGATAAAAATAATTTTCAGTCATGAAATTATTCATAGCCTGTTGTTTGACTAAAGGCTTCGCATCAGCAGAAAAAGGAACAAAATAAAGCAGGGAGTTATAATGGATGAGGTCATGTCGTTGAACTGTACTTTGCTGTTTACTTTGCCACTGAAGCTAAAGTTTAATTAAAAACTAATACCAAAGGGGGAGTTTAGTAAATCGTCAGCAGGATTAAAGGGCTTACTTAATGAGCTTAAATTCCCTTCAAAACTGGACCGCCTAGTTCCACATCAAACGCAGCTGCTGACTCATGAAAAATTAACACACAAATCGCATGAGGAAGACATTTAAAATGCACTTTGTTGCAGCTGCATTGCATAAAATTACTGCAGAAACAAAAATGGTCAGCGATAAGAACAGCACAGCCCACAATGACTGGGAAATGAAATTAAAAATCGAAAGAGAGCAACGACTTGGTTGGTACCTTATAAGTTAACTAGTCAATGAGTTTTACACAATGTAAAGTCCTAAAACTATAAAAAATATTAAGCTTTCAATTAATCCTAGCTAAAAGCATACATACACCTTAATAATAAAGTTTTAATAAGGTTTATAGTAAAGGTTAGTGGACATCACATGTGAATATGTTCATGTCGCTGCCCAAATCATCATACTCTTCTTGCACTGGGTATTGAGATAATGCGTTTTCCTTGACTTGCAGCCGAATGCTTTAAAGTGCATCAATTTTAATGCAAATGCAGCAAGCAGCATTAACTCTCGCTGCACTCTTACAAATTTACATAATTGCTAAAAGTCAGGCGAAAAGAAAAAGAGGCGCCACATTCGACCCCCTTGGCCAGCATGTGTGCAGTGGTAGATCCCTCCCTGGTAGAAGGGGAGGGGGGGAGTGCGAGGGAAAACTTTAATGAAAAACGTCCAGCACTTTGCACAATTAACGATTTTTCATGATTTCCCCCCAGCCGACCGCTCTGCCCGCAGGCAATTTGCATAAATCAGTGCAAAGTATCTGTGACACATGGAGAGCACGCCTCGTAGGTGCTGGCTTCTGGCCACCCGGTCAAATGGGTGAAAGTGGGTGGTTGGGTAGATGGGTGGTTCTGAAAAATGTTTACACATTTGCAAATGTCTGAAGGTCAGGGGTGCGGCGGAGCGGAGGAGCGGCGGAGCTGTGCAACATGATTTAGGCGTTTGCCCGCTGAGTAATTGTTGTGCGGCTGTTCCGTGGCTCACTGGCGCAGCTTTAATTTAATTTATGCAACAGAAGGAGGCGCCTCCGCCGACAGCACCTCCTCCTCCGACTTGTCGAGGGCCACTAAGTGGCCGCTTCAGCGAAATTAAATGCACTTTCCCCGGCTGTTGTCGTCGTCATCGCAGTTGTTGCAAGCGATGGCCACGGGGTATCGCTGGGTATTTCGGATTGCGTAAACTGATATGCTTGTTAAATGGCAGAAGTGCCACAGAACACACTAATCATATGATTTAACTTCTAAAGGCGCTCTGGATATTTTCAAAATTCCCGTGGATAGTCACTACGTTGTGCATTATGGATGATCAATGTATCCATGCTTCAATAGAAGTTTCCATGGGTAACTAACGCTGGTATTTAACGGCTGACATGAACCGATTCCAGAGTATTTTGTGGTTACACCAGGGATCGCTTAAAAATATATTACTAACCATCAAAGGGTCGATTCTGGACCATTAGAAAATAATTTCATTCGCTATTATTTACGCTGGTTGCAGCTTGCAGCTGCCACTGCACCGAATTTATTATTATGGCCGCACAATGTGTTTAGTTTTATGGCCCAAGACGTGAAGTGTTTATAAGCAGTAGAGCGGGCGGACGGACTGCATTCCCCGGACTTATTTAATGCGTAATTACAGCGCAAATCTTGTTAAGCAGTCCAAGGAGCTGGGAAGAGCGGATGGCAAAGCGGATGGAAAAGCGGATGGAAAAGCGAGATAGTTGGCCCCGAGCATTCTCGAAAAGGCAACACTTCTCCGAGGGCCAAAGGAGCAGTGCTGAGAGGCAGCTTAGTGTTTGCTTCATTGAATTCATAAGCGTCTCGAAAAGTAAATCCCAGTGAACTTTAGCGAAAATCCTTCGCCCGGATGTTGGAAAGAATGCAGCTAGAAAAAATCCCTCACATAAAAAGCTATGGGGTTAACCGAGGATTTCCCAGCTCCTAACCCCCCTCCCATCCTCCAGAGCGGACAACGGGTCGTCAAAAGTCAATTAACTGCAACACTTGCAACACAACTTCAACTAATTAGCGTGATGCTGCCCCAGGTGAAGGGGTTGGGATGGAGCGTAGGGTGCTACACGTACACGTACACGTAGATACCTTGTGCATATAAACCCGCAGGGATCCAAGAGAAAACACAGAAATGGGTAGCATGCTTTTGGGCTTGTGGTAAATGAGAATGCACTTAGCGTGGGGTTTTAGATGAGGTTGCATGGAGGGATGGATGGGTCTTTTTTTGAAGGGGAACACCTGGCTTTAGGAGGTGGAAAGATAGAAACTATGTCATGATGGGAGAGGTTAATTTGGGTTAGTTGTGGCCAACAGGGAGTACTCTCTATCTCTGGGAAGGCGTATAAACGGGCGCGGAGTATGTATTTCGGCACTTTTCGGTAAAACTAATTATGTGGAATTATTAAAGAATTATCAACAAGATTTATCGACAATTGACTGGAGTCATTCCTTAAATCAAAAGAATATAACCTCATTTGAAGTAGTTATCATAGCTAATATAAATTTAAAAAAACTATTGCTATTGGGTTTAAATGGCTTTTGCATGCCAAAACTCCCGCCTATCATCACTACGCCAACCCCCGGGGATACTTGATGCTATAAATTATGTCAATAGATTGGAATGAGAAATAGTATCATTGTGATAAGCGCATTAATAAACGAACATGTGTGCAGTGCTTGAATTAATCAGGAACATATGATATTAATTTGTAGTTATCATGATTTATAACATTGTTATCGGGACCGCTATTGACGTATAACTTATAGATTCAGTTTGGACCCCCACAGCTGCAGTTTAGTGAAATCTGGTAGCTAAATATAGATACACTTCTCCAGCTAGAGCTATAAATATACTCTTGTGAATCTTCATTCACTTTGCTCCCATTCTTGGCTGGCGTTTCTGTGGCCAATCATCATCATCATCTGCTTTTAATTAGGGTGTCGCTTGTTCCGAGCTCCTTATCTTATCCACTCCCTTGGAGACATTCGCAACAAGATGTGCTATCGGGTATCGGGTGATGATAACCACCTGTGCCGGAGTACCAAAACCTCGAATGCATCTCCATTTAGGCTTCGCTTTCCGCTCGGCGTAGATGTGTCGTAAGTTTCCACCCGAATGAGGCTGCCATCGATGGTGGATAACGTGTGGAAGCGTTTCACAGCCATGTTGTCACTGCCGGATTTATTGGGTAAGACCCTTGCATGCTCTATGACTTGCCACTCTTAGTTTCCATCTGACTTGGCCACTTCCCAGTCCTCGGTTGCTTGTGGGCCAGTGGCTTCTCCTTGGGTTACTATGCCAAGTCGGCTTATGTGTACGACAACCTGTGGCCCCATTGGTACGCCCTGGTGGGCGGGGTGGTGGCCTTGGCCCTGACCCTCGGCTGGACCCTCAGGAAGCACAAGAAACAGCAGTACAGCTACGATCACTACTATATCATCTTCTACGGGCTTCTGTGTTCGCTGATGGGGAGCTGCTTCATGCTGACTAGACAGTTGGGTGAGTAATCGATGGAATTGGTTTCCTGATAACATCAGTGAGATGTTTACGAATGTGCCTTCGCACTGCTGCCACTTAAAAGACAAAGATATCTGCAAAACGTATGGCTAAGTTCTCCATTCCTGTTGCCAGCTGTTAGCTATTACTTCAGCTTCGTGGGATTGAGTGTGCAGTACTTGGCCGGATTTAGTTACGTGAGCCTGCGTTGTGATGCCTCGGGATCGCGACCCTCCAGAATCGCATTGGCCAACTCTCTATATGCCGGAGGAATAGCCACAGGATTTGTGGTTTTCAACGAGATGGAACCGCAGCGCAGCGGACTGATTGCTCTGGGAATCAATCTGCTCTTGCTCTGCCTGGTGTGTCTAAACGAGCTGCTGCACCATACGGGCTGCATTAACTACAAGGAATCTAGGGATTTGGTGTTCAATCTGCTCAACGAGGAGAAGATAGTCTTCCTGCCGCGCCAGGCCATTTTGGCGCAATTTGTGGACAGAACGGATTACCAACTGAAGGACAGCAGGCAGTGGCTGGTGCTGATCCTGGGAGGATCTCTGGTGTGCCTCCAGAAAAGCTGCCTCCTCTTCTCACCCACCTACATGCAGCTAACGTGGAGCAGCACGATGGGATACCTGCAGCAAACGGAGCTCTATATACCCTTTGTCCTGTACTCGGTTGGCACCAGTTTTGGAGCCCTGCTCCTGATGAGATACACCCCCAAGCTGGTCTACCTACTCTTCGGTCTCATCCAGATGACGCTGATTGTGGCTCTGCTGTGCATCTACAGCGATGAGCAGTCGGAGCACTGTTTCCTGTTCCTCTGCCTCATATACATCACCATGGGAGTGCTTTCGAGTCAGGGCATCCACTGGCTCCTGGAGTGCTCACCCTTCCTCCACGCAGAGTTGGCCCTGGCCACAGGATTCGTTCTGCAGCTCTGCGCCATCGAGGGCTCCAAGTACGAGTCCTACGCCACGGACACTTGGATTGCCCTATTAATAGTGAGTGTAATCACTCTGGTAATCACTGTCCTGGCTATCCCTGTGGTGCAGTGGCTCCAGCCGCACTCCGCCAGTCTCGTGGATGTGCGCAACCGCCTGCTGGGCATCCGCCGACAGTCGCTGCCCCCGGAGCAGACCCAATTCTGGCACACCAACCACTTCCTGGTCCACAACAAGCCCGCCAACCAGCTGGAATCCGTGCAGCTGGACAGGAGCAGAGTCTTCCAGCAGTATCCGATCAGCGGGATCGCTGACATCGCTGAGAACCACAAAGGCGACAGGTTCTGATAATAAAGTGTTGCACTTTAAACCCCCCACTTGTTGGTGTTCTATATACCCCAATCATTACTCAGTCTCAGTAGTGCTGTCATTGGATTTGCTCTGCTATTTGTCTTCATCGTCGGTGTACATAGATACATAGATACATAGATACACAGCACATGTCAGTTATTCTCTGTTTAAAATATGAACCAGAACATACTTCGGAAATGTACAAGAAAAGTTCATTCAAGGCATTCCTCTACCGTTGAAAACCACAAAAACACATAATCCATCTGCAAACTAAGGCTACCAGATAATTTGGCTTTTCATAAAGCATTTGTAGGCTGCAGGTGCTGGGAAATCCGTTGCTGTGTTGTAAGCCTTCCTCGGAGATTATTAATTATTTATGAGTAGGCATTATGATTTCCACAGCTCAAAAGAAATAAAGTGCGTCGGAAAAAGGCTTTGAAACACAAAGTTGAGCACCAGGGTGAGCCAGCAGCGTTAATGATTTTTATTGATTTTTAAGCAAATTAAATTGTGCGTAAACCGCAAACTGAATTTATCATAAAGTCGCTTTATCGGCCGACTTCTTCCGCTGTGGCTTCTTTGCTCTGCATTTTTATTGCCGAAACATTAAACATTTATATCCGCTATCAATTCCGTAACGACGGAAAGAGCGTAATCGCATCTCGACTGTTGCCGGCTGAAATTTTCCGGTTCTACCTAATTTAATTTCGTAGAGAATCGAACACCAGGGCCCAAAAACCGGAGCGGAGCAGCGTGCAATGGCAATAAAAGCGTTAAATTTGTTTATTTTTCCCAGTCTCGCAACTCCTCCGGGTTTACTACTGCCCCGCTGGCTATCCCAGCCAACCCAGCCATCCCATCCAGCCAGTGGGTTTTCGATTCGATTTCACTGTTTTTCCATCCATCCGCTCTCCTGTTTAGAGTGCGGCATGCCTTCCGGACCCGCTGGATATCCTCCCACACGAAGGATGTCCATACCCGTATATATGTACGTGTATGTACCCCATATAGCCTCCGCTCCGGGCACTCCACGTTCCATTGTTTTTGCTTCACCATTGTTTTTAAGTGGATGCCGTTGCCGGCACCTCCTTTGTTCCTCGTGCAGCGGTGGGGGCAAAGTGGGAGCCACCGGCCGCTCCGATGCCCTTATCACTAATGAAGTGGCCAATGAACTGTAGCCCCAAAGATTAAAGCGAAATTAAATGGCCAGCCGAAAATTGATTGATCGAAAAAGGTGCTCAGCCCAAAAACCAGAACACAGAACCGTCGAGGAAAATAAATGAGAGGAATTATTTAAACCGATTTAGGTTGCGGTTTGCTGTATTCCAATATGTTGTGCGGTTAGTGGCTAAGAGAGATAAAAGTGTGTGTATCTCACCACACAATCCAAAGGAATTACGTTTGAATGGGCTTAAATTTACGGCAGATGCCGCAAACTCTTTCAGTGAAGTAGTTTTTCTAAATGTTTTCTAAAAGTGTGTGCAGTTACTAGCTAGTTTGTCAGAGGTGGCTTTTAATTAAATCAAACATTATTTATTGACCTTCAAACATCGTATAAAATTGTCTAAATTAGTGTTCTAAAGCGTTAGGGCTCGAATAAAGCATCACATGGGCATAATGAAATCAATATCTAGTTTCGCATCGGAAATTTTCGCATCGCGCTGCTGACTGAACCTCAGAGATGCTGGCAGCAGCTAGAGATTGCTTTTTCTCTTCCTCCGCTTGACATTCTCTGAGTCCTCCACGGCCAACTTGAATTCCTTGACGACCTCGGGCAGCGCCTCATGCGCCGCGTCCACCGTCCAGTTCTCCAGATGCGGCGGTCGGTGGTGCAGGATGAAGGGATTGATGATGGCCGCCACTCCCTCCGCATTGTTGAGGTGCACGTGGTGGGTGCCTTGCACTTCGTGGAGCTCAAAGTGCGGGTTGTTCTCCCTAAGGATGGCAATCACCTCGTCGCTCTGCTCGTCTATGAAGTTCGACTCGGAGCCCTTGATCACGCAGTAGGGCACATTCTTGATGGTCCTGGCCAGCTCAGCGGCAAAGGGAGGACTCGTGTGGAACTCCGTGTAGTACTTGCAACGGCCGTCGCGCGAGAAGAAGAACTTGGCCGGGAACTTGGTGGAACGGCTGATGTTGCGCTCCAGGATGTGGCGGCAGTTCTCCAGCTCCACCGAGTACTCGGAGCCCTTGTGCAGGACCTGCTCCAGCTCGGTGTAGGTGTAAGCCGGCGGCTCCTGGCGCTTGGCATTCGCGAATCGCTCGTCCTCCACCATGTAGCCCTCGATGTTGGTGCGTAGGTAGTCGATCTGCGAGGCGGGCTTCCTATAGCGGGTCTTCACTATATCTATGCTCACCAGCAGGTCGGTGCGATGTGGGTACAGCGAGGCGAATATGAAGCACAGCATGGCGCTCATCGAGTGGGCCATCAGGGACACCTTCTGCCAGCCGTACTCCTCCATTACGCGCAGGATCACGCACAGGTAGTCCACGAAGTGGTAGGCGATCCCCTCGGGCAGCTTCGAGGAGTATCCGTGGCCGGGCAGGTCGATGCACAGCACTCCCAGGTGCTTCGGCAGCAGGGGCAGCAATTTGTCCCACGTGCCCAGGTTGTCCAGCCAGCCGTGCAGCGCCAGGATGGGTCGTACCTGCCGATTGCCGTACCACCTGCCCACCACATACCCCCACGGCATGTCGATGCGCACGTCCTTGGGCTCCTGAAATGCACAGAGAGAAATTGCTTAAAATAATGCACTTTTCTAAAATATTGCTATGCTATAACCACATTTATAATGCACAACTAACGTCTCATTCGAATTATGAAATACGTACAATAGTTGGACAACATATAGAACTTCAATTATATGCTTTTTCTCCTGGTGTAGGAAAGTACCGAGAGAGCGTTGCATGGGGGAAAAAGTTGGTTGCAAAGGGGGGCGGGGCTTTGAAAGGGGTGAAGGTTTGTCCAGCTTGTTAGCTGTTAATTGCCAGTGGGCAACTTGGTAGCTGCTTTCGGCCCGCTGTCAACCAGTTGGCTTAGATGGGTTTTCGGTTTAGCGCAGGATATTGAACAGACTGGCAAGGCAGATTGTGGAAATTCGCCAATGGCGTTTCCCAAACTTCATTTTGGGTACGCTCATTTCCAATTTCCCATGCCCTGAACTGAACACCATACACTTTCGAGAATGTGGAGATTTGTTCAATAAAAAGTGCTAAAATTAAATCGGCAGGCAGAATACTTTCTGCGAAGCAGCAGAGTGCATCATTCAGGACCCACTTTGAGGACCCACGTCATATGGCCATATCATTTATCTCCGCCGATGCGAACTGGTGCGTATTTCCCCATCCCCGGGCGATTTGATCAATTGGTTTGCTGGAAAAAGTTGAAGTGGCTGACAACTGAGCGAGTTTTTCGGACGGGGACCGACCAGGTGTCAACTGATGGACAGGAGGCCCCGCAGTGCCACGAGTTGCCTGGCCAACAATTTATCATCTAGTTCTTGCTTTGTTTCGGCTGCAATCGATAAGCGATTGTGTATCCACTGCAATTGACTGATGCTGCACATGCAAACCCCGCAAAGTTCGAACAAATGGATTTTCGTCGTTTGCCACCGCAGAGAAACTTTTTCCGAACTCAGTTTAGCACGGTCGCTCAACTTGAAAATCAGTACCGGGTACTTTCAACTGTAACGACATTTTCCGAGGGGTACTTTATATTGTAGGGGGTGAGGAAGATGGAACGGAGAACTTTTCGAGCATCCGCCCGACAGTTTGATGAACTCCTAATGAGCTAGATAATCGAAGAATACCAATTTGAACCCATTAGCTAGCGTACACAAAGGAAAAAACTGGCTTCAAATCAAAATAAAGTTTTAAAAGAGAAAGATTAATTGGACGGTTCTATTAGAAATTCTATACTATGCCAGGTGATTGTACTTTTGCCTCTATTTTAACAAGCCCAGATTAAAGCCTTTATGTTTTGAAGCAATTATCAGATCATTCTAAGTGGCTTATGATGACGAAAGTTTTCGCCACCATCACCACTTAACCAGAAAAACATTCCACCGGTAGCTGATGGCTCCAGGTAGACATTGACTTTGATTCCGCATTAGCGGGAATCTTATCAGCTCGAAGAGTCCAAGGCGATAAGAATGCAATTCCGTTCAAAGGTAAGAATTACGAAGGGGGCAACTAAACGTGTCTGATCCGTCTGTTTGGACGGGAATCTACTTAGCTCGATAGCAGGTCGTATAACGTATAGTACATACATATATAAACTATTTATTATAGACGCCCGCCTCGGAACCAATCAACTCCATATAATTACCTGTTCATGTGGCTCGATGGGATTGCCCTCAGATTTCGATGTCATTTTAGTTGGCGATCTGTCCGTGGTGAATAACACAATCTAAATCGCAACTAATTCCGACACGCGCCGTGTCGGAAAATATATAAGCAGTGTGTTTGGGGAAACTTTTCTATTTTTATAATATAATAACTGAATTAGTGGAACACTAGCGAGATCGAGCCGAAGAGAAGTGGCCGCTAGTTGGGCGTAAACAAAACTAAATCGTGTTTCGCCTGAGAAGCCGATTAAATTCCAACTGAGACCGAACTTTAATCAGCGGTGTTTCCAAATCGGGAGAAATCGGGAGAGCTGTTTCAAGAGAAATGG
Source organism: Drosophila orena (assembly GCA_005876975.1). NCBI lineage: Eukaryota > Metazoa > Arthropoda > Insecta > Diptera > Drosophilidae > Drosophila > Drosophila orena. The sequence goes on along the minus strand of VCKV01000006.1, from coordinate 12,665,479 downwards.
GAACTGACCCTATAAAGAGGCTTTATAGGGAGAACTAAATAAAGAGATCCATCGAGAGCTTTTGGGGGAAGATAAATGCCCAGTCAGTTTTTGGTTTCTGTTTCTGTTTTGAAAGAGAGTGAGTGAGCTTTCTAATTTCCCAATGCCGTGTATTAACAAAAGACCGTACCAACAAACAATTTATTACGGATCAAAGGTTGAAAAGTTCAAAAAGCTTTATGAATTGAAAACACATAAGCAGAAAAGGTAATAAATCACCTGAAATAAGTTATGTCACCACTTAGCTAATTGAGAATACATTCTCTGAAAATTTAAATTATTTTAATAGCATTAATATACATGTTACGACTGCCCACAAATTTCATATGGCCGCAAGCAAATAAATAAATAAAACCCCAAAGTGACACACCAATTAAACCAAATTATTGGGTTTCAAATAAACAGAGACCATGAAAAACATCGAAATTACAATGTTCATATCACAAAATATGCGCTCATCCGTACAAAATCGAATATTTATCCAGATCAACATAAACATCTATGGATTTCATATTCCAAAAGTGACTATCGAATAATTGATGCAAACATGCCAAACCTCATAATGCCAAACCGGAAAATAAAGCACACTCCACAATATTGCTTTTTGATCAAACTCTGAAAATAGGTAGAAAAAATGTTCAATTTTTCATATTTTATTATTAATTTTATGAGATTGGCAGAAAAAGCGTACTCACACATTCCAATAAAATGCAAATGAATTCGATTTGTGTGTTCTTTATAGCATTTTTTATGCAGCCTGCAATCGGTTCAAAAATTAATAAACGAGCAAATCAATAAATATTTATTTAGCTCTCCAGGGATGAGATAAAACTTGGCTTGGGGTCAGCCGCCATTTTGTTGGCCAAAAACAGACATTGCATGTTCAAAAAACTATTGGCCTCTTTCGACAACGGTTTACACAATAAATGTGTTTAGTTTTTGCTAAATGGAAACCATTTGAAAGTCATACTGCACTCGCTCGGGGCCGTGGCTCAAATCATAAATCTTCATGGAGTGCAAATTGAATGTGTTGCCGCGAGTGGCCAGCGACTGTTTCGCGCAGTGCCATAAATAACGAATCGAAACCATAAATCTGGCGATGAAAAGTATGGAAAGCCTTTTTAATTTCCAATGCAATTAAAACGGCAACGGCTAGATTTTACGATTCACGATTCCGGATTCAGGATTCAGGATCAGAGGCCATGCGAAATGGTTGGTCGGTTGCCTGGTTGGCTGGTTGGCCAAGAAAGGAAACACCGGTGCGGCGTTTAATCAAATGCATCTGCTGCTGACCAAGCGGCGGAATCCCGAATCCTGTTAGCACCTTGCCGACCCGCTCGGCATTTCGAAGCTCGCAGCGAAATCAAATTACGCTGCATGCAGCCCCGGCCACAGGACATAGTTCACCTGCCACACGACGCCCCATCCGCCCATTCAGCCCACTCCGCCCATTCAGCCCACTCCGCCCATTCAGCCCACTCCGCCCCTCTTGCCACTAATGACATTCGAATGACATTGGTGGATGCTGCCGAACTTGGCTAATGACTCCGGTTCCCCTCCGGCGGCCACACTTACATGTGTTTTGGAAACTACAGCATACTTTAAAGCTACTGTTTTTGGGTCCTTTCTAATATATTCATTACTGCTAGTTTTCAAATATAAATTCATTTTGTTGAACTAATTATCTACGTAGGGACCAGTTAATATTCAATTCGAAATCGGGTCAAAAGTATCTAAGCGGAATGACAGCCTTCATCACGGAATCATTTGCATGTCTCGCTTGGCCAGAGATTTACACTTCGTGTTTTCTGGATTTATGCCAAAGTAAAGGCATTTGCGGTGCCTGCCACGCCCATTAGTGACGTGTTCCGCCCTAATATTGTTGCAAGGTGCAAAATGCAAAGTAATGGGCTTCGAAAACGCCTGCCAAGCAGGCCAGCGAAGCAGACAAATTGGTGCTCTCGAATATGAAAATACCCTTTAAATGGGTTGCAGATTAATGTTGGCAATGGGTAAATGCCAGATGATAATACCATCTTGCTGACTAACTTAGTTAATATAACATCTTTACAATTAGTGCAGTCATGTGATCTAATTGGCTGCAAATAGGGAATATAGACGTCGTTCCTCGGCCGTTTATCCGCCATCCAGCATTCTGAGCTCCTGTTTTCTGGTCTGGCCTTTTGTCTGGCACTCGAGTGAAAAGCTTTTGTCGGCGCTGGGAAATTTGACGGAAATTGTTTGGTCTGATGGATGCAGCTGCTGATGCACCTCATCCTCGGGACTCCCGATCCTGCTCCTTCTGCTCCTTCTGCTAGCTGGGTTGCTGTGTACCTTTGGCTAATGGTCTCGTCTGCCCGTTGCTCTGTTGGCTGTGTCAATCCTTCAGCTAAGTAAGCAGACAGTTTTTAGCATTATGGTCAGTTGAAAGGCCATAAACTGGCCTGTTCAGCAGAGTGTTGTCTAACCGAATGAAAATGGCAATTTCAATAGAATTTAAGCCCGATTCTTGCTGTCGAGCGGGAAGCGAGGATTACGCCAAGCGAAATAAATGCAAATCGCATTAGAATAAATTTCGGCTCGTCGCTTTCTGGCGGCGTGACTGCAACTGCAGAATAATGTCCTTAGAATGGCCAACCAGACGGGGCATCTCGAGCGACGAACTTTGGCGTCAGGTAGCCCAGATAGTGGAAGGAAAATATACACAAGCACTTTGGGAAAAGTTCCTAGCAAAATGGCACTCGTGACTTTTCAGACTTTTCAGACAAAATGTACAAAACAAGCATTTTGTGTACAGCTAAAAGCATTAAAGACAACTAAATATATAATTAAATTGGCATATTCGTCTTATTAAATAAGCAACTGCGAGTTTTGGCAAGTGTACAAACTCCACGAACACTCGTAGCATCATTACGTTGAAGGAGCATGGACCTTGCCGCTTATGCCCCAGCACATTCAAGAGCCAGTTGAACTTTTTAATGCATAATTTATTGTCGACTTGGCCACGGTTAACTAACTGAGAAACAGCCAGCGGGCAGAGGTTAAAGTCAGCGGCGTTTTTTTGTTGACTTTATTTTGTATTTTCTATGCGCAGCGCGGAAAATCAGTTAGAACAATGGCTGCGATGCAGATCGGTGGCGCATCATAAATATTTATGAAAAGTATGGCCAGGCACGTGCCACCGAAAGCACCTCGTGTAGAAACACCGGCGCATGGTCGACCAAATTTATTGTGCCTCTTTGCCAAACTCATCTTTAATGCCGGCACATGTGGCACGTATAAATATTGAGGCGAAATATTTATCTGCAATTGATTGTTGATTTATTTTCGGGCGAAATGTGGCTAGAATGAAGTGTTCGCAGATTTATGTTGGGTAATATGCACTAAACTGAAGTCTACTTACGTGTATGATTTAGCTCTCACCAAGCTATTTATTGAAGAAACATCAAATTTACATATATCCAATTCCTCAGTATCATCATAACTATATTTAAACATTTGCACTGTCCAAACTTCAACGATCAAGCAATTTAATCAACGAGAGAGGAGATATTTTCTTTATCCCAATCATATCGCCATCTGTCTGCAACTGTCCAACCATTTTGTGCTTCCCTTGGTGAAAAGTTTTCAGATTTGTTTGCGTGTTTCGCTGGGGCAGAGCGAAGTTGCAAAACCAAATCGCCCGATCCGAGTCACAACTATCAATTAAACTAATTAGCTTGATTTCCCAGCAGAGTTGCCCGACCAAGGGACACGCCCAAAACTTTCGCCTTGGCTCTCCTTTTGGACTTCCTTTTGGGCTGCGGTTGCGCTGGAAAATTCAATCAGCGCGTGCAGAAAAACGCAATCAAATGATTAAGTCAACAAATGATGGCAAATTGCCGGGGCCGCAGCTGGTGCCGGACTTTTGGGATGCACTGTGAGCGGAAAATCGAAGCCAGAAAGCAAAAAGTCGCCGCAGCGGCCAATGAGGTTGTTTCAACCGAGGTCTTTCTCAAAACTTTGGCCAACTTCTCCTCGGGGATTCCCCCTTTTTACTAGTTTTTTTTTTTTTTTACAACAGCAGAGCGCATTTTAAGCAGGTGAAAAGGCGAAAAAAAAACTCGTAGCTTTCCTAATGAGTGTGGTACTTTTGCTATTGATTAAATGGAGGTTTCTGCCAGCTGTGTCCCCCTGCCGTCTTCTTTTCCTGCTGGCCAACATATTTTAGACATTTTTATGGCGCAGCTCGCTTTTTGGTCCACATTCAAATTCAATTGGCTGGGCGTGGCACGTGCTACAGGGTACACATCTATCCAGCTACGTATATCTAACAATGAGTGTGTGGCCACCTCCTTCGAGCATATATACATATTCCCTTTTCCTTTTTTTGCTGCGATTGCCTGGCAGGAAATTTATTTATATTCAATTTGTGAATTTATGCCACTTTTTCTGCCTCTTTTTGGGAAGGCGGCGACAATGCCGGGGGAAATTCAGTTTGGTGCAGTTGCATCAATGGGGCAGGATGCAGGCCACACTATGTGAGGAGTGCACTAGGCGAAAATGTGTCGGGGATTCGGGGCTTGGGGGATCAATTTGATGGGCTTATGGCAAGCTAAACGAGTGGATATACTCCTAAGAGGATTTCGAGGAGATCCCAAGGACCAGATTGTTGAAAAAATATTTAAGGATGATTTATACAATATTAAGCCAATAAAATATTGGAAGATGGAAGGATGAATAGTAAAGCGCCCAAGATACGGATTGCTTTACTTGCAAAAATATAAATTATTTTAAAAAATGTTATGACATGATTTCAAGCAGAAAGAAACTTGGATATAAGCATAATGATAACTTATTGACATGCAATAAGAATGAATATATTATACTATAGAAAAACGTTTATTTGAAATACTATACTATACTATTAAGAATATAGTTCTGCAAATATGGACTTCAATTTGGTTGAAATTTCTCGCTGTGCCTTACAGAACCTTTGTGAACATCTTGCTCAGACTTGCTCTTCCGTGGAAGGAAACTTAATGCTGTATTTACGGCCACTGATGCAGTCACTTCTACTGATGGTCCGTCCGTTGCCTGTCGATAAGGTCGGCACCGAATGGATATATTTTCCGCAAAATCATAAACACATTTGGTCGCTGCCGTTCTGGCTGATTACCTAATCTGAAGGACTAAATGCTGTGTACCCATTACCTGGTAGTTCCCTAAGGTACAGTCCTACCCCATGGAAAACCAGCGGTACCTACCGGTCTACCTAGCTATCCAACATAAGGTTAAGGTACTTAGGTAGATTTGGTTCTCTCGGTATATATAGTGGCATTTGGCTGGGAATCCTTCATTCCGTCGATGTCCTTCCACAGCGATAGTCAGCCCCGAATCGTCGTCCGTTGAGAGCGCGAGTTTTTGAGTCTGTGATAGTTCGACCCAGTGCCAAGTGCCCAGGATGTTATTCCTCGCGCCGCGCAAACATCTGTTTGCCACCAACCTGATCATCCTGCTGATGATCTACGTGATGCGCAAGTGCCTGCAGCTCTTCTGCATCATCGAGAACCGCACCGCTCATCCGGCTGAGGAGGAGCAGGTTGAGGAGGTCAAGTTGCCGGAAAGAGAGATCCTCCAGAAGCGCCGCGTCGGCTTCACCATCATCCCAGCTGCCATGCACCAGAGCATGCACGGCTTTGGCTACGGCGAGGGTCACTACCAGATCTTTGTGGAGAAGAAGGAGCGCAACCTACCCACCAAATCGCGCCTCAATGCGGCCACTGCTGAAGTCAAGCTGAATCCCAATTAGTTGGTTCTTCGGGGCCAAAAGAACCACTGACATCCCAGCATGTCAATGACAATGTGCCAATTGAGCCAGCAACAAAACCAATCCCAATCCCCAAACATCCCATTACATCCAAGTCTTCTTCAATAGTCTAAATAATATAATTTCTACATGCATGCAACAAACACTTATTTGTACAATTATCAAAGCGCATTATTGGCCATAATAAAAAATTCAAAAAAAGATAAAATGCTATAGTCGAGTTCCTCGACTATCAGATACCCGTTACTCAGCTAGTGGAAGTGCAGACGAGAAATTTCAACATTTTCTGGAATACCGTTAGAAATTGGGCAGAATTGCTTCCTTCTGCCTGTTACATTCTTTTCAACGAATCTAGTATACCCTATTACTCCATGAGTAACGGGTATAAAAATAGTTTTATATAGTTTCGTTGAATTCCCTCTGTTGGTAATGCTTGTAAATTCTATTCAAGCTGCTTTCATTAGTGTTTTGACAACAAAGTTTTCGTACACAGAACGGACGTACAACATTTTCGTTTAGAAGGTAATAAAATATTTTCTTGTAGGCAATTTTGTTTGATGTGACCACTTTAGGCGATCTGCACACTTTTCTGCTTACTTAGATTTTTACTTAAAGGCAGAATGCCAGAGAAATTGAAACGGATTTCATGCCACTTGAAAAAGTATATCCTGCGGAGGAGGCTGTCTCGCTGATCGCGTGGGTGTTGCAGCAACATTAAATGGCGCCAAATTTATCACAAAGTAGCAGAACGCCCATGTAGCGGGACAGGATGGGGGTTGGGAATGGCTGGCGCTGGAGCTGGAGATGGAGCTCGAGATGGAGCTGGAAGAGTGGCAGCGGCAACAACAATGTCTGGCAATATGCTGAAGTCATTTGCAAATACTCTTGCCAAAGGGGGCGTAGGTAAGGTATATGGATTAATGTGGCCTAAATTATTTAATTAGTTTAATGTGCTGCTGCATTTAAATAATAAACACACTTAACAAAAACAACTTACTAGTTGTAGATAATTCGTGTTCGTTATTAAGCTTAATTACATTTTATAATGCACGCTGTAGCACTCGCATTTATTATTGACGCCATCTATTGAGTTGATTGGCATTTAGCATACATGTTAATAAGGTTATTCGTTAGTAGTGCAACCAGGTTTGGTTACAGTTTCAATTTGTTGGCCGTTAAAGTTCCCTAAGTGTTCTGTCACTCTATGGTAATAATACAGCTCAGCATTACCCAAATCCCCAAAACTTGTGTAGGGTTTCTAATCCTCTCCTTTGTCAGGGCATTTCCAGGTCGCCACTAACGGTGGCCCACTTCCATTGTTCGGCATTGGCCAAGATAAGGACGACGGAGATGGTAGGACTCGGCTCGAGCGCAGCAATTGTTAGCAAATCTATCATCATCATCTGGCTAAGCACGTGTCTGTGATGCGTGTGTGTGTGTGTGCCTGCCTGTCTCTTTCTCACGATTATCCCCCTCTCTCTTTCACTCTCTCTCTCGCTCACTCAGTTAAAGCCGTCTCTGTCGCTGCTAAGCTGCTTGTAGAAGCAGAGACAATGTGTGAGCGTGCAACATTCTCTGCATTGCATTATAAATGAAGGAAAATTTTTAAGTTGTAAGCTGCATCATCAGCGCTCGAGCTGCATATAAATTATCCCGCCAAATAAAGCATCCATCCACATCCACACACCACCCACCGCCCACCACACACCAGCCACACGACATTACAGTCGTGATTGTTATTGCTGTAATTCTAATTCCATAACTATGTGGCTCTGGGCATTATCCATACGCCATGTGGTGTCGCCCATACGCCGTGTGGAACTGGAACGTGCGCTCCTCGGCAGCTGTTGATGTGTAAAAATGAAATGTCAGTCGGATAAGCGCCCACAGGCTTCCTGGCCATAATGAGGTGGCTCCGAGAGGATAACCCCTCTAACCCATCGACGTCGCTGGACACTCTTCTCCCCCCCTTGGCCGCTACGTGCTCCAGTTATTTCTATCTGTGGCTGTGCCCGCATAAAACGTTAAGCTCTGATGTAAATCATGTCGCCATTGTTACTCCCGTAGTTTTGTGCGCTGCTGGACTCATTATAATTAACAATTTATAAAGCGTTAATCCACATACACTCGCGCCAAAGCTCTTTGGCCCACCAACACAACCAAAGCTGCGGAGCACCATTAGAAAATGTACATTTTCATATTCATTCATATATTTAAAAGAATGGTTGTGTACTTATGCACCCACGATGCTTGTGTTATTACTTTGAAGTATCTAATCCGTATGTTAAACCCAAATAAGCAAGAATGAATAGAGATCTGTTTTTTTTTAAATATTTAAAAATTCGTTACTTCCCGTTTTCGAAGTGTACAATATCCATTGACGGTAATTTGCCAAGGCAGCCAAAAGAGCATGTTCAGCAACAGCTATGGCAAAATCCAGCCAAACAAACAAGTCAGAGGCGTGGGGTAAAAGGGGGATTGGGATGGGCGTGAGTAAGCAGCCTTCATTGCTGGAATCCCCCCGTTTCCTGCCCGCCATCTCCATCTCCATCCTCATCCGCAACCCCCGTCCTGCCGCCCAACTGCTCCACTGGCACGTCGCGCGCATTAAGAAGATGAGCTGCATTTTTCATGCATGTGAAGTTGAGATTGCAGCTGCTTCTCCTTTCGCCCCACTCCATTCCTTCCTACTCTGCGAGCCTTGCTCATTTCGTTTTGGACTGGCTTTTAGCTGCTCCTCCTCGGCATCTCCCACTGCGGATGGCTCCGCATCCTTGCAAGCTCCTTGGGCGACTACACCATCATCTCGCTCATCAGCGTCATTTATATTAATTGCCCAAGCATTTTGCTCCGCGCAATGATACTCTTACCGAAAATGGGGGATTCTATTGTCATTTTGTTAGCCACAGTTTTCGTCAGTTTTCATGATTTTCTCTAGATTCAAGTAATGTAGAACAGAAGTTTGTTTTAAATATATTAAAAGATGTCGGCAAATATCTAGCACCCTGGCTCAAACGCCACTCACTTTCGTTGAAAAATACGACCATACAACCATTGACAGTTTTTCCGCTGACTTTCCCAACAAATTGCCAATTTAGCAATCTGCCAATAGTTTGGCAGCAACTGGCTCAATACTAGTTAAGCCGCATCGACTTTTATGGACGCTCAATTAGTGGTTCAATCGAGGGAAAAACAGCGCGTTCGATTGAATTTTATTGAGTCTTTAATTGATGCCATACACGCTGGGATTGCACATTTTCCGATGGCCAAACAATAGTAAAAGCGACTGTGGAAATTCCACCGAATTGCTGCACTCACATTGCAAGGATAATTAGCAAACCAACAAGCGGATGGGGAAGTCATGTAAATGATTTGCAAAATGACAGCAAATTGCCGCACTTCCTTCCTTCCCCACTTGAAAATGGCTTGAGGCGGCTGCGGAAAAACAAAGAAACCCATTTCAAAACCGTTCAGCTCTGAATGAGGCAATTAAGCGGCGCTAATGAAGCGGCCACTGCCACAAAATTCGCGTTGCATTTTAAGAGCACCAAAATCCAAATGAAATGCCAACTGCAAATGGACAAATGCAAACAAAAAATGCCGGAATAAACTTTAATCAAATTGCCAAACGAGGCGAGTGAAATAAAAACCGGTAGCCCCATGGCATAATAAATAAATATTCGATTTTAAATCAACCGAAATGGAGCAAAACAATATGCAACAGAGGCAAGTAAATTAAAATTCGATGAAATTACCAGCGCCAGTAAATACAATAAAAATGTACATTTAAATCGCTCTGAAATGCCTGTGAGTGTACGTACAGTCGCATTCAAAGCAATAAAATGTTTGAATTAGCATTCGAAAATGAATATTGGTTCATCAATTAAATACAATAAATAAATCCTTAATGTTATTTATTTCTATTTGTATTGATCATTTTAAAGCTTAAAAGATTCCCTAGTATTTTGAACACGGCTGTTCATATTTTAAGCGGCTTCCCGAGCCGATATATGTGTGGCCGCAAAAAGACACACATAAAAACCAAGCCACAATGGTTCGCGCTCATAAATAAAGTAATTAAATTAAATAAACCTCAAAAGAACATCAGTCAGTCGGTAACGCGCTTCAGCCAGAGCCAAGAGGCACATGGCACATGCCTTACGAATTAAATATTAAAAATCAATTAAGTGACACTAATGCCAAGGAGTATTTTAAAATGCGTTGCCCGACTCTGCAGCAAATTTATTTGTTCTTCGGCTTAGTCGACTCACTTGTCGTCGGAGTGGCGCCAAAATCATGCATGGACATTGCGCATACGCCGTGTGGTCGCTGGTGGTCGAAGGCCAAACCAGAAATGTTTATTACAAGCCACTCAATAAAGTATCGAAGGCCTATAAATTGCGCTGCCGATAATGCGATCACATACATACATACGGTTATCCGTCGGCTATAGTGCGTAACGACAGTATGCAAACAGCACTTACTGGCTGGCACTGTGTGAGCATTGTGGTGCCAGCTATCGGCTGGCACTGTCATGTCCGCTTGGAAAGTCGTAACTTTCAATTCGTTACGACTCGCCTCGTTCTGCTGCATGCAAATGGAAGGACGACTGCGAGCAGGACTGCCGTGAGGATTCGTTTCGACTGCGCTGACTTGGCTGGCTCCTGCTGCCAAATGCCAAATGGGTCAGAGTGGCAGTCAGCCAGGCGGCCAAACCGTTTGCCAAGCCCAGTGCATCACTCACTTGCGCACACGTACTCAAGATACACTAGCACAACACTTAATTTATTCCAACATTTTGTTTAATCTTTGTTTAAATAAGCACACTATTTCTTTTAGAGGGTTTAAATAGGGTTTAAAGTGTTTCAAATTAAACACCTATTGCCGTATTAAACGGTGCCCGTTTTATTCAGAGTGTACAGCAGCCAAGTATGCAACATAACAAGTTGGTAGAGAGAGAAATTGTGCGCGCTAAATTCGAAATCAAACACAAAAAATGCAAGTAAATAAAAGCGAACTGTGTGTGTGTGTGTGTGTGTGTGTGTGTGCGACTGTGTGGAGCCAAAGGCAAATGTGAAGATGCAGCAGGGTCAGGGGTCAGCGGCCAGGGGTCGCGGGTAGGGGTGGGGCATCAAATGTTGGCTCAAAGAACCGCACATATGAGCACACACCGAGGCGAACCGCTTGGCCAAACATTTGTCCAGCTTACCCAGACCCACATCCGTGCCCATCCAATCCCTCCAGCTTGTAGGCACGTACAAATCCGATTTGCACAATTCAAACAGCGTGAGTTTCGGACGGAATGCATGCGAATTATTTGCTGATATTGCCCGCAGTCGTCACCAGCATCCATCCGCACTCGCACTCGCATCCCCATCCGCATCCCCATCCGCATCCGTATCCGTATCCACATCGCCTTCATCATCGGCATCATCATCATCAGCAGCCGGCAGGCTGGATGATGGCCATGTTTATTCCACTTTATGCCCGACTGTCCCTGGGAATGTTTATATAATTTTAATTAATTTTCTGCGGCCAGCTTAAATCTTCATTGCTCTGGAGCAACGTAAACCGCAGACGCTGCTCCCTTAAGCCACCAACTTTGCTTTCATTTTAATTAAAAATGCGTTTTAATGCGATTTCCCTTTCACGCCGCTGCCCTTCGCAAGTTCAAGGCGGAGGTTGCATTCCGATCGGGAAATCACAGAATCATCAGTCGAGTCGAGTTGCGAGCCGCAACTGTTGCACTTCTGATGGCCTCAGAAATGGCGAGCAATAAATCGCATAAAGCAGAGCCGGAACATGCCAGCAATTCCATTAAATGTCGAATAAAAATTCAAAACAAAGCTCCTGCACACACAATGCGCAATCAAAATGAACGACAAATGCCCGACACACATTGCAGATATTTTCCGGGCACAATTTCCCCCAGACCCAGAACCCACTCCCCACTCCCCACTCCCCAAACAATCTGTGGCACATTCGAGACCCCGAAAGCCACATGGACGAAGATTGAATGCACTTTTTCAGCGCACACTCGGACAATGCTGGGAGTGACGCATGTGGGCCCCATCTTTGTTGCTCCTCTGCATATGATTAACCCGCACAACAAAGTTAAGATACCCACAGAACATTGTTGACAACTCGGCTGCCGGAGTCAGGAAAAGCCAGGAAAATTTAAGGACTGCAGTGCTTTATGTGGAACATTTTAGTCAGCTTGCCAGCAAAGAAATTAAGTTGCTTGCGAAAATACCAGGAATATGCAGGAACAGATTATGCAGGGCCAGTTTATGAGGCTACACTCAGCAAAAAGTTTTAGCCTTGCTGGGGATCAGATAACTGATCATTAACTATATTTATTCAATACAATTCGTATTTGCATTTCTGCTGAAGGCCGCCATTCCATACTTAGTACTAGATGTATAGATACATTCCCACATTTTGCTTGCTAGAAATATTTTCAAGTGCAGAGGAAAGCGTTTTGAGTGCGGCATTAGCTCTCGTTATTATCGCACAACTTTTATGTTCCGGTCCAGTCCTGCCCGCCTCCTGCAGGACCCAATAAACACATAGTTCCCAGGGTCTGTCGTGTCATAAATTGCGTATACGCCATGTGGTGCGCTTCAGCAGACAGCGGAAAGATAGCCCTAACCCGCTGCATTTTTTACGCTGCAAGTAGTGCAGCTTATAAAAAGGGACTCAAATAAATGGGGCCAAAAAGAAGGGTTTTTGCCAAATATAAAGACTAAAGAGCTAACGTGGCATTTGCGGCGAATGAGCATTAAGATTGACGCCTCTAAAATGGTACTGAGCTATGCCCATTTTGACAAGAATTTGTAGGATCCCGCTACATCCATATTCATTCCATCAATCTCTACTTTCCAAATGCAAATCAAAGACAACTGCATTCGTGGCAGCATTTTATTGAAATGCCTGTATCAATTGCCACATCAATTATACCACATCAAATTGCCATAAAGTGTCTTAAATTTGTCTTGTTTCTTGAGCGAGCCCACACCTTTCTAATTGCCTTTAAGTGTTTTATTCAAATATGCATGGATCAATTATGCTGAAAATAGGTAAAAACCTATTTTTTCAAAAGTCCATGTCACCACAGAGACAGGAAAATAATTGATGGAAACAAGACTGTGAGGTATTCTCAAACCAGAACCAGTGACCCATCAATATATATAACTTTATTATTTCATTCTATGCAGGCAGCCGGGCAATGATGGAACCAAGTTTTAATTGCAAAAACCAACAGAAGCGAAGGCAATCGTTGAGTCCCCAGACAAGTCAAGTCAATAAATATTGAACTCGAGGCGGAAGCAAGTTCTGTTGGGAAGTGAGTTTTATGTTGCGTATAATTAGAGTGAGTTCGACCCCAGAGATTAGTGGGGGCTTGCTCATTGATCCGGGCGATGGATCCATTCTAGTTAATTTTCCCCAACGAAACGGGGGCGTGGCAGCCGCAGAAGGTCGAAGTAATTGAGATTGTAATCGTTACTTATTGTGCGTATTGGCTCACAGCTCGGCCGGCATCCACTGTCCGTTTCCCCAAGCTTTCCCCCGTTGGCCCCATTCATTACGCACGCCGGGTGTGAAACTTTTCCGAGCATTAAGTTATTAAGCTGTTTGGCTGATGGCCGATGGTCAAGCTGTGTGGCCCGGCTTACATCGCATATTGAAATATGCTGTAAGCAATTAATAACACCACTCCCGCCCATTTTGGGCCACATTCTGGGTGCCAGAGATCGAATCGCTGCCATCCACAGCATCGGTGTGTGCAAGTAAGCGTTTTCAATGCCACAATGCCATGGCACGTAATAATCACAATGAATTGCACTTGAACAGTCCAAACAGACGACCCTGGCTGTGCGCCTGAGAGTATGCAGCATTCCGTGGCATTAGCAATGGAGCTGAGCGCCTGGCTATTTCCTAGCCAAAAGCAAGAACAACTCAGCAATTGCGTTTTATATAAGATTTATATACTATATTGTTATATAGTTTTATGTGATTTGTTCTTGTTAGGCTATTAGCTTCAAGACACTTGGGCAGTTGTTTCATGTTGCGGCTCTTACCCATTGCCAGCAGTTCTGATTGGAAGTGGGCTGATTCAGGGGGCGTTTGGAGGGCGTGGCTTAACCCCCTTTCGCCATGAGCAGTGTGTTGAGGAACGTTTTTCAATATCAGACAAATAGACAACGAATTACATTGTAAGTAGCTCACGTGCCCTGGATTATGCGTGATATGCCTGGAAATTACTTCATTAGCAGCCGCAAATGGCGCTCTGCATTCTAAACAAGTGTGCAAAAAGTGGTGGCCAAATAGGGGGAGCGGAAAATAATCGGGGGAAGGGGGGAAACACGCACACAGACACAGGGATGATTGTCACTTTTTATGCAAAGCAGCAGAGCAAAAAATTGCCAAACACAGAGGTCACACAATACAAAAGGAAAACAAGACGAGGAAAACTAGAATTGAGAGGCGGTGTGTGGGGGCGTGTCACTTGAATAGCATTTGAAATGCGCTTAATAATCAATAATGTGAGGCGATAATTGTGTGCGTGTTTTGGTTTTAACCAACTGTGCGAACATGTTATTGATAATCAGCCAAAGATATTAAAGGTTATACATGTACTGATTTTCACTTTGAAATTGAAAACTTGTGCAAGCTAACAGCAGAGGCATGCAAAATGGAAATATAATAACAATTGTACCGGACCCATTAGTTCTACCATGAGTGAAAGTCAAACGACACCTTTAAATGAGCCATTTCAAACGCAAACTGCACTCATTAATTTAAACTTAATGTTGCGCTGCAGCGACAGTTGGGTTTCGTTTTTCCATAAAGTTTGTCACGACCAACGGCCGCAAAATTAAATCAAAAGGCAGCCGGCGGAGTTATTTTCCTCGTTTTTTATTTTTGCAGTTTTATCCGGTCAATTTACGCTGGAAAAATTGCACACGGCCAGCAGGAAAATATTGAAGATAATTTGCGGCTTTTGATTGTGCATTGGATTTGCGCAAATTAACTCAATTCATGGCCGCTCACATTGCAATTTAATTAACTGAACCAAAACCGACCGAACCTTTAACAAAATCCGGCTTTAATTAATTTGCATGGAAGAGATTGGCCAAGTTGAAGACCGAAGACGAAACTTTGGAGAAACAAAAACTTTTCCCACACGCACACCCATCCTGCTGATGTGGAAGAGAAATTAATAAGCCGCCTGCCATTTCGTATGCCACGAACACTGCAAATCTATGTAAATGCGCCGCATGTGGCGTATACTTAATGTGCCTGACATGCAATGTTCGGCACTAGAAGAGGCAGCTGCAAGGACATTTATAACATTGTGTTAATGCGACTTATGTGACAGACCAGTTAATTACTGCGTACCAAAAACACTGCTTGACTGCTCGCACAATGCCAGCGAGTTTCCCCCGAATTTTCCGCTTACATTTCCCATTTTCCGCACCCGCTGGGCGCCCTAACTGGCAAATGCTTTTTAATGGGACCGCTCTAGATGTTTACTTTGACAAATGTTTCGCTGCGATGTGTGTTTGCCCAGCTCTTTCTTGTACAGATATGCTCGTATATAATTAAATCCAGCACTTGGAGCGAGCTAACAATATTTATGAAATGCTCGTGGCGCAACAAACTTTACTTAACTTAAGTGCCGGACAGTATTTATCCTGACGAGCGGTGTTTATGGAATTTCAGTAGCCTTTTTCAAAGAATTCCAGCAACTGCTGGCCTAATGAGTGACCCCTGGGGTGTCCTGGCCTGGCCTGCCCTGGCCTGGCCTTCCAATTATAATGCTTAGAACCTGATCTACTGCCTGAACTTTGACCTTACGAGCAGGCTTAGCCGCAGCTTTCTATAAATCATCGTTTCGGTCTTTCTGCTGAGACGAGGACTGCCAGAGATGGCAGAAACAGTAACCAAAACACTTGTAACTATGTAACTTAAAACGACAACGCACGGTCCTGATCCAAAGACACCCGGCCATAAGGAATGACAACAGCTTTAAATAGCAACAAAAAATAGGAAGGAAAATGGAAGTCCTAACAGTAACAACAAACAAATTCAGGCAAAAGGCCAAATCCTGCCGCCGGTCAGCAGTCAGCAGGGAGCAGGCGGAAAATGGAAAATGGAAAATGGAGAAGGGAAAGTCCCGGGACAGGACAGGAATTCCTGGGATAGACCTCGGCTCGGCGCTACGGGCGCTAAACTTGAGCATAATCACATAATAAACATTTGCCATGTCAGCCCCAAAAAAAAGGGACAGTCGGAGGTTTTCATTAGAGCGGGAAAGCAGCGGAAACGGAAACGGAAACGCAAACCGAAACCGACATGATAATAAATATGTGGGGCAAAGTGTAAAAAATAAAAAGGCGACAGGCGAATTCAAGATAAACAAAAGCGCCAACAGACAAATATGCATACGTGCACTGGCAAAAATAAAGGAAAAGCTCACACCTAAAAGCCATCAAATTCAAGTTTCCAAATGGAAATTGTGTTTCAAGTGAACATATTTTTAAGCCAGCATTTCTGAAGCTTATAGGTATACCTATGCAGCATATGGCATGTATTTCTTTCAGTGCTTTTTAGGCAAACGCACACACGCATGTAAGCAGCCTCGAAATGAGATCTACTTAATGTTCGAAATTAAGCGCGCCCGAATGGTTGGATTTCCAAGGCCAGACACGACTGTCAACCAGTCAGCCAAACATCCAGTCCTCCAGCTTGGGCTTTGCTCTATTTTCCACGCATTTTCACTGATTTTTTCACGCTTAATTTCCGAGCCTCCCCAGGCAGCTTGTGGCTTTATGTGCGCTATTATTTTTAATTTCTTTCATATTTTCCGCAGTCGTTTTTGTGGTTTAAGGACATGCGTAGCGTCCCTTTTATGGCAAAAGTTTGTGATTGTTTTGGGAGTTAAACGCTAGGCATTCAATTTGATTTAAAGCCTGCACCACTAGGCGTATGATGAATGTGGCCCACAGCGGCCCACGCAATTTCTTGAGGCAAAAGTCAATAAGTTGGCAGGCATAAATTGTGGAAAAGTTTGTCGACTGGGCAGCCGTAAGTCAAAAGTTGTCTTATCCCAATGAAATATGGGCCACGTCCTGCTCATTTGACTAATTGCAGCTTCCCCTCGAATCAGATCTTATCCCGGGACAAGTCCTCCTCCTTTGAGTCGTTCCTTTCGCTGGCAGTTAGTTGGCAAACGTTGTCCGGGAAATGCAATCCGGACTCGTGTCGGGCAGACTGCCCCGCCGTTTTAGGCCAGCCCCTCAGTTGTTGCCTGCAAATCTGCGAAACGTTGCCATGTTATCCTTGACTCGCCTTTTGCTGCCAAAAATCCTATTCGTGCCAAAGAGGCAGGAGGAGCAGCTGGCAGAGGCAGCTGGCAAAAACAAAGGCTGCGAAATTCGTTTATCGCGCCGCAAAATTGTTTTCCTTTTTGTATACACAACACATAATATATATTTTAGTTAGTTTGCACTCTCTATTTCCCAGCCGCTTTTGTCTGCTTTTAAAGTGTTATAAGCAAACGAAAAGTGCAAAAGTTCAGAAAACCGAAAGTATATTGCACTTTCAGTTGGCAAAAAGTTTATTCGTTGTCATTTAAATTGCCTTTATAATAATATTCAATTGAACACTCCACGAAAAGCTAGTTAAAAATGAATGGCTGAACTGCATAATTTATAAATGCATATTGAAATATGCAGTGTACCCAGAAGGAAATTGTAGCACTTAACATATTTTTCGTATTTTCTGTTTACAAAAATCCAATAAAACTTCTCAGATGATTTCAATATTTCGGAATACCTTTAATTTTATAGCGCTCCATGGCGAGAGTATGAGAAAATTGAGTTTGGCTTAAATTATGCCTGGTCGTGGCGCCCCAGACCGAGTAAAACGGAGGCTAAGGCCACGCCCAAACGCCCCCTTGGCGACTGCAGCAAACAGTTTCACTTTTGATGGGCCAAAAACAGCAGCAGCAGCCAGAAGAGAACAGAGCAGTACAGCAGCCAAAAGTCATTTTAGCCGCCTCTTGTTGGCCCTCGCTCCCGCCTTTGTAATTTATGAGTTTGCGCCTCAAGTTGTGGGCCGCACGTAGCCGTAACATTCTCATGCCGGAGTCAGGAGTCAGGAGTCAGGAGTCCGTAGTAGTCCAAAATCCGGAGAACGAGTAAAAGTCAGGAATCGAAAACATGGAGTGCAGCAGCCACTGCAGCACCGTCGGCTTATCGCCATTGTCTCGGCCAACCTTGATGTGGTTTTTCCCCTTTCAGCTGCTGTGCTGTCTGCCAGTTTATGAAAACTGCAGCGGCAAATGTTTGGCTCTTCCTCGCTCTCGAGGGAAGACCCCCCCCCCCCTCCCCCCCTCCACCTGCAGGCCGATGGCCACCCAGGAGTGCAATGTCCTTGTTTATGCGGCGACACTCGCTGTCTATTCGGCAGTTGTTGCCCTACTAGGAGCCGCAGCTCCTGCGGCGCTTGATTGAATTGTGTCCTTGTCATTGCATGTCCACCGTTTGCCAAACAGCAGGATCATGCAGCATGCAGCATGCAGCGTGCAGCGAGCAGAAGGTTCAGGAGCACAGGTGAAGAAGTGAAAAGGTGAAAAGGTGAAAAGCAACAGCGGGAGGGGTCGCCCAAAGTTTAATTAACTTTTTCAGCTCCATTTCTAAACATGTTCTCGCGGCTGCCGTCACTTTTAAGCCCCGAGGGGTAATTCAGTTAAAATGCTCAGGCTTTAAGGCGGGTAGCTAAAAAAGTTGCAAAGAGTGCAAGACAAGTTGAAAACTCAAATATAATGCCCAGCGAATCCAGTATACCCTTTCATTCCTCGACGGGAATGTAACGGGAATAAAGAAAACAAAATCACCCAAACCCATAAGTTACAACATGTTTTCGATTTGTTAAACAAACTAACGATTCAACGCCTTTTGCCCTGCCCCCAACGAATGATTAATCGCGAGTTAATATTCAACTCTATTAGGCAACTTTCTCGAGCAAACCTCCGCTTAACCCCATCACATTTGGGCAACCCTTAGCCCACGAATCCCCCATAAGCCAGCGTGTTCTTTTGGCCCACTGTCAAGTGACTTCGAGTGGCAGCAGCGGCTTTTGACAGCTGCAAGCTCGCAGCTCCAGCAGTATTACAACTGACAGCTGGCGTCTGATGCGGTTTATGTTAAAAGGCGCACCATTCAGCCATTCAGCCATTCGCCAGCCAGCCCACACATGTGCCGCGAATTTATGTTTATGCTAACAAAGTCGAGCCATTCAAGTGGCAAGCCAAAACAAGACAGTCCCGATTGGGCTAAAACCACACAGCAGCCGAAACCCCACACCCACCCCACATGTACCCGGCAGCCGCCAGCTCCATCCACCTGCCCACAGATGAGATGCAGTCATGTGCGCAATGCCGAAAACATTGTAACCGAGCGCCAGCGAGTTCAGAGATAACAGCGACAACTGCCGCTCCTTGATGACGACGGCGATGGCTGTGCACTGAGAGAACAGGGCTTCTGAAATATATTCAACACAAAATCAAGCGCTTGAAAGTGTACTGTAAATATATGCTATTTATTTATACTTCCTTACAAAAAGTTCACTATAATTGAAGACACGAATTCTTCAGGATCGGAGACATGCTTAAACATACATACTTGCTTAGGCGCAATACCGTCAGCTGTCTCAGTTGATTATTATATCATTATCTAATAGATAAAACACTGGAGCCAAAATACAACTAAAATACCAAACCACTTATTCTGTCTTCGGCGCGGTCTCTTCGTTCGCCGGAGCCTCCTCCTCGGCATTGACGCTCCCGGCCAGGCTGCCACGGGTTTTTCTTTTGTTAGCCTCTGCGGCGTATTCCCCGAATGTGAGATTTATGTCGTACGGAGTGCGCCGGAAGATGTTCGGAGGCGTGTAGTTGCTCTGGATGGGCCAGAAGAGTCCGTCCTCGTCGGGGGCGAAGGGCACACGACCGTAGAGTTCGGTGAACTCGCCCAACTCGTAGTAGAATCGCGTGGAGGCCAAAACCAGCTCGATGCGCTGGATCTCGGGCAGATGCTTTCGGAACACCTCCACCGGCAAGTGTTCGCTTAGGATCGAGCTCTTGGACTTGGACTTGAGCAGGTCTTCGTCGAAATCGCTGCCTCGCGTGGAGAATGCATCCACATCCACCTGCTGGCCATCCGAGAGCAGCCGGCAGATAGTCAGCAGCTTGTCCTTGATGATCAAGTGTTGCTTTCCCATGAGATACTCATCGGTGGGCGTGGAGGTGGGGAACTTCTCGTTCAAAAAGACGGAGGGGATGCGGCGATACATGAGATCCTTTGTATAGAGCTCATGGACGTGATCCTCGATCTGGAAGACGCGGTTCATCAGCCAGAAGTTCTCACAACAGTCGGCCAGTGCCCGTGTAAAGCATCCGATCATGTCCTCGGAGGACTCCAGCATCAGCATGCTGTATTCGCCCATGTGGAGGTACAATCCGCACATGGGATCCGGCGTGATGGCCAGAGCCTGGCACTGGTTATGCAGCTCCTGCAAGCGCTGGCTGAAGATAGCAAAGAAGTCCTTGGGCTGATCGGGTGCTTGGGTGTCTATTTCCAGTTCCTCCTCTTCGACAGACTGCTCTTCTAGATCACCTTCACTGAAACGGAACAGGTGGGTCACCACTTCCCCAGTTTCCGTCACACGTTCATCCGGCGCAGGGATGGGCGCTGGATCCGCCACTGTGGCCATGTGCGATTCCGCGTCATCCAAGAGCACATTCTCCATGAACTGTGTGGGCTCCGCTTCAGCTGCTTCGGGCTCCGCCTGCTCCACCGCCCCATCGACGGCCAACTCCTCTGCAGATGCCACTGGCGTCAAGTGGCAGTTCTTGGCCAGGATGAAAATGCGCTGATAGAACACCGAGGTGTCCATGTCCGCCAGCTCCATGTCCACGTACTCCACCAGCGACTTGCGCACCTGGAAGGTGATGGGCCTCTTCAAATTGAAGATGGTGTGCCGGGTCATTCGGGTTGACCGCGACTGCCGCTGGCGCGCGGCGACGGAGGCTTGCCTGGGATTGATCCGGTGGAAGGACATCTTGGCGGGGTGTGACTGCTTCTTTCGGGGGTCGAGAGCACACTTCCAGGGTCACCGGGGTCTGCCAGGAATATCGATAAAGCTGTTGCGAGCGGACTTTGTTTCTGGGAATTTTGATGTTGTCTAGCAACTAAGCGGTTGCTTAGACTGTTGTCGCTTTTGTTGCTCTGGAATCAATGGAAGAAATCAATAGGTAAATAAATTGAATCAAGGAACTGCAACTGATTTGAGTCACACCCACTTACTCCCTCCCTCTTGTATTTTTAACATTTTAAGAACGTAACCCTTTAAACATTAATGTGCAAAATGAATGATTTCCCAGATAATGCATTTACAAAAATTATGTAAATTACGATTTCATCACATTTTTTCTCAGTGCCCACTCATACACAACACACACTTGCTTGTTTAATGTACATGTACATGTACAGCGTTATTACCTAACCAGTGTGCAAGTACTTGGGGCGCTGCCTCAATTATTATTATCATTCGTTTGAAATCTAAGGCTCTGCTCAGCAGACATTTGCTCGCCTTTGTTTTTGCTCGGCTTTTAGTTTAGCTCGGCTTTTGCTTTTCAGCGAGTTAATTTATTCATGGCGCATTTATGAGCATAGTGATTTCCGGCGGCACCTACACTTGCCACCCACCAACATCCCGCCCGCAACATCCGACAGCCAGCAACAACATCGGCAAGGACGAAAAGGGAAAACTTCTTCATCAGGAGCCCAACTCGTCCTTCGAGTTTTCCTACTCCCTTTGAACAATTTGAAACACTTGGGCATACAATATGTTGAAATGATAATGAGGCGAAATTGTTTTTTGACTCGCTCCCAGGTGTTTCTGTTTCTCCTTCCCTCCACCTGGCTTCAAAGGATGTCTGAGCTGTGCTGATTATCCTTACCCGCCAGGATTCGCCTGAGTGGGCGCGCCCGTTTTGGCCGTTTAGTTTATTGACGCCAAAAGTTGCGTAGCAATTTGCCGCAATGTTTTAATAACCAAGTGGATTCGTAATACACGTAAGATGGAGTTTGTAAAAGTTCGTCAGTTGCTTGTTGCTTATTACTATTACTATTATTATTAAATGCAACTCAATGTTTAGTTGAAAGAGTTACGACGCGTATTACATACGAATAATATGATTAATGTAATACGCTTTTCAGTGAGCTCTGTAGCCCAAAAACAATATTATCTTTCATAGCTGACCTACAAAGTATTAGAAAAATATGGCTTTTGGGTCAAGTGGTTTTTCACTCAAGCGTTGATTCTGTGCTCGCTTTATTAGTTTAAGCCTTCCCTCCGGCTTTCACTTTCCACTTTTCCAGCTCGCCTAGTTTCACTTTCGTTGCCATGCAAATATGCCGGCTCCATCGATTTGCCTCCGAGATGTCGACATGCCACGCCCATTTGTCACAGTCGCCGGCAGCGTTGATTGCATCGAAGTTCTTAGTCAATATTTGCCGATTTCAATGAAATGAGAATTTGACATGCAGGCAAACACGGCAGACGACGGCATGCCAATGGATCCCATGAATCCCATGAATCCGATGAATCCGATGGCTCCGATGGAGCCGGCATTCCATGGGCGTTCTGTTCGGATGCCTGAAAGCGGAGAGTAGATGCTGCCAGGAGGAGACACTGTGCCGGGACAGACTCGGCTGCAGCTGCATCTGGCAGCTGCAACAGGAGGAGGACAAACACAGGCTGACTCCAAGCCAAATTGAGGCTGGCTGCCTTGGGTAAATTAATTGCGATCTGTGTGCCATGGCATTTTTGTGTGTGGCCAAGTGATTGATGTCGTGGGAAGAAGGAGTGTTTGCCGTCGTTACCTTTGTTTCTCCAGAAAAATGGAAATTTGTCATCCCAACGATGGCAACCTAATACGGTCTTTAATTGGAAGGTAATTCAAAGGTACGAGCAATTAACACTCGCAAGTTGGCTTAGAACTTAAAGGCTGCAGAATCGTTCCCTTAATTTCTTTGAACATAAAAAAAGGCTTTTTAAAACTGCAAATTAATATATTTATGTAGTACAGTGTTATAAAGCCAACATTTCAATTCCACACCCAACTCGCAACCACTTTACAACACATTTTGATGCGCTCATCTTGTTTATCCCAATTATGAACTAAATCCGCCGCATGGCAGCGCCTGCAATTGCTGTGAAATCAAAATGCTGAATAGCCGGCGATAAATTCAATTAAAATTTTAAATGGTTGGTAAACAGAATGGAACTTTAGCTTTTTACAAAATTAATGATAGCCAGGGAAGCTGAATTGTTCTAGGCAATTTTAAATTAATTCAATTATACGGGGCATCAGCAGCAGCACAAGTTCGGCCCGCGATTGCCTTTGCCCGACTGGCAGAAAAGTTCGTCCAGGTGCGATGATAAAATTTAATTGTTTTTTTGCCGAATCCTTATTTTGGCAATGCAATTAAATGCAATGACAACTTGGCGATGGCGGGGTTCTCGTTTTGGGAGAAGAACTCTTAGCCATGGCTAATCAATTAAGCCATGGCAACGAGTCGAATCTTGGTCCGAATTGTGCATTGCTTGAGTGAATCGCCCGCCCGCATTTCCAATTAATGGCAGCTAATTTATTTGAACGGGCCCGAAAATCAATACAATTGGTCCTAGTGAAAGCGTACACCAAGAAAAACAAGTGCTCGAAGCACGCTTAAAATAAATATATATATTCAAATACAATTGTCGTTTTGATTACAGTATATTCGTGTATTCAAACACAAATCCAATTTAAATACGTTTTTTTTTAAGTATGAAATCATACGCTTTTTGGCCTGTGCATCGAATTCCTCATCATCGTAGCCAGTGGCCCCTGGGATCCGATCTGGGATCCCATGGAGTTTTGGGGCAAATGGCGGAGGCGGAGGCGGGTGGCAGCTCAATTATATTTTTATTTATGCGCCAACATTCGCGCACTTAACAAAATAGCATCCGGCTGGGACCGAGGCATCCCTTTCTGACAATGGAATTTTATTGTTTCGCCAATGTAAGCAAATTCGGTGGAAACTTTTTGTGGGCTCTGGATGCGAAAGGATGGGACAGCATAAATAAAGTTATGTATTTGATTATGAAACAGGCGGATGGGCTCGTGCTTGTGACCAATGGATTCAATTGCTCGGCAATCTTTTATGGCCGGGACAGACAAATCATAAAAAGAAAGGAGCCTCACAATGGCGGCCGAAGAAAGCCTTTTATGGGCCCAACTCGGCTTTAAACGAAAGTGTCCAGTGAAGTGTCCAGTGCTGGTGAAAAGCATGTCGAATCGAAGGGTATTTTATTTCTTTCTTAGGATTAACCACACTTGAAAGCCCCAGAAATGACTTAAACCATATTGACTTTAACCCTTTTCACCTGAATCGAATGAGATTTTGGTGCGCACTTGAGGCATACACGCATGTGTTTCTTTTGTTCCCAGTTGAGTGAACCTTTTCCCCTACTCTCCTCTTACTCATCTCCTGCGGCATTCCAAAATGTCACTTCCGGTTCTTAAGGGTGTTTCTTTGTGTCTCTGTGTGCGTTGGGCATTCTGACACACATGCCACAGATTTTTAAAGCCTCTTCACAACGAAATAGCACGAATATTTACTTTTTTTGCTGCCACAACTATTTGGTTGCATTTTTCTGGAATAAGTGTTGGCCGCCCATGTTTCGCATGCTTAATTGCAATGCCAGCAGCCATTGGCATTTGAAAAGCAAACAAAGCCAGATAACAAACTGCAGTTTCACAAGTGTATTTACACAGTTGAAGGCAAGATATCAGCAATTCAGATGGCACATGCTTATTTATGCTTTATTTTCTACTCATAGATACATTTTATTAAGGGGAAAGGACTCAAGTTGAGACTAGTTAAGTGCTATATAATACTTTATTAAAATCTTGAAGTGTAATACCGTACCCTGGATGCCAATATCTGTACCCCGACTGTGCCCAATTTATAGCCATAAAAAGGAGCAAATTAATGCTGAAATACAGTTGCAATAAAATTGTATTTCCTTTGCGGGGACTCATCGGCGACGTCAAACAATGGCAAAGCTTGATTGAAGTGAAGCACTGCGATACGGGGACAAATGTATACGATTTCGTAGTTCTGTGGATGTGCGGGCAAATATCAAACAATTAAATTACACGCCAGAATGAAAACAAAAACGAAAACGAAAACGAAAACGAAAGCGAAAACTTGCACACAGAACTCTATCCAAAGTGAACTCAATTTGCTGGCATCTAAATCATTTTTAATTTGAGCAGCAACAAAACACAGAAACGTTTTATTTTCCCAACAAAATGCAGCTCAAACCGTAACATATTTAACAATAACAAAATGTAGCATACATTTGGGGGGCGCCTGTGGAATGGAAAGTGAGAGAAAGAATGTTATTGTGCGAGAGCACAGTTTTCCGCGGCCCAAAAACAAAGGCAGCGCACACAACGGCAGCGGGGAAAGTGCAACACGCTCCCTGCAACTTTTCCACACCCCTCCCCCACTCCCCCGTTACACGCTGCTGCACAATTATTCAAATCTACGAGCCATGGCTGCGTTGCACCAGCGGAGGGTTAAGGGTCGCAGGGGTCGCTGGGGTCAGGGGCGGCGGGTGTAGGGTGGAGGGTGGAGGTTGCGAGGCCACAGGAGAGAACAGCAGAAGCTGTCAGTCGTTGGCAGGTGGCAAGTACCCTGTTGCGGATTTCGGTTTCATGAAATTGAGGAACTCAAAAATATATATTTAATAATGGGGTTGTACTCTGTGGGTGAGAAATAAATAAGAATACATTTAAATATACTATATATATATTTAAGTATATATACCAAACATGTTCCAAGGGGTATCACCCAAGCGAACTTCATGACCAACTTGTCACTCCAAACGTGCTTTAATTTCAGCATTTGTTTGCGGCCCCAATTTGTCGCAATAATAATGAAATTTAAGTGTACCGAGCACAAAAAAAAGGCAAACTAAATAACGCTGTTTGTTAGCAGATTTCTGGCCCGATGCAATTACTCGCATGTAGTATAAAGCTCGATAGCTTTGTGCCAAATGGGTTAGGACCGGCCTCAGCCAGCAGTTTTCAACTGAAATAAAGCCATGCATGCACATAACATTCAAATACAATAATTTATGTGTCAAGCGCCACGCCTTCGCGTACACTAAGATCGTCGACCTGGCAAGAAGTTACTATCAATTACCTTCATCTCATGCGGGCTAACAAGAAGCTCTTGAGGAGTACTTCTAATAAATATGCCTGAGGACTCGCTGGTTTTGCTCCCTCTCCCATTTCGTCGGAATGACAAAGCCAAAGCAAATGACGTGAAATATACATAAAGAGGCAGAGGAGGAGGAGGAGGAAGAGCTGGCCGTAAAATGGCTGCAATACCACTGGTATATGGGGCGTATGAGCAACGTCGTTCCACTCGCCCACTTACAAGTAATAAGAGCCAGCGGCATAAAAATCAACGGAGGCCCAGCACCATGTGAGCCATAAAAAGTATATGGTAAGCCGAAGCCTAAATAAAACCAAACCCAAACCCATACCCATACCCATACCCATACCAAACCCAAAACCCCGCTAAGTCCCAGATTCCTTGGCATATTTCACGGGCAAAGCCATCGCATAATGCGTGTGATTGATTTACCTGTTTCCACCTCTCGACCCAGATGCTGTAAAATTGATGGCTCCCATTTGGCAGCGGGCGAAGAAGAGACGAGATTGAAGTCATTGCCATTGGGATGATTAGGTGGGCGATGGGTTCGCCGATGGCCAGGATTCGGGATGGCATGAAGCCCACGGCTTTTCTGCCAGAAGTTGCCATATTACATTTCAATCATTACTATTCCAGAAGTTTCGCAAAACTTTTGTTTCAATTTAACTTTTTAAACTCACGATAATTCTCCTTACCATACACAGCTTATAATTTTCCAATAGTACATTAAAGAGAAACTGCCTATTGCTCCTATTTTTCACTAGATACACACATCCCTTTGGGACCTTATCCCCGAAATCGGGCAAATCTGGAACTGTATTCACTGGCCTGTGTCAAATGTCCCGCAAGTTTGTTTGCATGGCTTAAACTGTCGACCGCTATCGGGGCAACACAATCAGCCAGACATCCAGACAACCAGACAACCAGACAACCAGAGAACCGAAGAGCCGGCGAAACAAGCCGGCAAAAGTTGGTTAGTTAAAAGTGTTTGTCATTGTTGACACCTTTCGTCTTGCCAAGTAGGCGACTTGGGCAACTCGAAACAATGAGTCCAACGGAAACCCACCAGCAAGGGCAAAGTTTTTCCATTCTCCACTTATTTTTCCAGGCCCTGTCTGTTGCCCTCTTGTTGCTGCTGGAACTTATTCCATGCTCATGTTGATTGGTGTTAAATATTTGGCGGCACTCTCGCATCAAGTTCGGTAAATCTAATTTATTACATTGTGCGGTCCAGTTTTAAGCCATCAGCAGCTCAGTTCGGCTGAGTTGATGTGGCTTTGGTGCTAAGTCCTGCCACAAAACAGATTCTCATTCGGTAGCAAAAGCAAAACGAATTTCTAGCTGGAATTTCTAGAAATGAAATGTTTATTACAAAATTGCAGATACTAAAATGTTGATATTTGTACACTATATATACAAGTCTCGAACCTTGTTCTTAGAATGTGTGTATGTACTTAAACCTTTCTTCGAGTGCATCAGGGGTCGTGGGTTTTCTGTCTCACTTCCCAATTTGCCACTTTTATGTGTTCATATCATTTACGCTTATTCTGTGGCCTGTCTCGGCTTTGAAGTTCCAGATACGTAGATACATCTCAGCTGAGCACACGACTGCCATTTATCAAGGCCGGCAATTCGTTGACTAATGAAGCGGGTTAAGAGGAGGCGGCGCGGGCTAAGAAGTGGGCGTGGCAGCAGACTGGTTGTCATTGAAAGTGCAGTTAAACTGCAATCGCGTTCGCGTTTTCATTATGCGGCCCCATAAAAATAGCGATCCTTCTAACAAAGTAAAAGGAGCGGCTGATGCCACAGACAAACTTTGTGCTGTCTGGCCAATAAATGGGACACAAACTAGACCAGCTTGATACCCTAAACAGCAAACTTACCTCCGGTTTCCTCAGCGTTTTCCAGCAAATACGTCCAGCTACCTCTTGACATATTTTCAATATATTTAACCTACTTTAGCTACCATGCGAGAACTCACAGCTAAAAGCCCTGCTCGCCAAAATACCCTACACAATTTGGGGTAGGTTCAATAAAAAAAGGAAAGTTATCAACGTAAACAATTCAAGCACTTCAACTAGTTTCGGGCGCCTCGATAGTGCTCCAGATAATGGCACGAGTCTGTAGTTTGGGGGGCGGTGAAAAGTGGGCGGGGCTGCATAATGAAAAGTTGCCAGTTATCGGGTTGGGCGGAAACTGGGAGGAGGGGACGACGGTCTGCCCTTCACTCAAACGGGCAAAACGCAGAGCGACAAATTTTTATGGGCAAACTTTCAATTACCCAACTTTTTTCTTGCTTGAATTACTTTTGAAATGCTTTGCCCACCCCCACACACACACACACACACACCCATGCAGAAACAGGACATATGCATATGTGTGGGTGAATACACGTATGTCTGTGTCCTGTCGTCGCGTTTGTTGTTGCTCTATTTGCTTCACTGATTCTCGCATAGAAATGCACAGCAAGAAATGGTTTTAAATTCATAAATTGTTTGAAATTGTATTTGATTTCTTGATGGTTTCATAAAGGATGTGATATGATGATGAGGGATATTATGTATATTCTCCGTGTATCTCTTTGATGCTTTGCTGCGGTATCTAAATATCAAAAGGCGGTGCACAAGGAGTTGCGGTGACGACGGCCATTGACTGTGTACGGTTCATAGCACCAAAGTGCCAGCAATGTATACCTATGTATCTATATCTATGTATCTCCTGCCCACCTGACTACCCGACGACTGGAACTTCAAGGACGCACAGCCATTTATAATGCCTGTATATTATTACTTTTCACTTTGCCGAGCAAATTTACGAGCGAGCTGCGCAATTTTTCAACTTGTTACTTAGCGCGAGCGCCACTTAAACACTTTTAAACGTAATTTTCACACCGACCCAGGAAGCGGGAATGCGAATTGAAGCTCGGAGCTGTGAAATATGGAATTTCAAGCGGGCCAAGACAATGATTTCGCCGTTGTACTCTCCGGGGAGAAGGCGCATTGCCATCGCCATCGCCATTTCAGCACCAGGCGATAAATCATAATCTGCTGGCATAATACATAAAATATTGATGCTAAAGAGTTCAAAACACACACATGCCGTCCACGTCCCGGGACGATAATAGCCACTAAACACCTATTTACCCCGCTCAGAGTTATTAAGGCCAAGTGTGCCTGCTGCTCAAAAATGCTCAAGCACTTTGGTTATTTATGTGCGCAAGGAAATATTCAGCTTTATTAGCCATTGTAGCCGTCTTTCTATTGGCTCTGGATAGTTTTCGCCCTGACCGCACACACGGCGTATGAGCAATGTGCACTGGTCCAGAAAATAGATAAACTTGCGTGTCAGATAAATTGTTGATGCAGCCCATTCTGCTGAACAGTATATTGAATATTAAGTTGGGTTCAATTAAACTAGAATATATGTGCGCCATTGGCTTACTCCTTTGACCAACTTGAAAGCCCAGCCATAAAATATTTAAATTGGCAACAGAACAAAGACTAATCCACATAATTCCATTGCCTGCGATATTTTAGCATCTCCTGGATTGGCTTCCTGCACGATTAACTCGCTGTGTTTTGCTCTGCTTTGCTGTTTTAGTGTTTTACTAGGGTTTTCCATTCGATTCCAGCAAATCCCCAAAAGACCGCAAACAAACGAAATCGACAAAAAGAAAAATAGTGGCTAAATCTGCCATTTGAACATTTAAATTTCTATCGCCGACTGCAGTCCGAATAAATTGACATTGCGAGATGGCAAACAAAAATCGACAGCGAGAGCACAATACAAGGCAGTGTCAATGTTTGCCTGGCCCGTTTTTCCGTTTTTCCTTTTTCCCGTTTTTTTTTTTTTGTTGCCCGGCGTTTCCCATTTTCCATTTTCCAGCCAAGCGGAAGTGTCTGAATGATGGATGCTGATTTCGCTCAGTGCCCAAAAATGCCACAAAATGCCACAAAATGCACAAAACCCAAAGTCGAGCTGCAATTGCAGTGTGAGTTTATGGCGATGCGAGGAATTTAAAGTGCTTCCCACTCGAGCTAAGCGGCTTTTAATGAAGTCATGTCCCGCATCCCTACTTGCAAGATGAATTGTCGGGTCAAGCCGAGTTCCCTTCGTGGGGGTCAGCAATTAAAAACGCATAATTCATGCCCCAATGGAACTGGCTGAAGCTCCGAATCCGAAAAAGGTGTGCGCCACGAGTATAATTAAATTTGCTAACCCAAAACTAATTGGTGGCTGCCCTGCGAAACGCGGATAGCCTGCTGCCTGCTGCCTGCAGGACACTCTGCCCCGACTGATCCTGATGAAGTGGACAGTGAGGCCACAGCTGACATCCCCTTTAATTATCCCGTCACACGCGTGGAATGGGAACACGATATGGTTGTTAGGCATCTGCAAAGGGCGGGGATAAATTGAATGTAAGCAAAGCCAGAGCTTGTACAAAAACCGAGCCAAGGTGAGCGCTACACTTAAAAAAACGTATATATAGTTTGTTATTCTTAAACGAGGCGAGCGGAATACTTTTTTGATAAAGTGGGCTGGCACCTTTTCGAGCCAAAATGGTGAGTGTAAAATCTGTAAAACATCTTCTGATAAACCTAAATAGTTTTCAAATAGCTTTTTGGTGTCTTGCTAAAGTCTAAGAATTTAAGATACAAATTTTCATCGAAAATATATACATTTTAATCGGGTTTTTGGGTATATTTTCACCAAAAAAAGGCACACAACAAAACTAAATACAGATCTGTGTAGCTAATTACCAACGCTAATGACTCATAAAACTTTTTGGCTGATTTCCAAAAAAAATTTTTTTTTGTCAATTTTCACTTTTTTATAAGGGGTTACATTGCAATTTTTTGAAAAAATCGGTCAAAAATAAAAATGTCCAGATTTGAATGCCATTTGATTTTACCATTGATTAGGAGTTCAAAAATGCATGACAATTCATTTTCGGATGAATTTTCCAAAATTTTCGTTGAAAAACTAGATTTTTGTATATATTTTTGGGTGCACTTTGACCACTAAAGGATTTTGGCTATTAATTGTAATTTATGTACGAATTTAACCAACAACTCTTATTTAATATTGATTTTCGAACAAAAGTGATGCTTGAAATCGGCACTATTTATTTCCAAGTGCAAAGCGGGTGGAAGGATGGAATTGGCCAGGACA
This sequence comes from Drosophila orena, assembly GCA_005876975.1. Lineage (NCBI taxonomy): Eukaryota > Metazoa > Arthropoda > Insecta > Diptera > Drosophilidae > Drosophila > Drosophila orena. The sequence goes on along the minus strand of VCKV01000006.1, from coordinate 12,634,117 downwards.
GCGACAACGACAATGACACATGATTATGTTTAGCCAGCAGGTGGGACAGCAGAGGACAGGTAAAAGCAGGTAACATCGCAACCACCTTTGACCTGGCCAAATCCAACCGCCCCTGCCCTCAGTTGATAACATATTGTGGCACATTACATTAGTCTTGGTCCTCTCTTTCTGTCCAGTGGCTCAAATCCGTCCATTCCCCTGATCATCCGTGTACGACACGTACCATTATGCATACGTATGATTAATGAGATTCGTGTTATTGTTGATGTGCACAACGAGGCGGACTCTTTTTGCGCCTGCAGCTGGTCTTTGACACTGGCGACCTTATCAATCAGCCATGGCAGCACAAAGGCGCCGTAATCACCTCAAAGCCTAATAGAATCCGTCAAATCAGAGTGGGCAACTATGCGAGGGCACTGAGAGGGGTGTCGGTGCCCTTTTTTTTTTTTGGCCAGAAACCGCAACTGCATCAAGGCCATTCCCGCAGCTCACTTCACCAGAGCACTTCAATTTGTTGGCCCGGCGACCGCATCACGAATTCATGACCCTTCGTCCAAATAACCAGAAAACAAAACCAGAAGCCACCAGCAGCATAGCCCTCAAACCAGAAAAAAGGGCGAAACAATATGCAGCAGCCGCTGGGAGTTGCCTTCGGGGGGATCTGGGGGGGATCTGGGGGGGAAATTGGAGGGCTAGCGGACAAACCGACATAACCAACCATCAATCAAAACGTGGACTACTCCACTGACAATGGGCGTGCCCAAATTGCTGGCCTCCGCCTGCGACAGAAATGGTTTGCCCTGGCCACGCGTCGTATGCGTGATGTGGCGACATCAGAAAACCAAAAATAGAAGACTGCTGCGGCCGGACAGGCATGATAATTATCACCTAGCTGCGCCACATTTTCATAAACACAATTATTTATTAATTAACCGGAACCCCGACAATTTTAGACCCCCCGTCAGTCATTGTCAATTGGAATTTAATTGAAAAGCGGACAGGACATCTATTGGGAAGTTGGCGCGAAATGGATTCGCAGAAAATCCAACATAGTGTAGTCGGACATTTAATTTATGGCATGCGCTGTCAGGCGATTTAGATTGATTGTTCACGGGATTAATTAATAACCAGCACGCAAAACTAATTTCAGACTGCAAATTGGCTTAAATTGGAAGCCTTGTAAACTTGTTCAACAATGTTGGCCTGTTCGCCTGTCGCCAAGGTGTTTTTTTTGTGCGAATAAATGTCAAAGAGCCGACAGACAGACTGATGACGAGGCAAACAAATCTAGAAATTAATTTCGTTCCATTTCATTGCCAAGTTTTGTTCGCTGGGCTGGCTGACACTCGAATCAAACGTCGCATTTTTTAGATGCTTTAGCGCCGAATTAATTAACGTCCTTGTGCAGTGTTCGGCCAACGGGGCGTATGATTAATATCGCCCAGTGGTGGCCAGTCCGCCACTTCAAGGACTTTAGAGGTTGATCGTCGCACGTGTTTGGCATTTTTCCGCCGGCACTTTTCAAACTGAACAATGCGGAATGCCACGCCCACAAGTGTCCGCCAGATTCAGTTTCGGTTTTTGGCCCCAAACATAAATCTCTCAAGTGTCACATAAAATTTCCGCACATGCACGGAATCAAAATGAAAAGATATCGGGGCGGCGGCGGCGGCAGCGGCGGCGACACAGACGAGGTCGTAGTGCAATAAGTTATCAAAGTTAATAATTCTTAATGTTAGTGCATAAATAAGCCTGAGACAGGGCCAGACGTATCAGGACTTGTCACAGCCAGCGCCCATAAAAGTATGCTTCCAAATAAATACGAGCCGAGAAGCCAGGCATAAGGAAGGAAATTTAAAATTTATGCAAAGAGCAACAGTGGCAGCGTGGAAAGACGTGGAAAGACGTGGAAAAAATCCAACTGACTGAAGGCTAATTTGCATAAAGAAGACGGCAACGAAACTCGAATGTAACGCCCAGGAATCTTTTGCTCCCTCGATGTGGCTGTGTGTGTGTATATTGTGTGTGTGGTGTGTGGTGTGTGGTATATGCTCAGTGGCCTGGCAAATATGAAACGCAAAGTGCTCATGCTGACATTGCGACATAAAACATGTCCATGTGTTGGTATAAATGTTTCGCATTTATTTGGCAGGCCTTTTGGCTAATAGCGCTTACACTGGCCCACTGTTTGGCCAAAAGCAGCAGGGCAGAATCGCCAGTTCGACAATAAAAGCCCCAAACACCAGAGTCGCGCACACTTTCAATATATGTTTTATGTTTCAATCTATGGCCACTATTTCAACTTTAAAGCTTGTGTATAACTAAAAGGGAATACATATATAGTTTTGCTTGGGATCAGGCTTTGTAAATAACAAATGGTAATAACACCAGTGCCATAAAAAACTCCTTTGATAGTTTCTCCGAATCTATCCAGACTTTGACTTTGATTTGGTTTTAAGCGACCTGCAAAATAGACCACGATGCGGATACAAATATCGAGAAATGTTTATACAGCAATCGAATTGACTGAGAGTTATAACTTCGGCGTTAATTGCCAGGCCAAAATACAACTACGAGATATCCCCGGGCTCATTTTCTAATCACCTAATTGGCAAAACTTTTGCCTCTTGCCCCAGGAAACATTTGAGTGGGACTCGTGAAAATTTTCGGCTCATCCGCAGATAAGGCAAAATACGAGTACAAACGCTTTGCTCTTTGGCCAGCAATCTATCTTCCGCATCTGGGAAATTATGACTTGAGCCGGGAGCCAAAAAGGCCAAAGGACTTGGCCGGCCAAGTTCATTGTGCCACATTTCATTTGGCTGAAAGTGCTCGAGAGCCTCGCAAATGACGCCCGTGAGCTATCACAGCGAGTGCTTCATTTTTTCGATTGAATGGATGCGTTGCGGATGCAGTTGGCTGGCTGCACTGTGGCCCCCGATTTAATACTTTTAACAGGCTTGTCTGGTCAGTTGGGGATTCGAACTTGTGGAGCGAGCAGGAGGCAGGAAGCAGGGAGCAGGGAGTTGGCCAAGTGAAACTAGGCAAACTAGTCAGTCGAGCTCCAACTCCCCGGCACACAAATCTCCAGCTCTCCAAGGTGATTATTTTGCGATTGTTGTGCCAATTTTTAACGCAAACTGTTACCATACACATACATACCGTACTGTACCGCACTGTACTGTACTGTACCGTACTGTACTCTACTGTAGTACTGCCAAGGCCGGAAAGCAGACGTGGGCAGAAGCATATTTTGATTTCATTATGCCGGCAGAACGTTTCCAGTTCAGGGCCCCGTTGCTATTCCCCATTATAATGGCCAGATGTAGACATTTATGTACATTATTATGCCTCTCCTTTTTGTATTTTTACGTTCTGCTTGCTTACACCGGGCCACCTCCGTCCCCATCCGTCCCCATCCATACACATTCTCCATGGGGGCTTATTAAATGATTGACCTAGGCTCCTCCTCACTCAGCTCCTCCATTCCGCTCGCTGCTATTATTGTTATGGCAATCGCTTTAATTGCACGTTAGCAGCATATAATTATATCCTGACAGGGGGACGCGACCATAATTTCAGCCAGGAGGAGGGCTCCTACGTTAAATTGGCATTTGATGGAAGTAGATTGGAGCTTCGATATTCCATATTCAGGGGGGGCCATTATCTTTTCTGCCATACGAGTATGTCGGCACTGTTCAAATACATTGTAGTTAATTTTAGGGAATTAGCAAAACTGATCCCATTTCGTGGCTTAAATTAAACATCATTAAATTCCCGCGAACTGCGCTTTCCTTTATTTTAATGTTGGTTTTCTTTTGTTTTCGGTGAAAGCACCCCATGGACTTGCTTTCATTCGCTCGAAAGGCTGCGTAAAAATCTTCGCTGACCGGAAACTAATTTGAAAATGTTATTCATTATGCATAGCACTTGCCCCGCTGCCACTCGAAGTTGCACTCGGCTGACGCTGTTTCGCTGTTCTGCTGTTCTGCTGTTCTGCTGTGATTTCGCGCACTTCCTGCCGCACTTTTCGAGTTTGTTGCAGTTGCACTTTCCTTTCTACGCACGGTCTGGGAAATCCCAGGGAGACTGGCTTTGCCGTGAGTGTGTGGGTTTGACCCAAAGTTGAGGAAAACTTTCGGTTTTCGCTTTCGCCTGGCGCTGCGAAAAAGTATGCGAGCCACTAATGCCCAGATTTGAGTTGCGGCTGTGGACTTTTAACCAGATTGTTGCCTTAAAGCTGAATTAGCGCAGCTCTTGCGGCTGCCAAAGTTGGCTTAACCTATTTTGGTCAGGAGTGCTTAAAGCCACAGTAGATTGGTGCGAATGCCACATGGATTTCTTAAATGTGAACTGCAGAGAGCTTAGTCTGATACAGAGAAAAGAGTCTATATATTATACTAACGTACCAAATAAGTTTTTTACCATATTCCAAACTATCTAAAAACCTTTTTTAAGCTAACAGTATTTATGCCATTGTGTTGTGCATTTAAGAAGTTTCCGACTCCAAAGGCTTACAATTATCCAACATTTTTCAATTTCAAATGGGCTAAAGAAAAGCCAGGGGCTTCATCCCGAGTGGCGTCTTCCTAATTGATAGCATCTTGAGCGCATTTCGCCTGCTCGAGGAGATAAAAATTGTAAGTCGACAAATTAAGCCGTGCCCGAAAGCGAAAGACGGCGTCGTGAAACAGATGTGGATGTGGATGTGGCTAAGATGGCTAGAATGGCTAAAACTGCAGTGGCAGCCAAAACGCCACCGGCCTTGGCCACAGGACCAATATCAAAGGGAAAAAGTAAAAAGGGATAACCGTGGAAACAATGACAAGCGAGCCAAAGGAAGCTGCCAGGATCCAGAGACAAAAGTCTGGCGAATGGTTTAAGGCAGGGCAAAAGGAAGCGAGATAAAAATGGCGTGCGTCGCATGGAACATGAACCAAAATGGCACCCACAAGAGCTTCCGGCAGACGTCCGCTTTAACAACTCTTTTACCCACACTCACGCACAGCCACTCCCCCAAATGTGTATGTGTGTATATATGTGTATATGTGTAAACAAATACATATCCTTGTGTAGGGACACATCTGAGAACGAACGCCCTGCACATTAGCTACGTTTCCAGGGGGTTTTTCTGTGGGGGCGGTGGCAGCGCTTAAACCCATAAACCCATTAAAAGTCAAGGACAAAATTCATGTTGCATGTTTACTCATGCACACTCACACACCCACACACCCACACCAGCACACACACATAGATCACGGGGCGGAAGGAGGAAGCAGTGCCAACAAAGTAGCTTTAATTAATGAAACTCATTAAAGGCATGCCAACCAGGCACTGCCACAAAGCAGAGTGGCTGAGCAGCTCGGGAAAAGGCCAAAGGATGGCCTAAAAGAACCGAAGGACCAAAGGACCAAAGGACCGACTGGAACCAGCAGCAGAAACCAGACTGAATTGCCCGCTTTGACCTGCCACAATGCGTTGGGCCATACATTAGCCACGTTGGCGCTGACTTGGCCTCCGCCATTGAATAAAATAATCAGCAGCCGCCTTATCCAGCTGCCGCCGTAAGTCCTTTTGACTTGGCCAAGGCGAACGACGTTGGCCGAGAAACGAGAGATACACGAGAGCTGCCGACAGGACGAAAGCCGAGTGAGGCCGAAGAGAGCGAGAGCGAACACAGAGAACTGGGAGAGGACTGGCTTCGCTGAGAATCCTTCTGGGGTAATGGTGGTGAACTTCATATAGCACTCCGAAAATGGTCCTTCAAAAAGGGGGCGAAAGCAGTGAAGCGGACAAATAAAAGCAGTTTACTGCAAAGGAGTAACAGAAAGCAGTCAGGATATTAAGCTGTTCATGCAAGAGGTGCTATGACAAGCAAGCAGTTAGTCTAGCAAGGATATGGTTGCACATTAGTTGAAACGCTAGAAATGGGGCCCTCACATTTTTGGTAAACGAGTACGACAGAATAAAATATTGAGTAAACTAATTATAATAATAAATATATCTGAAATATATATAGTTTTTATATAACTAAAAGAGTAAGGATACATTTCAAACCATAATTATAGAATCGTGGTGTTTTCCTATAAGACTGTTATACCTTATGGCAATCTTAAGTGTTGGGCGAGAAAGCCGATAGAGGGCCGATTTAGACCAGTCCGGACTTCATCTACCCCCAAACCCACCCCCAAGGTCATGCGCTCTCGCCACACAGCACACCTGTATGAATTGGCCTCTCACCTGCGACTCGCTCTCTCCGCAGAGCATGCGCCGTGGACAGAGGACTCTCCGCTGCTCGTTGAAAGGACTAGGACAACGCACAGAGGACGGCGCTGTCTGCAGAGCAAGCAACAGCTTTGTGCCTGCGGGTGGGACGCCCACCCACCCCCAGCAGCGCCGCAGAGCCACATCCTGGCCCATCCTGTGGCAGCCCCGGCACCTGCTGCATCTCAAAACAAAGGCCATTTATTTAGAATGGCAGCGCAAAGCGGAAGCGCCAAGAAAATAGACAACACCACAGCACACGACACCACAAAGGGGTGGAAGTGGAAATGGATATGGAAGTGGGTGGCAGGGGAGGTTGCCGTGCTCCCGGTTGCCACAACAACGGACTCGGACCACAACAACGACACGTACTGCGTCTGAAAATTAACAATTTTGTTTTCGATATCATATTTTAAGAAAAGTACATACTAGAAAGCAGAGCTAAAAACTTGCTGAAATGCAGTTGAAATATCTGCGAACTTTGCTGGAGGGCCAGGTAATCAAGTTTTTCGAATGGAAAATGGTCAAAATATTGGATATTTCAAATTCTTTCATTTGCACATGTCATCGGATATTCGTGTACACGAAGTAATTACGTATTTCAAGTTTTATGTGTATGAAAGAATCCTTTGAAAATCGTATAGTATAACGCTCTTTATGTAATAATTAAAACTGCTCTTATTTCCAGGAGCAAATCCAACGAATTGCGGGACTAGCCTGGTCCCCCAATCAGCAGAAGTTGGCCATAGCCACCGCGGATCGCCATATTCTACTGTACGATGATGCAGGCGATAGGCGCGATAAGTTCAGCACTAAGCCAGCGAATCCCGCAAATGGAAAGAACTCCTATGTCATACGGGGACTGGCCTTCAGTCCGGACTCCACCAAACTGGCAGTTGGTCAGAGCGACAGCATCGTCTATGTGTACAAGTTGGGGGAATCCTGGAATGACAAGAAGGTGATATGCAACAAGTTCCCTCAGGCCAGTGCAGTGACCGCCCTGATCTGGCTTACTTCAGGATCCATTATAGCAGGTACACCTCTACTGCTGCATTCAATAAATTTGTTATTTCACCAAGTATTTACAACAGGATTAGAGGACGGCAAAGTGCGTGCCCTTCATAGCAAGAGCAACAAATCGCAAAGTCTCTACGGCGGTGATAGCATCTGCGTTTCCTTGGCGGCCAATACCAAGGGAACTGGCTTCCTGAGCGGCCACAACGATGGCACCATCATTCGCTACTTCATGACGGATGAGGCCACGGAGCCACTGGGCAGAGTGGTGCAACATCCAGTACCACCATTTGCTTTAGCCTGGCCACAGGGTGGATTCTGTGTCGGTGGCTGTGATCAGAGGATAGTGTTCTATGATAGTATGGTATGTGTGCAACGATATAGTCCCCTGGAGATTTCTTAAGCTCCCGTGATACCCCACTTCCAGGGTCGTCAACTACGCACCTTTGATCATTCCCGGACAGAAGGCGAACGGGAGTTCACGGTGGCCGCCAGTAGTCCGAATGGACAGGCAGTGGCCTTCGGCAGCTTCGACAGAATACGCATCTTTGCGTGGAGTCCTCGACAAGGAGCCTGGAGCGAGAGTGCCAGCAAGGAGGTGAACTGCTTGTACACGCTGAGCAGTCTCCTCTGGCGAAGAGATGGAGCCCGACTCGCCCTGGGATCCGTGAGTGGAGCTGTGCTCCTCTTTGAGTCCGTACTTCGACGCACCGTGTGGCAGGACAAGTTCGAGCTGATCTTCGTGGCACCGAGTCAACTATTGGTCAGATCCTTGACAGAGCCCTCGCAAGCGCTCACTATTGAATCGCAGCTGGGTCTGGAGATCGATGACGTTAGGATTATGGGCCGCGATAATTACCTGGTGGCCCGAACGGAGGAGTCACTTATCCTTTGTGACTTGACCAGAAATTTGAGCAGTGAAGTTCCATGGACTGCCTCTGGTCACCATGAACGTTTCTACTTTGAGAACCCCACTGTTTGCCTGATCTTTAATGTGGGCGAACTGAGCTTGGTGGAATACGGTGATAACTCCATCCTGGGATCTGTACGCACGGAATTCGTGAATCCGCACGTGATCTCCGTGCGTCTGAATGAGCGAGGAAATGCAAAGGAAAACAAAAAACTCGCCTTCCTCTTGGATGCCAAGACCATATGTGTTGTGGATCTGCTTAGTAGGATGACTAGTGGTCAGATTAGTCATGAGACCAAGATCGACTGGCTGGAACTAAGTGAGACTGCCCATAAGCTCCTGTTCCGCGATAAGAAACTGCGGTTGATCCTAGTGGATAACTACACTGGCAAGAAGCAGACTTTGCTCAGCAATATATCCTTTGTCCAGTGGGTGCCCCAGAGCGATGTTGTGGTGGCCCAGAGCAACTCCAATCTGGCCATTTGGTACAACATCGATCTTCCGGAGCATGTCACCATGCAGAGCGTGCGAGGCGAAGCCATCGAGGTGCTCCGTGAAAATGTATGTATATAGTACTGTATATAGTTCTCATCCTTTGATATATCCTTTTGAACTTCCACAGGGACGCACAGTGGTTCGCTCCCAGGACGGACCCAGCGAGCACAACTACCAGTTGGATGAAGGGCTAGTGGAATTTGGCACGGCCGTAAATGACAGTGATTTCGGAAGAGCCGTGCACTTTCTGGAGTCCCTGGGTGACAAGCCGGCCGCAAAGGCCATGTGGCACAATCTGGCATTAATCTCCTTGGAAGATGGAAACCTCCGAGTAGCCCAGCGTTGCTATGCTGCCTTAGGTAACGTATCCAAAGCGTACTACTTAGCTGGAATGATCCAGCAGGCAGATGAGTTCGAGGAGTCCTCCGGCTCCCCTGGCATCCTCTGCCCCGAAGTTCGCGCCAAGATGGCTCTGCTCGGATCGGACTTGCGCACAGCTGAGCGGATATATCTGGAGCAGGGTGACATCGAGTCAGCTCTGAAGATGTACCAGCAGCTGGGCATGTGGGATGAGGCAGTGGCGCTGGCGGAGAGACGTGGATATAACAGGATCTCCGAGTTGAAGCAACAGCACATGGACTACTTGCTGAGTAGTGAGCAGCAGGAGAAGGCTGGTCAGGTGCTCGAGGAGCAGGGTGATCTCGAGCAGGCGATGTCCCTCTTCCTGAAGGCCAACAAACCGGGAAGGGCTGCTCGCTTGGCCCTAAAGACACCCCACATCCTGCAGGATGAGCAAGTAATGCTGCAGGTAACTGAGGGACTGGTTCGCTCCGAGCTCTACGAACTGGCTGGAGACATAGCCCATCGGCTATCCCGGCCCGAAGCAGCTCTAGCTCTTTACAGAAAGGGCGGAGCATATGCCAGAGCATTGGAAATAGGACGGGTGGTGGCCCCACAGGAGGTAACGGCGCTGGAGGAGGAGTGGGGCGACTGGCTGGTGAGCCGCAAGCAACTGGATGCCTCAATCAACCACTACATCGAAGCGGGAGCCACGCAAAAGGCCTTGGAAGCCGCTGTGGGCGCCAAGCAATGGCGCAAGGCAGTTCAGATAGCCAAGGTCCTGGATGAGCCGGAGCTCATACAGCGATATGCCGTGGATCTCGCCAAGCATCTGGCCTTCGCAGGAGATCTAGATGGAGCAGAGGATATGTTGGTGCGGGCCAATCTGCACAAGGATGCCATAGAGCTACTCAACCGGCATGGCAAATGGGAGAGAGCCTATGTGATTGGTGAGAAATACCTTAAGGCGGAGCAAGTGCGTGAGCTCTTCATTCAACTCGCTGGAACGCTGGAGGAGCAGGGGAAGTATAGGGATGCCGAGAAGGTCCTGATAGCGGTCAACGAACCCGATCTGGCCATAGCTATGTATAAGCGGAGGGAGTTGTACGACTCCATGATCCGCCTGGTAGAGCGTTATCACAAGGATCTGCTGGATAGCACCCACTTGCATTTGGCTCGCCAACTGGAGTCCCGTGGCAAGCTGAAGAACGCCGAGATACACTTCGTAGCCTCCGGGGACTGGAAGTCCGCCGTGCACATGTACTGCTCCTCGGGCCGCTGGGAAGATGGCTACAGGGTGGCCAAGCAGAAGGGCACCGAGGGAGCCAGCCAGCAGGTGGCCTACATGTGGGCCAAGTCCATGCCCACAGAGGGTGCAGTGAGATTGCTGAGCAAACTGGGCCTGCTGGATACAGCAGTGGGATTCGCCTGTGATTCCGGACAATTCGAATTCGCAATGGAGCTGTGCAAATTTGCTGGGAAGTCCACGGATGAGGTGCACCTGAAGATCGCCATGTCGTTGGAGGATGAGGGCAAGTTCGAGGCGGCGGAGGCAGAATTCTTGAAGGCCAATAAGCCCAGGGAGGCCATTCTGATGTACCAACATGCAGGCGATTGGCAGGCGGCCCTAAATGTGGCTGAATCCCATCTCCCCGAAGCGGTGGGAGAAGTTCTAATAGGACAAGCGTCGGCTGCCCTAGAAACCAGTAACTACAAGGACTATGAAGCTCTCCTTTTGCGAGCCCATCGTCCGGACTTGATTATAGAGCACTACAAGCAGGAATCCCTCTACGAAGATGCCCTGCGCATCGCCGAGGAGCACTATCCGTCGGCACTCAACGACCTGAGGCGTCTTCAAGCGCAACTTCAACGGGGTCAGGCGCAGGCACAAGCTGGTGAAGATGCCGCCTCCATTTCGCGAGGCTATCTGCAAAAGGCAGCAGAGTTTGCTAAGAAGGAGCAGTTTCGCAAGGCGGCCGAGTGCCTCATGCAGATAGATTCCTCCAATGCCGAGGATGCGTCCACATTGGAGAGAGCTCTACTACGAGCCGCCGAGATTTGCAATCAGTTTTTGGAGGGTCAGGATGCCCAGGAGTTGGCCCAATCGCTGGGACCGCGATTACTTGCCATTAAGCAGATAGGACCCGCAGCACAGCTTTACTTGGCGGCGGATATGCCAAAGCAGGCGGTGGACGTGTTCATCAAGACGGAGCAATGGAGCAAGGCTCGTCGACTGGCCAAGGAAATCGATCCAGATCTGCAACTCCTGGCCTATGTGGAGCAGCAGCAAAAAGCCAGTCTGAAGCACGAGGGCAACATTGAGCAGCTGGCGGACATAGACATAGTCTCCGCCCTGGATCTCCTGGCGGAGCAGGGTCAGTGGCAGCGCTGCTTGGAGAAGGCCAAGGGGCTGAATCCCGCCCTGCTGCAGAAGTATGTGGCCGTCTATGCAGCCCAGCTCATTAGGGAAGGCAACTGCAGCACGGCCCTGGGACTCTACTTGAGCTACGGAGCTCCTCCGATCGAAGCCCACTTCAATATCTACACCAGGATCGCCCTGGACTGCTTGGCGCTGAGGGAGGAGCAAACGGAGCGAGGCACCACATGGCGCCACTTGAGGGACTTCCTCTCCCGCTTGCTGCAGTCCCTTAAGGCAACACCAGAGCAGTCCCAATCTAAATTTGCAGCCAGCTTGGAGCAGTTCCTGTTAATAGCCCACTATTACGCTACGAGAGCCGCATGCAAGGAGGTGCAGGCGCTTCAACCGGTGGCTCTGCGCCTATCCTTGGCTCTGCTTCGCCACACGGATCTGCTGCCGGTGGACAAGGGTTTCTACGAAGCTGGAATGGATCTCCGCCAGGCAGGTCGCGAAGCCGAGGCCTTTGTGATGTTGAACCATTATCTGGACGTGTGCGAGGCCATTGAAGAGGGTTCCGGTCAGTTGGTGGACCATTCCGACCTGGCTAGCACCGATTTTCCCAGTTCCGTGCCCTTGCCGGAGGATATTCACCTGAAGAATGATCCCAGCATTCACGAGGAGGTGCGCGAATGGGTTCTCGCCGTGAGCATGGACCAACAAGTGGACCAACAGCTGCCCACCGATGATCGCGGCTTGTACGAGTCAAGTTTGGGGCCCAATGATCTGCCCTGCATGCTGAGTGGATTTCCCGTAAGGGGCCGTCAGCCGGTGACCTTTCAGGGGTCGAGCAACCAAGTAAACCGCGACGTGTGGAGCAAGTTCTCGGTGGCCTTAAAGATGTCACCCGGGAGCGGTATTGCCGACATCATTTCGTTTACCGAAAAGTGGCAGGGTGCAGCCAACTACGTGATGCACTAACTACACAAAAGAAGAAATCCATATGCTATAATATCCATGCTATATTGAAATCGTCATCCGGATGTGTGTTTGGATTACAGTCAGGGGATTTGTGGACGCGGAGTGAGTAGGGGGACAACTGCAAATATGTATATATATAAATTCTAGTCTTGACTTAAAGTGGCTTCTTAGGTTTCAGGATCTGGATCATTCAATGTAGAGCGTTGAAGAGATCGCCAGCGGAGGGCAGGGGCGCCAGTCCGCCAGTCACATCAGGCAATTGGGTCAGGTCGGGCAGGTTGGAGAGGTGGTCGTGGATCTCCTTCTGCAGGCCCAACATCTTGGCCAGCTTCTTTTTGTGTTCCTGCAAAGACACAAAGCATTAGGCGACGATGTTCAACACGTGTAATTAAAGGGGGATGCATTGGATTAGATTCGGGTTTTTTAATGCATATCAAATATTAATACAAATGCGGATAGCCCATAAGCGACTAGACTAGGTAACAACAAATGTTTTGCGCCCTAATTTAGTTTGTTCTGTGACGAAGAACACCCCATAGTTTTTGGTAAATGATCTTTAGCTTACAACCCCAAAGAGCATGCAGTGCTTAGACCATGAAGAACGTACATCGAGGCGTTGTTCAGCCTGGGAGAGAAGTTCTTTCTGCTCCGCTTGAAAATCTCGCAGCATTGTGGCCAGCTTGGCGCGCTCCTCCATCTCCGCCGCCAATCGAGAATTGTAGTCGTTCAGCAGATCCACAGCTTCGTTAACCTGAATGAAAAACGATTAATAGTATTCATTTACGATTAGGCTTAAACCATTTGTGGTCAAAATACTGGCACGGCGCTCTTGCTCCATTGCTCTCATTTTGACCACAAATAAGTACACATGCATTTGTGACCCACCTGTACGGCCAGCGCCTTAGCCTTATCCTTATCCTCCAGCTTGCTGATGCAGCTAATCTCGGATATTTCCTGGGGCAGCTTGGCGATACGCTCGCGCACCACGGCATCGCTAGATGCGGAGTTTTCGATGCTGGTCAGGGCCTTGATGAGCTCCTCGGGCTCTGGGGGTTCCCCCAGAGGCAAATATGGTGGCGTGTGGCCGTTTTCCGGTTCCACAGAAGCGACTTCCTCTGCCGGAGGAGCTGTATTCGAGCTGCTGCTGCTGCCTGGGACGTGATGGCGCGAGCGTTTGGACTTGGAGTGGCGATCCTCGTGCTTGCGCTTCTCGCGGCGCTCGGATTTTTCGGGCTTGCTGCTGCCGCCGTGATCTTTCTCCTTGTCCTTCTCCGGCTTCTCACTATCCCCATTGGTCTTGCCATTACTGTTGGTGCTGGTGCTGCTGCCAGCGGCCTCCTTGTGTAATCGGGACCTCCAGTCAGCAATGGCCTTGGGATCGTAGACGCCCCGCTCCAGCCAGATGTTCAAGATCCGTCCCAGGCTGCCCAGCAACTTGTCCGAGCTGCACTTCTCGCCAATGTGGGCGAACACCTTGCCCAGCACATGGCTGAACTCCTTGCCGTATTCCGGGCCCTTCTTCTTGCTGTTCTGGATCACGTCGTTGGCCAGATACATGAAGGTCAGCTTCTTGAGCTCCGGCACTATTGGGGGAGACGATGCATTAGGGTGTGTGCTGCACAGGATGGCCAGGATACCCACCGTTCTCCAGCTCCCGATGCCAGGATTTCACAATCGCTGCGCTGTGTTTGCGGTGGTGAATTAGCCAGAGGGATAACGTCTGGATGCTCTGCTGACTGCTGTTCAGCTCGGCCAGCTTCTTGAGGAGAGCCGTCTCCGTGAAGGCCGACATGGCTGCTTCAGGTTCTGCTTCCGCCGCTTTTCCGGACTTATTATCAAATCGCTCGAACGATTGCAATATTTTCAAGTTTCCGAAAAATAAACAGCTTGGAATGCGTATGCCGTTTTGACCGAAATACCAAAGACGCTTAGATTGGAGGCCGATTAGAATTACGATAACTGGTCGCACTAGCCTTGGCGGGAAATCAGTTATTTGGGAAATATGCGTTTCTACGGTATTTCGCTCGTTCAATTTTTTGATGTGTTGTGCTCGAAGCGTGCAAAGCAGACTGCTAAATGCATTTTCCAAAATAATTATGATTATGTTACTGCTGTTTCCACAAAGCAGTGTTGCCGTATATTCCAAAATCCAGGGCTGCAAATCCTAGCTTCCAACACAAGCCGCCAGATGGCGCCAGTGCCAGGCGCCCGAATTCAAATTTAAATTTGTTTTATTTAAGGGCAAATGGAATAATAGTCCAATTAAGTACTTTTAATAAATTGCAATAATCGACAGTAGGTTTTTAATAACTTCACTTGCCAAGCGAGCGCCCTGCGGCTGTGTCATCAATCAAGCGCCAGCACCGCCAAACACTTTTCACACTGATAAGCACTCCACTTTCAGCACCCAGCCATCGAGAATGCGAGTGCGATCGCCTCGACAGGTGCGGTGGGCGCTCAGTTGGTCGCAGCAGTTGGTTGGAGTCGGTCGCGTGTGTAGATATCAGCTCCCGCGGGCAATTAAGTCGCACGGAATCGAATCGGGGCGAGCGCTTATCGCGGCAAAAGAGTAATTTGTGATACCTGTCCGCCGTGTATTGGCTTGTTGGAGCGCTACGCGCTTAAGTGGTGTTAATTTTTTATTAATTATTATCGTATTTATTACTCAACGAAAGTGAAGTGCGAAATCGGTCGCCTCAAGTGCCCGGCCGTACGTGCAAAGCCCGCAAATAAATTACACAGCCATATAGCCGGGATCCTTACCTGTACACTCGCTCTCGCCGCCCACTGCAGCTGATAATGCAGACTAAGTCCGCCTGATCGATCCCCATTCGATTCCGTTTTCGATTCGGAGTGCGAGTGCCAGTGCGGGTGCGGGTGCGGGTGATTTACAGACCATTAGCTATTACCACTATCAACGGCACATTAGACAAATTGCTAAATTAGCTGCTGTTTCCGCCACCTTACGCACATACAAGCACATAAACATACGAGCAGCACAGCTCGCAGCCCGAAATCCGAAATCTGAAATCCGGAGCGGTTGGTTGGTTCCCCGCACACCTCTCCCACTTTTAGGTGGCTCTGATAAGCGAAACCCCGCAATTGACTGATTCCATGCCTATTGGGGTACTTTGGGGCTGGAACTCTGATAGCCGATAGCCATTTGCCTTTGGGGCTAATTGTTTGATCCGATCGATCAGGCTCTGATTTGGGATAGCTGCTTCCGAAAATGAGCCCGCCGCACTGATCCTCTGAGCCCAGCCAAACCGCTCCGACCTGAACTGGCGCCATCATGGACTCCTACTTCGACTCGGCCATCGAGTACAATCGGTCCAACCCCATCAGTCTGGCCAGGACCAGCAGCCAGGCCCAAACCGTGCAGAACGAGAAGAACTGGGAATGGTCGTATCTTGTGGTGAGTGCCTCAACTGAAGGGGGTCGAAAACAACCAGCAACGCAGTGGTGGAAAGTTTTATGGGCGCCACTCTTTATCTTTATAAGCCATCACTAAAATCTTTAAGTTTACCAAATTGCAACCGAATGCCAAGTTCCTGCAGTTTATAGATCGTGTGATCATGGCAGTAGGGAGTGATTGTATCTTTATCTTCACATGTCATTTGCAATTCCCTTCGGGGAACTAAAATCTGTATGCAAATTATCCCAAAACGAAATGTAATGTGTTATTTATGAATTTTCTCGAGCGTTCAGTCGATGGGGAAGTCTCTATTAAGGTTAATGATGACAACCGTGTGATACGGGTATGAATGGCTCTTATATGAGCAACGTTGGCAACAAACTTAATCTTAGTATGTAAGAAGGGCACTCAAAATGTTTAGGTGTGTCGCTTCAGGTTTAGTAAAAAACTAACTGGCTAATTCCTCTGCTTACCCCAATGCTACAGCGAAAATGTCGCAACCTGGAGCTGGAGGACTCGTACGACATCTACATGCGGCGCCTGCGCGTCGGCTACCTGTCGCTGTTCATTTTCATCCACGTGGCGGTGACCGTGATCCACACGCTGCTCCTGCTGACCACGCCGGAGATCAAGTACGTGTACGTGGACATGGTGGCGTACATGAGCTCCGCACTGGCCATCTGGGTGGTGCTGTCCGTGAACTTCCGGAGCGATCTGGTGAGCAAGCACGGCTGGGTGGTGTACGCCACCTCCTGGCTGGCGGTCTGTGTGATGGTCCTGATGGACATCGGGCTGAATGTCTACCACGCCACCAGCCACAACGACATCCTGAATCCGATCTACGATGCGTACACCCTGTACGCCATATACATGTTCATGCCGGTGCCGTACCTGCTGCAACCATTTGTCCTGGGATCGGCAGTCACCCTATGCTACATAATAAACTACAGCTTCGTGATCACCGCCAAGGATGACAACCAGATGCACAGCATCCTGAAGGAGGCTATTTACCTGAGTTGCGTCAACCTCTTGGGGATTTTCTTTCGCCTGATGAGGGACATAGCGCTACGTACCACCTTCCTCGATCGTCGGCAGTATGTGGAGGAGAATCTCCTATTGCGCTATGCCAGGGATCAGGAGCGGAGTCTTTTGCTGAGCATCCTGCCTGCCCAGATCGCCGATCGGCTGCAGGAGGATGTGAAGAACCGCATCGAGCGATCCAAGCAGCAGCACCAGCAGCAATCGCAAGTGGATCTGCGAAGGAGTGCCGATAGCCAGACCCTCAAAAGGTGGCGACAGCCGGATCATGGGTGAGTTGAAAGCTGTAAAACCGCATGCAACTCCTCTAGAGGTGCTGTTAAAATCCTAGTTTAAATATTACAACAATCCTGCTCTTCTTCAGCACCCTCTTCATCGAGCCTCACGAAGATGTCACCGTACTCTACGCGGATGTGGTCAACTACACCCACTTGACCACCACCCTGGATGTGAAGAAGCTAGTGGAGGCTCTGCACGATCTCTTCGTGCGCTTCGACATCGCCAGCGAGGAGTACAACGTGCTGAGGATCAAGTTCCTGGGCGACTGCTACTACTGCGTGGCTGGACTGGCCAATCCCAATGCGGATCACGCCAAGTGCTGTGTGGATCTGGGACTGCGGATGATCAAGGACATACGAGATGTCAGGTGGGCACAGCTTCATATAAGGCTTCATTCATTGAAATATTGATGTCATTAGCCGTGTGTGATTAGTCACCACTGATAACTCGCCTTTCATTAGGCCGGGTGAGAGCTGTGATTACTGATAACGATTAGAGAACTTTTTAATCGAATCTATCATAATAGAATTATAGGAATTTGAACGGTTATTTATTAGACAAATATTAGTTTTACACGCAAATGCCGAAATGCCAGTTCCTTCTCCCTTTCCCGAATTTAACTATTTTAACTGGACTGGAAACGCGTGCTGTAAAAAAACGTAATGTCGTTAGTGACTGACGTAATTTACCAAACTTGATAAGAAATACAAATTCAAATGGAAACCTATTAAATTGGCCAATAAAAGCTGTGTGTAATTATTGGAAAATAACCATATAATGTATGCTTACTATTGAAAATTTATTTAACTGAGTTTGTGGAAAGCCAAATCCGTTTAAAAGTATGTAACAGGCAGAAGGAAACGTTTCCGAACATATAAAGTATAAAGTATATATATATATATATAGTTTATTAGGATCAATAGTCGCTTCCAATGTTGTGGTATTTGTTCTCTTTTTTATATATCTTGTAAATTTCTATAGATTTGCAAAATGTTTAAGTTTGTTTTCGTTCCAACGATATTCCAGAAAATGTTGAAATTTCTGCACTTCTACTAGCTGAGTAATGGATATCTGATAGTCGTTTTTCTTTCCCTTTAGGGAGAAGCGCCATCTGAATATCGACATGCGAATCGGCGTCCACTCGGGAGATGTGCTCTCCGGCGTAATTGGAGCCGCCAAGTGGCAGTTTGACATATGGTCGAAGGACGTGGATATCGCCAATCGACTGGAGGCCACCGGAGCCACAGGAAGAGTGCATGTGAGCCAGAAGACCCTATCACTGCTGGATGGCGAGTACTTCTTCGAGGACGGCACCGAAAAAGCTCGAGAGGATGCAGTGCTCCAGAAGCACGGCATTCGCACCTTCCTTATCAAGTCACTGCGCGTGAGTATTCCAGAAAGGTCGTGCGTTCCTTGCCAGCACCATTATCTCGAACCGAAAGTTGTAGGCCCCCATGCATGACCCGCGTCGCAGGATGAGGGAGCGGCAGGCGAAGAAGCTTAGCGAGGTCAGCAAGTCCAACTTCATGCACAACTCCACGCTCCACCAGTACAACCAGGTGCGCAACCAGGCCAAGCTGGAGATGTGTCGCGAGCTGGACAAGATGCCCATCGGCAGGATACAGTGAGTAGATCCTGGCGAGCCCTGAACTGTAATGCTAACGGCTAGCACCTTTTCAGGCTCACCAAAGTTTTCAGGCGGAGCACGCGGCTCACCCAGGATGAAATCGAAGAGGAGACCTTTCGCCGCAACATCAGCTCCTGCTGTCTGTTCTTCCGCATCCGCAACTGGGAGTTCCAGTACATGCAGGAGCCAGATGTGATGCTCAAGTACAGCATTGCTCTGGCGTGGGTCATCTACATGGGTCTGCTGACCATCCAGCTGCTGAGCAAGGAGTAAGTAAAGGGCACCCTTAATTAAACAAAGGATTAACTGTAGATTTCCACTTCAGTGCGCGCTATCACTACTGGTATATAGATGGCACCACGATTATCCTGCTCACCCTTCTGCTGATCGTATCCTGGTACAAGAAGCTATGGATCATGTACATGTCCGATGCGGATGTCTCCTCGCCGAACAGCAGGATCAGTGGCTTCTTCTTCCGCATGTCGGATCTGATGCAGCGCAACGTGGTCATCCGGGTGGTGATGTACTTCCTGATCATCTTCTCCTACTGCGCGGTGGCCATAATGCAAGTGGTGGGATGCAGCAGCGACGAGGACTACGCCGATCTGGATCCGAGCTACGAGGAGCGGGTGCAGTGCTTTCATCCTTGGGTGGGAAAGCCCCGAGAGTCTGCTATTAACACTTCCATTAAACAAACCAATTTCTCTGCAGATACTCACCAACTGCATGACTCTGGTTATTGGCATGTCCTTTCTTTTCACACGGATCCCCTTCATCATCAAGTCCTGCTTCTCCGCCCTGATTATGATCGGCTATGCGGTGCTGGTGGTGTCCGAGTTCAACTACATCTACGCCAACAGCCCCTCCACCAATGTCAACTTCAACGCCAAGTACTCGCACATCCTGCTGATGATCATAACGTTCGGCATTTTCCACCTGATGGAGCGGCAAACGGAGTTCATTGCCAAAGTGGATTACAAGTAAGTACAGTGACCTCCTCATCCCTTGCGAGAAGCACTACTCATGCACTGTTTATTTTGGCAGCTGGAAGCGGCAGCTAATTAAGAAGCAGGAGGACGCCCTGATCACCAATGACACCATCAAAGTGCTACTTACCAATATTTTGCCCACACATGTTGGTAAGTTGTCCCAACATTAGCTGTATGTGACCCATACTAATAGCAAACCAAATGCCAAATCCGCCCACCCAGCTGACTTCTATCTGTCGAACCAACTGCAGAACGAGCTGTACTACGAGGAGTACGATAACGTGGCCGTAATGTTTGCCTCGATCAAAAACTTCGACACCGACAAGATCGGATTGCGGGTGCTGAATGAGATTATCTGCGACTTTGACGATGTGGTGAGTAGTCTGCCATCATTTGCCGTGAATCCCCCATAGAAATAGGCACCTAAATTTGGGCACTTCGTAACGCTGCACAGCAATCTTATCGAATCGTAGCAGAACGAAGTGCCTATCCAAGAAGCGTCTTGAATTAGATAGCAGTGACATTCTGTCTGCCGTCTATTGAGATAAATTCTACCCACTTTAAATGAAGGGAAGCCATAACAATGTTAATGCTTAAGTAGAATGAAAATAGAGGATAGCATTTTAAATGAAACTAATCGGAGTATCCCGCTCTCTCCGCTTCCAGCTGAACAAGTACTCGCAGAGCTTGCGCGTGGAGAAGATCAAGGTGGCCAACTGGACGTACATGGCGGCCTGCGGCGTGGATGTCTCTCGTTCCGAGCAGGTGAACGCCCCCCAGATGAAGTTCCGCAACGTTTCGCTCATGCCCAACGGCCGCAGGAGTCGCTACGACGGTGCACGCAGCTCCAATGCGGACGGAGTGCAGCGGGTGCCGTACGGAAACGGGAGCAACATAGCCCTGGACCTCGACTTGGAGCGGGGTCAGTACGAGGGCAACGTGATCACCAGTGGGCCGCGCATCAGCACCACCCAAAACGGGAGCAGCAGCAACGAGGTGGTGCGGGTGATGGCCGAGTTCGCCCTGGACCTGATGCGCACCATGCGGCGCTTCAACACGGAGAACATGCAGACGGAGTACGAGGGCAGCACCGACTACGGCATGCTGAGGATCGGCATTTCGCACGGCAGGGCCATGGCCGGGGTGGTGGGCATCTCGAAGCCACACTACGACATCTGGGGCAATCCGGTGAACATGGCCTCCCGCATGGACTCCACCGGCGTGCCCGGCCAGATCCAAGTCACCGAGAACACGGCGCTCAAGCTGCGCGAGTTCAACATCCAGTGCAACTACCGTGGCATGACCTTCGTCAAGGGGCGTGGCAACATACCCACCTACATCATCGGCACCGACAGCGAATACCAGTTCCTGCCACATCGCCCGCCCGCGGCAACCAAAGAAGACTAGCTGAAATTTACCAGAGATTAGATCTAAGGCATGCATGTATATAAAAATATTAGGCTAAGGGCAGCCACAAATAAAAGCTGTAACTAAAAATAAACTTGTTTTAAGGGTTCTGTAAAAATTTCCATTTTTTTCGGAATTATTGGGCTAAAAATAGGGTGGCAAATGGGAGTTTTTCCGGTTCCCAACATTTCTGGTGCCAAAAATCGGGAAATTTGCCGCAAAATCCTGATTTGTGGCAAATTTGGTTGGGCAAATTGGGAGATTTTTCGATTCAAGTACCAGGCAAACAGAAATCGCAGAAGGTGACCAACGATTCCCAGCAGCAGCCTGCTAACGATTATGTTGCCCTGGTGTTA
The DNA here is from genome assembly GCA_005876975.1 of Drosophila orena. Lineage (NCBI taxonomy): Eukaryota > Metazoa > Arthropoda > Insecta > Diptera > Drosophilidae > Drosophila > Drosophila orena. The sequence goes on along the minus strand of VCKV01000006.1, from coordinate 12,612,647 downwards.
GAAATCACGAAGTACCCCGAAATCCGCAGTTGAGGCCAATTTGGTTGGCCAAATAGAAGAAATTTCGATTCCTGGTACCAGGCGAACAGAAATCGCAGCAGGTGTCTTTATTTATTTAATTTAATATTTCATTGCATACTTTTGGGCTGAAGCTATTTCATATTGCGGCAAAAAATGTTGCATACTTTTGGGCTGTAAATGGCAACGAGCTAGTGTGCAGTGTGACCATATTTTCTCGCGGCATTTTAAATATGTTGAGCCCGCGCTATTTTGAATTTCAAATGTTAACCGCTGTTAAATGTTAACGGCCAAAAAAATTTTTTTTTTTTTTTTTTTTTATTAATTATTATTATTTTAATTTTATTATTACGGGTAAGTATGGGAACCCCTTTATGTCCTTTTTCTCTATTAATTCAACCCATTTGGGCGCGCCGGCTAACTATAACTAACTATACTAATGTATAACTTTTTCCTAAAAAATAAAAGAAAAGTAACAATCCCCTTTTTATTTCATGTCTAAAACTTTATTAAATAAAATAAAACCATTTGCTTACAATATTATTTTATATACGAGTACACTGCCGAAATGGATCCTGGCTACAGCGAAAATGTCGTTGATTACCGCTCTCTGGGCAACATGCCGGGCTACGAGTGGAAACTGCTGCGGGTATGCTAGGTCGCGGATATACCTTTCCGAGTATCCAAGTATGATTCAATTACAGTTCAAGTGCCGCGAGTTGCGCCTGGAAGGCGTTTACCATCGGCACCTTCACTTGGTTTCAGTGGCCCTTGTGACCCAACTCATTATAGTCATTGAAATTTTGATGCTCCTCCATGTGATCCTGCTGTTCAGTGTGGTTAAGGTGGGACAAATACGCCAAGTGCATATTTCCAAGTAACTGTGTTTCCTTCGATGCAGGACATTGATTTTCTCACTGTGCTTCCTTATTTCGCGGTCATGCTACTCACTCCATCTATTCTGATGCCCAGCAGGGAGACCAACGTCGAGCAGTACGAAGCCATTGCCATTTTGGTCAGCTGTTTAATGGCCTTGCTTCTGACTGCGATGGGTTTGTGATTCGTGCGACATTCGCATCCAAGGCTTCACACTGAGATCTCATCCTTTTCAGACCTGATACTGCCCATCTGTTACTTTAGTTCGTTTTCCCTGATACCAAATTACGATCACGTGGTTATTGTCCTGGTCTACCTGATGTTTCCAATAGCCTTTGTGGAGAACGGCAAAGCTTACCTTTTGGGCCTTGCCGTTTCACTGGTGTACTTTGCTTACATGGTGTTGATAGCCGAGATCAACACACTGGATAAAGTGTGGGAGCTGACGACTTATGGGGTGTATCTGTTCTTTCTAAACATGCTATGCATGTTCCTCACCGGATTCCAGGAGTACCACATGAGAAGCGGAATACTCAGTCGTTACAAGCTGGTGTACCAGAACTTGGTGCTTCAGGTGGGTAGAGATCAATTTCCTTGGACTAGTTACCTTCTATCGTTTTCCCAGATGGCAATGAAACAGGAAAAGGCCTTGATGGACTCGATAATACCAGTAACGCTGGCGAGATCCTTGCAAGATGCCATCGCCAGTCACATTGAAGAAGATCCGTCTAATCTAATTCCCTTCACAAAAACGCGGTGAGTGCCACACATTATAAGACAGCGAAATGCAGCTAATTGCCCACAGACATCTCTTTATGGAGCCCCATCCGGAAGTATCTATTTTAGAAGCGGACATGGTTAACTTTACGAATCTGACCACCACAATGGACGTTTCAGAACTTGTGGCCATCCTGCACGAGCTGTTCGTCAGTTTCGATTTGGCTGCCAACCACAACAGGGCCACGCGCATCAAGTTCCTGGGCGATTCGTACACCTGCGTCACCGGGATTCCCAGCTACTTTTCCACCCACGCCAACGCCTGTGTGAACCAGGCTCTGGACATGATTGAGATAAGCCGAGAAGCCAGCCAGCGGCGGAATCAGAGGATCGAGCTGCGGATCGGGGTGCACTCGGGGGAGATACTCGCTGGGATCATTGGGCTCACCAAGTGGCAGTTCGACATCTGGTCGAAGGACGTCGACATCACCAACCGGCTGGAGTCATCCGGACTGCCTGGAATGGTGCACATTTCCAGCCGCACACTGGGCTTGCTGGACAACCACTATGTGTATGAGGAGGGTACCGAAACGGCCAAACAAGATCCTCTCCTGCAACGGTCTAATCTGAGTACCTACCTGATAAGAAGTCGACTGCCGAATTTCGAGGACACCGATGACTTGGAGGACGACAATATCTCGCTGAACGACTACCGTTTCAGCTTCAGTTTCAGTCAAAACTACGAAGATATCCAGGTAAAGGCGCAGCGCGATATGATTCTCGAGGTGGAGCACATGCCGGTGAACCGAGTTCAGGCGTGCAAGATCAGACGGCCACTGCACCGAATAGCTGAGAAGGACATCAACGAGGAGTACACATTCCATCTCGAGTCGTACTTCCTCTTCACCACTTTCCGCAGCTGGAGGATGGAGTGGTCCTTTAGCAAAATGCGGGACCTCTTAATGAAATACAGCCTGGGTATGATGGCCTTTGCTGGAGCCACGATTATATCTATGAACCTACTCGATAAGTGAGTTTTCCATGCCATTGCGCTCCGCTACTGTAGCTTCATTCATTTGCAGAAGAGAAGCCATGGACTATACCATGTTGTTCGGCCTGTTTCTGGTCATACTCTTGGCATTCTTGCTGGCATCCTATAAAAAACTCTGGCTACGTGGCCGCCGCCTCACGCCCATGACGCAGCCCTCCACCTTCCTGAGTCGCTGTATGGTCCAGATCTCCAATCTGATCGAGAAGTCGGTGTTCGTGCGAGTTCCATTGGCCATCATGGCACTGTCCACGCTGTATGTGATGTCTTCGGAAACAGTGGTGAGTCCTCTTCGTCCTTCCGAGCTCTATAATCGACTGATTTGCTTACTATAGTTCTCTTGTGATATAGCCAGGCTCGAGCTAGACATTATAGATTCCGAGTTGAATAACCTGAAGCCCCAGATGTTTTGCTTCATGCCTTGGGTTGGTATCCAAAGTTAGAAGAGAATGGCTTTTTCAAATCCAGCTTACATTGTCCCAATAGGCTGTGACCTATGCAGTAATCATTGTGCTCAGCCTCATGTTGAGCATCGTTGGCATTCCGCTGATCGTGAAGCTAGGAGTGGGTCTGGCCATCCTGGGCTGCCATGTGATCTCGGTGCATGCCTACTACGGATTCGCCTTCGAGCGGTCGCCAACCACCAATGTGGGCATGATATCGAGTCTTTCCCACAGCTGGTACCTGGTTGCCTTCTTCATCGTGGTGGTTGTGCGCGAAGGCTACCTCAACTACATCCTGAAGGCGAGCTACTTGTACGTACAGTTAGTTAGTTTGTTGGATAGTTCACATACGAGTAATTACCCGCTTTTCCCAGCATGAGCCAGTGTTTCGAAAAGAAACACGAGCAGACCAAGGTCAAAACCCGCACCATCAAGATCATCATGGCCAACATTCTGCCCACCCACGTGGCAGAGGTGTTCAAGGTGCGGCGGCGCAGCGATCAGCTGTACTATGAGAACTTCTCCCAGGTGGCCGTGATGTTCGCCACCATCGAGAACTACGAGGCGGACGACTCAGGACTGCGAGCTCTCCACGAGATGATCTGCTTCTTCGACGAACTCCTAATCAACTACCAAGCCTTGTACAAAATCGAGAAGATCAAGGTGATGGGCTGGACATACTTGGCGGCCTGCGGCCTGGACGTCGATCACTACACGGACTTCTCGATCAGCGTTCCCGTCTCAACAACTCGGGAAGCCGATAAGGCCCAAAAATCCAGTTGGTCCATTTGTAATATTAAGGTATCGTACCTTAGGTCTGATAATTGCATTCCTAGCTTTCGTTCGATTTGCGCCGACGGATGCTGATGATGAGATAATCGGCAAGGATCGGCACCCCTCCCAGGCAACTTTCAGTGATACTGATGATACAGTCCTGGTCATGACTGAATTCGCTTTGAACCTACTTCGCATCATGCGGGATATCCGCTCTAAGGGCATTTTCTTCGAAAAGAATTCCAAATTAACTGGCAGCTTGAAGATTGGTGAGTTCAATCATTACCAAGGCTGCGATTCTACATCCACCACATCCTTCCATTTCAGGCATCGCCCATGGACCTGTGATGGCCGGTGTTGTGGGACTCTCCAAGCCGCACTACGACATCTGGGGACACACTGTGAACATGGCCTCCCGGATGACTTCCACGGGAGTGGTGGATGGCATCCACGTGACCGACAGCGTCTCGAGCATCCTGCGGGACTTCAACATTCGCTGCAATTTTCGCGGGATGACCTTTGTGAAGGGAGTGGGCCAGGTGCCCACTTACCTTGTGGACCTCGACGAGACTCTACATTTCCAAAATCATAGCCAGAATAACGATTCGCACAAGGGCAGCATAGTCTCCGTGCAGTGGCTGGATGAAAAATAGGCTGAAAATAGATTAATTGGAAAAAGAACACATTTTTATTCGTACTGGTTTAAGGGTCTCAATGCGAAGGTTTTTATGCGAGTTTGTGATTGGAACTTATGGAATAGCTTTATTTCGGCTTGAGAAATAAGTCATAGTAGAAATATAGTCAACTCAAATAGATCTCACCAAACATTTTTCCCAGTCTAAATGGCCAACGAGAACCCGTATTACCAGGAAGACGTGGTTGCCTACCGCTCCCTGAGCACCGTAAAAGAATTGGAATGGCGACACTTGAAGGTAGACCAGGAAGCCTTTAGCAAAATGACTTCAATCTCTGCCACTCTCCAACTCCCATTCCAGAACAAGTGTCAGAATCTGCGCCTGGAATTGGCCTGCTCCCACCTTCGGGAGCTGGCGCTGATGTCGAATGTGGTTCAAATCATTTGGCAGGTGGAACTGTTGATGGTAACTCACGTGATTCTGTTGCTCGTCCTAGTCCAGGTAGTCTCATCCGATATAGCATACACCTGCGTGAGACTACACCAATTCATTTAGGATATTTTACTGGTGACCGTGGTGCCCTACTTTGTGGTCATGCTCTTCAGCCCCTTCATTATGCTATTGAGCATGCAGAAGAACGTTGGGATGAATACGAACAAGTTAATCTCATGGCTGATGGCACTTTTCCTAATCTCTATGGGTGAGGTGCTTGGTACTGCCCAGTCCTACTGCTCCTACGAACTGCTTCCTTTCATGCAGATCTCTTCTCTGACCTCCTGGGGACCATCCACAGTGGCGCAGCGTATCCCTCGGTGCCCTGCTACGATCACGTAGTCCTGGTCAGTGTCTACATGACCCTACCCATCGCGTTCTACCAGGGCAACTCAGTATACTTCCTGGGATTGGTGGTGTCCGTGGTTTATTTGGGCTACGTTTTCTATATGCAGTATCTTAATGATCAAGTTTCGTTTTGCCTGCTCGCCTCCTATGCCATATACCTCCTAACTCTCAACATGATCTTTTCATTTCTGATTGTAGTACGGGACTACGGCCTTAGACGAGCGATACTTAGCCGCTACCAGTTGGTATACCAAAACATTGTCTACCAGGTGTGCCCACCAGCCGTATTAGTTTCCAGTGTAATAATTACTTTGTACCTCTGATTTCCCACAGCTTGTGATGAAAAAGGAGAATGCCTTGTTAGAGTCCATTTTACCACGCAGAATGATACGCACCTTGCAGGAGGAAATCTGCAGCCGCATCGAGGATCAGGATAAGAGCTTCACTCCCCATAAGGCAGGTTCACGGTGCGTATGCGCGATGATCTGAAATGCATTTCCGAAATGCTTCATATTTGCGGTATCTTAAGTAGGAAACTGTTTTTGGAACCCTACCCGGATGTTTCCATTTTGGTGGCAGACATGGTAAACTACACGCACCTGACCACCACTCTGGAGGCGCCGCAACTGGTGGAGATTCTGCACGAGCTGTTCGTGAACTTTGACCTGGCTGCAAATCGCAACCGAGCGATGCGGATCAAGTTCCTGGGAGATGCCTACAACTGTGTGGCGGGCATCCCGAACTACTTTCCCGCCCACGCCTCCTGCTGCGTTGACCAGGCGCTGGATATGATCCATATCACGCAGGACGTAAGCAGCCGGCGCAAGCTGGACATCAATCTTCGAATCGGTGTGCACTCGGGTGAGGTGTTCGCGGGAATCATTGGGCACACCAAATGGCAGTTCGACATCTGGTCCAAGGACGTGGACATCACCAATCGGCTGGAGGCATCCGGTCTTCCGGGACTGGTGCACGTCTCCCAAATGACCCTGAGCATGCTGGACGAGCACTATATATTCAGAGAGGGCTCCGAGGCAGCCAAAAATGATCCCATCCTGCAGCAGGCGGGGATCCGTACCTTCCTGGTCAGCAGTCGACTTCCCGATGCGGTGGAGCCCGGCGAACTGGAAGACGAATTGAGCAACGCCTCGGTAACCTCATGCCGCCTGAGCTACGGAGGATACTACGAGGAGATCCAGATCAGGGCGCAGCGCGAGATAATGAAGGAGGTGGAGCAAATGACGGTGGGCCACTGCTTCATAGAATGGCGGCATAGCAGGTCGATGAAGAAAAAGGACTTTAATGAGGAGAACCTGTTCAGCAGCCAGATCCACGTCGTGCTGGGTGTATTCCGCAGCTGGAAGAGGGAGTGGGCATTCCATAACCTGCCGGACCTTATGATGAAGTACTTCATGCTCATAGTGCTCTGTGCTGGACTGGCTATATTGTGCATCAACTGGATCGAAGAGTAAGGCTTTGTTAGTTGGGCTGCCCAGTACTGAACTCTTTCCCTGGATCCACAGAGCCGCATACTCCGATCTCCTGGTCTTGCTCGGCATTCTTCTTGTACTGCTGATCCTGTGCTTTCTTGCCGGATACAAGAAGCTTCGCCTGCAGTGGAAGAGACACACGCCCATGTCGCAGCCCGCCTGTTTTCTGAGCCGCTGGCTTCTCAGGATCTCAGAAAGAATCGAGGACTCTCTGTTCGTAAGGGTTCCATTGACCATTGTGATACTGCTCCTGCTCTACGTTATGTCCTCTCAAACAGTGGTTCGTATTCATGAATTCGTGAAGAAGCCAAATGTACTGTCAATACTTTCCCATATACTCGTAGTTTTCCTGTGATATTGCCAAACTAGAACTGGGTATTATCGAAGCCCACCTCCATAACGAAAAGTCCTATGCGGAATGCTTCGGACCATGGGTTGGCTTAAATATGTATTACACGTACAATTTGAGAAACTGAAAACCATCTCGTACTTTTAGACCGTCACTTACTGTGTGGTTATCGTGCTCAGTCTGCTATTTGTCATCTCGGGATGTCCGCTAATGATCAAGATAATCCTCGGCCTGCTCATCCTTGGACTCCACATGGGCAGCGTTCATTTCTACTACGGGTTCGCCTTTGAGAGATCGGAGACCACTGATTTGGGCCTGAAGGCGGACTACGCCCACACCTGGTACCTGGTGGCTCTCTTCATTGTTCTGGTGTTGCGGGAACGTCACGTCAACTACCTCAGGAAGTTTATATATTTGTGAGTAAGCTGAGATCCTTGGAAATCTCTAAGCACAAATCGATTTCAGCATGCGCGCTTGCTACGAGGAAGCCCACCAACAAACTGATGACAAGCTGCGCTCCATGAAGATCATTATGGCTAACATCCTGCCTTCCCACGTGGCGCAGGTGTTCAAGGTGCGGCGACCCCACGACCAGCTCTACTATGAGAACTTCTCCAAGGTTGCCGTGATGTTCGCCTCCATTGAGAACTTCAACGCCGACACGGCGGGTCTGCGGATCCTGCACGAGATCATCTGCTGCTTCGACGACCTCCTGGTCAACTACCAGACCAGGTACAAGATCGAAAAGATCAAGGTGATGGGATGGACCTACATGGTGGCCTGTGGTCTTGAAACGGACCACTACACGGACTTCTCAATCGACATTCCTGTCAAGCAACCCGAAACGGATTCGGAAATGAGACGCAGATCCAGCGGTGACTATTCTCTCATTGGCTAGATTAAAGTATATTTCTAGCAAACTTATCCTTTAGTACTGACTGTTCACTTCGGCAGCACCGAGGACGATGAAATGAGCGGCGATAACGTCAGCCAGCCTTACGCCCACGTGCAGGATGTCGCCGTCTTGGTGATGACCGAATTTGCTCTGGACCTACTGCGCATCATGCACGACATTCGGTACACCTACATGTTCTCGGAGTACGAGACTTTTTTAACGGGAAGCTTAAAGATAGGTGGGCTGCATTACCTTCACTGTATTCCTAACCAATCCAATGATCCAATGATCCAATGATCTAAGGCATCTCCCATGGACCCGTGATGGCCGGCGTTGTGGGACTCTCGAAGCCACACTATGACATCTGGGGTCATACCGTCAACATGGCCTCCCGGATGTCCTCCACCGGATTGCTGGACAACATCCAGGTGCCCCGGCAAACGGCAAAGGTGCTGCGACAGTTCAACATCCGCTGCAATTACCGAGCTCACACGGAGGTGAAGGGAGTGGGCAAGGTGCCCACCTACCTGGTGGTCCTGGGTCCGGATCTCACATTCCACGAGCACGACCAAGAGAGCATGAATGTAAAAGACTCAAAGAGTTGGGTCATCGACACGCTTTCACTATCATTCACCCCGAGCTACGTGCCCCTGAAGTCTTCCAATTCAGAAGAAGACGACGTCGAAGAGGAGCTCAACGAAAATGAATATGAAGAGGATGACTTGGAGGAGTCGCAACAGAAGCGCCAAAAGGGAGGCGTCCCCATGACCGGGGACTCTTAACATATATATGAATATATATATATATATTTATTTCAATTAATATTTATAGATATATGTATATTTATATTTATTTAAGCATATATAACACACATAGATAGATGTATTCGTACAGTTCAAAGCAAATGTTCTTCTTGAGGTTAAATACGTTACGACTTGAGCACTCGCTGAAATCATTGCACAACTGGTGACCAAAGCATACGTATGTGGATAAGTCGGAGTCATGCACATTCGTTAGGTTATGTACTTCCTACAGATAATTCACGCATCTTGACGAATCTCGATCTTCATCACTAACAAAGCACCATCCGTGTGATCAGGTTTCGGTTTCGTTTGGTTTTGTGCACAGTTTTGAGCTTAAGTAAGCATTGCAGTTGATTTGGGGCATGGGAGGAGTCCTTATTCGTTGGCAGAACTGGAGCTCAGCAGAGCCGTGTCCTCGGGAATAGGCTTCCGCTTGTAGGCGGGCTCAGTGGCCAGGTAGACAACCAGGGCCCCGAAGACCACGTACAGTACTCCAATGACATTGGCCAGCACACCAGCCGGCGGCAGAGTGGAGTAAGCCGGAGTTTTGCTAGATAAGTCCTCATTGATTAGTCAAGTGATCTATCTGGATAGCATGTGTGTAAACCTACATGGCGAAGATGGCCTTTTCGGTGATACCCATTAGGGCACTCGCAATTGCCAGAACGAAGCCAAAGAGTCCGAAGTAGATGTGCAGCGGCATCATGGCAATCCTGTAGTTCTCCCTCAATCCCGGCGCCAAAAAGGCTACAAATCCGGCCACATACTGCAGCGAGAAGACGATCACCGCGGAAAGCCCCAGCCAAGAGTGCAGGGAGTACATGTTGGGAATGGGCGGATTGGCCAAGTTGTGCGAGTCGAAGACCGTCTTCAAGGCAATCACCGTCAGAATAAATGCGCCCATGTGGATGCCGGCGTGGGTGAGCTTGAGAGTCTTCTTGCGCGTGGTGCGGAAACCGCGATAGATCAGAATGGCTGTGGGATTGAACATTGGATTACCATTTCACGGCTCCTCAATGGGAGTGGAGTGGCACCTCTTCCGCTCCATTTACTCACAGTTGCCATACAGGTAAATGAAGCCAATGGTCATGAACAGCGGATGCCAGTTGAACTCCACGCCAGGATTGGAGGTGCCGGCCAGGCCGCCGAAGTGCTGGCCAATCCAGGTGGCCACCAGGACGATCATCGTCAGGCCGCACAGCTGGGTGAGCACATAGAGCACCTTAAAGTTGATCAGCGCCGGATCCATGTTGGCCTTGCCACTGCCTGAAAAATCCAAAAACCGTTTGGGATATGCTATAAATAGAGTCCACCACGCACAGCACGCATTTTTGGCGATCTAATCGCTTGACTCATCCAAGGGCAGAGATATCGGGGCATCGAAAAGGGGAGGGGATCTCAAACACTCGTGTATACGTGCATTATATGTATGTATATTCTCCATACTTTCGGTTTATGGCTGCAGTTACGTAAACATGATTCCATTACATGTTCCACCTGCCGTCTGCGGCCGAAGATTAAAATAGCCCCAAGCACTTGCTGATAACATGCGACCAGAACGAGTTAGCTCCCCAAAAACCCACTTTTGAAGCCTACATCTGATCCGCTTCAATGGCAGCTGCACTCGCTGGGTAAACAAGCAGTTCCTTCGTCGCCAGCCATCCGATACTGCGATAAACAAGATCGCATATCGGCTGGGCCTGAATTTATGGGAACGGCCTGTGCCCGGGCATTGGGACACACCCCTTTCCCCTCTCTCCAACCCTTTCGCCAGCCACTCATCAGGCGTAATTTGGCCAATTCATGCGTAAACATTTGCTCTTGTTTACCCAACATTAATGTGCACCGGCGGAGCGTTCTGCCCACTTTATCTGGCTGGCAGGCCCGAAATGGCCTTATCACCTTGTTCTCCAGATAGTCCGGCCATCTGATATTAAATCGCTTTAAATAGCATCGTACAAGTTCCTCCCGCCTCATGTTGCAGCATGACACATTAAATTAATTAAAAGTTCGATTCGTTTTGCGGAACCCGCAACCGCAGTGAAAGTAGCCGTGTTTTTCACTCGATACATGCGGTACAGTATCTTGTGTCTTAATTAAAATGTGCGAATACTTCTTTAGATCGGAAAAGAGGTTCATTTAATGGACCACCAGATTTTCACCTCTTGGGGATGCACACCCTAACCATGTAAATGAAAGCCTAGTTTGAATATGCAAAGCCTTCGATTTGCAGTATCCGCATGCACTTCTAGCCATAAACTTGTAGGTGCAGGTGCAGATGCACTCGATGAGGGCCCCTATCGAGCGCCCTAATTGAGGTTTGGTATGCAAATGGTGTTTTAATTTCGACTCGGGCGAACTGCAAATGAGCCAGACTGCCAAGTGTTAGCTTGTAAATTGGCTGATAAGTGGGCCTGGGACATTTGTGGCTGGCGATCGCAATTATAAATGCTGGTAAATGGCAGCCGCCACGCGCGTCCCCGGTTACTCAATGGGCTCCAGTGTGGAGTGGAGTGCTCCATTTCGGCTCGGCTTTGGGATGCAAGTGAAATTAATTGGCACATTAGCTGTGACTATGACTGTTAATTATTAGGGTTAAGTGGGCGTGCCGAAGACGCTGGCCAGCAAAGCGTTGCAGCAGATCGTGCGCAAAATTTGAAATACACAATCCACATAGCCGCGCCGAAAGTAAAACCCGGGCAGATGACTTTGACTTTGGAAAAGCGTACAAGTCCGAAGACAGCGGAGCAAAATAAATAAAGTCTGGAAAACCAAAGTGAAATTCAGCTGGTTACTGGTTACTGGTTGCTGCTTGCTGATCGCGGATCGTGATGTCGATGTCGATGGCGATGGCGATGGCGATGGCGATGGTGATGGTGATGGCGATGGTGATGGTGAAAACCGGGCGGGGAAAGGGGATGGCGGCAGTCTGTCTGTCTGTCTTTCGGTGCGTTTTGCTTTTGCTTTAACTTTTACTATAACTAAACACTCGGCTTGTTGGTTTTACTTGGCACTAATCAAAATTGGAGCCGAAATCCAATGCCATTCACAGTCTACCTGTTGCTGCTGAAGTTGGAGTGGCCAACTCAATGCCAGCGATGGTTGTTGCAGTTTGCACTTGTTCTGCTGTCGCAGGTGTTGCACTTGTTGCAGTTGTTGCATTTGTGGCAGGTGTCGCTTCCACTGGCTTTTCCCCATTAGTCACCGCGATCACAGTGGTCGCCGTAGAGACCGTCGTCGGAGCGGCGGCCTGTGGCTGCTCCGGAATCGCTGGCTCCACCTGGACAACTCCACTCTCCGGCTTGGTCGCCTGCTCCACGTCCGCGTCCTTCGACATGGTCTGTGCACTTTAAATCAATAATTCACCAATGGTTCAACCACAAAAACACATGCAACAGTCTAATGGACAGCGTTAATTGCCCTAAGACACAGCACAAAAACACCAGTTACCGCTAGTAACTAACTACTAGTAACCAATTCACACGACACACCGCTAATACAACCGAACACTTGGACGTGCAATGCGCAACTGAATTTAAAGTTTTCCAGCCGCCGCCCGGCGATGGCTAGGAAAAGCTTTTCCCGCTCCCAAATCTCTCGCATGCGACATCGCACACATACTGTTCAATTTGGTGTGGATAATTGTTTGGTTCTCTACGCGGATTGGATTCCAGTGGGGTTGGGTATGGTTTCTGCTTTGGCGTTGGCTTTGGCTTCGGCTTTGGGTGCCAGCGAATGCTGGTTAGTATGCCGGACCAGGTCGATCGCTTCTGGTTGGGAAGGGGGTGCATTGATGCCTTCTTTGCATTTCGCATTCCTCGGATCTATTCAAGCCATTGTCACTGAGCGGCATTTCAATTGCGACTTTGACTATAATGCTTATAGTAATGTGCATAGTAATGGGATAGTGCAGTAGAACTCCTTCAATCGGATCAATTTTTTCCAAAAGGAGTCGATTCCGAAACGTAAAAGGGTTGAACAGAGGTTTATACATAGGTAAGTTTTATTCAGTATTAGTATACGTTACTACTTGTTATTACGCATTATTTCGAGAGAGTAAGTTATTTGTGTTTTGGTACTAGCAACACTATCTAGCTAAAAGTTCTTAGTTTCCAAAGCACGTCTACAGAGAAGTGAAACCTTTAAGCACAACTTTAGAGCACTCGCTTTTCCTTTAAAGCGCCGCAGTTCTTGCTGTGCAATTATGACTGTATGTGCACTTCGACTCACCCAGTGAGAACAACATGGCGTATACTTGATTGATGCTTCACCCTGCTCAGATAATGCCTGCTTCAATACCGCCTGCGCTTATCTTTAGCGCCAATTAGTGACTTTAAGGCGGTGACGCTGGGTTTTCCGCGACTTCTGCTATTTTTCTGGGCAACTGCCACGCACTTTACTTTACTTGTTGAACAAACTGCTTTAAATGCAGGAAGCTGTGCCTTCCATATGGAGGAAAAGCCGTGGAAATTCTGCACAGGCTGCGTGGGCGTGAAAGCCCTAAAGCCCCGCCCACTCCGCCGCACTTGGCCATTCCATTTGGCATTTCCACGAGCTTTCCGCTGGAAGCTCGAAACTGTAAAAGCCGAAGCACACATGCAAACAAACTTTCGGCACACACTACTGTAGAAAAACCACTTGTTGGATATTAATGGAAAGCCGCAAACAAATTCTTAATATTTGTTAACTACATATGTATGCTTACAGACGTGGCTTAGATACAAAGAGGTAAACTTACAGATTTGAACTGAGTCAGGAATCCAATAATGTTTTTTAGTTTGGAATATATCCAAATGGTCGTCAATGGGAGAGACAAGAACAAAAACAAAAACGGCACAAACACAGAGAAATAATTTTGCAGCAAAAAAAGAACGCAATGCTGCGCGAATTTACTACGTCAGCATTATTATTAAATAGTTCAGTTCAAAGCGGCATATTCATTAATCATTAATTTAGTTTAGCACGTCAAGGACAAGGTCAAACTTTCACTATCAAAGGGTTTTAAACTGTAACTCGATCTGTTAACCGCTTTGTTTTTCTGTTTACTCATTTGGAAAAAAGCGGGACAACCAGGGATGCGGCAGCAATGCTGTGGTATCAAAAAGTATTAAAAAAAAAAGTGTATGTTGAATACACTAATACATACACTGAATACGTTAGATTTGATTTCAAAAATTAACAAACTATATAATACCTGACTAGACCTTGGAAAACATTTACTTCGAAGCCCTGGATTCCCATTTTCCGCCAGTGTGACCCATCGCCAACGACTGAAACGCCCTAACGCCTTTTGTTTAGCAGAACTGGCAGCTTCAACAAAAAGCACAATTTAAAACCATATTTAAGTAGTCTCACAATAAATGCTAACAAAATGCTCTCCAACCTGCTGGTGACCAATCAGAAAGTGGTCCTCGTTATAGGTGAGTTTACAGGGACGACCCCCCATCGCCTGCCAACTAATGCAACTCCCCATCTCCCTCCTCGTCCGCAGATGAGCTAAATCGGGAGCGCATTGCCCCCAAGTTCATCGGCAGCCTGCTGCACGAGCAGGGACAGGGGGCGGATACTATCAAGGCCCTGCCCACCGGCGTCAGTCTGAAGCACGTGGCCACCTTCGAGGCGCTGATCGGCGATTGCGCTAACCACAAAAACAACAACCCTGCGGCGGGAAAAGCCGGCGACCTGGACGGGAGCATTCCGGGATCCAAAGACACTGGCTTCAACGTCATCCTGCCCACCTTGGCCGACTTGCTGTGCTACCAGACGCCCGCCTTCATCTTTGGCTTCCTAAACCGCCTGCGACGCTTGGAGAACGTGTGCCGTGTGTTCCTGTGGGCCTCCCCACAACACTTACAGAATCCACATGCCGAATACATCCTGGCTGGCTGCGAGTACCTGGCCGAGTTGGTCCTACGACTGGAATCCGACAATTTACTCTCGCTGATTTCACGCAAGCCGGGCGGTGCGGTGTCCAACAAGCGCTACTCCTGCCAAGTCAGCAAAACCTTTTTCCAGGTGACGCCGCTGGACGGAGGACTACCGGCAGGTGCCTCCCCCAAGCAGCCCTCGCCCGAGACGGAGCAGACCCCAGAGCCGGCCAGCAGCACCTTCAAAATCGAGCTTGACGAGGATGAAGTGATGGCCCGCAATGCACTCACCCTGCCATACGAACGGTGAGTGGTAACCTAGAATTCGAAGACATTCTCGGAGTATTTCCGAAGGATCTCCTTAATGATATCTTTGTACATATTCCAGCACAAGCGAGCCGTCTGAGGGAAACATAATATACACGCCCGATGCCGACGACGATTTCGACGAGGAGGATCCGGACGAGGATCTGTGCATCTAGGCTGCCCGCCAGCAGCGAACGGCAGTACAAATAGCCTTGGCTTTAAGTCTCCTTAAGTCTAACCTACTAAAACCATAAAATACCTGGAATTCCGGCCCCAAAGTTCCGCATAGGGGTGTGTTCAACCTCGCACGAGGAGCAGAATGAATCTTTGAACGACCACTTAGTACATGTAGAATTGCTCATTTATTTTGGATAACTTGATATGTGAATCAAAAAATCGAAGAAACTTTGTGAATACAACTGATTCAATTGCTATCTGGTGGTGCCCTAGTTTATGACTTAGTTAAGGAATTGCGTCTAGCTAACCTTATATACAGTTAACTCTGGATTACCTCCACGATATTTGGCTGCAATGCGATGTTTTGGTGTCCAGTGCGTTGCGTATTTACAAGGCGTTCAAACCTAACTAACTTAACTAGTTCCAAAATGCTATGCTCTAGTATTATGAAAATCAAATTACAATTGGAGCGTCGGAGTTCCGCTTCCGGTCAAGATGGCGCTTAAAAGTTCACATTATCACAACAATCAATACGAAAACATTGAGGAGAAGAAGGAGCTATCAAAAAATCGTTAATTGCGGCTCGGCATCTAAATCTCGGCGAGTATTTACACTAGAGAATTAATAACAAAATTAATGCATGGCAATGGCTCATTTGAGCAGGGCATCCACATCGCTCTTGGGGTCGGGTGCCAGCGAGCTCCAGGGGACATCGCTGCAGAGAGGCAGGGAAACCTCGCTGTCCGCCTCCACCACGCAGCTCTCACGCAGCTGAAAGAATTGGGCAACTAATCCGTCAATCCAACTGTGCAGCTCCTGTCCCAGCATTTTTCCCTTGGCTATGGATTCCTCGCGCATGGTAAACTGCTCATCGTCGGTTTGCAGGTGCTGCTGCCACTCCACGGGCATCTCAAAATCTTCAGGCAGAGCTACAGCCAGGCCGGCGTTTAGCGTCTCAGCCTCTGAGGACTTTGCCAGCGGATATCCCTTGTAGTAGGCAAGTGGGGCTATTAGGAATTTCAACTGCGCATAGATCGAGTTGCGGCCTATTAACTTCGCTGTCCAGATCCCCGGTGTGATTGGATGTTTTAGCAGGGTTTTCGAGTGGTTTATCACATCGCTGGTGGAGTCCTCCACATGCAATTCGTTAAAATCCTGCAGGCGGCCCAGCGGATCTATCCACAGCAGGGTGAGGTTGTAGGAATGGGACGCAGCACCCGAATCCGCGTTGGCTTGGAGTGTGTAGCTCAGTAGCAAGTCACTTTGGGGACCCAAGAGCTTTCCAAAATTCCGGGCAATCTGCTCCTTTTGATCGAAGTCCGTAGAGACCTCAAAGTTGCGTAATCTCTTGCTGAAGCGAGCGTTCCTCGCCAGTTTTCCTTGCTGCGTCGGCCGCACTCTCGTCTCCAAGTGCAGTGGCTTCCCAGAAGATCCTCTGGCTCTGTAGCGGACGAGGAACCCCTTGTACTGATCTCGGTGGAGGTAATGAGTGAGTTCTATTAGCTCTAGAGGATCCAATTTGGCTTGACGAGCAGATAGACGCATTACGCTGTCTCCAACGCTTCTGGCTAAATCGTCTCCTGATCCATGGATATCCTCGTGGTGATACAAGGACTGCCAATAGCCGTGCAGATTGGCGTACTCGCTGGTGTATGGCCCGTAGAGCCACTCCTCCAGCTGAAGTAGCACCGCCTGGTTGATAACAGGTTCAAACTTCCGTGCGAAGAACAGTGACTTCTGCTCAGTGGCCTGCAGCCTGGGCCAATCTTCCGGCTTAAAATCGTTCGGACTGCATCCGCACCAATCCACCACATGCTTGTACTGGCACTTACATCCCTGCTTCCGCTTCCAGTTGGTGACGTGCAGGTTGTTGTCCACATAGCTCGTGCAGTGCTTGGTATTCCTGAGGACCGTGTGGAAAAATGACTCTGCCGGCAGGAGCGTGTGTCGGAAGAGCTTCAGAAGAGCCTGCAACAGCTCATCGTCTTCCTTGGGATGGGTAACATAGGCCACAAAAGGTCGTGATAGCGCCACCCAGTCACTGCCTCCGTCCACTTGAATGCCAGCTGGCAACTTTCGATCCCCTATTCTCCACATGTGCGTGTCACACTCGACGAAGGTCTTGTCCAAGCCCTGCTTCTGGATGAACTTCTGTGTCTCCCGGCCGTGGCCCTTAACAAAGTTCCTACCCGGATTGGCGCTCAGGAAATCCACCAACTTGTCGAGTGTCTTCACTGGAAAATCACTTTCGCTAAGGTTGATAACAAAGTCCCAGTGCCAGTTGGACTGTAAGAGGTCCTTCATGCACTGAAGCAGCATGGTCAGGAGAGAGGCTCCTCCCCATATGGTGGAGAATCGCTTCCGTGCCAAACGAATGTTGGGGAACTTGGACTCCAACTCCAGCAGCTGCCGGTACAGGTAATCCTGGCGCTATAGAAGAAACAGACTGTTAATTGAAATTAGCCAAATACCATGCCACTGATATATATTTCTATAAGGCGCGCAACACACAGTGCAAGGTTTTAGTAATTTGTAAGTGGGCTGGGCAATTAGAGCACAATGCAAATTAAATGCAGTGCTGATTGTGCACTTGACGAGTCAGTTTACATAACCAGTAACAGGGTATGTAGTTCATGGCATTTCTCAAATAGCTAGTCAGCTATTAGCTGCACAGCGTACCATAAATAAATCAATCAGTGGCCAACTATTTTGGCCGCCAGTGTGTTGAATTTTGCTAATTAGCGCAATTAATCGCGCGGGCTTTAATTGCCGAGTTCCGGCCATTGACCCACCTCGTCCACATGAATGTAGTAGACGTGCTCCGGAGCGTAGAGCGCCTTCAGAAGGCGGTGTACCTGACGCAGCGCTCTTCCATTGAGCGTCAGCAGAAATGCGATCCGCACGCGCTTCGTTTCATCGGGGGGCGTGGTGGCCGCCAGTTGGGCGGTGAACTCTGCAAGAAATGGAAAAGGTTGCAAATATATAAGGATTAAAACCAGATTTAACTTAGAATAAAGACCCTTTTCCATACTCACTGGCAATTCCGGTCTCGTAAATGTTCATGGCGTAGAATCCGCCGCAGATTTCCTTGGCGTTGCCCAGGCACTTGGTGTTGCAACTGGAGTCCGGCAGCTTGGCGGCTCTAGGAGGCGTGTCGTATCCGCAGAAGCACTCGCGACCGTATTGCACACCTGCGTACGGATAACCGCTTTGCAGGCATAGCTCCACGCATTTGGCTGGAGAATTGGAGGTTTTGGAGCTGCTGTAGTAGCCGTCCAGCAGGCGGCGGTCTTTCTCATCCTTGAAGCATCCCAGAGAAACGTTGGCCGTGTGATTACCAGCTGGACAGCTGCTCCTGAGTTGTGGAGCGTAGAAACGTCCGGCTTGGATTGCGCACGCGATGTGCGCGATATGTTCTCGACAGTCTTTCGTTTTGGCGCGCTGTAGGGCGGAGATGGCCTCCCTGGCGAGTACGTCGCACTCTGGCTGGAAGCCCAGTTGCTGGGCAGTAAGTTTGGTTCTGACAGGTGGTTGAACACGTGCCTGAGACTGCGGTGGGGGCGGACTGGCAGGCGCCTCAGCCGCATCGAATCCGGATCCGGAACCGCCGCCCACGATGTCTAGGGACTTGTAGGCCAGGAACAACTGGATGGCCACAATGAGCAGCAGGACGAGGAAGAAGGCGCGATAGCGTTTCAGCCAGCGGGCTGACACAGATTGCTCCATGGCTAGTGGGATCTCCAGGGGCTCTTGCGCCGACCGCCGCTGCCAACGAGGACGAGGTGCTCCTCTGGTTTCTGGACGTGCGTGTGGGCTGTGATCCGTGTTGCGCTGTGTTGACGAGGCGGGGACATGTTCTGCTCTCTAGTGCTGGCGGGTGAAGAATTGGGGCTTTTTCATCTGGCTAATTAATAACATTTTTCCGCGGAAAAGTCGCCCCGCACGAGCAGTGTGACCGTACTAGAGCGGGAGCAAAATACTAAACCCGCTTTGCAGCGATGGGCGCACTCAGCTGGCCTTTGATTCGGTGATTTTTAGTTTGTAAAACATTACAAAGAATTAACATTACTAATAACTTGGCAACATATTATTAATTTAATAACTTAACATAACTTAACTTATTTTGGTCGTGATATACATAAGTGGACACATAAGTGGAACATTTGTTTCGATAACGTGAGCTGCGCGAAGTCACGGTGACTGAAAAACCGGTGCTGAACGCATCAACAGCTGTGTTGGGCGCTCTACCATATAAAAATACAGTGAACGGGAATTTATTTGGATAAATCGCGGAACAATGGTGGATCCTAACCGAAAGATAAACCGTCTGGTCGAAAGGGACGTGAACTTCCTGGAGTCCTGCGAACTTGAGTTCGCGGACCGCTTCACTGACGACGACCCAGAGTTCATGGCGCACTGCAGCAAGCCTGTGCCGGAACCGCCAATCGTAGAGAACTGGATGGGCGGAGGTGGCGGCGGTGGAAGAGGCGGCGGCGGCGGTTTCCAGGGCGGAGGAGGCGGTGGTCATTCTTACCACAATCGCTACAACGGACATCGCAGAGGAGGCGGCGACAGGGGCTGGCAGCGACGAGGAGGAGCTGGCTACCACAACAACCATGACAGGGGAGTTAGAGGTAATACCCGGGAAGCCAGTTCCTATTTATAGCTTATGGCCTATTTCCACAGACAACCGCCGCAACAACAGATACGATCCCAGGGAGCGCCGGGATCGCTATGAAGGAGGTGGAGGCTCCGGAGGATCTGGGGGCTACAAGCGCTCCCATGATCATAATCAAAGGAATGATCCTCCAAACAACGAACCACCCATGAAGGTCAGACGGGACTATGGAAACTTTGTGCCTGCATCCAAGGATTAGTTATCACAAATAGCAAATAGGATTACATTGCAAACTGCAAATTATATTACATTGAAATATTCACATTTACGTTTATTTAATGGACTTAAGTCTAGACTAATCCCTGTAATCCCGCTTACACGGCCGACTCGGATATATCCTTATGCTCCTTGTCCTCGCCAGCTGACATGCCCACGCCCATGGCGCTAAACAGATTGGAAACAGGACCTGCACCGCCCACCTGCGATTGGTAGCTATCCATCATGTTGCGCAGCGTGTTTACATTGATATTGATGGGCTCAAAGTCCTCAATGTCATCAAAGTCATCCTCGTCCGCCTGTGGAGGAGCCTTCTTCTTGCCGTGGAAGGATTTGCCCACGCTGGTCTGCGCCAACTCCCGGTCCATCTGCTCCATATACGACTGGATCTGTCGGTCGAGTGGGAAAACACTGCCACCTCCAGAAAGCGAATTTAGATTCCTTTCCATGTCGTCCTCGTCCGCGTAGTCACTCATCTCTGAGGTGGAGTCCCAGTTGTCCTCGGGTATTACAAAGTCCAAGAAATTCCGCACATGTGTGCTGTCCGGTTCCTCCGGCTGGATGACAGAATTTCGCTGGCAAGCCTTGCGCATGGAGGGATTCTTCTTGACCTTTGCCCCCAGTCCTGTGGAACTCTTGGCCTGCGGCGGCGGCTCGTCATCGTCTGAGTCCAGCTCCGGCTCCTCGAGCCCGCGATGCTCAATGCCCTCGTAGTTGGACTGGCGATCTAAAAACTCCGTCAGCTGCTTGGTGAACTCCTCGGCATTCATTTGTCCGTTCGGCTTGTAGAGCTTCTTGGGTCCGTAGCGATCCTGCAGCATGGAGTCCAGATCCTCAGCGCTGATATTCAACCACTCATCCGAGTCGCTTGGCTGCAGGTTGTTCTGCTCATCACGCAGCTCCTCGGAAGCAGCCTCCGCTGGATGTAGCAAGAGGTCCAGGATCTCTGCGCCGGCTCTGGAGGCTGTGCGGAAGCGCTCCTGGTTGCCATGGAAGTACTGCTTGGCCTTGTGCAGCAGCTCCTGGTACTCGGCACTGCCCTCGATGTTTTCCCGGAAGTAGCCCTTGCTCTGCAAGCTCCGCAGATACGATCGCCAGGCAGGAAGATCTTCCAGCTTTTGGCCCTCTACCCGCTTGGCCTGAGTGGCCAGGATCTCCAGTCCACTGGCCAGTTTCAAGCCCAAGAGTTGCTCCTTATACCGTTCCGGCTCGGATACAGGATCTGTTAGATGCCAACCGAGTCTCTTCTCGGGTAGATACTGCTGGTGCGACAGCATGGCGTACAGACAGCGGGTGAAACGCACGTTGGTGCGCACGCGTGCTGCCTCCGGTGGGAAATATCGCATCGTGCGAAGGGCCTTGACGTCCAGGGAGTCCCGTTCACAGAAAGCCCGAACCGCCGACGAGAGTAATCTTGGCTTTTGTTTTAGGAGCTGTGCAGCGCTGTGCGGGAGTTGCAACACCTGGCGATGAATGGAGAAGTGCGGCTGAGCGATCTGGTACTCCTTTAGGCGCGCGTCAATACATGACTGTATCTCCCGCGAGCAGCGATACAGGGTGGGATTCATTCGTATACGTTGTACAGCAGTGGCCATGGTCAGTGGCTTGTCCTGGCTGCTGGCGGCGGCGGAGTTCTGGAGGAGCTGCAGGAAGCCCCCGACCAGGAAAACGCGCTGCTCGCAAGTTTCGGGAGACGCCCAGTCGGGCAGGGCATCCGCCGCCTCGATGAGCAGGAACTCACCATCCGAATCGCTCACCCGTGCAATGCAGTCCCCGCGAGCACGTGTTATCTCCGTAAGCAGATAGACGACGAACCACTCGTCGCTGATGTTGTCGCCATAGTGGGTTACGCCGTGCAAGTGGGGTGGTAGGTCGCCTGGGCGGGGACATGGAAATGGATGAGTTCGAATGCAGAAATAGGGCTATTTATAGAACATTGTGCGCATACCGAGTTCCGCCTCCTGCTCCGGGTTGGTCTCATCGTTCAGCAGGCGCTCTTCGGCGCTGCCCAGCCGCACTTGCAGCTGAAACTCGTCCTTGTGCCACAGATAGCTGCGCTCCAAGGACTTCTCCCTGACAATGGCCGAGATCTCGTTGCGGATCTGGAGCATCAGTTTGCGCAGCGCGCCTTCATCTTGTACGTTGTCGGGGACCTTGGGAAATATGTAGTACTCCACGAAGTCCTCCTCGCGGACGAACTCCAGATTGCTGCCTGGGATCTTGGTCATCCTTTGTCCTTTTGCTCCTCCTCCTTATTTTTTTTGTTAGGGCGTTGGAGGTGGCACTATCGACTTGCGCCCGTGCTGCCCGCCTGACTATCGTATAAAGCAGTTCGTTCACACTGGGCGCACAGTAGGGTTCCGCATCAAAAGGGCGGTGGATGGCGAGGCTAAGCGCTTAGCGGTGACCTAACCCATCTTGGCGACGATTCATGATTCATGAATTTCAAATCAAATTTTAGCCGAACTCAATTGCAGACATTAAACCAAAAATGTACTTTTACATATAATTGGCATTTAAGTACATTGCTATGCGACAAGTGCATATGTACAAATTAAAGCTTGTGGTCAGTTTTATTGAAAGAAATGGTACCCAAATATTTATCCGAAATCACTTTAAAGTGCTCTAAATAACTGGGCCAAACCAAACGCCGTTTTGTTTACTTACTAAACAGCCACTCCACTCAAATCTAGTTGGACCATTTTCTAGTAAATGTGGTTCACTCACTCATCATTGCGGCATTCCCAGCCGTGTAGTTGTTGCAATTAGGAACGTCGCTGCGATTGCCACTTTGCCCAACTCCCATCGGCTCTTGAAAGTTGATAGACAAACAGACACACAAAAGATATAAAACGCTATCTGAAGTCTGCTATTTCGGGGCATTTATTGCTGTCACCATATGAGTCTGAAATCAGTCAATCGAAGATTCTCGTGAAAGCTAGACCCAAACTAACCAAAAACAAAGGCAAAGAAGGATACATCGTCATGTTCGTGAAAAAGCTATTAGTGAGCGTGGTAGGTATTTTTTGTACTTCTAAATGGCATAATAAGCATATATTATTTCATTATATCATATTATATCATTTCATTTCCATTTACCCCATAGTTACTGCTCAACCTGGTGTCCCTCCTAATGGGAGCCACTGTGACCACACGACGCATCCAACCGCGGGAGACGAACTCCTGCGAGGGCCGCCAGAGTCCCGGACCCATCTGTGAGTCCTGTGAGCTGCTGGCCACCTGCGTGCGCCACTCCAACGGATGGGTGAACATACCCGTGGAGTCCTGCGACGTGGCCAATGGATACTACTGCAATGCCCGGCTGGGAAGCTGCACCAACGAGACGGGGCCGTGTCATCCGTTCGGTATCGAGGGCAACTTCCAGTGCACCTCGCAGGGCATCTTCCCGGATCCGTACGACTGCCAGAAGTACCACATGTGCTACTTCGTGGGGGCCACTCTGGTGGCTGCTGCCGTGGATTGTGGCAACGACAAGGCCTTCGATGCGCGGACTGGCCAGTGCACTTTGACCCTGACTGACACCGTCTGCCTGCAGCGACAGTACTACTGCCCCAATGCCGGACACGTGGCCGCCTGGCCCACTAACCCCAATATCTTCTACGTCTGCAAGTCGACGGTTAACCAGAACCTGAACGACACCATCGTCATCTACCCCTCGCTGCACAGGTGCAATGATGGGGAGACCTTCGTGGACTACGTCTGCCGCAGCGGATCGAATGTCCTGCCGCCCAGCACCGATGATCCTTCTGTAATCGTCGAGGATCCCAACGACGATGACTTCTCGGTGCTGCCCAATACCTGCCAGCACGTGGGCTTGATAGCCGATGGAAACGACTGCCGAAAGTACTACTACTGCTCAGCTCTCAATGGCACCTTGCGACACATGGACTGCCCCAATGGGACTTTCTACCGCCCCGAGTTGTCCTCCTGCGTCCTGGGAAGCTGCTAAGCCAGATGCATCCCTCTGTTTTATTTATTCTTCACAGGATTACACTACATTTGATTACATGTAATAAACAAATCATGTTTACCATGGCCAAACGACATTAACTTTTAAATTTCTATTTCGAAAAGCATCAGTTTGCCGGAATAAGTTTTTTATCTTCCAATATAACTGAAATTAATTCTGCGTTTCAAGATGTCTTTGTTCTTCTTGCTAATTGCAGTGACTAGCTCATAAATGCTTTGATTTTTCTCGGGACTTATCATAGTTTATCTATTAATTATGCCGAAACATTCTCCGTCTGGTTATGAGGTACTATATAAGGCGGAGTAACGAGGTCTATTTGGAAAGTTAGCAACATGGATTTATCTGTACTGTTTAGCTGGCTCCTAGTTTTCCTGTGGCTTCACATGGGAAACGGGTTGGAGAACGGCGAGTATCGGGAGCTGAGGTTGGATGCAGCTGCTGCATCCTGTCCAGATGATTTCTACTTTAATGAAGCTACCGAAGCTTGCGTCTCTACAGCCATTACAAGCTGTACCAATCGCCAGATCGGCAAATGTCCGATGGCTACAGATGTGGATAAGTTTTGCCTGTGCGTAGACAACCACCTTCAGATCTTGCAATGTCCCGAAGGAGCCTACTTCGATGCGAAACTATTGGTCTGCAAGATTGGAACCGTTGAGTGCCAGGAGCAATTTGTTGTGTCCGCATGCCCCAACAGCACTGCAAACGATGTCTTTTGCACCTGCATCAATGGAAAACTGCATCGTGAATACTGTCCCACGGGGTATATCTTTGAGTCCAATCTGGGGCTTTGCGTGATGCGTGATGACGGGAACTTGCCCAGTTTGCCTGGAAAGTGTCAGCGATTTGGGTTGTTTGCAGATCCTGCCGACTGCTCAGGGTACTATCATTGTCGCGATAAGGGCAGTGATATTGAGTACTACAGATGCTCCGGAGGGACCATCTTTAATCCAATTTCTTTCGCGTGCGTTGCTGGAGCTTGTTGACCCAACGTAGTTCTTGGACCTAGCCAATCTTGGAATAACACTGATTAGCTTGAAAAAATGTTCAATGAATTTCTATATGAATGCATTTTAAAAAGTCGTAGTATTTTGGTTCTTTATCAAGCTGATAATACTTTCTAGAGCTTATCTGTTTAATTAAGGAAAAGACACTTGTCTGGCTGATTAGGAGGTGCTATAAAAGATAGTCCCTCAGTTGACCCAGACAACAGTCTTCGAGATGAGGTCTTCAGTACCGGTTTGTCTACTCCTGCTCGCTCTGGCGATCGGATCGGCAAGGGCCAATGATAATCTCTGCCAGGATGTGCGCATTCCCGGCTTCGTTTGCTTAGACTGCAACACTTTGGGCTACTGCATCCGCGATGCCGCCGGCAGCTGGGAAACGATGTCGATGCTGGACTGCCAGTCGGAGTACAATTTCTTTTGCAGCGACGAGGGAACCTTCGGATGCACCTTTCAGTCGCAGTGCCAGGTGCCCACGAGGGGTCCCTTCAGCTGTCAGCAGGCGGGCTTGTTCCCGGATCCGTACGACTGTAGGAGGTACCACGAGTGCAGTGACCAGAGTGTGGACACCCCTCGCCTCTGCTCCAACGGAGCGGGTTACTCCACCCTCACGGGCACCTGTGTCCTTCCCCGCGAAAGTGAGCAGTGCACCAAGGAGCAGTTCACCTGCAGTCGATCCGGACAAGTGGGTGGATGGGCGGCTGACAGCCGGTACTTCTACGTGTGCGTTAGTGACGCGGCCAACGCGCTGTATCCGCTGATGATGAAGTGCCACGAAGGATTCGTGTTCAACAGCTACAGCTGTGTGCCTGAAACCAGGAGCTTGAGAATTCAGGCGAAGGAGTCTCCCACGTGCATGAACAACGATAGGTACCCGTGTCCCTTCCGAACCTCTGAAATCGAATACTGCAAGTGCGTTGATGGAGAACTGGAGGTGATGACATGTCCCACCGGCTTCCACATTGATAGTAGGATTCTGACCTGCGTGACTGATAGGATCTATCAATGCTCGGACTTTGAGGTCCTTAGCTGTCCCAATAGCTCCACCAAGGATGAGTATTGCATATGCATCGATCACCAGCTGCAGATCTATAGCTGTCCAGTAGGACAGTATTTCAATGCTGAGACTCTGAAGTGCCAAGCCGAGTCAGAGGAATAAGCTTCTTTCATAGTTCCAATAAATGGTTATTCAAAATATAAATTCCCATATTGCTCCCCTTAAGATAAGCGACAAGTAACCTGCCAAATAGCGCATAACTATAAACATTCACCAAATTTTAATAAGACCCCGTAACGACAACAATTCAATTTGAAGCTTAAGCCTAAGAAAGTGGAGGGAGCCTGATTCAATCGTCACATTCCCGCACCACAGGATGCAGGACGATCGAGGCTCCGTTGCAGCCCGTTCGATCCGAGATGAAGTCGTGGAAGTTGCTCTCCAGCGCCCACATGAAACGCTTGTGTCCCGGCAGGACCTGGGTGGACAGGCGGCAGTCGCCGCCCCGCTGCACCTCCTGCAGATTGGCGGCCTTGAAGCAGGTCTCCGAGTCCCACAGGTAAATGTCGTTCTCGCCCTTGTAGCGGAAGAAGAGCGAGGTGCCTCCGTCGGCGCCCAGGAGCACCGCCTGTTTGCCATAGGGCTTGGGACCCACGTCGATGATGGAGCCCGCTCCCTGGCCCACGCGCAGGTACTCGCCCTTGATGGAGTACAGGCGGGGGGAGCTCAGGTAGCTGAAGAACAGGGTGGAGGTGCCGTCCGGCTTCGAGGTGAGGGCCACGTACAGGACATCGCTGGTGGGGGCGGTGGCCTTGGGCAGGACAATGCGGTAGGACTTGTTGCCGGTGATGTCGTACACCAGGATGCTGCGGGCTCCAGCGTCAGCCACATAGCTGTGGTTGGAAGTTAAGGAAGTATAATGGGAGATGCGATTAGATATCGTGCACACAATGGGACTTTAATTGACTGGTGAATGGTATATGAGCCACACTTCTGAGAACTGCCTTGGGCAGATAAGATATGGGCCTCTAAGTGGCTAATTCAATTTTAATTTGCCCAATGATCATTGATTGAAAGCACGATTAATCGAATCTGGCGGTTGGTAAAAGCACTTCAATTGCACTTCAACTCTGGATTCCGTTTGATGAATCTCCGGATATTGTTTTCTCTCATTCATGCGTTCATTGTGTTAATAATAATAATAATAAATACGTAATAATAATAATAAAGCCACATTAATATTAATGTGAGGCGTGGTATTAATTTCATAGTTGAGGTATTTTAAAAAGTGAATCGAAATGTAATAAATGATTTTTCATGGCTGTAGCACTCACACGAATGGCTTGTTGTCCTTGGAGTAGTCGACCACGATGAACTGCAGGCGACTCTCGGAGGTGACCAGGTCGCTGAGGTCGATGCTCTTGACCACCTTGTTGTTGGCCGTGTTTATGGCCACGATCTTGGGACTGCACCTGCGGATGGGCTGCTCCAGAGTGTTGACAATGCCCACGTCCAAGGCCCACAGAAGTCCCTGCGCACGAAGAAACCATCATTAATTGCTATCAATTGCAGCTCATGTTGATTGTTTTCAATGTTTTCATTTGCTGGCGGGTAATTGAAATGTTGACGGCGTTAAAAATTCCACACTCGCAAATATGTGGCAAAAGCAAATGAGTATCAGCGAAAAGCACTGAATGGAAAATTGCGCAAATAAATAAATGCAGTTGCCTCGTTTGTTTGCTGTGTTTGTTATTGTTTCGTCGACTTTTGTGTAAATAAAATAAAGAAATCATTTGCATAAATGCAGCTAAACGGGAATGGCATTTAAATGAGAACGAATTGACGCCGACAATAATTGAAGGAAATCATTTAGTTGCAGCCTATGCTCGGAATTGTAAGTACATAGTTCATTTGCATTGGGGCTTACATATATGTATGTAAATAGTATATATGTAATATCATTGGGTTATCTGCGATGGCATCTGGCATTTCAAATTAAAGCTTACAAGTTCCCAAGTGCAATAGAAATGCACAAAACAAGGTTGGATAGCCTGTTCCAGGCATTTCCGAATTATTTCCGAGAACTTTTCACTGCATTTACATGTCACTTTTCAGCTGCACTCCTTGCCTTTTACAATATTCCATTTACCCAACCACTTTTTCAACCGTTTATTCTACCCTCCAGTTGCAAACTCCCAGTCACGAATTTTATTTGCAGCTCCTCGCTTTTGTCGCCCGTTTATTGGATTAAAAAAGCAATTTTTGGTCGAAAGCCGGGATGGCCGGTTAAAAAGGGCGCCCCGCAAAGGGTTAATGCGAAAACGACACCCTGCAGTAAAACTCCTCATTCTGATCGACTTTTTTGTGCACAAAAAGGTTATACTGCTACCACACTTTAATTTTTTTAAACTCGGCACCCAGTAAAATATGCGAAGCTATCAAATTCGTTCCTGTTCCCCTAAGAGCATACCCATGCTACCCTTTAATCCACCCACCATTAAAGTATGAATTGAGCATTTGGCAGAAATCAAGAAGGAAATGGGTCAAAAGTGCTATGCTGCCGCCATGGTGGCCAAAAAATAGCAGTGCGTAATTGAAGGCAGAAATGGCATTTTGAATGAGACAACTCGTATGAGCCCTAAAAAAAAAAACAAAAATGGCCCAAACAATACAGGCGTTAATTGCACTCACATTCTGATCGACGGCTATGTCCACGACGGACTGCAGCGCCTGGCAGTTGCCCTCCTCCTGGATGGCCCAGCACGGATAGGGGGCGATCTTGGTCAGGCACTCGCCCTTCTTCAGATTGACCTTGCCGAGGGTGAAGGGCACGCCCTGCTTGTATCTGGGCAGGGCCACGAAGGCCGAGTCCCGCTGCAGCTGGGCCCGGGTCACGATCACGTTCCGGGGCACATAGCGGCCGGACTGGACGTAGATGTTCTTGGTGGACTCACAGGGCCAGTGGAGGCTGCTGCCACTCAGCTGGAAGGTCAGTTCGGTCAGCGGGTTCTTGTCGCACTTGGTGCCCCCAATGGAGTTGGAGGCGTCCGTCGATTCGTCGGTGGAGGAGCTGTATCCTGCCAAGGCCACGGAGGCTGAGGCGACGAGTAGCAGCAGGGGCAGCAGGGGCAGCAGTGGCAGCTGCGACATTTTCGGGCGTTTCTTTCTGCGCTTTCCACAAAGTGAGCTTCTGCACTCGATTCACCACGTTGCTTAGAACTTAAAACTGTCTGAGCGACGGCAGACCAGCATTTATATATAATACCCGACGACTCTTGCAGCCGGCATCTGGAGCGTGTTGCAGCAAGGTCGTTAGATGCTTGACACGGGGGGAAACAAGTGGCTGTCTGGCGTGGCTACCACCCAGCCAGCACGTCTGGCCTACGCCGGAAATCGGCCACTCGGTTTCTAAGCAATGCGGAAACCGATGCGGAAAAGAAATGTAAATGTGACCCCTTCTACAGTGTGAGCTCCATCTGGATTACTTGATTTTTCCCAAACAAATCCCAGCAAATTTTCTAGATTTTTACCCCACTTATTTTCACTTTAATTGGCTTGATGACACTTTATGGCTAGTATGGCTAACTAAGCCTGCCTAATTAATCACTTCTGCTACTTTTATTAGTTTAAGTTTCCCAATACCAGTTTGTACTATGAGTCACTCTACTCCGTTCACTAAAATGGGCTAAAGTTGGGAAATTTGCTGCTGTCACTCATCGATCGCTTGTGCATCCGACGGAGAAGCAGTTACACCCCTTGGCGGGCAAAGTTCAGGGGTCACTGCGAAACTGTCGGCAAAGTGGCCCAAAAGTTCAATATCAATGCTGACGTCTGTGACCTGCATTTCTGCGACCGAGAAAGTTTCAGTTACTTGGCTTGTGTTACCAGCTATTTTGGCTGACACAAACATCTGTCAGCCCGCCTGCAGCTATCAGTTTTGCTTTTGGGGGGCGAAAGGAGAAAGTTCGGGGAGATGGGGCACATTATTCGCAGATAAGATTGCTGGAGAATCGGAGGAGCCCCACAGCCGTGTGATTCACACCCACAGTTTCGCGAAACTCTACCAAATTGATTTCATTTCTATTTTAAGATAAATGCAAAGGCGGCATTTTATCTCAGCCGGCAAATTTTAAGAGGCGCTCCAAGTTCGGGCAAATCAAGTCGGGGGTATAGCTCAGGGGTAGAGCATTCGACTGCAGATCGAGAGGTCCCCGGTTCAAATCCGGGTGCCCCCTGGAACCACATTTTTGGTCATATTTTTTTGCTAGCTACTGAAGGCTCTTTGTGGACTTAGGTGGTTTCCAGGCGGATTGAATTGAAGATTGAAGGCCGATGAACTCGTAGAAAACTCACGCATCGAATAGCAGCGAGTGAAAATGCTTTGACACATTCGGTTGGGCGGAGGAGGAGTCGGTGTCCAGCTGCGGAGTCCTTTGTTTGCCCCGCACCCCAGCGGAGCAACCCATGATGGAGCAGCACGTGCATCGAATTATGGCCAACGAAATGCTTAATCTCCTTACGGCAAATAACATTTCCCAGCAAATGACCATCGGCGGGTCAACATTTTGATAACCCTTTCATCGGGGTCAGACGGGCTGCTCCTTCCGCATGGCGGGATGAGCCCCAACCGGTCTGTCTATCCATAATGCCAAATTACATGCAGATTGAATTTTTGTGAATTCCGATTCAATAAACTGCCATAAGTCGCCCTCCCCCGATCGTAATCCCCGAATTTATGGCACCCACATGCCCAAAAGCAGGCGGATGTGATGTGTGTGTGTGTGTGTGGGCGGGATTGTCAGTCAGGCCAACATCTTCGGTGAATCTGTAGATAAATATTTATGGGCTCCAACATAAATAAAAGCAAAGTATGCGAATGGAAATTTAACGATGCTAAGACTCTTTTACACTGCAAATAGAGACCACAGATACACTTATTAGAAAGCTTATAATCAGCCATAGTTTATTCATCTCTAGACATTAAATGATTAAGATGAGTGAGCACGACAATCAACAATAAAATTGTGCACTAAAACTCAATATATTCATTCCATGGGTAGTGTATTTGTACGAAATATCTTCACTCATTTGGAAATACTTTCTCCTTGATATCGACAGATGCGTGCGAGTATAAATGCGAAATGTAAAATTCTCATTGATGGCACATTGTGTGCAAAAAGTGAATATTCCATATGCACACCAGATAGCAGCAGGGTGCCAAGAGCAATTTGTCGGCGATCCAGAATGGAAAGAAGCGGCCAAATAAATTCAATTATTGCAAAACAATTAAACAAAGATGGGCCACTGGATAAAGGCAATAATTTATGGCGATCGCAAAAGGTTAAGAGCCCATGTGGACAACTTTAAGCAGACGCAAACAAAACTTGGCCGACGAAAGAAAGCCAGCAAAGTGAAAGCAAAGCACATAAATTAGGCGAGTGGCGAAATGTATTGGAAGCTTAGCTTTAAACGCAGCTGATGACTTCTTAATACCCTGTACTGCAACTGTAAGCCCCTGCAAACTCTATCTCAGAACCAAGTTAAATCTGGTTTACTGATCAAACGAACCATATCAATTTTTGAGTAAGGACAATCATATAATACTCTTTCAAAGAGCAAAGAGCAGTCACATATTTTATATAAGGTATATAAGTGAGTTATAGCGCACCCTGGAATTCAGCAATTCCAAAGAAGTTTGCCAGAAGTTTTCATTTAATTTATGTGAAATTCCCGGCAAAGAAAATCGCTTTTCTCAGCACAAAGTTAAAAAAGCATAAACCTCATTTGGCCCATTTACCAAAAACAAATCAAAATCCAAACGTGACCACAGACAATTCATTTTGTACATTTTTCGCTGCTGCGGAGCAACAAAAAAAATGCCCAACAAATTATTGGCTTATTTGCGTTTTCAATTGGATTTTTATTGGCACATATAAATAAAAAAATGTGAACTTTGCTTTACTGAGCGCGGGAAAGAGCGAGCGCGTTTTAAAGAAGTCGCACATAATCCCCGACTTTGCCAAATGACGTATACGCCACGTTAACGGGCAATAAACAAAAACTGTCAATGTAATGTGTGGAAATGGGCCTGCGGAAAGTGGGAAAGTGGGGCCATGGTTTTCCCGAGCAGTGGGTGGTTTCCCCAGCTAATGGGGGTCAGTCGGTAGTCTCTTATCTACCCCCAAAACTTTTTTGTGGCTTTTTGTGGGAGGGAGGTAAGTGTTTACATAAATTATGTCAGATGAGTAGCCCGGAAATGCTTGTCATCAATTTTTTGCGCTCCATCTATGTATGTACATATGTATGGTATGTATGTGCGCTTGTCGCGTATAAATCATTCCGGGGAGTGGGGGAGAAGCCAACCGGAATGCGGGTTTCGGCTGACAATTTAACATGCCAAACACGTTGGTTTTGGTTTGGGGCGATTCCGGGTTGGACGCCCGTATCGAGGGCCTTAACCTATTTAGGGGCAATTACGGTGATGGAAATGGCGAAATGGGGAAATGGGGAAATGGCTCAGGAATTCTTCGGGGAAATCCCAGGGATGCTGAGATTCTTCTCCCACTCCCTCAATCACTCTGTATTGGCTAACTTATGGCTGGCTAAATCGCAGATTGAGCTCATTCTTTTGCCAGCAATTAATTTGCTAAAAATATCTACGGCAATCTGGAGACACTTGTTGGGCTTCCGTTTTCAATTGACTGCAGTAATTGCAATGCCATTTTGTCAGTCGATTGGATAATTGGAGAAGGAAAGTGCCCTTCGTCTTGGTCCTTTAGCTCCTTTGGAAATTTCTCAGGCTTCTGCAGTAATAGCTGGTTAGTAGTTATATAATGAATTGCTAACAATTTAATTAATGTATACAAGCTCATATTAATAGAACACGTTAAAGATTCAATTTCAACTACAAATGCTATTAGTTTTTGCTGGTAAACTCTTGCCAAGGTTATGCCGCTCGCAAAAAATCAGTCTAGAAGCTAAGAATTGGTTGCGAGGCACGTTGCCGATTTGTGGTCAGATTCTATGGGGTGTTGGGTTATATAAGCACGCCACTTGGCCAATTTGGGAAGCAGAACGCGCACGTCGTTGCCACACCATTAACAATTGCTTCCACGATGAGATTGCACTTGGTCGTGATCCTTGGATTTTGCCTGGCCGGATTGGCCCACTCGCAGGGCACCAAGTACGGATTGTGGACACCGGATCGGGCGCACTCCGATTCCCAGCCCATTCAGTGGACGGGTGGTCAGTTCGAGTTCCCCTGCGCCAGCACCAAGTCGCTCTTCAAGAGCTCCGGAAAGTTCATACCCAAGAATGTGATTGCCACACGGGCCCAGCTCATTGGAGACACCATCTATCTGGCTCTGCCGCGCTACAGGAAGGGAGTTCCGGCCACGCTGGTCAAGACCAGTGTAAAACCCGGCACCTGCTCCACCACCTTCAAACCCTATCCCTGCTGGGATCTCCAGGAGGAGGGCAACTGCAAGGCCCTGCAATCGGTTGTGGATTTGGTGGTGGATCAGAATGAGGTGCTCTGGGTCTTGGACACGGGTATAGTGAATACTCTGGAGACTCCGGTGCGCAAGTGTCCCCCTAAAGTGGTGGCCATGTCGGTGAAAACTGGCAAGGTTCTGAAGACCGTCTCCCTGGAGGGCCTGACTTCGAGCAGTTCCCGTCTCCAATATCTGGTGGTGGACTATGCTCCGGATGGCGGCTGCTTCGTCTACGTTAGTGATGCCGCCAATCGGGCCATCATCGTGTACAATCTCCAGGCGGATAGGGGATTCAGGGTGGTGCTGCCCAAGGCCGTTACCGCCGGCTGTCGGTCGAGGGATGTCCTCTACATAGCGCTCATCCGCCGGGATTGTGGCTCCACGGAACTGTACTTCACGTACCTGAGCACCAGCAAGCTGTTCTCCCTGAAGTCGGAGTATCTGAGAAGTGGAGTGGCCGATGGACGCATCTTGGGTGAGTTTGGTTTGGGCCCTTATCTAACATATTATATTGGTAATCTTTTGTTTTCAACTGTGAATTAATTGATGTACCCTTTCCAGATCTCGGCAAGAAGCCCAGTCGCATGGTCATCATCGGCACGGACAACGGCTCGGCAATCTTCTTCCGGAACGAGGGCGATGCGGAGGTGTACCGCTGGGACACGAACTCCACGTTTGTGGAGGCCAACTTCAAGCCGGTTTACCGCAGTCAGACCTGCCAGCTGGTGACCCATGCGGTGCCCGATTACAAGCGGAATACGATGCGAGTCCTGCAGAGCAACTTCCCGGATTACATGCAGAACCGCGTTGGCTGCGGCGCCATCCAGCAGTTGGGTCTGATGCAGGGCTGTTGGTAGCCATGTTAACACCCACTTTTGTCCATCACTCGCCCCCTACAAGCCAATCCGATCCAGTAGACCCCGAACTGAAAGCTGAAAAATCAAAAACTGAAAGTGCCATTGCAGTTACACGTAGATTGGCAATAACCGTGAATGGGTTGTGTTAAAGGGCCCTCGAGTGCTCTTCGTATTTGGTATTGGTGTTTTTTGTACATAAACTAACGACTTTGGTCGCTATTGTTGTTATCTAAGCTAAGCAAATAAACGTTTCATATTCGTACGGAACGACAGGAGCAAATATTTGAGGCTACTATATGTAAATCGGGAGTCCACATGTGCATGGACAGCATCTATTTTGTTTTAATAGCTTACTTCAAAGATTTTACTGCTGACAACTTTACTTTGCCGTAAAACTTGGGAAAAACAGCGACATTAATTAAGCTAATTGGATGTCCCGCTGTTAAAGTACTCAGTTGCCCTGCTTATACTCTTTGCCGTTCACTGGCGGAAAATCGAGAGGATCGAACTTCAGAACCTGGAGAAGTTGGGTGTGGAAAAGGCCAGGCAAGTGCTAATTGGAAGTTGGCTGATAAATTGCACGGCATCCCTTGCAGTGGCTTCCGATTCCGTATATTCCGCATATTCCACCGATTCAGTCGGAAAAACAGCCGCAAGGCGCCGCGGGAAATTGCGCTCGATATAAAATCAATTAATCAGCAACTCTGTCTGTGCGCTGCGAGTGTGACCTTTGCCCCGGGGGGCTGCGATATGGCTTCGTGCCGTGTTAACTACGCCCACTAGCAGTCTGGAGTGGATCACGCCGCAGCCCATGGAGCCCCAATAAATGTGACAATGCCACCCAGCTGTGCTCCAAAAATACCAAATGGTATAAAAGCCAGCCGAATCAACTCCAATCCCCCGCGTACTCGAATACTCCGAACCACTGGGAGTGGGAGCAGCTGCCACCGAAAAGGCCACGATAAACTTGTCTCCTCCGCTTGATTTACAAATGCTAAGCTTGGGTGTTTTGGCCACCAAAGAATTCATTTCACAACCAAAACAAAGAGTGGGACTAGCTTGCATAAGCTTGCAGCTTTGATACTGAACCAAAAACAAAGAAAGAAATAGACTAAAAAATTAAAAACCATGACAATTTACCTTTGTAAACAAACCTTGCTAAAACCTATGCATGTTACTCGTAGAGTAAAAGGGTATACTAGATTCGTTGAAAAGTATGTAACAGGCAGAAGGAAACGTTTCCGACCATATAAAGTATATATGTATATCTTGATCGATTAATAGACGAGTCGATCTGGCCATGTCCGTCTGTCCGTATGAACGCCTCGATCTCAGGAACTATACAAGCTAGGATGTTGAGATGAAACATGCAGCTTCCAGAGATATG
This sequence comes from Drosophila orena, assembly GCA_005876975.1. Taxonomy (NCBI): domain Eukaryota; kingdom Metazoa; phylum Arthropoda; class Insecta; order Diptera; family Drosophilidae; genus Drosophila; species Drosophila orena. The sequence goes on along the minus strand of VCKV01000006.1, from coordinate 12,576,786 downwards.
GACGCAGCGCAAGTTGGTTTCCAAATGTTGACACGTTCACTCCTACGCCCACAAACCGTCCAAAACTGTCTTTAAAAATCTGCATTTAAATTTGGAAATTTATTTTTTTTTAAATTTTTTTTATGTCATGATATTGTAGAAATTCAAAAAAATTAAAAAATGTCCAAAGACTGAAGTTCAAAAGTCCATAACATAACTTATCTTAATCGGATTCTAAAGTGGCATACCTCTAATTGTTTCTTACGTAATTATCTAAAAACCTGCATTTAAATTTGAAAATTAATTTTTTTTTTCATTTTTATGTAGTTTTCCGATGTTTTGATGTTGTAGAAACTAAGAAAAATTAAGAAATGTCCCAAGGATGAAGTTCAAAAGCCCATACCTCAACTTATCTTAATCAGATTTTAAAGTGGCATACCTCCAAATGATTCTGGAGCAATTCTCTAAAAATCTGCATTCAAATTTGGAATTTTATTTTTTTTTCATTTTTTTGTAATTTTTCTGATGTCATGATATTGTAGACATTCAAAAATGTCCCAAGCATGAAGTTCTAAAGTCCATAACTCAACTTATCTTAATCGGATTTTGAAGTGGCATACCTCTAAATGTTTCTGATGCAATTCTCTAAAAATCTGCATTCAAATTTGGAAATTGATTTTTTTAAATTTTTTTGTAATTTTTCTGATGCTATGATGATTTAGAAATTCAAGAATGTCCAAAGACTGAAGTTCTAGAGTCCATAACTCAACTTATGTTAACCGGATTTTGAAGTGGCATACCTCTAAATGTTTCTGAAGCTATTATCTAAAAATCTGCATTCAAATTTGGAAAATTATTTTTTTTTCATTTTTTTGTAATTTTTCTGATGTCATGATATTGTAGACATTCAAAAATGTCCCAAGCATGAAGTTCTAAAGTCATAACTCAACTTATCTTAATCGGATTTTAAAGTGGCATACCTCTAAATGTTTCTGGAGCAATTCTCTAAAAATCTGCATTCAAATTTGGAATTTTATTTTTTTTTAATTTTTTTGTCATTTTTCTGATGCTATGATGATGTAGAAATTCAAAAATGTCCAAAGACTGAAGTTCTAAAGTCCATAACTCAACTTATCTTAATCGGATTTTAAAGTGGCATACCTTTAAATGTTTCTGGAGCAATTCTCTAAAAATCTGCATTTAAATTTGGGAAATTTTTTTTTTTTAATTTTTTTGTAATTTTTCTGATGCTATGATGATGTAGAAATTCAAGAATGTCCAAAGACTGAAGTTCTAGAGTCCATAACTCAACTTATGTTAACCGGATTTTGAAGTGGCATACCTCTAAATGTTTCTGAAGCTATTCTCTACAAATCTGCATTCAAATTTGGAAAATTATTTTTTTTAAATTTTTTTGTAATTTTTCTGATGCTATGATGATTTAGAAATTCAAGAATGTCCAAAGACTGAAGTTCTAAAGTCCATAACTCAACTTATCTTAATCGGATTTTAAAGTGGCATACCTCCAAATGATTCTGGAGCAATTCTCTAAAAATCTGCATTTAAATTTGGAAAATTTTTTTTTTTTAATTTTTTTGTAATTTTTCTGATGCTATGATGATTTAGAAATTCAAGAATGTCCAAAGACTGAAGTTCTAGAGTCCATAACTCAACTTATGTTAACCGGATTTTAAAGTGGCATACCTCTAAATGTTTCTGAAGCTATTCTCTAAAAATCTGCATTCAAATTTGGAAAATTATTTTTTTTTAATTTTTTTGTAATTTTTCTGATGCTATGATGATTTAGAAATTCAAGAATGTCCAAAGACTGAAGTTCTAGAGTCCATAACTCAACTTATGTTAACCGGATTTTGAAGTGGCATACCTCTAAATGTTTCTGAAGCTATTCTCTAAAAATCTGCATTCAAATTTGGAAAATTATTTTTTTTTCATTTTTTTGTAATTTTTCTGATGTCATGATATTGTAGACATTCAAAAATGTCCCAAGCATGAAGTTCTAAAGTCATAACTCAACTTATCTTAATCGGATTTTAAAGTGGCATACCTCTAAATGTTTCTGGAGCAATTCTCTAAAAATCTGCATTCAAATTTGGAAAATTTTTTTTTTTAAATTTTTTTGTAATTTTTCTGATGCTATGATGATGTAGAAATTCAAGAATGTCCAAAGACTGAAGTTCTAGAGTCCATAACTCAACTTATGTTAACCGGATTTTTAAGTGGCATACCTCTAAATGTTTCTGGAGCAATTTTCTAAAAATCTGCATTCAAATTTGGAATTTTATTTTTTTTAAATTTTTTTGTCATTTTTCTGATGTTATGATATGTAGACATTCAAAAATGTCCCAAGGATGAAGTTCAAAAGCCCATAACTCAACTTATCTTAATCGGATTTTAAAGTGGCATACCTCTAAATGTTTCTGGAGCAATTCTCTAAAAATCTGCATTCAAATTTGGAATTTTATTTTTTTTTAATTTTTTTGTCATTTTTCTGATGCTATGATGATGTAGAAATTCAAAAATGTCCAAAGACTGAAGTTCTAAAGTCCATAACTCAACTTATCTTAATCGGATTTTAAAGTGGCATACCTTTAAATGTTTCTGGAGCAATTCTCTAAAAATCTGCATTTAAATTTGGGAAATTTTTTTTTTTTAATTTTTTTGTAATTTTTCTGATGCTATGATGATGTAGAAATTCAAGAATGTCCAAAGACTGAAGTTCTAGAGTCCATAACTCAACTTATGTTAACCGGATTTTGAAGTGGCATACCTCTAAATGTTTCTGAAGCTATTCTCTAAAAATCTGCATTCAAATTTGGAAAATTATTTTTTTTTAATTTTTTTGTAATTTTTCTGATGCTATGATGATTTAGAAATTCAAGAATGTCCAAAGACTGAAGTTCTAGAGTCCATAACTCAACTTATGTTAACCGGATTTTGAAGTGGCATACCTCTAAATGTTTCTGAAGCTATTCTCTAAAAATCTGCATTCAAATTTGGAAAATTATTTTTTTTTTTCATTTTTTTGTAATTTTTCTGATGTCATGATATTGTAGACATTCAAAAATGTCCCAAGCATGAAGTTCTAAAGTCATAACTCAACTTATCTTAATCGGATTTTAAAGTGGCATACCTCTAAATGTTTCTGGAGCAATTCTCTAAAAATCTGCATTCAAATTTGGGAAATTTTTTTTTTTAAATTTTTTTGTAATTTTTCTGATGCTATGATGATGTAGAAATTCAAGAATGTCCAAAGACTGAAGTTCTAGAGTCCATAACTCAACTTATGTTAACCGGATTTTGAAGTGGCATACCTCTAAATGTTTCTGAAGCTATTCTCTAAAAATCTGCATTCAAATTTGGAAAATTATTTTTTTTTAATTTTTTTGTAATTTTTCTGATGCTATGATGATTTAGAAATTCAAGAATGTCCAAAGACTGAAGTTCTAGAGTCCATAACTCAACTTATGTTAACCGGATTTTGAAGTGGCATACCTCTAAATGTTTCTGAAGCTATTCTCTAAAAATCTGCATTCAAATTTGGAAAATTATTTTTTTTTTTCATTTTTTTGTAATTTTTCTGATGTCATGATATTGTAGACATTCAAAAATGTCCCAAGCATGAAGTTCTAAAGTCATAACTCAACTTATCTTAATCGGATTTTAAAGTGGCATACCTCTAAATGTTTCTGGAGCAATTCTCTAAAAATCTGCATTCAAATTTGGGAAATTTTTTTTTTTAAATTTTTTTGTAATTTTTCTGATGCTATGATGATGTAGAAATTCAAGAATGTCCAAAGACTGAAGTTCTAGAGTCCATAACTCAACTTATGTTAATCGGATTTTAAAGTGGCATACCTCTAAATGTTTCTGGAGCAATTTTCTAAAAATCTGCATTCAAATTTGGAATTTTATTTTTTTTAAATTTTTTTGTCATTTTTCTGATGTGATGATGTTGTAGAAATTCAAAGAGGTCCAAAGACTGAAGTTCTAAAGTCCATAACTCAACTAATCTTAATCGGATTTTAAAGTGGCATACCTCTAAGTGTTTCTGGAGCAATTCTCTAAAAATCTGCATTCAAATTTGGAATTTTATTTTTTTTAAATTTTTTTGTAATTTTTCTGATGCTATGATGATGTAGAAATTCAAGAATGTCCAGAGACTTAAGTTCTTAAGTCCATAACTTAACTTATCTTAATCGGATTTTGAAGTGGCATACCTCTAAATGTTTCTGATGCAATTCTCTAAAAATCTGCATTCAAATTTGGAAATTGATTTTTTTAAATTTTTTTGTAATTTTTCTGATGTTATGATGTTGTAGACATTCAAAAATGTCCAAAGTCTAAAGTCCATAACTATACTTTTCTTAATAGGATTTTAAAGTGGCATACCTCTAAATGTTTCTAGCGTAATTCTCTAAAAATCTGCATTCAAATTTAGAATTTTATTTTTTTTTTAAATTTTTTTGTCATATTTTTGTCACCCAAATCCGCCCAAAACTGTCACGACCACAAGTTAAAGAACTTGAAAATTGTTTTCAATTTTTGTACGCAATTTCTACCGGCATTCCAGGAAATGTTGCAATTTCCCGTTGCAATTTCACTTGCTGAGTAACGGGTATCTGATAGTCGGGGAACTCGACTATAGCATTCTATCTGGTTGGGTCTTGCTTGAGTTGCAACTCCCAAAGGTCCAGAAAGTATATGTGTTGCTCTGGAAATGACAGATAAACTCCAAATTGAGTAGCTACAAAACTCATTAGTTTTTAAAATTCAAGGAACAAAATCCCTTCCCAAGGGCATCACAAAGTATGTCTTTGATGTGGCAAAATACGCAATAAGTATATTTGTTGAAGTACCGGAAAGATAACCGGAGCCCGCAGACAGTCGTTTTTGATGCCTACTGTGTCAAAAACAAAAACAGAATGCTGCAAAGACGGCAAAGGCGGCAAAAAGGCAGTCAAAAGGCAGTCAAAGGAACGTCAGGAACGAAAGCATAAGTCCCGACGGGAGTGACAAACGATTTTCCGCTGCACAGGTTTCCCCAGCCTCATCTTCCCGACGAGGAGATGCACGGAAAACCCGGGGTGTAATTAAATTATGCCCCGAAAAGCTGTATGAATATTTTAATTCGTTCTGCGCATTTTCAAAGGGGCGCAACCAAGCGGAAAGCCCTGAAGTTGTGAAACTTTTAAGGCCCCTTAAATTTGCACACAACAATTATTTCGGTAGCACAAGTTAAGCTTGCCGGACATTTAAGAGATGTCTAAAGCCATTTTAAAGCCTCCGCCGCCAGAATAAATCAACTTCAATCCGCAGGAGATTGACAGACGAGAGAGTTCCTCCGCTTCGGCACCCAAACTGACTGGGGGACTAGGGACAGGGACTGTCAAAATGCCACCACCGAAGCACCGAACACAAAAGGACCTCCGCAGACCCAAAGGAGCGGTGGGACACTACTGTGTGGCGCCCACTTGAAGTGGGTTCGACAGGGAGTGGCAGCTTCCCTCAAATGCTTTGATTTCTTTTGTACTCCGGTGCCTGAATGGGACAAAACATTCGAGGCACCACTTCTCCGGTTAATCGAAAAGCGAGAAAATCGTCAGAGCATCGGGCTCTAGTGGAAAATTGCAAATGAAAGCGTGAACACGAAGCGCAAATAAATCTGTTAACAAAATATCAACAACTTTCGCCGGCAGCTGTGCCCACTGCCAAGGAGCCTTTAAAGTTTTTCCAGCAGATAGTTCGTGTTTCGAATCTTCTTTTAGAAAGATTTCACTGGAAGAAATACTCTTTCATAACTCGATAGTAAGCTGCACAAAATGGTAGATACAAAACTATCAGAACGCTTCTTAATGACCTTTGATGTAGGTGCATTATTGAAGGTGAAAGAATAGTTAGTACAAAGTGAATGTACATATTATTCAAGTGCTTTTCTCCAAGTGTATGTTCCCTCGCATTGTCTGACGTTTCTGCATTTCCATATGGACTGAGAGGATTATCGCTACGGGGTCCAAAAAGCTGCCCGCAACGCAATCCTGTTCTGCGGTTGGGCTGCCATGGCAGCGGAAGCTTTTCGGCCGTCGCCCCTGTCAAGTCAGCACATCCTGTCCCCCCGACTTTCCCCAAATTTCCCCGACTCTTGACACGCGTCCATTTTCCGCTAACACGTCAACGCATCTCTTCATCTCCATGTGAATCTCCATTGGGAGACAGAGGGCTGGAGGGGCGACGTCTGAGTGGTATCGGATATAGTTGGGCCACTCAACGCTGCTCCCGGGGCGAGCTTTAATGCAAAGTAGCTAACTGGTTTAGAGACACGCCCCCGGCGTATGTGGCTGGGGGCGGGGAGTGGGAAATGGAAAATGGCCAAGGCGTAGGCCAAAAATGGGTGCAAAATGACTTCCGACCAGGCTTATTTTAGACGGGTCACGTGCTGGCAGGAAAATCAACAATAACGGGCGAATCATACACAAGCGGAAAAACGACAATTTTCTTATGGGTTTTTAAATCTTTAAGCTTACACAGTTTGTAAATAATTTAAGTCCGTTTAAATAATTGAAATATAGATGTTTCATTATGGGATTGTATGCTTTATATTCATATCATTAATTAAAATAGAATGCACTTTTTAAGGCACCGCCTTTTACAGTTTCCCATGTCTCACTTAAATACATATTTTTTAATATTAATATTATTTGGGTATTATATTTCGTATTATCCAGCTATTCTTTATTTTCCGTATACATTTATAATTTTCGGCCGAAGGATAATCGAAGTTCTTTTGTGGCTTGACGGCAGATCGATGCAATTGAAAAATAATTGAACATCTCGAACGCTTATTGAATGTCATTTGGAAATCCATGGGTGTGCGGATGTGTAGGCTCCCGAAGGACAATGAGGAGGAGGAGCAGAAGGAGGCGGATCTGGGCAAGAACTCGCATATCTAATGGATCCCCGCCACGTGCAGGCATTCCACATTGTCAACGCTCCGCATTCCTACGGCCAAACACGATGGGAAAAAGGAAAATTATTGATTTGGTTTTATCGGCACTTAGGCCCTAATAATTGAGATCCTCGCCTTTGGCCCACTTTTTTGCGCAGCAAAAGAGACGTGTGAATCCTGGGCTTGAAACGTCAGAGTCCTGTGCGAAATGTGACATAAATTGAAGGATGATTTGGAAAAGGGAAATCTGAGTTTTCTTTTTTGGGGGAAGTTAATGCCGCCCTCGGGGGCTTGTCAATCAGAAATCTTTTCAAACTGAAGCCCAACGCGGCAGGAATATATTAACGAAAGCGCGAATTAAAGTATATCTTCTTAAAGAGATTTAAATGAAATTATTACAATACTACCTGAACTTAATAAAAAGCTAAAAGCGAAGGAATAAGTAAGTTTTTAAGCAAAATCTGTTTACTTCTCATTCCTCACATAGCTTGTTTTCACAACCAATTCTATTTAGATAAAGCCCACTAAAATGCTGGAGAAATCATGTCATAAACTGCTGACGTTAATCAACATATGCTTTAAAATAAGCAGTGAGTAAGAGGCAGGAAGTAAATTGAAATGCAAACATAAATTTCGCCAAATAGATCCGCACATAAATCTAACATGAAGCAGTTGCGAAATAAAAAGTAAATAAATACCAGCCCAAATAAGATAAACGAACGTTTTACGAGCACTCGAAGGGGATTTTAAACACATTCGCAGCAGGCTTTATTAAAAGGCCGTTGTAGTTGGGAAAAGTGGAAAAAGTGGCGGGGTGGGTAGGTAGTCGTCGCAGTTTATCATTTCATTTGATGATTTATTACCCATACGCCAAGGGGTCCGAAAAAAGGGTTAACTGCCATATGGACTGGCTGGTGCTCCATAGATTTGACCAGCAAAAAGTTTGGCTAAATATACTTTTGGCGGGCTGAAAGTTCAATAAAAACCTTTTCATTCATAAAAGCAAATCGAATGGGATCCACTGAAAAAGCAGCAGCAAAAGCAATCGGAAAATCCAAACTTCTGCAAAGGAGAGAAGAAAAGTTTTTTACACTCTCTCCCTGTTCAAGGAAAATTGTTTTTCCGGCTCTCTGTTTTGCACAGACTGTGCAACTTCAACAAGTCGTCCAGCTGTTGCCTTCTGTGGATGCCATGTGGATGCTGTCTTCCGCCCAGCTGCACCAGTTGCTTCTGGTGGAACGCATTTTTCCCCTGGGTTTCCCTGGCTTTTCCGAACAGCTGTTCGACCGCTGCCGCTGCCGGCGTCGACGCCAGAAAGCTGGCAACACTTTCGACAGGCGCGCAGGAAAAGCCGACCGTCGATTTCCCGAGAGCTCGTGGAAAATCGCGAGCAGCTGCCGCTCGAGTTCTTCGCAGTTTTTCAGTTGGTTTTCCATTGCGGTGCCGTACGCACGTGTCTCGGAGTTTTCCCGGCTGAAAATACAATTCGAAAACGTCGGATATGTGCCCCCAAAGATGCAAAATCCCAATAATTGCTATTTTCGGTTAAGCGCGGTGCAGTGAATTTTTCGTAATATAAGTTTTTCGATTTGTGTAAGTTGGCTTCTCGCATTCGCATTTTCATCGGCTGGTCAGTGAACTTTTGGTCATTTTAATCGCATTTGGTATCTGACATCTGTTCATTTCGCCCAACTTGTATTTCATTTATGGCTGAAAAAGGTTTATCTGATTAGCATAATGGGATCCATGGGGACAGTGTGCCTAATGTCCTGCAAATTGTATTCAGTGTAATTTTCTGGGTGTGTACCATTTGATTGATGTAGGTAGCCCAGTAATAAGTTATAAAGAAGAAAGAAAAAGCTGCCCGAATGATTAAGAAAGGATTCTTAATGGGAATTTTAATTCGCTTTAAATGAGTTAAGTGAACTTGCAGCTAAACAAGATATATAAGTCTTTGAAGAAACTTTTCTGGAGCCGTAAAGAAATGTTCGCTTAAAGAAAGATCTCAAGTGGTTTCAGAAAATGGTAAATATAATAGTGCACTTGGTATCGTGAATTATAGGAAGTTTTGTTTTGAATTTCATTCTGCTCTGTGAACTACATCTTTTTGATTTCAAAGTTTTTTTTTGCATTTCCGATTTCTGTCTATTCTCCGCAGAATAAACACTATTTCTGAAATTATTCGTTGGAAAACTTTAAGAATTAATTGAAGGCATGTGGACTTTACAAAGTAACTGAAAATGTTTGTAGATTTTTCCACCCATCTGCATTTTCGGGGAACTTTTCTGCTTTATTTCGGCCACAAATTTATTAAAGGCCTCCGCAAAAGTGCAATCCATGGGCCAGAATCAACTGGCAACTAGGGAGCACTTCGGAAAAACCGATGGAAAACCTGAGAAGGCCGTGGCAAAGGAACATAAAATACATGTGATGCTCGCATCTTGTCAATGAACAAATAAACAAATAACACGGGATTGGGAATGGGACAACAAACATTGTTTGCACAAATGCGGGAAAGTCGTAAAAAGTGTTGTAAGCATGAAATTTGAATTTCTAAGAAAAATATGGGAAAAAAGAAGCATTCGTTAGGGGAAACAAACATAAAGTAAACCTCAAACAAATGTATACAAAAATTGCTGGCGTTTCGCGCTAGATTCCTTTTGGGCTTCTTTCAACTTTGCGCAATGCCTGCTGCTTTTTTATGGCCACAATAAATAAAAGTCAACTAGAGTAGAAAGGACACTGGCAAACAATGGACAAAATGTTGGCTTGCGAAAATGTTTGCACAGTCGAAAAGTAGCAAGCAAGCAAAAAAAAAAAAGGAACCACCGAATGGCGGTCCAGATAGCGCAAAGTTTTCTAATTTCCCTCAAGGAAATTGCGGTGCAAGCCTTTCGAGAACCGCCAGTCATGTCAATAGAAGATACAATGCATAAAACTTTCAATTTATGGACATCCAGAGGGTTAAGAGCTCGCAGCAATTAGTACCATGTGCGAAATCGCAATTCTCGCAGCTGCCGAGAGGCCATAATGCCACCCAATTTATGCACTTGCCCGCTGGCTTTAATTGCCAGTCGATGTGTTGACACATTTAGCCGAAGCAGAAGACCGTAAATTGCGGTACCAAATTGTTGGCACACCCATGGCATCATGGAATGTCATCATGGAGCAAGAGCAAGAGTCGCCGCCATGCACTTCAATCCATCCCAATCGTGTCCAATCCCAAGTTCGGCCTCTTTCCAATGCCAAATCCCATCGAGTCCATTGTGCGGAGACCTGAACTTTTCGGTCTCGGTTAAGTTGGGCAGCTAATTAATACTGATGCCTGCTGCCAGCTGCCACCGCCACTGCCAGAGTCCGGATTCGGTGTCTCAGCCCAGATGAGACAGTAATTGTCCGTTGTGGTTCGGTTTTGGCCAGGCCAGAACGACGGCTCACGACGGAGCACGTGCCACTGGCTCAAACCCAAGCCCAGTCAATTGCCAGCGGCTCTTAGCAAAGGCAAACTTTGGTTGCACAGTCGGCGTGCTCTTGGTTTTGAGTATCATTTAAATTAATTGCCGGCGTTTAGCTCACAAAAGAATGTAGAAACATTTAATTTGTCGGGCCTTTGTTTAACAAGTTCTGTATTACATACATATCTTCTTAAGGTTCTTTGACTCGTTTTTCTGTCTTCAGGCATCGCATTTTGTTTAAAAAGAACCATATCATCTGAGTTCATAAAAAAGTAAGAGGTAATTCAGCTTGATACTAAAATTTAAGTAACCTGTTGTCTTCCTCTCATATTAAATATTAAATACAATTGCCAAACAATTGCATTAATGCTTAAAAGTCGTAACTAATTAGTTAGTTAGTTGTTTTTGTGGAATGTTACAGAAACTAGTTTTTGTCCTCCAGGGCGTATGCGTTATTTAGCTTTAGTGCATTACGCATACGCCACGTCGGCCGCTGGCTTTTAAATCCCAGGCGTCAGAGCGTAAAATCATAATTCCCATTATCGTTGTATAATAATTTCCGTCGTTTAAGCCAAATAAGCGACGTCAAGGTTGGAAAGTTGAGCAGTTGAGCAGTTGAGCCACATGTGTGTCTGGCATAAATTGTCAGCTCTTTTTATGCAGGAAGTGGGGACATTTTACAGTCTGTTACAAAGTTTAAGGCTGACAGAAGTTTGGTCCGCCCATTACGTTCGTTTGTTAGCAAAAATAACTGAATTCAAATGAGGGCGGGTCAAAAGATTTATGCTCATTTCTTTGGGTAGCCGCATTTCTGCCGAAGTCCGATAAAAGTAAGACGAGCGAATGGCAGGCGGGCTATTCATCAGCTATCTAGGCACACGATGCCGAAGCAAAAGGAAAATGGATGGAAGCCCCTTAAATGGATCAATAATTCACATTGCCAGTGCCGAGCCTGGGATACTTGGGTTTGGGCGGCGGTCTACTCATACCAGTACATACATCCGAGCACTCGAAAGCCTGGCTGCGTAATATTTTCATGCAACGCTAAATGCAAGGTCAGATCTAGTGGCCCCCATCATAATCGCAATCGCAAAAGTTTCACATGTGCCATGCATGAGCGGTCCATAACCATATCTCGTATTTATATCACTACTTCCTTCCCTTCGCTTTCGCCTTTCAGCTCGGTCGGAAAATAGCATTGCATAAATCTGGGCGAATATTACGCATACGCAGCATGGTCGTGCGGAAGCCATATCAAGCGGCATATCATCTTGCCATCTGTCAGCGCAGCGCGCAGCAAATCTCAGCCATAAATGATGACTGCATTTAAATGTTGTTTTTGCCGATGCGTTCTACCAAAAAGTCAGTGTGAATTATTCGGTCCTCGGGGAGCTTGTTTAATTAAATTAAATGCATCTGGCAAGGAAAGGATGTCGCATCGCATGAGCACTAGAGGGGAAACTACGAGCGTCAGTAAATGCTCGTAAAGTACCGAGAAGAGCCATTAGCGGATAAGTCCTTACTTTCGTCTTTCATTTACGGGCTCAACAGTTTCCCAAAATACAGATTTTAGCCTGATTTGCAGCTTCACCGTCTTGTATTTAAGGCACTTAAAGTGCGCATCAGTAAACTAAGACAAATGCTCATTGCATTTAAGAAGAGTAATTGAAAGTTTGGTGTACTGCAATATCCTTTTATCACTGTGTAATGTATCTGTCAGTTCGCAGGATGTGTGGCTGGGAAATTGGCAGATAAACTTGACTATCTGAATGCAAGCACATTATTGGAAGCATAGAAGCTTAAAGCCGCCGACAAGATAGATCGAATGCAATTATTCTGATGGCGCCTGGCGCAGAAATAACTATTTTTGGCCAGCTCTTTAAGCTCAAGTGCTTTATTTGGGGGCAAGGGACTTGGACTTGGACTTTCACTTGGACTTGTACTAGGACTTGGACCGACACGCTCGTGAAAATAAACAAAGTCAATGGCAGCGGCAAATAGACAAAAGACGCGACAGACAGCGGCCCTTAAAAGATTATAAAAGGAGCGTGGAGTGCTGTGGGTGGGTGGATGTGGGTGTGGATGTGGATGTGGATGTCTGATGGCCAGACAAACTGTTGCTCATGCCCCATGAAGCATGGCACGGAGCATAAGTGGAAGTCGTATCGTAGATGGCTCTCATTATTTCTCTTTTTGTGCATTCTTGGCTTTCTGTGACTGGCTGATAGCTGTCGATACGGAATCTGAAACAGTTATCAAGCAGCCGCAGCGGAAAAGTTACGATTCAGCAATATTCCTTTATGTTTATGTCCAGTTTTGTGGTCAGCTCTTGAAGAGCTCTTTGCCAGAGTTATGAGTTTCTTGTCCTGTCACATAAACACGTTCAGCACCGAAAACGGAGATCTCTCCATGCTGCTGGCACAATACAAATGGGATTTTCAGTCAGGTCTCTAATTTACATACTCGTATGCTTATCAGAGCCCGCCAACAACATATCATTCCCACTGTCCAATTTCTCAGCTCGAGACTTTTGTGCAACAAAAGAAATGGAAATTGCACTGAGACAAGGCATCAACAAGCTCCCGGCAGTCAGACAGATGGCAAGTCGAAACTTCTGGGAAAAAGTCCTTGCCGTGGGCCGGAAGGACAAAGGGTTGGCGGGAGGGAAAGACTTTTGCGGCATAAACAGGAAGCACTAAGGACGCATTACCTGCTGTTGACATTTCGCAGGCACCCAGGCATGGAACGTGAGGTCTTCGGTTCAGAGAAGATCTAAGGTCCTCCCTTTCGCCCACTGAGCACTGGTACACTGCTATTCTTGCGCCATGCTCGTTACCTAAAGACTTTAAATATGTCTGGCTTAATTAAGGATGCACTAGGAGAAAACCTGAATGTTTTTCAGGTTAAAATACTACTACCTTTAAAGCCACTGCCTTCCAAAAAGCGAGTAGAATGCTTTACACTATACACACTAAACGCTTTCTAAAGCATCTAGTTAATTTTCCGCCATTTCTCCCCGTGTAGTATAAAGGTTTTGGACCATTGAAAGTGACTTAAAAGAGATTTCATCCATAGCTGCAGCAGGCAATCTCGTAACTTTGCCACATCTGTTTCATCTGTGTGTGCTCTAACAAGGAGTGACTTGCACTTCAGTTGGCCATTTGCGGCAGCACCTTCTGCCACTATCCGATGGCCGAAACCCGCATGTCATTGTCAGTCATCAGAGCCCTTGGCCATCTACTTTTACCGTCCCACAGCCACACGCCTAATTCATTCATTCATTCATTTATTCATCGTGTGCCCGCACCTTGCTTTGGCATCGTAATCGATCGCTCCAAACGGTTCAATTGCGCTGATGGCACTAGACCAACTTCACTTGGCCAACAATTCTCCTGTGCCAGCCAATCATTCTGTGAGTCATGCTGCAAAAAGCTACAACTTGTGCACGGAGCAAAAGAATGTGTTTGGCATGTGCAAGTCACGAATAAAAATTATTATATTGTTTGTACAAATCTAATTTTATTGGCAGTTGAATTGGGCTGTTCATAACTTTATATGTGCCAGCAAGCCATAAAATGTAATAGTCATATTTTGTAATTGAGTCTTCTAAGCATTATTTCGTATATACTGAAGAAATGACTAAACTAATAAGGGCAAGAAAGCTATAAAAGCAAGGATATTGAATTCTGGTTCGTTGCTCTATGTGTAACTTTGTTGCTTTTATTGGAGACCTAGCAATTTATTAAATCCCAATCCCTCTTCCACAGTTGGTGGTGATGCTCGCACGTGAGAAACAAGCTCTCAAATGGAGAATAATGGCCGGATTGGCGACCTACAACCTGTGCACCCCGAAAATGCATGTCAATGGCCCAAGTTGTGGGCGGTGGGCGGTGGTCCGTGGACGGTGGGCGTGGCAGCACGAGCTGACAGTCACTGGCATTCACTTAGGGCCAAGTACTTTCCTCGGGCCCTCGACTGCTGCCAAGAGTAGTTCCCGCTCAGGTTTCTCAAGTTCGGCTTGCTCCGAAAGTAACATGTCCGAGAAACACTTTGCCATTCGACTTCTCCGGCAGCCACTCACTTGGTCTGAGATTTCCACGCGCGGCACCCGGAAAAGTTCCGCGTGGAAAACTGGGGGGTGTTAAGAGCTGTGCTGTGGTGTTGCTGTGTGTGCAAGTCTCGAGAGCCCTTAAGTGCGTTACAGGCCACTTGGCCTTGTCTTACAGCAAATCTCCCACAATGCAGCAGTCGCCATTTTTATTCAGTATTCACATTCATTCAAATTCAAGAATACTACTCGGCTTAGTGTAATTTTCTCGAGTTGCCTAAAGCTGCTTGACCCAATTTTTTGTTCGAGCTTGCTCAAAGATTTCAGTTTCGAGTCTTTAAGTTCTCTTTCTGTGCAACTTTAACTTAATTAAAACACTTGCTTTGATTCTGACTTTGCTTAGTTAGTAGTTGGTGTAGGCAAAGCCTCCAAAACAATTCAAGTGTCCGACCGGAAAAGTGGAAATGTACCAAATGGAAAAGCAAATAGAACGGCAGTGGAAAAATTCCGAGCCACTGGGCATTCAGTTCAGGTTGGCTTGGTTGTAGAGGTTTCGAGTCCTTTTTGGGCAGCTCAGCTCGATTGTCACTTCAAGGTAACCGAGCGTTTTGTAGCCGTCTTTTGTTCGCCTCGCCTTTGTCCTCCCACCTGAATTTGTTACCTTTGGTCAAAAGCACAAGAGCTGTGTAAATTTCGGGACTCGCTTTAGAATTCCCCTCCTCAATATGCATTTTCAAAAGCAGATCATAAGATGGCCAGCGATGCAGGACTAGTGATGGTCTGGTCCATGGGCTGTAGTTTCTTCTGTTTCTTGGCAAGGTTCAGAGGACTTGAATAAGCATTCCATAAATAAAGAACTGGTTGTGAACTGCACTCTTCCATCGCTGATGGAATCTCCACCTCTTCAATATGACTGCCTGGCCTTAATCGTGGACCAATCAGCCCTCGGTAAATGAAAATCCTCGTAAGTTGGGTTGCACGTGAAGAGACCCATAGAAATTACAAAAGCCTGCGCCATAAAATGCGAAAAACCTGAGGAGCGGACCAACGCCCCCAGCAGCCCTGGGGAGAAAACTTAATTGCAGCATGTTGAGCCTGGGTAACAGTGCGTATGAGCAATATAACGCCAACAAGTCGAAGGTGAATGCATGGGGAGTGCACGGAAACTGAAAGGGGCGCAGACTTTTCCCAACACAGGCCCCAGTTTAATTCCAATGCCCTCGTCGCTTCATGTGTGTCTTTGTGCGTGCCTCCCCGGGAAAAACTAACAAAAATGCAATTTATGCTGCGTCTTCTGGCCGTGAAGCGTTCCGCAAGTCGATGGGCATATAAAAACCGGCCATAAAGTACGACAAACATGCTGCCATCACACGCCTCATGTGAGAATGCCATTTAAAATGTGTTTTAAATAGGCAAAAACGGTGCAAGCTGTTGGGAAATAAACATAAATAAGGCAAATGGTCGGGTGCTGCGTGCACTGGCGAAAAAATACCATAGTTTCAAAGCGTTCAACGTTATTAGACATCTTCTAATATTGGCTAGAAGTGCGCAGCGGCGTTAGAATGCCGAGCTTAAAATATACCTTTATAAGTGACCTTCAAGGCTAAGTGAGAATTACTGCATTTTTAGTTGGTACTTCGACTTTTTCCGAGTGCACAGGTGTGCTCCAAATATTAATGACGTTAACGTAAAAAAATGTTGAAATTTCCTAATGAATATTATTCGCACACACGCGTCGAATCGCGGAGGCAACGGCTATCAGCCACCAGGTATGCAGAACCAAATTAACATTATCCAGCGAGAACTGCCACCCACAATCCCCACACATTGATTAGAGTGTATTAGTATGTGCGGCACGGCAATGGCTCGGAGTTAAATGGAGCGAGGCGTGGGTCCTGATGCCCCAACTGTGATGAGGGGATCAGGATCAGGTGGAGCCAAAGGTGCTGGTAAGCTGGGGCGCTATGACTTACCCCCAGGGTCTGGTGTCAGAATGAAAAGTTATCCGGGCGGACAGAGCTCACGGGAAAGGAAATATTATTCGAGAAAGTATTGAACAACCTCAGGGCTTTTGATTCTTCAACGAAAGGAGAGGCGAGAAAGTTTTGGGGCAGGACTTCTTAATTGCGAGTTCTACATTGCTGCTGGGAAACTTTTTTGGCAAATTAATGAGAAATGCCTGTAAAACATTCCAGGCACAGCAGACAGTTGGGCACTTGAAGTGCTTTCCATTTATATGGTCTATCTACTATATCCATTACTTGTGGATTTTAGCAACTTCAGCTGGGATGATATGAAATTTATGCATTAATAAGGCAGTATCAGCAACAATTTACCCCGAGCCAAAAGCAAACAATTGGCCATGGCCAGCTGGTTTCGGGCAAGTAATTTAATTTTATTATGACATAGCAGTTAAAATGTTTGACTATGGAAAATGGATGGTGCTCTTTTTCTGGCCCTTTCTATTTCTCTTTCTCTCTCTATTTTTTTTTTTTTTTTTTGCGATGTCGTCTAGTCGCCACCGAAAGGCGTCTGGAAATTCAGTTAACGCCATTATGTTTTTTGCCCTTCGACGCACACTAAATGTTGTTAGCTGACGGCTTGTCCGCCAAATTGATGGCGCTTTAATAGAAAGAAAATTCGGGGAAATAAAAACCGTCGAACCGCGAAACACCAGCGGCAGCAGCAGGTACTTGATAATAAATTGAAAAATAATATTGAGCAGACTTTGCCCCAGTTTTTGCTCCTTCGGTTCCCTTAGCTCTCGCTTTTGCTTTTGCTTTTGCTTTTGCCTTGCTTTTGCTTTTGCTTTCTTGTTTGGGGATTGCCTGTCATGTCCTTGCAATCGAAATTCGTGGCCATTGCGACATGAGGACGTGCTCGCCACAAGTGCCTGGGATTGTATCTTTGGTAGAATTGCTGAGTCCATACACTGGGAATAAAGTGTTACGTTGTCAAAGATAGCAAGTTGACAAATAGTGAGTATTAAACGTAGGAAAACCCCTTCTCACTCATCACTCATCACTCGTTATGAGTATTATTATTTTCAAATGAGTGGCAGCATGTGTGATTAAGGAATGAGATTTCTTACAGTGCAGCTTTCGGCTTTAGTGTGCAACAGGATGCTAGCAGAATGGAATTTTCTTAAAAGGGTCTCCTTGCACTCGAATTTCCCACTTTTCCTAAACTTTGTCATCGGAAAATTTGGTCTGCTTGTTAGGTTTATATGGCAGCAACGGATATTATTTTCCTAGCTCGACAGCCAGCATTGCGAAGCGGAAAATATAAACTGCACAGAAGAGTTTCCGCTGTCGATGAGCCGGGGAACTACTATAGATACCAGCACCAGCCAAAACCCCATAAATTCCTATTCGACATGGTTTTGTCTTCAAGTCGGAGCTAAACTCAATTTATGGGTGAAACAGCGGAAGTTGATTGCTTTTTAAAAATGAAATTAACTTTTACTGCATGCCACACATTTACTATTGGATTAGCGGGCAGAAATTTAATGGCAGCAAATTAAGTGTTGCAATTAATAGCCAATAAACTGTGAAATTAGTTGCAGCTTTTATGGATTTTCTGTAATGACATTAGGATAATTAAAAATGTTTAAATCGCTAATTACGATATGTGTATGGATTTTATGAAATCTCCCAATGGGTTTATGGGTATCTGCACATTTCTGTCGAGTTCATCGAGTTCAAGTGTGAAAAATTCTGCATTAGGCAGCCGAATTAATCCAGAAATAGAACCATTGTCAGCAGTTCATTCACGACAATGAGGTGTGAAAAATTCTATTTATCGCTGTCCGACTTTCTGCCGTGTGTCCCGTTTACTCGTATGTGGGTGTAATAATTTATTAATATTTTATACAGCAACAGACAAAGGGAATAATCGCTGGAGAGCCGGGGCTTATGCTGCTAATCAACTGCCGATTGCCGATGGCAGGCAGAATTCCACTGTAATAAACATGTCGATGGGCAATAAAGCAGCGATGGGATGAAATGGCCTAGACTACAACAATAAACAAGTCCGATAAGCCGGCCAGATTAATATCATATTCCGTGGGCCCTGGGCAAACAAATTAAAACGGAAAAGTGCCAGCTCACACACCCAAACACACGGTTAGCTGCTAAATTGAAATGAATTGCTGAGCCAGCATTATGGCATACATATGTCTCCACTTGGGGGGAAAGTGGGATGGGGAAGTGGGAAGTGGGGATAATGGTTATATAATCGAAGTAAATGGCGTGACACTTGGCACACATCGGCATTCATCAGTATTCATAACCACTGCAGTTTCAATTAACGCAGATTGAAATATTAATTCTCTAACTGCGCAGCAATGGTTAATCATTCATGAAATACTGGTTTATTAGGCGCTTCCTGGCTATAAATCGAGTTTACTGCCCTCGAAGTAGGCTATCATAATATTATACCGCTGTGTCCCGCTGTTCACTGCAATTAAAATAATGAATTGCGATCCAATCAAAGCTAATTAAGTAATGCTGCTGCCATTGTCCACACTGTAAATGAGTCCAAATATAACCGACGAGGTGAGTCGTGGAAAATGCACAGGAAAACTAATCAGTGCCAAACAGCACAATGGCCGGAAAAGAGTTGGCTGCAACTTAAATGGACTTGCTATTACCTTGAAAATGGCACCGAGATGCCTTCAATTTGAGTCCAGTGCTGGAAACTATTAGTTGGAAAAATGAGAAAACTTTTCAGGCTAAAGTAACCAACTATAATATTCCCTTTTAATGACCGTAGTTGCTAAAAGAACGCTTTATTGTTCTACAATATCTGTGGAAATACATTTGCCATTCACTGACTGCTATTGCAGGAGGGATTTTCCGGAATTGGCCCTAAAATATGCAGTTGAATCCTCTGTGAGCGACAACCGTTGACATGTTTGTGGGTGATCCCAGGGATTCCAACTCCTCCATGACCACACGACATCCAACTGTCCGTGTTTGCAGCCGCTGAGCCAAAGCGTTTTCTGAATGCTTAATTACAGAATGCGCTCATGTTTGGGCGCCGACTTTTGGGGCGCCTCAGTTGGGCAAATATTTGAGTGGGAAAGCGTTAGCACTCGACATGTTGACACTTTCCCCCCACGCAAATGCACATTTATAGATCCAGTCAAATCGATGAGCAAATAGCCCCGTAGTCAATGGGCAAGTACAAATAATTGGGGCATTTTCACTAAAGAAAAAGAAAACCTTGAGTCCCCGTTAAAGAAATGTTACGATGCCTTTCAATTTTTTCCCTTATACAATTGCCAGTGCGCAAAACATTTATGTGGAAATTCAAATACGGTGAAAAGCGTGGGACTCCAAGGTTCCATCGAAAAAATGAGCTAAAAATATGAAAGAACAAGGAAAGTTAATATGTAGCTATACAAAAAAGCTTTTAAGCGCATCCAGGCTGGGAAAACTGTACCCTTGGCATTTGATAGGCATACGTGTACGTGTCAGAAGGAAGACGTTTCCTAATGCCCTTCAATCTTATCTTCAGTCGCTTAGGAACCCAAATCAATGAGCGGCAGCTGTCAATCAAAGTTTCAAGGAATTACGCGGCTAATTGAAGCGGACCCACTCGATAATGGATATATTAATTCCCCGACAACTCCAACTTAAAGAGGCGAAACTTTTTACAAAAAGAATTACTGGAGACCTTCATTGCCACACAGTTCAAGAACTGTGGTGATAAGAGCTTTTCTTGGGGGGGTGGGGCCAATCGGAGAAGTGCCAAAAACAAGCAAAAAATTCCAGGGAAGTTAAGAGAAAAATCGCACAGAAATGCTGTCGAAGTGGGAAAATTTCGCAAGAAGCTAGAGCAATTAGGCAGCCAGAGAAGCCAAGAAAATTTTCACATGCAGAGGTCCGAGTGAAATTGCCAAGCGGCTGAAGCAAGAGATGCGGATGAAAAATTGGGAATTAGAAAACCGCCCCTGGCCATGTCCTTTGCAAGGAGAAAAGTTGCCAGTTTTCCAATTTTTTGCACTTTGTTCCGTGTTTTTGTTCTGGTCTGAATATCACGTCATATTTGATTTTATTTTTGATTGTGTTTTGATGGCTGGAAAAAAGACCATTTCATACGTTGTTTGCAGTTGGCCACACGGTAAAAAAAATTATAAAGCGATTGGCAGACAATATTTATGTGCTATGATATGCATTTTCTAATACATTTCAATTTGCTGGCACTTTTATTGGCGCAAACCAGTATTTTATACTTAAAATCACTTTTCTAAACAACCCTAATTGGTTCATAAATAATTGATGAATTTCCACAGTGCAGATACCATTTTTTTGGTGCATGAACTCTTGATTGGCTGTTTCGGTATATTGCTCATACGCCGCATGTGCCCACGACAAGTGTTCAATTATATGCGCTTAGTTGTGGCCAGCATCGCCCCTTTGGCGTCCTTGATGATGGCTTCCGGTTTTGATATTGCGGCTTCCTCCACAATTTCTCTCTTATTTTCCATTTTTTCCAGAGAGAGTACTTTTCGCTAACTAAAACCTAAAATGCCTGAAATGTGTGCGTGCGAGCTTTAAAACCGGATTTCCGACTCCCAAAAAAACTCAGCATTTTATGTGAGCCGGGGCAGCTGCACGTGGCTGTTGCTACCTTTTGGTACTTTTTGGCATAATTTGCCTCTTCCATCCCCAGTGATTCCTCGGAATGCTGAAAATGTGTTCCAGAGCTTTTCGTTTCATAAATTCACGGCGTTTCTAACCGCACACGAAGGGCTCTCCTGGGCCCTCCGTCCTGGCAAAGTATTTCCGGCCAGCGAAATGAGCCAGCTCACATGGCATCCAACGAGGGGTCAGGGACTACTCGTATATGTGGTATTATGTTCTCTGCTCATTATATGGCCCGGAGCCAAAAGAAAAACAGAAGGAATCAGTGTTCTGTTCGCTTGTGAGGTCCTGCCTCGAGGACAGGCCAAATATGTAATTGTACTTGGCCAGAAGATGGCTTGAACCCAGTTCGAAGGGTGCATAAAAAAAACACTTGACTTGGACGATGTGTGGCTTTAGCAGAGAGAGAAATAATCAGCCATTCTCAGTATGCGTGTATACCGAAGCTTTTCACATAATTGCCCAGGTATGTGAAATTTCCATGCTTTTCCCTCATTGTAGCGACTTTTACTTTAACTCTACGTGCTGTTCAGCAACCGATTCTACTTTAAAGACATTACCACCATTTCCATTGGCAGATAATCGGACACCATTGCCATTACACCGTGTTTTGCTAATGGGCCAACACAATCAAACCACCATTTGTGAGGACATTTGCAGTTGGCCAACTGTCGAAGGGGGGTGGCGCAGTAATTAAAATGAGGCGGTGGATGGGGTGAATGTGGATTATGTGATTCCATTGTGCCGGACGAAGGTGGGTGGCATTAATAATGCAGATGGAAAAGCCTGGCGATGGCTTCATTAGATCGTTTAAATGGATGTTTTCCTTTGCGCGGTGTTGTCTATTAAGCGGCAAGTGTTGTTCCTTGTCTGAGGTCATCTGACCCCTTAATTCCTCTTTCCACTTTGTCCTGTCAACTGCCATCGCCAGGCTCCCTGGGCAGCCAAATCCCCTCAAGACACTCCGCTGTTCCTGTCATAGTCAACAAGTACTCGCATTTACGTGACTGGACGCAGCTTTCACGGCCTGTAGTCCTTCGGTCAGCAGGCACTTGACATTGGTGGCCCAGCCCAGCCACCCACTGAAAGACCACCCACTGGAATAGCCGAAAACTTCCGTAATGGGCGGCATACGGTGCGTATTAGTTACATTAGTGGCGACCAAATGAGACAGTGGGACATTTGTTTATTGCTTTACTTCTGCGTGTTTGCAGTGTAATTTGGCACTGGTCCTGCAACGAAATCCAATTCAATTATAAGCCCTGACCACATGTTGGAATTAGCCAGGCATTTGAGGCTGCCCCAAAGGCAGCTCTTGTAGTTCCGAAATGATGTTTCCTTATCCCTAATTCAATATTTATGACGGGAATTAATTACGAATTTCACGGAGAAACATACCATTTATAATTGCCGAAAAAAAAGAAAGAAAGCGCTGCCAACATTTTTGCCAGTCAGCATCGCAGGACCTTTCCAAGTCACTTGGCATAAGCCCAATCTAGGCCAAATCCCCCGGCCGAAAGTCTTAATCACTGTAATGGAAGTTAGACCGGCTTACAAAACCAAAAACAAGATTTTGTGCTTCAGCTCAAAAAAAAACACGGGGACAGAAATATGAATGGAAAACATAGGACTTCGGATTTTATTATCACTTCAAGGCTGACAAAACATTTGGCACAATTTTCATTGTCCAGATTTATTGCTCTCCGGAAAATTGTCACTTGGCTAGTAAGACAGTAACTTTTAATTAGTGGCTACTGCAGCTATGCAGCTGCTACTGCGACTGGGCCAAAAGCAAAGTGAAGATATTTCCTTTGACTGTCGGCGCAAACTGCATTTTCCGTATTTTCTCATTTGTCTAATGCAGTTATGTCAGCAAGGAATGCGTGAGTGTTACACTTGGAAACTCTGTGGTATTTCCCAGAAATAGTTTTCTGTAATTTAGTGCACAGCTTTTCATCTCTTTCAAGCGTATTAAAGAGAAATGTATACGAATGCTCAGTGTTAGGTTGAATTTTGTCTACGTGCACCATGTTAGCCGAAATGTTGCATGCTACATCGTTTGACCACAAATTGCTGAAATCATCTGCTTCTGCTGGCCCACTGCTCGTATGCTTATTATTGATTACGGGCCGAGCCATTGTTTTCCAACCATTTCGGACAAATGGTAATGACATTTCTTTGTTGATTCATTTGGAATCGTACTTGTGACCTACCCTGAACTTGGCCATTGTTCTGTGCATGTGGCATGCAATGCCATGGTATTTTGTGAGTTTCGAGGCTTCAATTCTGGTTAAGTTATAACCACAACAGTGAATTCATTTTTTATTAACCCAACGCCTGGTGTTTATTTGCAGGTACCATTTTCGCCACGCAGCCTGCATATTAGAGTGTTGGAATTTCCGAAAAAGGGAATTTTAATGAAACGCCAGTGGAGCAGCGGGGCGCACTGAGTTGGCAGCCGGACACCGCGGTCAACCAATCGGAGTCCTGCCAGGACATCCCACCACCGACTACCACCTGACCAGCTCATCATTGACACCATGGTCACGAACATGTCGCAGCCGCATTACTGTGGCACCGGCATCGATGATTTCCACACAAAGTGAGTAGAGCGAGGACGTGGGCTTGAGCATGGACGCATATCCCTGGGGTATGTCTGCATTTTAATTACTTTTTTAAGTGTAATTTACATAATGATTTGCCAGCCGGGAGCGCATAATGAAATCATGTGTGTAATTGCCTACGGCCAGGGTGGCAAAAAGGCTAACGAAGTGTACCTAATGTGGGTGGGCACCTTCGCATTAAGCTGAACCAATACCCGGAAAAAATCCATAATCCATTAAAAAAAGAATTAAAATACATTAAGTTTGTTTGTATATATAAGGTGTTTTTTCCATATCTCCCGAACAGCTACAAATACTTCCACGGCTACTTCTCGCTGATTGTGTGCATCCTGGGCACCATCGCGAACACCCTGAATATCATTGTGCTAACCCGACGCGAGATGCGCTCCCCCACGAATGCCATACTCACGGGTCTGGCCGTGGCCGATCTGGCTGTGATGCTGGAGTACATACCCTATACAGTGCACGACTACATTCTCAGTGCGAGGCTGCCGCGGGAGGAGCAGCTCAGCTACAGCTGGGCGTGCTTCATCAAGTTCCACTCGGTGTTTCCCCAGGTGCTGCACACCATCTCCATTTGGCTGACGGTGACGCTGGCTGTTTGGCGCTATATAGCGGTGAGCTATCCGCAGAGGAATCGCATCTGGTGTGGAATGCGGACTACGCTGATCACCATAGCCACAGCCTATGTGGTGTGTGTCCTGGTGGTATCACCGTGGCTGTACCTGGTCACGGCCATAGCCAAGTTCCTGGAGACTTTGGATGCCAATGGCAAGACGATCGGCTCAGTTCCGTTGAGTCAGTACATCCTGGACTACAATCGCCAGGAAGAGGTGACCATGCAGGTCATGTCGAGTACAACGCCAGATTTTTCCTGGGCGATACCCAGTGATTCGGCCAATGGAACTGCAGTTAGCTTGCTAAGTTTAACTACAGTCGTACCCCTAACCACTTTAAGTACTGGATCAACCACATCCTCGGCGATGGGCGAGCGCAATGTGACTGTCTATAAGCTGTACCACAGTGCGCTGGCGCTGCATGATCGCCAGTTCAGGAATGCGACCTTCCTTATATATAGTGTCTTGATCAAGCTGATACCCTGCTTCGCACTGACCATCCTTTCTGTGCGGCTCATCGGGGCGCTCTTGGAGGCCAAAAGGAGGCGCAAGATCCTCGCCTGCCACGCGGCCAACGATATGCAGCCAATTGTCAATGGAAAGGTGGTGACTCCAACCCAACCCAAGAGCTGTAAGCTCCTGGAGAAGGAGAAGCAGACCGATCGCACCACGAGGATGCTCCTGGCGGTGTTGCTGCTCTTCCTGGTCACCGAGTTTCCACAGGGCATTATGGGTCTGCTTAATGTGCTCCTGGGCGACGCCTTCTTCCTGCAATGTTACCTAAAGCTGAGTAAGTATTCCAGGATTAAGACTCCTACTCCTCCGCTGCCTGTAACACGAAATTGCTTTATTGGGTATGATAATTGACTGAATTTATGGCTGGTGTTTAGGTGGACCCAGCTTGGCACAGCCATCAATCATACGCACCGGTGGCTACCATAATTGCACCACAAATTTGAGGCTTCAATGTACACGCCTGGCCTTGACATGTTCAATAAGTGTTCATTTTGTTTATCTAGTACACCCAAATTAAAGTAGACTTACCTTTGAAACTCCCAACACTTAAAGGTTTTTTAAATTTCGCTAAAAATATAAATTTTAAATAAAAAAAAAGGTTTTTTTAATATTACAAATTTTTAATTTGTTGCTATTTTATTTTTTTTCGAGTGCTGGGAATATAAAATCTAATCGCCCTTGAACTTTGTTAAAGCCCTGCCCATAGATGGCGCGTTGGTATCGCTGGCATTTATGGCATTTCGATTTTTTCGCTCCAGGTGACCTTATGGACATCTTGGCGCTTATTAATTCGAGCATCAACTTCATCCTGTACTGCTCGATGAGCCGCCAGTTCCGGAGCACGTTCGCGCTCCTCTTCCGTCCCCGCTGGCTGGACAAATGGCTGCCGCTGTCGCAGCACGACGGCGATGGAAGGGTGGGCGGAAGTGGCGGCCTGGGCGGCTACGGCGGATATGGACGGCAGCGGTTGCTGCACACGGATGCCGTCAGCAAGAGCATGGCCATCGATCTCGGGCTGACGACCCAAGTGACAAATGTGTAGCAGGAGAGCAGTGGCCGGGCGGCGATGTCAGCCGCAGCCGGCGGAGCAGCTGCATCGGTGGCCCTGGCAGTGGCAGCCACTGATGTTGATGGATGTCCGGTTGCCACTGATGCTGCTGTTTCCACTAACGACATCAGCCTGGTCGAGAAGCTGCACTTGCAGCCCAGCCAAATGGGGGGAGCTGCGATATCGGGTGGCCAGCATCGAAGACGACGCAGTGGGAGTGGCACCAAGTGCATCTGGCCCACGACGGACTGGCTGAGAAAGCTGCGTAGCCAGAAGGCTAGGGAAACGGAAACATCCTCCGATCAGGACATAGAGCTGGGCAAAAGCTCTATCAACAGGCGCAGCAGTGTCCTTCTAATGGTATTACTCAGCAGCTCCGATGAGGTCAAGGCCAAGGCTGTTTTGGTCAGTGAGCAGGCGCCGAGTCCAGGGGACGAGGATGTGGAAGACGCCATCGATGCCCTCTGGCTGTGAGATGTCTGTGAGATGTCCGCTCACTTCCATTTTGTACGCCCTGTAAATTACCCAAGTACCCACTAATATTTAACTACCATGTACAGACCAATTCTTCAGACAAATTGTTCTGCGCTGATTCCAATATTTTCCAGCCAGCGAACCGCCTTGGCGAATCGAGAGCCCCTTTCGCTGAGGCTTTGCTCTGCTGGAAAATGAGTGGGATTTCCTTGAGAGGACTCCCTGGAAGCAGCCTGCAACATTTTGTGACCACCCTTGATAAGTGATATACTTGACTAAGTTTCACCCCTAATAGTTGTGTAAGTGCTAAGCGCGTCTCTGGTAAAAAAAAGGAATTAGTCATAGTCTAACTATTACCTAAGATATATTTATGAAACGATTTGGAAGCTAAGAGATTACATTTCTTTTTGTATTGAATAAATGTTTTTGCGATGGAAACGGGGTTTTATTTATGTAAGTCACTTTAGTAAGTATTATTGAGGCCCTTTTATTTTACTGAACTGAATTTATATTGAACTTTAATAAAAAACATTTTCAAGAATGCTCTTGGATGCATTTGGCTACGACGATTGGCTGTTTAATTTTGTCGTTGAATTTAATTTTCGGCAGATTTACTACCGACAAAAACCCAGTGATTGGCACTCAAACATCAAGGACCCGTATTGCCCTGGTCCTTCTGACATAAGGACGAATAATATAAACGAACAACTGACAGTAAAAAGTGACTGAAAGCAAATGGCAACGTTGAGAGCGTCAAGGGCGTTGATTAATTGTAATTTTAATCAAAAGGCGAGGCGAATTTGTCAGCAGCGTGGACACGCACAGAAACAAATAAAAGGACTAAAACTGATGGCCCAATTCGTAGCTGCTAATGGCCAGCAGTTTCAGGACGCAGATCAAGCTATAGATAGCTATAGATGATGTATTAAATGAATCGAAGGGGCTACAAGCTCAGGAAGTACGCGGTATCGATTGCGATGTCGGGGGCCAAATTCAAAATTACAAAATGCTAAGTGTTCATCATTCATGCTACGGCCCCGAAGGTCGTGCCATAAATTCTGATATAGGACCACCCAATCTTGGGTGGGAGGACTAGTTGCACATTCAATTCCCAGCCAGACATTTGCTTGCATAATAAAATTATACTCAGTGCTCTGAAATAGGGCCCTAAAAGTTCATTAATTCAAGACTATAATAAATGGGCACTTGCGTAATTATCATTGATTTGATTTCAATTCCATTGGAGTAAAATAATATGGACACTTCGGGCTACAACGCTGATTGCTTATTTCATGAACTGAATTATGCATATTATTAAAAAAGGAACATAAAACCGACAAGATTGAGAATAATGGTAAATTCATCATAACTCAAGACTCAACTCGCTGCCATCAAAAAAGAGCAAGTCATGTTAGCTCGCCCTTAATGGTTTTCTGCTTTCATTTGCAATTTCATGGAACTGTGTAAGATTTGGCCCTGTAATAAAAAACACAATTAGAAACCAATTTATGGTTGCAATCCAATAAGCCAAAGCTCAGGTATTTGCCTTAAATTACAGTTTGGGGGGCCATCCGTAAATCCCAAATTGTATTTACAATTTGCAGACACAAACCGATGAAATGAAATGAAATAAAAACACAGCCCTGATTCAATAGAGTCCATCTCCTACAACGCATAGCCAGTTAAATGCCATTGAAAATATATGAATGGCAATTCGATATGGTCGGCAAATCACTCATACACACTCATACACAAATTCTTTGTTCGAAAGGGCACTGAAAGAGTTCAAATTAATGGAAATAAGATAAACGAACTGGCAACTGAAATGTAAACAGTTTATGTCCTTTCGTTGTCAAATTTACGTATTACATTTGAAATGTAGTTCTATTTTCTTGCTGGGTTCGTTGAATGCTCCAACTGTTTTCCCTTTTTCCCTGTGTAGACAAAATGCAAGCTAACTCAGTTTGCAGTTTCTGAAGGTACAGAAGTGGAGCGTCGGATAGAAAGTGTGGACAGGATGGAAAAAGCGATATAAATGAAAATGTAATCAAAGGGGTTGGGCTGTCGAGCGTCCGAGGGTCAAAGGACAAACATGGAATATAAAACTTGTCCCTGGAATCCCTTAGCTCCCCGTGCTCGTCACACATTTGCTACTGGGAAGTTTGTGGTTTGGCAACGTCGAAACTTTTCCATGTATTTGGTTCATTTTGGGGTCATTTTGGTGCTGCTAACATGTGGAATACTTTAACTTACTTACTTTTACTTTTACTTACTTTTGCAATAAATGAACAACTTCTAATTATTAAATTGCAGCCAAGCTTATTATGTAACTACTGGTGGAGCCTCTGGCTGCAAAATCAAATTACAAATTCTTCCAACGAAATATGTTAATATTCCACACCAGTTTCTGCTGAATCATCGGCAGGAGCCTTAATTATAAAATCAACCCCAGGCAATTTTCAATGCAATTGCTACAAATTTCATTGAATTAAGCGCACATCAAGGCCAAAAAACTTAGGGCAAAAGTCCTTGGCTGTGAAAATTTTCGGCTATTTAACAATGGCCAAAATGTGCGCGCCAGTTGGTGGCCAAGCAGAAAGGGCAGAAAAATTACCATAATTGCCCCGAGGGTTGGGAAGAAAATTCGAATGGAAAAGCCCGGCAACAGATTTTCCTATGGCCCCTCTCTAATTAGCAACTAATTTATGCTCCCACGATGTGTGAACGTGTTTGCCAAACAACTGCATGCCAAACTTTGAGGGACTTCCGTCGAAATCGTGCTCCAAAATGTGTAAAAATGGCTAATATGCAAAAATAATATTTGAGTCCGTAGCATTGGGAACCAGAATTTCCTGTAATCTACACCGCCTGAAATGAATTCTTTTTATATACATCAACTTGACACGCCTCTGACAATTTGTCCGTGCTGTGTGGCCATTTGTATTACGCATACGCAGTGTTGCCAGCGGTTATTTATGCCAAGTCGTTAGCTGAAACCCATTGACAGCTGCGGCTCTTGACGCCCTCGCAACATATGCATATTGTTTGCAAACCCGGCTTTTGACAAGTTGTAGGAGTTGTAGGGGGAAAACATTATCTTACATCCACTATAGGGAAATTGGTAAGTCAAACACATTTCCACCACTTGAACATGATAGATTGGGCTGCAATGTCGAATATTATCAGGGGAAAACTTCAGGCACCTAATCATTAATCAACTGTGGGATTTTCAAGGGCGGAGGCTTTTTTAAAACGATCACGCAACCTGTGTGTAATGTCCCCCCGAAAATGCGAAAAAAACCCAAATCGCCATCGAGTTTTTGCTATTTCGTGTGCCGCGTAGTACAAACAAACTGTAGTCATTTGTCAACAAAGTTGATAAATGTTTTAATTATGGGCCACGCCTCAGTTGGCAGCCAAACGGAATATTCAATTGCGCAATTTTCGTTGCCAAGGTGGCGAAAGGGAAGGGTTTTCTTTTGTTGGATGAGGAACGGCTGCGGATTTAATTAAAATGCCTTACTTAAGAAATTGGGAACTAAGAAAATCCATCTGCCCCTTTGGAGTGCTTCATTAGTTAAATGAATCAGTTGTTAACACCCGATTCGATATGCATTTTTTTGTGTCTAATGTCCAAAGGCCACGGAAAAGATTGTAAATTATTCAGCGAAAGTCGGATAAGCCGGCAGCTACAGACAGACGAAGGCAGCTCTGATTTATGCTGATGTTTTCCTATGGTTAGGCATTTGCATTCGGCCCATGGAAATCAGAGCCATGGCAAAACACTCGTATTTATTTGCCAAATCAGAGCCAGCGGAGCCAGACGAGTGCACGTGCCATTGGTAATTGATTGATTGTAAGCAAACACGGGGCAACAGCTGACAAGATAAGCAAACAGCAGTCAGCTCACATAATCCCGAAATTGCTGTTGCTGTAGCGTTTTCAAATTTATTTCACCCATTTTTGTGCGCGTTCTACGATTAAAGCCTGTTTGAGGAGGTCACCAATTTATGTCCAAATTAATGTTTAATGTAAAGAGCTAGTGACCCCAAAAAGTATAGGTAGTTTCCCCAAGACTGTGTCGCCCACTCCTTACAGCCGTCTTAATTGCTTTTCAATAACAAAACAAAGTTCAAACAAACACGCAATGTCGAGCCAAAACGTCGTGAAAAAATGCAAACAACTGGTGCGGACCCAAATCTCATTAAACACACTGCCGGCAAACGGAAACAAGGATAACACTGCACAACTACAATACTCCAGTACACTGCAACAAATGCCTTGTTGCGTGCTATTTGTCATTTCGGATTGCGAACGGATGCCAGTGGCCCAGTTAAGGGCGGCGGAGGCGTGACCACCGACCGTTCGACAACAATTGTTCCGGAGTATGCGAAAATGGGCAAAACTTTTCTTGTTTATGGCTGAATAAATTGTTGGGCCCGCTTTTTGCTTTTCTTTTTACACCAATTGGCTGAAGGTGTCTACAGGTAAGAAAAGCGGCAAGAAGCAGCTGAGGAAAAGTTACCCCAACTTGAAAGCAGCTGTCAGCAGCGTCTGCAAGGGATATTCTTACAGGTATGTTAGAACTTTGGGCATCCAACTGAATTTAAATCGAATAACAATGTGTATATACAGATAGCACAGGTATATATTTGTAATATGCTTATTTTATTCAAATGTATGAGATAGGTACTTATGTTGAACAATATTTCAAAGAGCATTTCCTCAATTGCACCAAAACTCATTTATCAACTGCTGCATGTCAAAGATTATCTGTTTTGCATTTCGCCAAAGTCATTAAAAAATCGTTGCACTGAATCTTGTCACTCATACGTCCCGTGGGCCCTGAAAATACTTCAGCAGCCGTGCCGTGTTTGGCTGTGTGCGTGTGTATCTGTGTGTCGTTCGCGGCCGCATGTGTGCGTATCTGTGAGTGGGTGCACCGTTAACTGAGTTGTTGCGCCATTTTGTACGACATTTTTGCGGTGACGACGGCGTTGCAGTTGCAGTTGTTTGTCTCCTTGAACCAGTTTGCCAACATAACAACAGAAAATAAAGGCTGAGGAGCGACCCAGTTGTGTCAAACAGTTTTTGATGCTACGCCAATTTAAAGCCGTGTGGCAGCCCCAAGAAAGCGCCGAAAAATACAGAAAATGTGAACTGGTGGGTAGCGGGCGGACTTGTCCACGTGCCGCTCTGGAACACATCCCCACCAAAATGCAGATACTTTGCCTACCAAATAAATTTACATCTCTAAGCTATTTTGTATAATTTGGACAATGAACGTTCTGCGTCAGCACCTAAATGTTTGCTTTTCGAGTGGAAAATCGTTCGAGAAACACTTCTAGTAAACCGACAAGTCAACACCCCTGAGAACCTTCGATTTATACACTTGAAAAACCATTTAATTATACGAAAATATCAATTACTACCAAGTTTAGAGTTTATTCAGCGAAATGTGTATTTTTCTGGCTTATTGATATATTACCACTATATATGTATATACCACTTAAATTCATATATTATTTCAGAGATATTTCTCCCTGTGTTCCTGGCCAAGTATTTACATGCAAATGAAGACAACAGTAGGCCAGCAGTAGGCAGCTGGCAACGAGATCTTCTGCTGGCTGTCGTCGACTGACATTTTAATAGAATTAACTGCTCGGTGAACGATAACCGGGCGCCTTATTGTTTTAGATGACTGTCATTAGATTTGATGGCTCAACTGAGTGTTGGCCAAAACCGGAGCCTGACACGTCCTAGCTTTTGAGGCTTAAAGGCTTGCAGCGAACCAGCAGCTACAACCACAAAAAAGTGTCGCAATGTGGTCAGCTGCCATATTTCAGCACTGAAATTCCGCACACTGACATCCTATTTATGCCTGGCATTTAATTTTATTTATGTGACAACAGCCCGAGCTGCACCTGGATATGGGGCGTGGCATCCTGGCATTCAGGCATCCAGCCAGGATGTAAGCCACCAAGGGATGTCGAACAATGGTAAGGATATCTGCTGTGATGCCCAGCGTAGTTGACACGCTGACAGCAAACACATTAGAGTGTGCAAACTTTTTGAGCGCAGTGTAATGGACTGCTGACAGCCAGAAACGCGAAAGGGCCATTTGAAATATTGTTTCCAAGGCATTATGTCCGTTCCTTTCATTGTGAAATGTTTGCAATATGCACATTTTTAATCAAATATTGTTTTCAAAAATATTCGCAACATGCCGCAGCAAATAAATTATTCCAAGATGCCAGCCAAGCAGTTCAAATCGAGCAAATGTACGTAAATGTATGTTATACGCATACTGAGTATTACATGCATTGCTTAATCGGAACTAGAGGGGAAAAACAAGCAATTGAAAGATAGGGAAATGTCTCAACGAATTCTAGCTACTCTGGAATTTTTAAGGAAATCTGAAAAGCCTATTTACTATAGGGTTCTTACAAAATAAATCGAGCAATCCGATTTTTGTTCGTTCGTATTAAAGGGTTTTAAGGTACACAACACAACTCAAGCAAGTACTACTTTGCATATTATTTTATCTTTCAAGAATCGAATTTTAGCTTGCAATCCCCGCATTTGCTTTAAGATACACTTCTCTTTCCTGGCAATATGCAGGAATCGCAATATTTAATATTATTAATATAAAACCGCGCAATGTTGCATAAACAGCTCATAACCGCAGCGCCAACACAAAAAAACACTTGGGAAATATGCGAGCTCTCATGTCGCGAGCAGGCAAACTTCCTTGCCGCAAACCAGCGACCCACTGAAAAGCACCCACTGTATCCGCACCCAAATCCCCACCCACAGCCCCACCAAGGCATCCAAGTCATATGGGCTACAAAATGCGAGTGTTTATATGCGGCTCGTGTTTGGGTTTTAGCCCCCAGTTTTCCTCTTTGAACTGCGGCAAAATCGGCCTTAAGATGGCGAAAAAGGGAAACGTGAAATACGAGTGTGTAAATATTATTTTTAAATTGATAGCAATTGAATGAGCAATAACGTAATAGGGAGTAAATGTTGATAGGGACCGGGTTCGCCCCATTGATAAGTGCCTTGTTTTTCGATCGGGTTGGGGAGACATCAAGGGAAAAAGAAAGAAAACCCTGTAGCTGCAAGAACATAATTACATATATAATTGGCAGAAGCGAAAACTGGTAGAGAGCAGAATACTGGACAATAATTTAAATCATAAGTGTTATAAAGAGTTCACGGACCTAATTGTCAGAGGACAAAGCTAAGACCCGATATCTCAGATGACTTTCCCTCACTTTCTGTGTAACCAATCGCGTACTTGATGGCCCTGAAATTGATGCGAATTAGTTTTGTTCGCCTTTGAAAATGCTAGCTTATATATTTTATATATATTATATATCTTTCTTGGCTTTTCTTCGCTGGCCCCTGACACTTGTGCCTCAGTTTAATGGTCCGCTGCCTTTGTGACAAATGGTGCGAAAGTTTGCTTTCGGCTTTCCCAGGCGCTTTTCATTTGACGCGGGATTTAATTAAATTGAAAACTCAATCCAGCTGCAGCGTGGCCGGTTGTCAAGTTATTAGTTGCCATGCCCGCGGGTCTTAAGTGAAACGGAGGACTCGGGTTTAATTATCATGAAAAAATCATTGAACCCCGGGCAAAGGAACTTTTGGACAGCATTGTGGAGCAACAACTTGGGCTAAGACTAGGTCAATTAATGGGGCAATTAGGTGATATGAAATTGGCGCATGAATCATGTACGGAAATCTGTTCTACCTGCTGAATCCCAAAGCGGCTTAAGTCCTCTGATTGTGGACCCACTGATAACGAGCTGCTTAAGTGCAGATTAATCAAAGTAAATGGCCTTCGCGCGGGAAAATATTTAATACGAAAGACAAACAAGAGCAGTTAATAGGAAACAATGCTGTGGGAAAACGCACGGAATTTCCTTGGCGAGCCGACAAAATTGCGTAATGAATGCGAGCGCACAAAAGGCAACTTGTATTCATACGGCATTAATATTCATGCCTGCATATACTGAATATATACGATATATACATATATACGATGGAGTGTATACCCATCCATATTCGCCCAACGCATTCAAGCAGAAAATAACAACTTTTATGTGGTAAGTTTTTCTCTTTATTGTTTACCCGAAAAAGAAGGGAGAAAAGGGTATGCGTGAGTTGAGCTACATGCAATTGGACAGAGATGTGGATCTGCCATGAACTTCGTAGATAATAAAATACCAAAATAAATAAAATAATTACTGGTATATAAAAAATCACTGTCCATCTCCAGAAGAGTATATTATGCCACAATTTCTTTTTTCCCCTTAGGTATGTGGGAGAAAACGATTTTCACTTCACTGACCTCGCCGCATGGCAGTGGCATTCACCACAGCAAATTAATTTAATTATTTGAGCCTCTCGGCATATGGAAATTTTCGCAGGTCCTGCCCCTCATAATCCGCTGAAGTACGGCGCTTATGCAAATTTGTGCCATTTCAGCCGTAACCCCCACAGAAATAAGTTACGAAACTTTAATTACAGCACGCCGGCAACAAATTGGTCCGAAAGTTGCACTCGCAACGCTCGGTGGCAACAATTCAATAGGATTTATGCGATATGATTTCCATGGCACTGCAATCACGAAGTTCCCGCTTCCAACTGCGTTTCTTCATAATTCCCACAGTGCAGCTGCCCAGGGCAAACAAGCAAAAAAAAATCGGGGAATACCGAAAACTTTCAATCTCCACGCCCAGGGTGCATATGCCCTGGACACGCCATTCCATCGCACTGATAGATCTTTGGCCGGAGTTCCGGATGCCCAGCAGCTCTACGTGTGCGGGTGAGTGAAAATTTCTAAAATAATGCACGGACTCACGCACACACTCATCAGCACGGATTGCATGGTGGAAATAGTTGCCAAATGGTCGTCGCACCACCCACATCCACACACAACCACCCACAACCACACACAACCACAGGCAGGCGGCCACAAACGTAAATGCACCGCAACAATAATTTCCTGCAAGTAGTGAATTTAGAAAACCCTACGAGTTAATCCTAGGAATTGCCTATGATCTTCAATATATATAATACTTAAATATATTAAAAAATGTAAATATATCTTTTTGAATATTTAATTCATCGTCTTTATTAGTTTAATCCTATTGAAAGTTTTTGTTAAGTAAAATCCGTATTAAAATCTATACAAATATGTTGCAGTGCACATACATATATCCACGCATGGCCGCCTCTGGGCGGAAATGAAAGTTTTCGCAGCTGCGGTCAGGTACGACAAATACGGCGGAGAAAGGTCAGCGGTTCGCAAACTTGTGGGGCTAACAAATCGACGCAATCGGACACCGGCCAGGTCACGAATGTGCTGTAATCGAATCTGAATGGCGATGGCTGCCTGACCCTGAAGCTACGCACCGCGGGATGGAGCAAAAGTCCTGGCAGAGGTCCTTGCTGGAATAGGTTGCTGGTGGTATGAATATGATTCGCGATTTTTGGGCAGCACTTTTAAAGCACATTTTCACGGCTCACTTGTTGAGCCATCTTCGTGTTTTCCAGGCCCCAAAGTACACAAGGCAATTTTCGTGTGCGCTACTGCTGCAGAAGTACTTCGGGGAAATGGCCCTAAAAACGTTACTCCCCAAGCAAAGCCCCGTAAACAAAACGATTATGGCAAGCCAAGACTTTAACGGGGCAGATAAACAAAACGATTTTCGGGACACACGCATTATGCACGTGATACAACATTCATGATACAACATTGCGCTGCAGTACGGGGATCGAATTAAATCTTAATAAGCTCGCAACAAGGAAAGCAATCAGAATACGTGTATTTGCATGAGCACATTTTCCAATCAGCACGCCAAAGAAAGGTTGTTTTGTCAGCAAAAGTGTTAGAACAAGCTCTTTCGCAAATGGATTTCCTGGCTCGTCATATACATAACTATTTTGCGGGCCCTTCAAGGTCGTTTATTGCCCTAAACTACGCAGAAGTCTAAACTTTATTGTTTATTATGTGCGTTTTATGGCAGGCTTTGTTTGTTTGCTTATCCATTGCGCACTTGGAAGTTTATTAATCATAACTTTCTCTACGGTGACTTTATGAGCAGAAATTCTCGAAATTTGTGATTCCGATTAACCGAAAACAATACCTTTTTGTGAAGTTAGGATAAAGTGGAACGTGTTCAATGTCACAAAGGGCTGTAGGTTGGCAGAAAATTGCCTAAAGCATTTTGTCTTACTTCTCAAGGTATTTTTTTCATTTTCAAGCTGAGGCATATAATCTTACCCTTTAAGAATTTTCACAGTTAGCCTCCCTACCCATTCAATCTTTTGGTAATTTGTGAGTTGTTGTTCATTCACAAACTTAGCGTTTTGCCATTAAAATCCCATTAAATTTGAAATACAGGCAACAGGTAAGAGGTCATTTTACACCTGGCTACATATACTTTTCTCTTCCCAATACGTTTTTAATTAGTGTTTCATTTATTTTATTTTTAATAAGAATGTTAAAGCTTAAAGCTTTTGAATAACTTGCTGCACGGTGCTAGCCACCAGTTGAGCGTAAATTGTTGCACATTACGCATACGTGCCGTGTGCCGAAGGACGAGGAGGGTGCACTGCAAAAGCCGCCCACACAAGGACACTAATTGGCCGAATATCCTGGGCAACCGACGGATTGCAATCCACTCCAGCTTGCCTGGGGAGTTTTCCATTCCCATGCAGTGATAACTTTGAGCTGGTAAATTGAGGGCATTAAACAAAATGTAGCAGACATAATTGGGACTTGAGCCCGGCTTGATGTCTGTGCCCGAAAGTCAGCATCATTATGCAAATTGCAGTCAATGAATGCAACTAATATGGCTGGCAGCCCCCTGAATCCCACCCTGATTAGATATAATGTTATTTATAGTAAATTACATGGAATGATGTTCCTTCCATTGCAGCGCCCGCTTTTCGGTGTAATGTGATTTTGGCCGGCCTGGAAATGCCAGGAATTGGCATAATTAGCCTAGCTGCTCTTGCGTAAGAGAATACTTTGGGGCCTTTGGGGCTTCCAACGACCAGTTGGGTGTATTTGCCTGGGCCAGGAAACTGTAATTAGTCAAGTTTTGTGTGGACCCCTTCCACACGTTGAGGGGTCAAAATATATTTTGGGAAAGGCTTTTCTTTGATAGTGCAAAATGACCGAGCACTTTTAAATGAATATTTCACATTCCCGAAATGAAACTTAAGCATAAAAGAGCCAGTTTTTGTTTTTATTATCTCAAAAAAAAAGAAACAACATAATTCAGGGAATTCTGTGAACTCCCAGAAGTTAGCTGCTTTGATGATTTTCATGATTTTTGAGCGAGGTAGACAGGCTCAGCCCACAGATAAAAAATACGCCCACAAAAGAATTTAGTGCGCTCATGACAGACAGAATCATAAAGTTGACAGTTGGATGGCCATTAATTTTGTCCTCTGTGATTACCTTTCTGCTTTTAATGAGCCCTCGCAAAGCTGCATATCATCACCGCTCTGTCAAATAAAACGATTTATATGAGGGCGCACAAAAAATGATGTTTTAATGCAAATCCCGCTGGCCAGGACATTGGGATTGGGATTGAAGTTGGGCAGTGCAGAAAGCCCTGGGCTTAAGTTGCAAGGATATACGCTATTCTGTTCAATCGAGTGCCTGATTGAGTCCTTCTCGTACTGCCAGCCATGTAGGATACGAGTTTCAGCCAGTTCCAGAATCTGGCTGCATTTGCATATATTTACCCGACCAAGTCTTTGAACTCCTCCAGCGGGTAGTTTGTTAAGTCCGCTTGTTTTCATCGCCACCCCTGCAGGTTCGATTTGATTGCATTTCAATTTAAATGCGAATCCGGAGAGCTTTCGCCTTGGCGCCTCCTTAAATCAATATGCAGGCATCCAACCAGCACCCATCAGTGTAGTCTGCATCTAAATCTCCGATGGTGGGAAAATCCCTGCTTTCCCGTCTAACCGCTCTGCGTCGGCTCCTTTGAAGGCGTCAAGGAATGTTGGCTTAGTGCTTTAATCACACAGAGGAAAAACTTTTCCCACGCACTGATGGTTATCAGACCAAAGTATTTTAAATTTAATGGCTACAGAATGTAATAACTAACTTACAAATATTTCAAACATTTGTTACTATTTTTCCAGCAATATTTTTTATTTAGTTATACTTCTGATTTCTCTCTGTGCACCCATCTTTTAGATGGTGTGTTGGTTTATGTGTTGCGGTAGATAGAGCATAACATGCTAATGTCCCGAGGAGTGAGGGCTGATTTGACCCTCGATGCCTCGATGCTTTTAGGATTGATGCTGATTCCAGATGTCGGCTGTCATCTCTCCACGGGAAATCCAAGTGGGAAATGTTAAATTCGATCAATTTCCTATGTCCGTTGGAAAATGTTGTTATAAATCCCACACGAAAGTAAGGTAAAATGAGCTAGCGACTTTAAGCAGTGCCCACATATTTTAGCCGTTGCCCGAAACTGTTTGCGAAACTTTTAAATCACTTAATGGTTTTTACAACTTTACCCACGCACAGGAATGAACCGCTTTTGGCCACAGGCGGTTTTACCTACTTATTTTATTTGGGCTCGTCCAGGAAAAGTTTTCCTTTTTGTCAATGCTTCTGTGCGCAGCCCATTGTTGCCTTTTTGTAATTAGTTTGAAGGCCTCTTTATGATACTTTAATTTCTAATGGCGCACTGATTACACACCGAAGACTGGAGGCTTCCTTGGACTCCACAAAATTGATACATGAAGGCATAACTCAGGCAGCGATTTAGCTCCTCCGATTAGTGTAAAATATCAAGTACGAAAAAGTCGGAAAATCGCAGGGCCACGCGGCGTATGATTACTTTTAATTACGGAAATGTGATGATGTTGAGTTGACACGATATTTATTAGAGATGAAAAGTCAATTATCAGAATTGATTTTGATCAAACAATGTGAGACTCACAAAATATTTGATGTTTAATAAATCAAGACATTTTACGAATGCAAATGACAAATGTGTTTAATAGGTAGGGTTGGGTCCCATGTTACAATGAGCTTTTTAAACTCAAAAAATCTTAGTAAAGAAACATATGAAAGGAAACAAGATTACGTAAGCCCTCAATCGCCAACTGATGACCTTTGCCAAGTCATTACTTTACCTTCATTGATTGCTTTGACAAATTTGTTAAGATGCTGAGCCAATCCAACTTTCAGGTATCTATTGATTTTTGGGATACGGTCAAAGAGATAGCAAGTATAAATATAATGGAAAACTGCCCAAAGGCAGTCGAAGGGCAATCGCATACATATTGAATGAGCATTTAATATTCAAGGACCACAAGGAGGTGTGCAGGATATGATACTAAATACTAAAAACAGACAGGTAAATCCAGTTGGTATCCGCCGGTCCAGTGACAAATGTTATGAGTCCCCAATTACCATCCCCATTAATAAGTTAACGCGTTAACGTGTTTCGTTACGCAATGGAATCTCCCCAGTCAGCAGAAAATGTATATGAAGCGTGGGAGTAAGGGACCTTAATGCCAAATTAAAATGTTTACGTGACTTCATTACATATTTGCTGTATTTCCTTCAGGCCTGCAAGTAGCCCCATTTTCCCGCCTCTCGTATTCTTTCGACATTTGCTGAAGGCTCAGCCTTGTGTGCCTGGGTTTATTTGCTCGGGATTTGGTACTCAACTTGACTTGTTGAGTTAATTACTGCGACGGAATGGTGTACAGCTGTCCTGGGAATGAATGAGTTGCAATAAACGATGAATAAATTAGTCGTCTATCCGCGTTTCTAACATTAATTTCGGTTATTGATTTCCGCAATACGAGTGCAAGCCACAAGCCACAACCAACACAAAACCAGACCACAGCAGTTGCAGCTTAATCGAGTTTATGGACCAACTGCACGGAATTTCATAAATTTCCATTAGGTCCGATATTTG
The DNA here is from genome assembly GCA_005876975.1 of Drosophila orena. Classification (NCBI taxonomy): domain Eukaryota; kingdom Metazoa; phylum Arthropoda; class Insecta; order Diptera; family Drosophilidae; genus Drosophila; species Drosophila orena. The sequence continues at coordinate 12,536,438 of VCKV01000006.1, read as the reverse complement.
CATGTTCGATTGAGCGAGTACACATCGGTTATTTAGCAATAATTACGCATTTGCAGCTGCCTAAGCCGCAGAAAATCGCTTGACTTAGTTAATTAAAATCTCAAATCGTGCCCTAAACGCACGCAAAGATTGTGGCGAACATTAATCATACGCCATGTGTGCGCCGCTGACAAAGGAGAACAAAAGGCATTTCACTGGCTGGCCTTGTCACTCTGAAGAGAATTTCTGCTAATGAAATGCTCCCACGGTATTTAAGATTACATCAAACAATTCTGCGTAATCGCCGCTCAAAATCAAAGCCAGATTTACTCATTAATAAACATTAGTCGAAGATGCTTTGTGGGAAATTCCCTGGGCGCGCTAAACTCATTAATTTTCGGGCTAACAGAAAAACCCCAAAAGAGTGGAATGTTCTGTCAACATAAGCCTTTTCCTCATTCAGCAACACAACGTGCCTGGCCTCAAGCACTCGATCCTATAAAATATTTAAAGCTTCCCTAGAAATGGACGAAATAATAACATGTTGTAGGCAGTGGAGTGCATGAAATGATGCTGAAATGTTTCGCACGCCATAAAAGGGATCAGCACTAGAGTCATTCATGGCTCTCTGGGCAGTCGGCCAAGTCAATTGGCTTATGATTTATGCCACCCATTAAGCCGAAAGCGGCTCATTGGGCCGGTTCTGCGGTTCTGGCCCACTCCGGCGACCACTCTCGACCCTCTTTCGACCCACTTTTCGACCCGTGACTGACGAAGGCTGAAAATGTGGCTCCATCCAGCTTTTGACTTTCAAATGGATCCAGGGGAATCATTGTTCCTCTGCCAAAATGAACACTTGGGGCCCAAGTTTGTGGCAGTTAATACGCATTTTATGACATAATCACGAAAATGTAATATTGAAGGCAAATAAATTTAGGGCCACATCTGTTCTGAAAATATTCTATTTATTATTTTGTATGGGTAATTTATTTCATTTGCGGACAGACTCATTTTGCTGCTCTTAAAGTGTATGATTAATTGATTAAATATTTACAAACTTCTCACATTCTGAGGTTTCACTGTTGCTGTGAAGGTATTAATCTGCAGTAATGAAGTCTTAAGTTACTGCCCACACCTCACTTACAATTATATATTATATGGATGGGCTTTTATTGTTAACAGGAATTTGCTACAGTAGGAAATTATTGGCCTCGAAATTTACGAGAAAGAAGTATTCTCATGTTTCCCCTTGGCTGCGTACTTTTCTTTTATTTAACTTCCATTATTGTGGACCTTCAACAACTTTTCACATTCGTTAAAAATTTCTTTCTTTTCATTCATACATATTAAGTTGCTCGAAGTTAAAAGTTTTTATTTGCTCCCTTAGCTTCGCCGAATTTCTTATTTGCATTGTTTTTTCTGAATGGCAAGAAAATGTAAAAATAATACAGCGTAGTACTGTGAAAACAATTGGGCAGGCGAATTATGGAAATAAACAGAAGCTAATTTACTACGTCCTACCCGAAAATCTGCTATAGGAAACCTTATAACTGTGGCGAAACTCCCGGAAGTATGCTACACTCTCGAAAGCAACAGAAGGCCAATTAGCCGTCGACGAGTTCTGCGGCTAAGAGTATAATTAAATATTTGCAGCCACCGCAGACGGGTAAGGGGGATTCCCATGCCGGAGGACTCTTCAGGTGACTGGGCCAAAATGATAATGGTAATTAGCCGCAGGAGAATGCAGTGGAGTGCCAGCCAGTCGAAGACGATGTGATCGATAGAATGCCCCCAAATTAATTTGCAGTTATGGCATTTTATGTGTCGGATGCTAGATAACTTCCCCATCCAACCCATCCCCCCAATCCTCCCAATTTCCCGAGCTTTTCGCACTTGGCACAACTTCCGAGGTCCTCGGGCGCTTTCATCAAAAGATATTGCCTGTCCCAGTTGGAAAATTGCTCATTGTTTACAAGTTGCTGTAAAGATGTTGAGCGCATATAAGAAAATTTAATTTCGATTGTTGACCCAAGGGGCAGACCGCCAGAATGCCAAGCAGGAAGCCGGAGTAAACTAAAGTCAAGCCTGCTGAAAATTAAATGCTCTGAATTTCTATGCACACTCGCATCCGAGGCACGTGTCTGTTTTATACGTCGTGACTATCAGGAAAACTTTCATATCTCGCACGCAGAGGAAAAGTTAAAAGGCGGCTTCCACACGAAATGGTTTTATTCGATTTCATCATATATGACTAAAGGGCTTCCGAATTGTTGGCTTTAATCTGAGCGTGACTCAGGACTGCACAAATTTTATGCTTATGAAGCAACATGGATTTCATTTAATATAATATTTCTCGCATGCACTTCTGCTATTCTGGATTGTATTTATCTGAGAATTATTCATGAGTCTTTAATGTTTAATGATTAAACTCAGTTCAGGAACGGCCGAAAACAACCAGTAGATATATCGAAAAATGCATTAATTTTTAGGCAACACTCCGATTATTTTTATCTCCATTGTCTACCCAACCTGCCCGCCCTTTTGTTTACTAATTCGATTTATGTTTGGAATTTTTATGAGTGTCGCAGTTAGCTGAAATTGAAATGAATGTTGTGCTTTGTGCCTGGCATTTGCATGTGCCTCTTGTGGGAGTTACATTTGCTGCTGACTTGGGCTTATTTATGCGGTTTATTTATAATTCAGTGCACAGAATGGATTCCGTGCTGTTGTCACAAGAGTCGTAATGCTCGGGGTTTTCCTTCAAGGATACGTATTTAAAATGCACGCAGGCCATGAATCTGGAGCCTCAAGTGTCAGAAAGTACATTAATTCCGATTAGGCAATCTAAGGAATAAGTTCTGCCAAAAAAAACTGATTTTTTGTGTGGATATTTTTCTTTTAATTGAGTTATGCGTTCGCGTTAATAATTTACAAGCATTTAACAAGCTCTCAGCGGAAAGTTTCGCGAAACGACTTCACAGGCAGGATAATTAATTTTGCATGAGCAACCAGCCAACTTGCAGTTGGGACTAATTTGTACCTTTATCCAACACTTTTATCATTTGATTTAGCAAGTGAATTACCGAATAACTGAATTACTTATACGCCCCGTAGGAACACCTGCACGGCCAAGGGCATTGATTAAATTATTCCACCACCGCGCTTCTAAATTATGCAGCTGTTGCTTTTAATTAATACACCCAGCCGTCAAGACTAGAGCTAAGAAAAATTACCGCCCACACAGCGGGTGGGAAATTGAAGAAAAACACTTGCCCAGTGCAAGCTGAGCTGAAAGCTCTCGAAAAATGGAAACTGGCTTTTCCGTCACGTCGCCATTACGCAGATTTCTCCAAGGTACGAGGCATCAAAAAAGGACGAAAATGTAACGAAATCTGACCACAACCAAATTGCTGCGGATGTGCCATAAAACTACTGCAACATTTGGCTTCTCACATTTAGCGGAAATCAGGAGAAAATTTATAAGAAGCGCAACTAAATGCAGTGTTATATTATGTAAGTATTTTATATCAGTAAATATATTTCATTATCTAATTATTTGTATACATCCTATACTACAAATGAGTACTGCCTGAACTAGAACCGCTTTTTATCTGAAATGTAACAGCACTCTCGTTTCTTTCGGTGCAGTCACACCTGACCAGCTTGCAAATTATCTGAGGAGTGTAGCTTTCCAGCTGCAGGTGCTGTTACCATTTATCAGCAGTGAAACCTCTCAGAACTTTAAAAACTAGAAAATGTATGGACTCCTCAACTCCTGGCGCCTTTGAAAGCCCGATGTTTACTAGACGCCTACGTGACGCCTTTCGATTTCAATGAGCGCATGGCATCCAGATTGATTTCCACAGACGACGACCCACAGTCATTGGCACGCAGAAAAAGGCGAGTTGAAGGAACTGCCGCCGAACTGGCCGCAAATTGTTACCAGCTCCCCGTTTGAATTAATCAAGTGAACAATTCGGGTTTATTGTTAGTATGTCCGTGACCCGATTTACGCATCCGCCACAAGTCGTGCAGGGCGATTGCTGTATCTGAATCTAAAATAAACTCAGAAGCTTGCAAGTGGCACAACATTTCACTTAGCGGCGGAACATGACAAACGAAGCAGCTGCCGAGCAGCGAAAATGAGGCTGAGGTCCTTTAATGAGCTTTTGTTTTGGGGAAAGTGGCGAGCAGGAAAAGCACTCGACTTGGTTACACCAAATGAACAGCAGCCGCCGGCGCTGCATTTGGGTTTTTTAAGTCGAGAGATACAGTCGGGGCGGCAAATTTGTTCAAGGACATAAGAACCTACTTGATGGCTTAGTGTTGGCAAGCACGGCACACAAACTTGGCTAAGAAACTGGCTTCCATCCACACAAAGAACTATACCTATTCAAAAGTTTCGGAAATTTAACTACAGTAGTTATTAGTTGGTTAAATTCTACACAAAAAAAAGTGAGAAAAGGTATTCAAAAAGTGAACTAACCTTTTTCCAAATGTAAATTGGTAATAAAAAGATTGAACTATACAAAATCTGTAACTATCGAATGTTAAGTATTTTATATTTATTTTTTCTACAATTCATAGTTATTTATGATATAGTTTCCAAGTGTTCAGACCCACTTATATTTTGAGACCAGCTAGAAAGTAGCCAAATGCGCAACACTGCCAAGTGTATTAACTGGAACTCATTTCGGTCTGTTTCTGCTCATCCTTAAGTTTCTGCCTTACTGACCACGGACTCCGCACAATTTGTTGACAGGACCCGGCACTAAAACGGAAGCTGCATGGCCACGCCCCTTCTTGGTAGGTGCCACTTCCGTTTCCGCTGGCATTTTGCGGTCGCTCGCATAAATTAGTTTCCTCCGCTCGTCTAATAAATTTAAATCTTCAGCCGCATTAAAGCAAATTTGGCCAACGTGGGTCAGCACGCTGCTTCCATCAACTGGGAGATTTAGTGTCGTATTTTGTTTCCTTATTCTCCGTCTTGTTTAGACGCATTTCTTTGCTGCTTGTCGAGCTTCTATTTGCCTTTTGTGTCTTCCTTTTCAGCGTTTTTAATTCCGCAAAACGTGCTAACTCATTTCTGTGGCTTTGCCTGCCCGTGACAACTTTTCATTTGGGATTTTCCATAATTTTATGTGCCACCACGCCTCTGTTTTCCCGCCTTTCCCGCCGCACTTTTCCCATGTTTAGATTAGCAAGTGGAAAGTGTCCTTGTGGCCGTAAACGCCAACGCTCCGCATAAAATGCAAATCGAAATCGCCACGACTTATTGCTGGCTGTTATTGTAAATAATTTTGGCTTCGGCTGGCGGATATGGATATTGTCAGCGGGCGCCAATTCTATTTTATACGCTTCATACCGGCTTTTGTTTACAGCCGGAATGTCTGCCATTTTTCCAGGAACAAGAGCGGGTGGAGCGGAGGGAATTTGTGAAAAATGCTGAATAAACCAGTGAAAGATAATATTGCAAAGTGAAAAGTTATACACCCTTTCCCCATTTCCTGGTATTTGCTGACTTTCCTCGGCAATTCCTGTTTGAAAACTGGGCGAAACATTGGCTGACACATTTTTTTCAGCAAGCCAAATGTTTAGTATTCGGCTGACGTGTTGTTTGTAAACAACAATGCAAAGTGACAACTTGCGTAACGCAAATATTACATAAACATTTCAGTTTAAAAATTTACTAGGCTTAAATACAGCAAATCACTTGGTGGGCTTATCACGATTCAATAGGTCAATTACGATTTGCATCAGATAAGCAATACAAAGTAGTGAAAAAGTCATGTGCAATATTCATTGAGAGTGCATTTCAAGGCTCTAGTAATGAAACAAATACGCCATGGAAAAATTAAAAGCAAAACATTAATGTAGTTTTGCGGTCTTGGCTTTTGTTTTAGGCCAAGTTGATTGGCATGAACATAGCATATGTGTGTGCAGTTTCTGGGTAAGCTGTCAGCACAATGCACAATCGCTTCAAACCGAATACATGTGGAAAATCGAATAAAGTAATGCAGCAGATCGGTGCACTACAATAAAATGTGTTGGAATATTTAACATATACAAATATCACACACATATGTATGTACGTGTATGACTGAATGATTATTCAATTAGTTAAATCCCTTCCATTTGGATTTCTTTTAGTTTCTCAGCTTTTTTTCCATTCCGTTGATTTCATACACTCTCACATACGATTTCGCTTCGTTGGGCGACAATGCTCGTTTTTTATTTCCAATTTTTGTTTCATTATTTATGGCTGCAAATATTCGCAGAATATGCAGCGATAAATTGTTGTATTTAATTGAAAAACATGCCAGGCGATGGAAGCTTTATTCGTGTTTCGCGGAAGCCAATAGATGAAAATAATATTTTATAAGAATTCAATTTAATTGCCAGCAAGTGCTTTCTCATGAATTATTTAATTAGACATTGTTTCTCCCGTGATAAACAATTTCAAACCGCAAGTTTTGAACATTAAACATATTTAAGGGCGAGCCATCCAATCTAATCGTCATTTTAATATTTCACAGTAATGCATTGCTTCCTCAGCAGTGGAAAATCAGCATTTTCTTCGCGATTTGCATTTGACCCAGCGCTTCACTAATTATGCAGTTTGTTGCAGTTTCCACCCATTTCCTGCAGCTGGGAAAACTTTTTGCCTATATTAGTGTATCTGCAGCACCGCCGAAAATACGACGAAAAACGCTGGCACATTGCGATATAAATTTTCCGCGCATTTCCAGCTGCCATTTGGCGGTTCGAAATCCGGAGGCACTGCTCCCCGTTACGGAAGTTCAGCCCCTCATTAGTAATCACATCATTTCGGTGGTTAAAATACGATGGTTAAAATATACCTGCTATCAGACATAAATCAGCACTTTAAAGTCTTCATAATTGTAATACTAAAATATTTATGTTTGAATCAACTCAGGAATGAGAAAATAATAACGTGGAAAATGCTAACTGCCATTATTTTAAGGCCAGCTAAATGTGTATTTTTTTGGTCCACCATTCCAACTCGCATTTTAGGGCCCTAATTGTCTGGGGCATATAGAGTAACCAGCATTATAAATTCAATTTGGCCAAAATCAACAGCAGTGCGGAGCAAGAAGGACGAAAAAGAAAGGCACTGCCTGTGGGGCGACAGAAGCCGTCTTAAAGGATTAAACAAGTAAAAGCAAAAGTGATTGTCGAGCGCCTGGAACATGGCAGTCGACACTTTCTCCGCTGGCGCCTCCACTCCCACTTGGACACTTTCTCCGGCCACATTTGCATAAAGGGAACCGGCCATAAATTCAGCCCACAGACGGTTGAGAAGCGTCTGAGCCGCCAGTAAAACCTACGGCTGTTTGCCTGACAAATGGCCAGCTATTTGGGACTAGGTAAAATACGAGAAACGAGCCCACAGATTGGCAGCTGTTCTGGGGTTTAGTTTAACCAGAGAGAATGCCATTTGTTACGCTCCTAATTTGCGCCACACTAATTCAAGGATTTGGGACACTTCATATAGGACTACAGATATGTAATACATACATATGCACATACATATGTACAATAAGTTTGAAATGGTTGTTCAGCCTTGAACAACGTTTTTCCAACCGCCGCGCCACTCGCACCTTTATTTTAAACGATGATTTATGACTAACTGGTACTTGGTGGCGTTACACATACGCCACGTGGGCCATAGTGCATAAATTAGTGGAAGCCATTACCATTACTCCCAGTGCTCCTGGGACCCGTATCCTTCGCCTCTTTTTGTCGCCCTCGCGGCAACAAACACGCCATCTGTCGTTAGAAGTTGGCCTGACCTTAACCTCGTCTCAAGAAGAACGCACAAGGAAAAGTGAGAAGTGAGAAGAAAGCAGCGAAGCGAAAGGCAAAGGAAAGCGCCATCAAAACATAAACAAAATGGGGCACAGCAGCTGATGGTCTGCACGGAACAGCTGTTTCCGCTGGCCGCATGCGCAGCACAAAAGCACTTAAGAGCGCCGCTGCCGGCTTAAGAGCGCCCCCTTGCAGACCGCTCTCCCGCCTGTCTTTGGCCACTGTCTTTGCCTGTGGAACGCAAGGATGCAGTCCACAGGAAGCAGTTGGCAACGCAGCAGTAACTGCCAGTTAGGCGAGCCGAGACTGCGGATTCTGGCCACCCGCCACTCGCGCACAGTCTTCATCGCCTCTCGGTGGCGTTCGCATCGTCGCCGCCTCGGTCCCTCCAAATAAATAAGTGTGAACACTATACCTCCAGCCGAACCGAACCGAACCATCCTGCACTGAACTGAACCGAACCGAACCGTATCGAACTCAACTGAATTGGACGGAACGGAGCCGTTCACTGCGGATTTGTTAACTTGACTTGACACTCGGGTCAGTTGCGTTTTGCGTTCCGTGCGCTGCGGCTGCGTTACTAGCTGAATTCAGTGATTTATTCGACTTGGAGCAGTGAAAAGTTCTTTCAACAAATTAAAAACTCATAAGTTGCCTACCTGGTGTTAAAAGTAATTTAAAAAAAAAATCTGAGTTAACATTCATTGAAAGAAAAGCTGGAATATTATTGAACCTATTTTTTCAATTTTTTTTTTCAACGAGTTGTAAGTGCAAGTATAAATAATTTAAAAAAAATATATATTACTTGTCTTTCCATTTGTTTTTTTTAATATTTACCTTATCAACGGAACAAATTTTGGTTTAACCCGTTCACCAATAACTAAAATAATAATAATAAGCATTTTAACCGTAAAAAGGTTTATGTAAAAACCACAAGCTCTTCTAATCGATTGAATACTTCAGCTTTATCTCGATGAAAAAATTATACAAATTGTATATTATGCACAGTAATCAGTGAAATACTCGTAGTTCAAAATAAACCACACCAGCACATAAATTACAAAAAATCAAAAAATCAATAAACATGTAAATGAAAACGAAAAGCTGAACACCAACGCTCACAAGATTTAAATGATAATAGTGCATTAGGCAAATCAAATATTTGCGAAACAGCTGTTGAATAATTAGCATAATTCATAATTCAGCGTTGGAACAGCATTTTGGGCTCCACACGCAGTTTGCAGTTTGCAGTTTGCAGTAAGTGTCAACCCATTGAATTATTTGTGTGACTATAAATTACCGAACTTTGTGCGCAGTGCTATAAATGCCAGAATATACAGCGATGGAAGTGCCTTGTATTTGTAAACAGCTAAGTGGCAAATTGGTTCCGATAAATAAAACCCGACCGAGTGGCTCTCATAAATTGGCAGAAACTTAAAGCCACTCGAAGGAGACTTTTACACGACTTAAAGGTCCTTCGACATGAGAGTAATTGAACGCTTATCAAACACTTGCAGTAATGTTAGGTCGCATTTTCTGCAGATTTCCACCGAATCTATCCGGCTTTATGCCAGTCAAGTCAATTGGGCAGCGAGATTAGTTCCTTTTCGTCATTTTCCAGCGGGGAAATTAATGGAGTGTTGAGGCATTTCTGTCTGCTCAACACTTGCTTCTCAATCGAAAGTTCGGATGTTGACAAAAGAAGGATTCCAAGGGGTAAGAACTCCCAAGGACTTCCGTTGGCCATCCCTTTGGCAGTCTATTGTGCCCGCCATCAAGTTCCAGTGAATTCTCCATCAACGAAAGATAAAAAAGACAACAGAATGGTGACTTTGTCCTGGTCCTGAAACAATGCAAACAATCGCAAAATGGCACTAGGCAAATACAAGAGCTGACCGCTTGCACGTGACATCGGAAAACATAAAAGAAAATTCGCAAGCGGGAAAAAAGTGGCAGAAAATGCAAAACAAAGCCTTCGGCAAGCAAACTGGCAAAGCAAACTAATGTTTTAGCTTAGTTTTAATTGCAAATGGTTTTGTTAGTGCTGGGCAATCCGGCGATCTGAATTATATGCACAATTATTCACTGCTTTAAATCAAGCATTAAAGGCCATTTTAGGCCATCTAAAAATTTAAGCCATTAGTCAAGCATTAAAGATTTGAGACCATCTGAAATGTAATCCTTTAGTCCGTTTAGCTCTATAAACTCGTCTCCTAATAATTGCTCAATTTTCGTGAAACCAATAAATCTACAACAATAATCCTGTGGCAAAGAAATACATTTTTTATGCTGTGCAATTTCATTTTTCGTTAACCGCTGCATATTTTGAATGGAACCAAGGTTTTTTCACAAAATAAACAAGTTTTCCATAAAAATGACTGGCGTTTCTAAAATGTTTGCCATGAGTATATGGTTTTTTAGCCAGGAGCAAGCCCAGGATTTCCGTCTGTTCTTCGTTAGCCTAGCAAAAACTAATCAAAAACGAAAAAACAAAGTCATCTGTCAATTTGGTGAAACAACAAATAAATAAAATTTAATTAAAGCCCCTTCATGACGCTCAATATGTTAGACTTTGCGTATGACTTTGACGGGAAATTTCATCAAAGTTTCCGTTTTAATTTCGGTTTGGGTTTCGGTTTCGGTTTCGGTTTACTTTTACTTCCTGCCGCCGTGATAGGATAAGATTTTAATCAAAAATCGGCTAAAACTTTGGCTTGGCTGAAACTTGGGGGAAACTGCCTCATCAAACTTGATATGGCACTTTGTTACTTTTTCGCCTGTTTTTTCTTCTATAAATTATAAATTATATCCAGTTCACTAGCGCTGTTTTGGCCCAGAGGGAAAATCGTCTGATTTGCATAACGCGGCGTATGCGTAATAATGATCGAAATCAAGTCTGACGATTTGCCTTATTGACTGTATATTACTGTATTTGCGAAGTCAAATTTTCTAGAGGTTTTCCCAGGCTTTTCCTGTTCCTATTGAATTTCATTTGTTTACGTGTGTAGGTGTGCTTGTTTTCGCCTTTGTTTTATGCACGCACAAATATTTCCTCATGGCTTTCATTTTTTTGCGTGTTTGAGTTCGTAATTTGAGTTGATTTGTGATAAGGGGGCTGCTGATTTCGATTGTTTTCCCCTGCCCCCACCCCCTCCCAATTTTCCTCCTCTTTTCGAAAAGTTGACCTGCCTTGACATCGTTGCGGGTGCGTTTGAGTGTGTTGGTGAGCGCCTAGTTGTAGGCAATGCTTATTTTTTATGCTCGTTCGCCGTGATTGGAAGGCTGGTGTATTCCCATTATGGGTGGTTATGGGTGGTTATAGCTTGTGTCTGCCATCAGATTTGTATGAAAATGATATGCCAAAAATACCAAGCAAATCCCCCACACGTAATGCCAATTACATTAAAATTACTTTCAGTCCTGCCAACGGGCGAGAGCGTTTAAGTCGGCTAAAGCAATTGAAACATTAAGCGGCGCATGTTCCTATTACATTTTTCGTCGCGAAATAAATATTCAGAAATTTCCCCCAAGCCACATTTTTATTTAAGCCGATATTAAGCCAGGTTTTGACTGTTTTTAAAGCTACTCATTGCTAAAACAGCAGATGAATTACTACGTTCTATGTTTACGAATCCTATTTATACAAATAAGTGATGAAACCAAACTATATTCCATTTTTATAAACTGGCTTACTAATAATGCCGCACTTATCACACAAAATAGAATGCACACTTAAATTGAAATACCAAAAAAGTTTGCGTTGCATTTCATAATTTGTGATAAGCGCCCCAGCCACAATAAAAATAGTACCATGGCAACTGGAAAACGATGCAGAAAACTCGAGCAGCACAGGCTACTTTTCCACCCACGCAATTGCCTCGAGCCACGTTCGTTCCATATCCCAAAAACACAGTCATAGAAAAGTTGACTCCTGTTTCGGACTTTTCAACCGACAATTTATTAACAACACCAACAAAAAGAGCGAAAACTTTTGCCCAGACAGCGAGAATTGCGACAAAAATGTTGGCGGCGAACACTTGAGGCGCTTCACAACATCACCAACATCACCAACAACACCAACAACACCAACATCACCAACTCGAGTAAACACAAACAGCGAGCGGAATATTCGCGATTTAAGTTGGCATCATAAATTCCAAAAAGCCAACAAAAATAACCAGAGGACGACTGCTGCATAATTTATGAGCGCTCGAGTGGAGCAAAATGCAAACAAATTTCCGCGCAAAAAGTGAGTCAAAACGCCTCAAAAGATGCGAAAGCTGCGATTATGATTTGCAACATTGGGCAAACGCTCCGCCCTTAATTGCTAAATGTCACAAGAGCTGAACCGAAATGCTTGCGATATGACAGGACTAAAGGAGTAAATCATGCTTTTTGGTTCAGAAACGGATTACAGGTTGTTTTACTAGATTTACTAGTATAATCATCATCTTGACGAATATCTATTTATATGCACATATTCATTGGGCAAGAACTAGCTCCACATGGCTGCCAGCAGGACTCGGAGCGGAAAGGGCAGCCCGTGAAAAGGACACCTTAATGAGGCTGCGTCATCGGGATTCGCAACACTTGGCAACAGCGAACGGCCATTAAGTGTGCGGCTGAATGTGTCCAATGAATTTAACAGTGTGCCGAAATCATTTTGGCCTGGTCTCATCACAGTTCCATGAGAGTCCGGCCAGAACTGGCCAGGTGCTGGCGAGGAGCTCTAAGTGCTGCCATTAGTTGCCGTTGCTGCTGATTATAGGATATGCCCGTCGTCCAGGACGCCATCAAGTGTCCCCGTAATAGTTGCCTTCATGACAGGACGTTCCGCTGCCTGGCAGCCGGCCAAAAAAGGCCAAAGGGTTTCCTCCGCCCGATTTTCACCATTTCCACGATTTCCACGAATCCACAGCTGGAGGCTCGAAATAACAGCTTTCGAATGGCAATATGGCAATAGCATAAATGTCACCAACGCCGCAGTGATCCGACCAGGCCAACACGTAGAGCGGCGTTACGGAACCCATTTAAATTACAATTCTAACTACTTTCTTGCCAGCCAGGCACGTAATAGACAGCATTCTCGAACTGCAGACGCCTCCGTCATTTATTTATTGCCAAGCAATTGCAGCAATCAAGGCGAAAGCAATGGAAAAGCTACGACTAAGCTATGCAGAGAACGAAAAATCAGGAGCTATAAATTCCAAGCTGCCACTGGCACAATGGTTGCACTAGAAGTTCCAGTGAAGAATCAGAAATTAATATAGTGGGATAGAGCAACAATTATTGAAAATATTTCTAAAGGATAGTCGATAGGCACCTCGTTAATGCGCTCTTAAATGTCTGATTTGGTACCTCCGTGGATTTCCCCAGTATCTGGAGCAAAGTTTTCCGGACAAAAGGGCTGGCTCCATCAGACGGTGTGCGTGTGCCATTTGGCTTCGTGTCAGCCAAGTCAAGCAAACAAATCATGGTTACAGGCCGAGCTGGGAGCTCTGTTGTGCAGGCGGTTTCACAATAGCGCGAAAACGCATCGCCAACTGCCAGACACTTTGGCATAATTGGGTCATAAACTAGTCCAAGGATCCGGATCCAAGCCATCGATGACGGCTGATGACCTTTTCGAGTGCGTGCTCCATTCCGATAAAGTGCAATCGGTTCAGTTGGCGGCGCATAATTAAGGGAATTGTGCACGATATTCGCATGTCAAAGGCTTGCGAGCCCTCTTATCAAAGCGGGCAAATTGTTAAAGGGGTTCTAGTTCAGTTCTCTAATCGAAGCAGGATTGCATACAAGCAGTATAACTGCAACATGATGCACTCTAGTGCATCGCAAGAAATCAGAAAGCTATTTATCATACAATGAAATCACTTCTTTGCCAAGCCAAAGTTAAAGTTAATTTTATAAATTATTCAAAAGCACCTATTCCCTTCAGGCTGATCAAAATCACTTTACTATGTTGTATCCTCTCTGGGCTCTATTTTCCTTCCAATCAAGCACTGCCTTGACCTTGTGCCCATTACCATTTCTCAATTACAATAATCTGCTTCGACGATGGTTTTCCCGACTCCACAAACAAACTTGGACATGGCCAAGTTAATTGGCTCTCCACTCCTTCGAACTAATTTCGCTGGGCTATCGCTGGCTATAATAAGCAAGCGAATGAATCAATTTATGCCAGCGCTCACTTTCATGTGGCTACATTGTGGGTTCGGTAAATATTTACTTGTTTTTTTTGCCAAGAGTTATGCAAGTTTGTCACGTTTATCGCGGCAGTAGTAAAATTGCGATTAGTGTAAATGCAGAGTAATGCCGCATTTACTTTGTGGATTGAACGATAGGACATGCACGTACAATGTACATAGAGGGTGTCAATAAATAGGAAACCCCAATAAAGTACACAATTTAGGGCCCCAGCTGGGCGAGAATTCCTTAGACAAATTTCTGCAACTACATTGGGAACTTACAAGCGAATTTCTCGGCACTGTCAACAAATCTCCTAAGTGCGAAAACATGTTTGTCTTTAAGCCTTTCGAACCGGCAGTCCCTGGCAATTTGTACAAGTTAATGGCCACCCTGTGCCACTCACAGCCCTCACATAATTCAATTAGCCCTGCCCGTCCTTAATGAGAACTACAAAAGGCGAGCAAAGGGCATGGAATCCTGGCCAGCGTGGGGCAGCCGGCACGCCCACTTCGAGTTCATTGTAATGTTCTGTGGTAAAATGCGTAAAATAATTAAAACAACATAAATAATGTAATTATCAACAAACGCAGCTGAGATAGATGTTCGTGGGGGGGAAGGGGGGGGCGGAAGTTTCGGGAGGAGCGGCCAATGCGACCACCCATCGTCCTTGCTTTCCAGCTAAGTAGATTTCAAATTATTCCATTAGTGTTGATGACATTTGGCGCAAGTCCTGCGAGTCCTGCGAGTCCAGCGCGTCCTGCTGATGATATGTGAAGCGAAGTGCTAATGCCTTCGTCCGTCTGCCTGGCGAAATTAGATGGGCAACTTAATTAGGCAAAAGTTCGCTTTCCGGAGTCTGCAGTCCAGAGTCCAGAGTCCTCAGTCCTCAGCCCGGAGTCCGAACTCACCACTCAAATCCTTGGATAGCCGGGAAATGCCATTCAATTTATCACCCACTTTATCGCCCGGCGACGACACTCGATCCGATTGCCAGCTGATTCAGACAAATAATCACCCGAAACTAGATTTCATCTGGGGCTTAACTAAAAATTAAATGCAAATAGCATGCACGAACGCACCAGACTATGTGATTTATGCGTCTATATGAAGGCAACGAAAACGACTCTGCAAATGGATACCCATCAATCAGAGTGAAGGACGACTCGGGTGCCAAACGAGGCGATGAGCTGGTCCCGGGCCAATTTTCACGTGCAATAGGAGATTAATGACACGGGATTGTGCCACTGGCAGTGCCATGTCTTAATACAGCAGCATTTGTAACCCAAATCCCGTGCACATTTCTGGGGCCAGGGTAACTTTGCGCCTGCACTCGCAACTGACTTTGCCTGCTTTTATGGTTACATTTTGTCATAATTTGTTTTTTCGCCCGACAGCACAGATAAGAGACTTTAGCAGCAATTGATTAAAGCTGCCGCAAGCTCAGACAGCCGTAATGCTTTAAAGAGGGGGAATAAATAAATAAGGGACAGCGCCCATGGATAATAAATTAACTATGGCCAACACGTAGGCACATAAACATCGAACTGCTTTTCACTGTGCCACGCCTCCGCCATCGAAGGAGGCCCCAAAATTTGTCAAGTGGTCAGCAGAAAACACCCAAACCATCCGGGCTGCTCATGCAAAATGTACACTCTAAAACCTGAGAAAAAAGCCTGCACTGAGAAAAAAGCCTGCCCAAGGCCACTGTGGCTACGAAAATGCAATGGATTTTATTTGAGAAAAGTTACTTGACTTTTTTAAAGCGTATTTATCAAAGCAAGTTACTACAAGTTGGAAGGTACTACAATACTTTCGAGGATTACTTCATCCGAACTTATCTTTCCCACCGCCTTTAATCGTTCCAAAAATGTTGCTGCGTCGAGAATTTGTTTAAATGTTTTTCTCTGTACTCAGTAGGGGAAAAGTAGGCGCCCACTCACGCACTTGACCTTGCTGGTATTTATTCAGCAAATGACGAGGACCAGAGGCGCAGGACGAAGGAGCAGGACGAAGGAGCAGGACGAAGGAGCAGGCGGCTCAGCTATTCACAGCTGACTTGGCAGTATTCTTTTTATTCCTGTGCAGCCGCAGGCAGCTGCAGGCTTTTAATATTTTACAGCTGCTATTTAAAAAATAAAAAAACGCAGGAAAATATGAGCCCCCGCCGCCGCCCCCGCCACCACCCAAAAAAAAAAGGGCAACCAATCCGAGGTGCTCGTCTGGCTGCGCCATTATTCATATTTTGACAGCCACCCTTTTGGACGCGGCGTATGCGTTTTATTTGCTTTCATGATGAACTTTCTGCATATTTTACGTAGGCCAAATATTTTCGCAGGCACTTTTTTCGAAAATCCCCCTGCCGCGGAAAATGCCTCGAAAAACGAGCAGCTAATGCGCGTGAAAATGCTTGGCTGCTGGTTTCCGTGTTGTTGGCTCGATCTTTTTGTTTGGCGTGAAGAGTGAAACTCGGATTGTGGGCTTGTTGATTTAGGCCAGAAGGGGTTGAGCAAATAATGCAAGTAAGTTGGAGATGGAGACTTGGCGATTCAGTCATATTACCCTTAGATACGGATAGCTGGGAAATGAAGATAGCCCGATCCGTATTGACACACCACAATTTCCTGGATTAAATGAGATATTTGATGAACGGCTTAGGGGATTATTTAAACTCAACTGTAGCAGCTTAAAATTTACATTTTGCAGTCAGTTGACTCCTTTTGTCCTAATATTTTTTAAATGACTCATTCAAGCAACTTTTCAAGCACACTAAAACTTTATTAAACTTATCAAAATGTTCAAAGTTTCTCTGCTCCATTAAATCTGTCAGGGTTGAGCTTGGGCAAATGTACATTATTTCATATTCAACTTCATAGACTTGCCTGTTCTTCAAGTGTCAGTGGCAAAGGCATGATTCGAATTGAACCGTACAAAACTCATTGAAAACAAACTCTGGTCTCGATTTATTTTTGACCCCTGTCCTGACCTCTCGGTCTACGTTGTCAACCACTCAAATGTCAAGCAATCCCCAGGCAGATGACACAGCGGTTGCCCCAAAAGCGGTTCCCTCTTAAAGTTTAGCAAAAATAAAAGTGTAGTTGGGACAAACAACCGCAAACATCTGCGTGGGTGGAGGCATTTGCATATCGAAAATAAGGACATGTGTTTGTGCCAGGAATTGATAAGGCCTTCTGTCGTCCTGCGAAAGGACTTGGTGCTGCATAATTTAGGGTGCCATCATCGCCAGGAACAAGGGGGCGAACTGAACTAACATTGATTTAAGCAGAACTGCCATAAATTTAAATGTAAATAAATAAAATGGTGTCGGGCACACAGATACATAAATATAAAGATAAACACCGCGGAAGTCTCAGGTGTGTTTGAGTCAGCCGAGTGCATTTGTGGGACAAAATGTTTATTAAATGAGTCGTTTAGGGTTAATTTTTGCATAATTTATGTGCGAAGGGTTCAGAAGTGTGGAGAAAAAAGGATTTGGGTACTTAAGCATTTGCTGATAAGCCGCTCTAATTTACATAATTTGTGTGGTATTTTTAAAAGCGATTACAAGTATTCCGAATCCACTTAAAGTTCGTCCTTCAAATTGAATAGTCCTGTGACGTGGCTGTCCTTTTATTGCCTGTGGCCATGCAGCCTTTTCACCCATTTACTGCCCAGTTCTGCCTATGAGTTATGATTACAGATATGCCGAGTCCTTCGGCTAATGCTACTCGTCCTTTAAGCGTGGCCTTCATCTGGCATCGTCCTCGGACTTGGCCCTAATTTTATTTGCTTTGGTCCTGGCAATTACATTGCAGGACATTTTCCATTTCGTGTTGTCTATTTTCGTGATGGCCAAATTGAATTAACACAGCATCAACTGAGACCGAGACCGAGAAAAGCGAGGCAGAGCGAGCTGTAGTTCGTGGAAAACACACATGAAAATGAGATGCCATTAAGAGGGCGGCTGGTGAACGGGGGGCGGGGCATTGGCCCAGCAGGCGGTGAAATATCAATGGCAGAACAGCGGGAGAAACTGGTAGCAGCCCGTTTTCCATGCCTGCTACTTATGCGTGCAGCCACACACACACACACAAGCGCCCCAGGGGTACACAGACAGAGAACACAGAGACACACAGAGACACACAGATACACGGCGGAAAATGGGTACACTTTTAAAGTGCTGGGAACTGCAAGGAAAACGAATTTGCCAGTTGTCTAGTATCGCTTATAAAGGTGTCTACAAGCATGCAACCATATAATTGTCATTTTTATTAGTAACTATGATTTCTGTATTACTTCATCGAGTGTTTGTTCCTGTGTATCCATGTACAATATACCACATATACGTGTATCTATATGCGGATTCCTTCGTTCGCTGGGCTGCCAGAGCGTCGCACTGCTCATTCATATCCATTGTGGGGGAGAAATGCAATCAAATTACTTTGATGTTTCCATTAATGTCGTTTACTTTAACGCTGAGCAACAGTAGCAGTGGAACCACAACTGAGCCGGAATGATAATGCCGGAATCATCTGTTTTGCAGTTTGTTGTTTCCTTGGAATGCCTCATTTGATGTCTCTGTTTGCTCTCGCTGTTTGCCCCAGTTGTTGTTGTTGCAAATCAGTGCACAATGTCCTGCCATCCTGGCGTTTTTATTGGGTCCGCTGAGCGTCTCACAGGACCTGGGCCCCCAGGCCCTCGACAAGCAATTCATTTGAGTTATTATCTGGGAATCAATGGCCACTTCTCCTCCTCTCCGCTTCCACCTGCTGGTTGTCAGAGTCAGAGGAGTCCTTAAAGTAGGTTTTAAATGTGTGCTGAGTTGCCTTGAATTTGGTCGTGCAAAATCCGTACAGCATCCGTACTGCGATAAGTGTCATTTCCGTTCGGGTTTTATGGCATTTCCCGTCGTCATTATCTGCACTTTGCGGCCAGGCAAACCGTTTTTATTTTACAATTTCCATTGTTTGCCGGGGCAAGAGAAAACGCATTTCCTGTTCCAAGGCATTGTGGCGAAATGCAAACAGTTTCTGGCGGCGGAAGTGCAAGACGTTGTCTAAAAGTGGCTTTAAATGTAAACGGCTAAGTGATTACTTTGCTAACCAAATTTTGAGAAAAGTGGAATAAGGCAAACACTAGCTTGCGTTTTTCTTCTTTTTTTTTGCTTTTCAATTATTCTGACAACTTGCCGTTTGCCTGAACAAATTTACACTTGGCGAGATCAAATTTTTAATTACTCTTTGCCGTTCGCTATTTACATAATTTCATTTCACGTTCACACCTTCGCCCTGACCTTGTCGCGCCCTTTCAATGGCCAAGGCGGATGGGATGTGGGTGGTTTGTGGGTGGCTCCAGGTGCATTGACAGACCGACCTTGTCAAGGCTCCGTTGCGCCCCAATGCCCCGCTTTAATGATAGACGACGAGCTCTCTTCAGGCGACCCAGTCAAGCAGTGCCATTCAACGAAATGGCTAAGCAAACAGGGCGGGCGGGCCGAAAGGGGCGCGGCCAGGACCAGCCAGCCAGCCAGCTAGCCACTTGACAAGCTGGCCAATTGTTATTGCCCCGGCCAGAGGCGGCATACAGAGCCACCTGCTTATTAGCGAACAGAAAAACTCAATGTAATGGTCCTCTTCGCAACCCCAGTGCCGCACGCCTTTACACCATGGCTTTACACAGCGATCAATAGATGATTTCCTCGTTAATGAGGGGAATCTAGAGAAGATTGGGTTGAAAGATCAACATTTAAAGGGTCCTTCTATAGATTGCATATCCTTACACATATTACACAACTACACCACTTTTTTGGCCGCAACTGTATGCCACTGCCAGCGAATCGAACCAATGTCAAGGCAGGTATTTTTACCGCGGCGCACACGTGGTTCATGCTTGATTTGTGCTTATTGAAATGGGTGTTTGCTTTCCCAATAACTTGTTGTTGGCAGAACCGTGAAATGGATAGGCAATTACCAAACCCAAATGGGCGACCAAATTGCTGGCAATCAAAGGACCATTCTCCACATCTTCAGCCTTCATCGACACCATGAGTTTTGGCTTTCTGCCACTCAATTAGGAGCAGCATTGTTTCAAAGTGAAACAACTTGCACTGCCACCCGAAACTATTTGCACATGTGCCAAAGTTTTCGGCAACAAATTGCTGGTCTGCCATGCAACACGTTTTCATTTGGCCCGAAACATGCATCCGATTCAATGTTATCTCTTTGGGGTTCGGGCTTTAAATGTTGGCCAGCAGACTGGGTGCTCCCTGGGCCCGAATTCCAGTCGAACATTTGAGGGGGAGTGCAGCATGAACTCATGTGTAATTGCATTGATAAGCTAATGCGGTTGTTTGCTGGCCCGAGTAGTTGGGTGGCCATAACAATGCAGTTAATTACTCAAACCCGACTTAAAATTGAACTTACTAATATGCACAGTAAACAGCATAGCTACCCAGTCAGCTTATCATATCATTACCACCGCTGCCAACTTACATGAAACAGCTACATGAGCGGCTTACTTGAAATTAAAGCCCAATTATAGAACAATTGATTTCGTCTGCGAGTTTCCCTGCTTTGCATACTTAAAGCTCTTTGGGGCCAAAATTAGCCCGGGGCTCACCATTCTCCCATCTGCATAGTATTTCCTATTTTACCAAGCTCTCATCCTGTTGTTTCTGGCGAATCGCTCACTCAGCCAAGCCTACATGGCGTATACTTGATACACAATTTCCAGTCACTCCAATTTTTGCGCCAGCATTTCCATGGACATTTTTTCGCGAAGGCGGCGAGCAATTTGCCAAACAAACAATGACAACTGGCTGACATTTGAGTTATGCCTGCGCATCGTGTGTATCACAAGGCTGCGGTTTCCGCGGCCAACAGTGCGTATGGGTAACGTGCCGAAAGGATGGCGAACGAGTGATTCGCATGTCGTCTAATTACATCGACAAGAACGGATTTTTCTTCAACTAAAACATGCCAGGGGTAGTGGGGAAGTGGGGAAACAAAACTTTGGCAGGATATTTGCAGGGAAGTCAGACATCTTGGCACAAATATTGGCGGGCTGTAGCTACAACCACCATTCCGCTCCTTGGGCTAGACACTCTGTGCTCTCAGCCTGTTGCCATGACTGGCAGCTCGTGTCCAAGTCATGTGAGCCCAAGTAGCGTCGCCATCAAGTCATCGTGTTGACAAACGGCTGCAGCCCGCCGGCGGTTTGGGTGCCAAAGTTCGCCCGTACATCCGGCAAAATGAAAGTGCAAATGGAAAGAGTCTCAAGAAGTGGAAAATACTCGTATGTTTTAGATTCAAAGATACACAGCCGAGTTTGAATTAAAGTCCCATCAACGTGAGTGAACTAAAGCTCACTCCTAGACACCTTTAAGTCGGATTTCAAATGGTTCTTCACTTTCGCTGGCGCCACACAATTTCCATAATTTCCCCATTTTTCACCGTGTGAAAATGTGTCCATTATCTTTGCTCGACGCACTCGACACACACACACACACACACACACACACACTGTATGGGCTGAAAGGCTGAGAGCACTAATGGCACAGTATTCTAATTCTAATTCTAATTCTAACCTTTTTGTTTTCCTCGTGCGACTCTCAAGCTGCTGCCAAGCGTTTTCGCTCATTAAATTCCTGGTCAGCAGCTTTAAGGTTTACTTTGCCAAATTGTTCGAGGCGAGGGTAAGCATTCCTTGCTTCCACTTGGCTGGCGAAAGCACTTATCTCAAATTTGATCAACTCGAGCAGCAACTCCAGCTGTCCATCTTCACATGGCGGGCGTGGCGAGCGTGGCGGGCGTGGCGGGAATGACTTTTGCTTATTTCCGCTTCCGATACTTTGCACTTGCTGCCTTCTTTTTCGGCTAACCATTTGGAAAACAATTTTTAAAAACGCCACTGCAGAAAGCAACGCAAACAAGCGGCGAACAACAAGTTTGCTTACGTGAAGAGGAAAAATGCAAATACAGAGCGAAGAACAAACAGCTGGCGAAGGCAATGTAAACAGCGTAGCGAAACAATCAATCAATAATCAATAAGGAGCAAATATTAGTTTGAATAGCGGCCAATAGCAGAGCTCAATGCTGGCTTCAATCAGAAATAAGATTTCCCCGCAGCCTGAATTTCATTTCGCTGCGATTGTTGGCCATTTTCCCGCATCCCCGCCAGCTGCTGGGATCCCCAGAAGTGTGTTTTCTCTTGGCCCGGGGTATTCCCCATACATATAATATTTGCTGCTGTCCTGTCTGGCGCGGCGATTTAGATGGCGGCACGAATCCGTGCAATATGGGCGTGACATAACTGGTTTATTGGACGAGGAGCAAGCACCAAGGTCCTTGGACCATCGACTGTCGAGCCAATGTATGTACATCCTCGTACATCCCTCTTGTCAGGCGGAAATCAGTTTTGATTTCAATTCCGCCTCACTATACTCGTCCACCCACTGGGCGGCCTTATTTACGCTGCCATTGTTGCTGTCCTGACCAACATGTCCATGACCATGTGTCCCAACTGCAAGTGCTAGCCTTTCATGGGCGACATTGAGCTCACACTCGGCAAAAATATGTACACGTATGTTGAAAGAAGTCATTACTGTATTACCATATCTCTGTCTATAAAGAGAGGTAGGTATACAACGCACTCAAAACAAAGTAAGAAATGAAAATGATTGGACCTAGAAATCAATGTTAAAGTTCAGCATCCGGATTTTCTCTCATTAAGCTGCCAGACTTTGGCCATAGCAACAGCGTATGATTCCTCCCTATTGTTTGCAAAAATTATAGCATACATCTGCGGGCAGCCGGCAGCTGTCATTCATTAATCATTTCATTTGTCACCTCACCGGGACGCACAACCCACAGCACACACACAACCACACTCGTGATGAACGTAGCAATCATCCGGCCTTATATAGCCACTATATATTCGCAATTATACAAAAGTTATTTCCGCTGGGCGGCGGCAGTTTGTATCGAATTTCGCATGAACCGTGGGGATCCAGCGGCATACTCTTGCATAACGGCGCTCATCAAGCGGCAATTAATTTATATAATCGAATTATGGCCCGGCACGATTTTAATTAATATTACTTGGCCATTTGTCTTGTGTCATAATAATGGGCACAACAATTACATCAGTCAAACGGAGCAGGGCATCAATCAATTAATTTCACCGCCATTCGATGTGTCTTGCAGCGATTTCGCAGGACTTGGGTGGCGATTCGAGATGTTTAGCTGCTCCTTATCGGTCATGTGGGCTGGTGGTCTGCTCCTGGAATCTCGGCCTAGTTTTATTCTAACGATTATCAAAGAAAATGAGTGCGGCTAATCGCCATCCACAACACGGACAACAAACAGAAAGATTCTTTTACAAGATACAAGATCTCGCTCGATCCTCCGATGAAGTGGAGGATCAAGTGCTGCCCGTCCTGTCTTGGCCATTCTATACCAAAAAGAAATCCCAAAAGGACATCATCCTGAATGGCGTCTCACAGGGAACATATCCTAGTCAGAGGCAAACAATTTTGGGGCTTCAAAACATGATAACAATATATTTAAGCACTAATACATTTTCTTACAGCTAGAATGCATGCTAACAAAAATTTAAGAAAGTATATAACCCGCTTATAATCTTGCAACTTATAGCTTTTAACCCTTCTTAAATAAAATATGACAGTTATTCGTGCTTATCGCCTACGGAAAAATAGTTTCCGTGAAAAATAATTGAATTAAGCAAAGGTAATTTAGGTATTTAGCGATCAACATCTAACTTGGCAAAACATAAAGCATAGAAAAAAATAAAATACATTTATTTTGGAAAGATCACCGCATACGTATGTATGTCGGCAGCCAAAGAGAAGCAAACAAAACAAAGAGATACAGAAATAAGCGCTCTTAATTACATTGAATTGCAAAAAAACATGTCGTGGAGAAAAATCTCGCCCTTGAAACCCAATTCCACCATTCCGGCCTGCGAGAGACCTTGGCCTTGAAAATGGTACAAATCCCACCAATACTTGGGCGATAAAATGCAACGGTGCATGGAATCAGCTCCCTTCATTATAGGTTATAATTTTTTTAATGCGTAAATCGATTTAAAAAATGCACTTACCCACTTTTTGGGAAATCCACTGACGAAGGCGCTTCCGTGTGCTTTTCCTGTGGACCTTGAGATTTATTTTATATACACAAAGGTGCACAAATAAAAAAACAAAATAATAGGGAAACACTACGGCGCAATTTTCGATATTTCTGCCCTTTTCTTTTCTCTCACTTAGCTCATCTTCCTTTTAACTTCCATTTTTGGATTTTACTGTATAATTTTCGCGCCTTTTGAATGGACTGCTTTGCCTATTTTCGTTCCACTTTTCACTTATATACATGCATACACACACCTACAAAAAAATAAATAGCCACAAACTTAACCTATTTGTTTTCTCCGCACTCCGAAGCGTTATGACTGCCGTCGTTTCGCGGGATTCCTCCGCGGTGACCAAATTGGCTCCAAATTAGCTCCAAATTGGCTCCAAATTAGCTCCACTTCGATGCGTTTTAAACGTTTCCCGAAGCGATGCCGCGAAAACCACGTGCGTCCATTTCGACCAGGCTCCGGTAACTGCTTCGTTCGATCGCCACGTGCGCTCTCCAAACCGTTTGGAGACAAGGAACACGAGAGCGAAACGGGAATGTTACGCTGCTCTTAAACTCCCTTCAGCGCCTAAGAGACTTGCTTGAAAGAGTTGCATCGCACCTAAACTTGCGGTAGGTCAGGGAATTACTTGTGTTTCTTTGGAGACTTGGCGGTTCGATTGCGATTTTCGATTTTCTTTCTAATCTCAAAATTTTCTCGGAGCTAATTCGGACCCTCACAAAAGCTTACAAATTTACCCATTGCCTTATAATTTGGGTTTCGACTTATATAGGCTGTGGGAACCCTTATTAGGGTGGTAAAACAGCCGCGGCCTTAAGAAATCTTCTTCTGCCACAACTCTACCTCCAGAAACCAACCATAGATGGCGCTGCAGTCAACAGTATTTAATTGCCACGCAATGCGGCTAAGTAAATTGCATTTTTGCCACTTGAGAACTTGATTTGCGTGGATAAATTAGCGCCTGGTTCATTTACAGGCCACTCCCGAAATGGGAAGCAAAATGGGAATTTGCAAATCAAATTACTAAGCTTGCTAACTGGGAAAGCTGCTCGTTCTCCCCGAATTTCCGCCACTTTCCTATCGCCTTTCCCACTGTATCTCTGCACATCTCCCCGAATGCATATTTAATCAGTGTGCTGGCTTTGCGGTTTGGTTTCTGTGCCTCATGGAACGTGTTAATTGCAGCCACACTCCCGCTGCCAAGCCCCGCGCCCGAACGCTTTTCCAGCGCTTTCCCAGCGCTTTCCCAGCGCTTTTCCGCTGCCAGCTGCAGCAGATGCAGCTGCTGTTACTGCAGCAGCTTCCTAACAAATGCAATTAAAATCTTTGCCCAA
Organism: Drosophila orena; assembly: GCA_005876975.1. Classification (NCBI taxonomy): domain Eukaryota; kingdom Metazoa; phylum Arthropoda; class Insecta; order Diptera; family Drosophilidae; genus Drosophila; species Drosophila orena. The sequence goes on along the minus strand of VCKV01000006.1, from coordinate 12,510,951 downwards.
GGAAATCGTTGCAGCAGGCACGCAGAGATACAATGTGCGGCAATAGTTCGGCGGCGGCAGCAACGGGGGGGGCGGGGCGCCAGATAACATATTGCCCACGTCCGACTGAATTTGTACGGACAAGGGAGAACTCGGAAAAAGAATCCCTCAAAAGGAGAGCGAAGAAAAATGGCATTTATCTCTGGCCACGCTCCAGCCATACAAATCTAATTTGGACCACACGATGGCTCCACCACATACATATACATATATTATGTGCCCCACTCGGTTCGGTTGCGGTCTGACCCGATCTCGGGCAGCTCGCCTGATGAGCCCAGCCGTTGGCCAAATTAAATTATTTATGGGCCGGAATTCGGTTTTTATGGACGTGAACTTTGCGGCCCCAAAGCTGCTGTGATTCAAGAAATGGAGCATCATTTCTTGGCTGCTTCTTTGTGCATTGCATCCCTTGCAGAAGGCATGCCACATAAATATTGCCACATTTTGAGGGTAGCAAACTAGTCCTTATCTCAACTCCTCCATTTATCCGCGCCGCAAGTGCACTTCTCCCGCTGCTAATTAAGTTGCAAGCCAGCTTTCTCAGCGGGCGTTGCACGGAGCAGATAAAAGGAAAATCCTCCAATTTGCCGACACTATGCTGAGAGATATATATGTATATATATATGTATACATTTTGCTGGCTATTCACTAATCGGCTTAGGGCAGCCACCAGGCGACCGCAACAGCAACAACAGCCGTGTGCTCCATGCAATATTTAATCACATTAGTTGATGGGGTAACGGGCATGTACGCAACAATTTACAAGCTGCATTAATTATACGTACGTATGGTTGCCCCTCTAACTCTTTGTCTATTCCTTCCTATTTGCAGGCGCCACCCGTTGATAAGAAATTACTAATGCATCTGCTGGGAAGGCTCTGCGCGGCTGTCCTTGGCAGCAAATCCAGTTGCAACATCGCTGAGTGACGGGCGGCAATCACAGAAAGGACTTGCAGCAGTTGCTGCTGCTGCTGTTGCTGCTGCTGCTGCTGTTGCAACAATGGCCAGTGGCAACAATGAAACTGAGCCGCTCTACTGCGGCAGCGGCATGGATAATTTCCACACAAGGTAAGCGACTTTCACCAATGTCACGATCAAGGCCAAGGGGCTTTTCCACCAGACATGGCAACAACAATGCCATAAACCAATGGCTGGGGCACAGGAGTGGCAACATCATAGCCATTAGCTGCTGCTGCTGGGGGGGGGGGGGGGGGGGGGGGGGGTCAAGGGAATCGTTCGGAAATCGATTATCGCCCCATTTTGGGGGAGCTTCAGTTTTGATTTGCCATACAATTTGCTCGGGCGATTAAACGACGACGACGAGGCAGAACGAAAACAAAAAACAGATTTGTCAACAGCAAGGTCAACAATTGATGGCTGAAATCAATTTAATTGACCGTTTCCTACGGGCCATCCAAGTGGCCATCTGCTGCACCCATAAAAAAGTGAATCCGCGCTGCGAGAATTTATAGATTCGTTGCATGCCCAACGGTCGTAAAACCCCGAGATGATGATTAAAGCGGTCCTAAAAACTTTATGGCGCTGTAGGAAATTAAATTGCTGTAACTTACGCCGCGTCACCATTCCTCAAATTTCATACATACACGTGCATATAAGCGATAATAAATAGTTGAGCCAATTGGCCAATAAACCTATCAATGTTGTGCATTTGCCAGGATTAGGCTTCTGATTTGCTGCGCAGGGAAAATCATATCGAAATCTAAGCACCATAATTATCTTGCAGGAAATTTTATTGAATTTTTGCCACACAAATTCAATTAAATAATTTCGCTGTTTTGATGCAAGTATTTTCGCAATAAACTAAACTGATTAATGTGCGATACACAAATGCCTAGTTTATTATGTCGCTTTTTCTCCTCTTGCTCTCATAAATTCAGAACATAATACAATCTGCAAATAAATCATGGGTAATCATTTATGTGCCATGATGGAGCGGTGGTCCGTGCGAACTGCGAATTATTCACTCTACGGTTGCAAAACAGCCACTGTGGGTCGCCATTTGGACCAGGACCGGTTTTAATTAAGGCCAGCCTGACCAGCGCCCGTGGTAATGGCCATAAAGTGCCCGGCCAGAAAGGTGAATGCGATGCCGCATTCGCTTCAATTAAAGGTGGGAAGCTGGACTTTGAAAGATGACTGCATGGCAATTAGATGTGTAGCCAGAACACTTGGCCATTTACCTTTGTGTCTAAGACGTGCCAAATTGCCAGCGGAGGCGACACTTGACGCTGTCACGCACCAGACAGAAACAGACAGCCCCCAAAGCTTCCACGGAGCCGTCTCCAGGCGCCACTCAAGCGGCAAAGGAACACCAGAGCTCAGAACACCAGAACGCCAGAACACCCGAAAAAAGCATACAATTCAAACGCCAATGTGTCACACACTGACACATCGAGGAGGAACCCTTTCTTTCCTGGCGGCAACGTGACGTATACGCAATATTTGCGGCAAAGCGAAAAAGGCCTTAAAGGCTAAGGGAAAACCGCAGCAAAACACGCACAAAACAAGCAATTAACATAAATAATAAAGAACGCACAAAGAAGGAGTGGCTTCTTTGCCAAAAAGAGAAAAGCCAACCAAAAGAATAAGAAAAAAAACACCAAAAAGCACTAAAATGCCATAGAATGCCCTAAAAACCGAAGACCCAAAACCATGTGTAAAATTGCTTTTGTAAAATATTTATTTTCGCAATGCATGTTAGCTTTTTGCGGCCGTGTAGCCGCCGAACAAATGAAACAAATAGGCACACATCGGCTGGCATTTCATGGCGAAGGCTTCTCATGCTGATGGACAGGATACAGAACATATAAGCGAAGTGAGGTGTGTCTACGTGTCCCGAAAACAGCGAAATTGAAACGCTCTCCAACTGCCGGCGACACTTCTTGGCGGCACCACCCCTCGTTTTGCCCAACGCCCGACTCCTGGGGAATTTACAACTCCATTCATCAAACTCACAAAAACTTTGCCTGCCGTACGGACTTGGGTTCGTCGTCGCAGGATTGCACCTGGCTAAAAATCCAGACTCCCAGCCATCCCAGCCATCCCAGCCATTCCAGCCATCCCTGAGTCTAATTTATGGCCTTTGATAATCCATGTTGATGAATGGCGGCAACGACAACAACGTCGACGACATGAATGAAGTCCTGGAATTGTTTTGGGTTTTGGGTTTTGGGTTTTGGGTTTTGGCTGGGGATGGCATCCAGGTGGAGGAGGGTACTGGCTCCAATTTATTGGCCCAGAAATCAGGCAGAGTTAGCTGTCGAAATGAAACCCAATAACCGAGAAAACTAGGCAAAACAAACCGTAATATGCTGGAAAATGCGCATCACAATGAAAACGATTGCGTAGGATTTTCAGCTTTAACATTTATCAAATTTATAAAATAAACATAAAAGTATGAAACCATTTCTCTTTTGTTAATCCATTTAGACACGTTAGTGTATACCCCCTATATGCACTCATTTCTCTCTGTGTAATCTAGGGGATACCTGTTTTTTCTCGAAAGGCATCAGTTCAGAATCGAGAGTTTTATGCCAAGTTGCACATAGTTCTTCTTCTCCAGCTGTCAAAAATAATAGAGACATTTTCCTGCCCTGCAACTGATTGCATGGCCGTTGCAAAAACTTTTTTTGCAGTTGGCTTGCAAAAATTTGGTTCGCAAACGAATTAATATGCACTGGCGGCAAATCCATGTAGATGGCAATGGAAATTCAGCCAAGACTGCAAAGGACCACCTGCAGTGTGGGTAGCACGGCTAAAAAGTTGCCCACAAATTTGGCTTAGATTCTGCAATAAAACTGTCGTTCGGTCAGGAATCCCCTTTTTTTTGTTTCGAGTGAATGGGGAATTTCCACGAAAGCAATAAACAATTTAACTAAAGTCCTGACACGGACAGCACCAGCAGGACGCACACGTGTCACTCCATTCGGCCAGCCCGGAGTATATTAGACATTTTTTGCCACCAGTCAGCCGCAGGAGCTGCATCCTGCAGGCGCTAAAGTGTCGTGTTTGTGGCTCTCGCCTCGCACTTTCCTATATAAATTTCATGCTAAGTCTAATTTGTTGGCTGCAACTTGCACAAGGGCTAAAAATAAACAGGGCGAAATGCCGAAAGCCGTAAGCCAAAGCCAAACCCAACCGAAGCCGTTGAGGGCTGCCTCGTTTTTTTTCCCTAAAACTTTGGCCAGAAATTTGAATCCTGCTCCTGGGCTGTGCCTTCTCCACCCTTTTTTAGCCGCAAAGCGCTCGACGAAAACTAAACAAAAGCTGGTAAAACGTTTATCCCAGAAGGGGGCGGCGTGGGCGTGGCTGGGCTGGGCCCTAGGCAGCAGCGAGTTTATTGCCTCACTGCTGCAAACGCTGCTGTTTGGCAAGTCAACGGAAATGGCTGTTGGCTGGTTTTATTGCCTACTTTGCCAGGGGAAAGCGGCCTACACATGGAGGTAACAAATTGGTTAAGGCTAACTGGAGCATAATAACAGAAACATAATTTGGGAAATGCCTGCCACTCACTCACTCACCCACAACATTTCGATTTGTGTCTTTATTACACTCCTATAGCTTTTGTAGCTTTGTGGCGAGCTGGGAAATTGTCTAAAAATAAAACTTGCTGGAATGAATGCCGCACTATCAGTTGGTTTTCCATGGCATTTTAATGGCTTAATGGATTCAGCACAGCGTTGAAACACTGTCCCTTAACTTGAAGAGTTGAGCTCCCAGCTAATCCCATGTCTTCTCCATTCTCTTGCAGCTACAAAAACATGCATGGCTATGTGTCGCTGGTGGTCTGCATCCTGGGCACCATCGCGAACACCCTGAACATCATTGTGCTAACCCGACGCGAGATGCGCTCCCCCACGAATGCCATACTCACGGGTCTGGCCGTGGCCGATCTGGCTGTGATGCTGGAATACATACCCTATACCATACACGACTACATACTGACGGACAGCTTGCCGCGGGAGGAGAAGCTCAGCTACAGCTGGGCGTGCTTCATCAAGTTCCACTCGATTTTCGCCCAGGTGCTGCACACCATCTCCATTTGGCTGACGGTGACGCTGGCTGTTTGGCGGTACATAGCGGTTGGTTATCCCCAGAAGAATCGCGTGTGGTGCGGCATGAGAACCACCATCATCACGATAACCACCGCGTATGTGGTGTGCGTCCTGGTGGTATCGCCGTCGCTTTATTTGATCACCGCTATTACCGAGTATGTGGATCAGTTGGATGTGAGTGGCAAGGTGATAAACTCCATTCCCATGACCCAGTATGTAATTGATTACCGTAATGAGTTGCTGAGTGCGAGGGCGGCTGCCCTGAATGCCACGCCCACTAGTGCGCCACCTAACGAAACGGTGTGGTTGAATGTGAGCTCGCTGCTGACATCGACAACCACCGCGGCACCACCCACTCCATCGCCAGTGGTGCGGAATGTTACGGTCTACAGGCTGTACCACAGCGACTTGGCCTTGCACAACGCCTCGCTGCAAAATGCCACATTTCTCATATACAGTGTGGTGATTAAGCTGATACCCTGTATAGCACTCACCATTCTGTCGGTGCGACTGATCCTGGCCTTGTTGGAGGCCAAGCGGCGGCGGAAGAAGCTCACCAGCAAGCCGGCTACTCCGGCTGCCAGCAATGGAACCAAATCGGCGGCCAATGGAAGAGGCGCGGATAGGCCCAGGAAAAATAGCAAAACTCTGGAAAAGGAGAAGCAGACGGATCGCACCACGAGGATGCTACTGGCGGTGCTACTGCTCTTCCTCATCACTGAGTTTCCACAAGGGATTATGGGTCTGCTGAATGCCGTACTCGGAGATGTCTTCTATCTGCAGTGCTACCTAAGACTGAGTAAGTAGTCGCGTTTACAATTGATTGGCCCAAAATAAAGCCATATTTAAGTCACATTAAAGCATCATTTAAGCCACATTAAAGCCACATTAAAGCCATATTAAAGTCATATTAAAGCCATATTCAACGGATACCCTTTCGCTTAAAGACTAATAACGCAATGTCTTGCCCTCTTCCCACCCAACAGGCGACCTAATGGATATTTTGGCCCTGATCAACTCCAGCATCAATTTCATTCTGTACTGCTCCATGAGCAAGCAATTCCGCACCACATTCACGCTGCTCTTTCGTCCGAAATTCCTGGACAAGTGGCTGCCGGTGGCGCAGGACGAGATGGCAGCTGCTCGAGCGGAGCGCTCTGCGGTGGCACCTGTCCTCGAGAAGGGACGACAGCAGCCGCAGGTGGTGATGGCCAGCACGACCACCAACATCACACAGGTGACAAATCTGTAGCACAGGAGGAGTCGTGGTCGCCGAACTCTGCTCAGTCGCCTGCTGAGTGTCCTGAAACGCGGCAGAAGGCGCTCCTCCGGCGGCGCAGGGGGCGTGGCAGGAGCTGGTGGTCCTTTGGCCGGGATCGATGCGGTGGAACCAGCATTCCAGGCCATCGTTGTGGTGGTGGACAAGGCGAGCGGGGCCACGGAGAACCAGCTCTGCACCGCAGAACAAGCTCGAATTGTGACGTAGTAACCCTGATAGTATATATGCTGCTATATGCCTAGTTATCCTTGTAAAATAAACTCGTTGTGTAAGAGCCCAGAGATAACCACGAGTTATGTGCATACTTTGGTGAGAAATCGTAAAACCCGTACAGTAATAATAATAAAACGCTGGTCCATCACTCATACACACCATTTGACTCCACTCTATTGCCCATTCGCAGTCAAGTAGAAGCTGTAAAAATGCTGTGCATAAACTAGCTCGGAAAAACTACAGCTGGGGTCGAAATAATATGTTTCAAAAAACTTAAAAGAAACATAGATTAGAGTCAAAAATAGACATGTATATAGTTTTGTAAAATGTTTCGTATATCGATCTATCTACCATGATATTTAACTAACGCAATGCAGCAACTTTCGCTTACTTGCCAGTTGGAAAATGTTTTATTTTCTCCATATCTTATTGACCCAATTGTACGCAGCTGTACCGCTTTTCGGCATGAATCAAGTCAAAAATATAGTAAACTTTTGCATCTTTCCAATTTGATCCCCTGCGTTTTCATGTTGATTTCATTCGCATAAAGTATGCAAGACACGTGCTCACTCAAAACTACGAATTTTCGTCAACGATTTGAGCAGAATATTTGCCGGTTGTTGTACATAAAATATACACACACTTATGTCCGTATTATTAAAGAATAATCGCTGTTATATCTTAGAAATTTTGACCTGATATTGATGCAACCATTGGAAAAATAAGAGGCAGTTGCAGTGAGCTGCGTAGGTGAATGAAATACTTTCTGGATTCTATTATTGGAAATCGGAATTTGGGCTGTGAACGAAATTATAGTTAAACGCACTTGGGAACTCACACCCGATTCATGGGTTTGTTGAATTTATGGGAAATAATTTAAGGCAGTCACTGCAGCTGACCGAATAATCCAATGAAACATTGCATAAACAGTTGCAGTTTTTCCACTCTTGGGAAAATTGTAATTGCAATCGCATAAGCCCCTCGCCAGCGATCGCATAAATTATGGTGATTGAAGTATTTGCACTTGAGCCCCGACAAATATTTTCAATCTCGTTAATAATAAACACATAAATCAAACTACAAATAAGTACATGTGAATACACCAGATATATGTGACTATGTGTTGCTTAAACAACGATTAAATTAGCTGCTAAACTAAAAGAAACTATATTAAATTGAATAAATTACATTATAAAGTTGCCACTTTGCTTACTGAAAGTTAGCATAAATAATAGATTAATTGTTGTTTGTTATGCCTATTTAAATTAACGGATAAGTGTGACTTAAGCTACTCAATTAACGAATCGAGAGCCACAAAAAGGATTATTAGCGCGTAATTAATTTTTATATAACTAAAAAGGTTTAAATCGAATTGAAAAGCTCACTGATTGGTGTTTAAATTAAGCAAAAGCTAAACATAATAAAATTTAATTGAACACACCAAAGTTGTTTCATTACAATAATTATACCTCAAAAGACGATGATATTCAAAAAGGTCCAAGGACTGAAGTTCGAAAGTGCATTACTCAACCTATCTTAATCGGATTTTTAAGTGGCATACCTCTAAATGTTTCTGGAACAATTCTCTAAAAATCTGCATTCAAATTTAGAATTTTATTTTTTTTTAATTTTTTTGTCATTTTTTTCTGATTTATGGTGTTGATTATGTTCAAAAAGGTCCAAAGACTGAAGTTCGAAAGTGCATTACTCAACCTATCTTAATCGGATTTTTAAGTGGCATACCTCTAAATGTTCCTGGGGCAATTCTCTTAAAAACTGCATTCAAATTTAAAATTGCATTTTTTTAAAATTTTTTTGTCATTTTTTTCTGATTTATGGTGTTGATAATGTTCAAAAAGGTCCAAAGACTGAAGTTCTAAAGTCCATAACGTACTTTATCTTAAGCGGATTTTGAAGTGGCATACCTCTAAATGTTTCTGGGGCAATTCTCTTAAAAACTGCATTCAAATTTAAAATTGCATTTTTTTTTAATTTTTTTGTCATTTTTTTCTGATTTATGGTGTTGATGATGTTCAAAAAGGTCCAAAGACTGAAGTTCTAAAGTCCATAACGTACCTTATCTTAATCGGATTTTGAAGTGGCATACCTCTAAATGTTTCTGGGGCAATTCTCTTAAAAACTGCATTCAAATTTAAAATTGCATTTTTTTTTAATTTTTTTGTCATTTTTTTCTGATTTATGGTGTTGATGATGTTCAAAAAGGTCCAAAGACTGAAGTTCTAAAGTCCATAACGTACCTTATCTTAATCGGATTTTGAAGTGGCATACCTCTAAATGTTTCTGGGGCAATTCTCTTAAAATCTGCATTCAAGTTTAGAATTTTATTTTTTTAAAATTTTTTTGTCATTTTTTTCTGATTTATGGTGATGATGATAAAAAAGGTCCAAAGACTGAAGTTCTAAAGTCCATAACGTACTTTATCTTAAGCGGATTTTGAAGTGGCATACCTCTAAATGTTTCTGGGGCTATTCTCTTAAAAACTGCATTCAAATTTAAAATTGAATTTTTTTTAAATTTTTTTGTCATTTTTTTCTGATTTATGGTGTTGATGATGTTCAAAAAGGTCCAAAGACTGAAGTTCTAAAGTCCATAACGTACTTTATCTTAAGCGGATTTTGAAGTGGCATACCTCTAAATGTTTCTGGGGCAATTCTCTTAAAAACTGCATTCAAATTTAAAATTGCATTTTTTTTTAATTTTTTTGTCATTTTTTTCTGATTTATGGTGTTGATGATGTTCAAAAAGGTCCAAAGACTGAAGTTCTAAAGTCCATAACGTACTTTATCTTAAGCGGATTTTGAAGTGGCATACCTCTAAATGTTTCTGGAACAATTCTCTATTGATTTATGGTGTTGATGATGTTCAAAAAGGTCCAAAGACTGAAGTTCTAAAGTCCATAACGTACCTTATCATAATCGGATTTTGAAGTGGCATACATCTAAATGTTCCTGGGGTAATTATCTTAAAAACTGCATTCAAATTTAGAATTTTATTTTTTTTTAATTTTTTTGTCATTTTTTCCTGATTTATGGTGTTGATGATGTTCAAAAAGGTCCAAAGACTGAAGTTCTAAAGTCCATAACGTACATTATCTTAAGCGGATTTTGAAGTGGCATACCTCTAAATGTTTCTGGGACAATTCTCTTAAAAACTGCATTCAAATTTGGAATTTTATTTTTTTTTGAATTTTTTGTAATTTTTTTCTGATTTATGGTGTTGATGATGTTCAAAAAGGTCCAAAGACTGAAGTTCTAAAGTCCATAACGTACTTTATCTTAAGCGGATTTTGAAGTGGCATACCTCTAAATGTTTCTGGGGCTATTCTCTTAAAAACTGCATTCAAATTTAAAATTGAATTTTTTTTAAATTTTTTTGTCATTTTTTTCTGATTTATGGTGTTGATGATGTTCAAAAAGGTCCAAAGACTGAAGTTCTAAAGTCCATAACGTACTTTATCTTAAGCGGATTTTGAAGTGGCATACCTCTAAATGTTTCTGGAACAATTCTCTAAAAATCTGCATTCAAATTTAGAATTTTATTTTTTTTTAATTTTTTTGTCATTTTTTTCTGATTTATGGTGTTGATGATGTTCAAAAAGGTCCAAAGACTGAAGTTCTAAAGTCCATAACGTACTTTATCTTAAGCGGATTTTGAAGTGGCATACCTCTAAATGTTTCTGGGGCAATTCTCTTAAAAACTGCATTCAAATTTAAAATTGAATTTTTTTTTAATTTTTTTGTCATTTTTTTCTGATTTATGGTGTTGATGATGTTCAAAAAGGTCCAAAGACTGAAGTTCTAAAGTCCATAACGTACCTTATCTTAATCGGATTTTGAAGTGGCATACCTCTAAATGTTTCTGGGGCAATTCTCTTAAAAACTGCATTCAAATTTGGAATTTTATTTTTTTTTGAATTTTTTGTAATTTTTTTCTGATTTATGGTGTTGATGATGTTCAAAAAGGTCCAAAGACTGAAGTTCTAAAGTCCATAACGTACCTTATCTTAATCGGATTTTGAAGTGGCATACCTCTAAATGTTTCTGGGGCAATTCTCTTAAAAACTGCATTCAAATTTAAAATTGAATTTTTTTTTTAATTTTTTTGTCATTTTTTCTGATTTATGGTGTTGATGATGTTCAAAAAGGTCCAAAGACTGAAGTTCTAAAGTCCATAACGTACCTTATCTTAATCGGATTTTGAAGTGGCATACCTCTAAATGTTTCTGGGGCAATTCTCTTAAAAACTGCATTCAAATTTGGAATTTTATTTTTTTTTGAATTTTTTGTAATTTTTTTCTGATTTATGGTGTTGATGATGTTCAAAAAGGTCCAAAGACTGAAGTTCTAAAGTCCATAACGTACCTTATCTTAATCGGATTTTGAATTGGCATACCTCTAAATGTTTCTGGGGCAATTCTCTTAAAAACTGCATTCAAATTTAAAATTGAATTTTTTTTTTAATTTTTTTGTCATTTTTTTTGATTTATGGTGTTGATGATGTTCAAAAAGGTCCAAAGACTGAAGTTCTAAAGTCCATAACGTACCTTATCTTAATCGGATTTTGAAGTGGCATACCTCTAAATGTTTCTGGGGCAATTCTCTTAAAAACTGCATTCAAATTTAAAATTTTATTTTTTTTAAATTTTTTTGTCATTTTTTTCTGATTTATGGTGTTGATGATGTTCAAAAAGGTCCAAAGACTGAAGTTCTAAAGTCCATAACGTACCTTATCTTAATCGGATTTTGAAGTGGCATACCTCTAAATGTTTCTGGGGCAATTCTCTTAAAATCTGCATTCAAGTTTAGAATTTTATTTTTTTAAAATTTTTTTGTCATTTTTTTCTGATTTATGGTGATGATGATAAAAAAGGTCCAAAGACTGAAGTTCTAAAGTCCATAACGTACTTTATCTTAAGCGGATTTTGAAGTGGCATACCTCTTAATGTTTCTGGGGCTATTCTCTTAAAAACTGCATTCAAATTTAAAATTGAATTTTTTTTAAATTTTTTTGTCATTTTTTTCTGATTTATGGTGTTGATGATGTTCAAAAAGGTCCAAAGACTGAAGTTCTAAAGTCCATAACGTACTTGATCTTAAGCGGATTTTGAAGTGGCATACCTCTAAATGTTTCTGGGGCAATTCTCTTAAAAACTGCATTCAAATTTAGAATTTTATTTTTTTTTTAATTTTTTTGTCATTTTTTCTGATTTATGGTGTTGATGATGTTCAAAAAGGTCCAAAGACTGAAGTTCTAAAGTCCATAACGTACCTTATCTTAATCGGATTTTGAAGTGGCATACCTCTAAATGTTTCTGAGACAATTCTCTTAAAAACTGCATTCAAATTTGGAATTTTATTTTTTTTTTTAATTTTTTGTAATTTTTTTCTGATTTATGGTGTTGATGATGTTCAAAAAGGTCCAAAGACTGAAGTTCTAAAGTCCATAACGTACCTTATCATAATCGGATTTTGAAGTGGCATACATCTAAATGTTCCTGGGGTAATTATCTTAAAAACTGCATTCAAATTTAGAATTTTATTTTTTTTTAATTTTTTTGTCATTTTTTCCTGATTTATGGTGTTGATGATGTTCAAAAAGGTCCAAAGACTGAAGTTCTAAAGTCCATAACGTACCTTATCTTAATCGGATTTTGAAGTGGCATACCTCTAAATGTTTCTGAGACAATTCTCTTAAAAACTGCATTCAAATTTGGAATTTTATTTTTTTTTGAATTTTTTGTAATTTTTTTCTGATTTATGGTGTTGATGATGTTCAAAAAGGTCCAAAGACTGAAGTTCTAAAATCCCATAACTCAACTTATGTTAACCGGATTTTGAAGTGGCATACCTCTAAATGTTTCTAGAGCAATTCTCTTAAAAACTGCATTCAAATTTGGAATTTTATTTTTTTTTGAATTTTTTGTAATTTTTTTCTGATTTATGGTGTTGATGATGTTCAAAAAGGTCCAAAGACTGAAGTTCTAAAATCCCATAACTCAACTTATGTTAACCGGATTTTGAAGTGGCATACCTCTAAATGTTTCTAGAGCAATTCTCTAAAAATCTGCATTCAGAAAATGTTGATATTTCCCGTTTGCACTTTCACAAGCTGAGTAACGGGTATCTGATAGTCGAGGAACTCGACTATAGAATTCTATCTTGTTTTTAAATAATTTATGCAAGTTTTTCAATTATTTTGTAATATAGGCCAATAAAGTGGGCGATAAACTTCAATTTGAAACACATTTTAGCAAAGTGTAATTTGCATTAGCCAGAAAATACGGCGCACCGCAGGGAAAAAGGGAAAAGTTCACACAAATGCATAGGAGGAAAGGGAATCTAAAACAATAAGCATGAGAAATGGGCCACAAAACTTTATGGCCCAAACGAACAGGGAAAACGTGGGCAGGAGTTCGGCGAAAGATGAGAAATGCTGGCTGCCAACTTTTCCTAGTTGTTCCTAGCTCCGAGTGGTTGTGCAAAATAAATAAATAGATTACTTTAGATTGCACTAGCGCTGATAAGCCATGGAAATTGCCGTCTAAAAGACAAGTTAGTTGCGGTCAAGACTCGAGACTTGTAACATTTTATTTGGCCTGAAGTTGGCGAACCGCGTTCAGCGGAAAATTCCCAGTAACTTTGTAGTTCAAATTAAAAGAGCGCAAGCCAAGTTGAACGGGTTCGCCAAGGATAATCATCTTTTGACGCCCCTCATTATCTGTAAGTATCGCAACCCAAGCCAACCCAACTGGATTTCCGCCCTTTTGCTTATTGAATCAGAAGCCATTTAAAGGTCGCTCCCTTTTAATCTGCTAATTAACTCAATTGACGCCTACCTGGGCTCACTTTTACCCAATTATATGCCTACCCCTTTTAGGCCAGCTCTTCCGCCTGCCGATAAGTTTCAAATTTTGTAATTAATGCCCCATTTTGACAGCTACAATTGGCCACGCTTTTATTACCACCATTGCTTATTTGGCCGTGCTCAATTAAATATGAATCGCAACTTGGCCCTTGAATACCAGGAATACCAGGCCATAAAATGCAGCGGTGCGGGACCAGATTCCAGGCACTCATAAACACATTTTATCGAAGGCAGTTAGGCCAGAAACATAGCGATGGCCCAAACTTTGGCCATTATTCGAACGTGCTGCGACTGGAGAAGAACGGCAAACGATTGCAGGCAATCCGTGCCGTGCAACATAAACACACACACACACACACACACACACACACACCCACACATACAGAGGAAAAAGGGCAAACTTTGAGCCGCCTTTAAATGGTCTTGAATGCCCTTGAATTGATTCCGTATTCCCCTTCATAGACAAATTATATACTAATTTAGTAATGCCTCTTGTCATATGTTCACCTGTGGCGTATACGCAACGTGGGCTTGGAAACTTGCTGCTGCTGCTGCTTGTGCTGCAAACTTTCCATATGAAAAATTGATTGAAAAACTTTGCACAAGCGAACTGCCCCTCTCAAAGGGCTGGAGCCCCAAATCCTCCACCTGCCTTGCTGCACTTGTTGGTGTTGAGTGGTAAAGGGAAATTCCTGGCAGCAGCCCATCCCATCGGGCAGCACAATGCCATGGCAACCGAGTGCTCTCCCTTTTCGGGTAGTGGCGCCTGCAATCTGTGGACTCCTCTATCTATTCTCTGCTCTTCACTTAAGCGGTGGCCAAAAGGGAGCAGCCAGGGTAGGCTCCTAGAACCCCTAGAACCCCTCGAACCCATCCGCTTCGAAACCCCTCACCCGCGCCCATTTGCATAATGGATTTGACTACAATTAGCTGGCAACTGCCAGTTGCTGCTGCCAATGACATGACTTCAAACTGGCCCAGTCCGCACTCCAATGCAGCTGCGCTGGCAGTATCTTATATCTTCTGGTAGTAGAAGTAGTAGCATTGTAGTTTTTTCGTATAATTTTCCATATGCGCCTTAAAATATTCAGAGTGCGCTCGAAAAGTCCAAAGGATTTACTGCATACTTTCGGACACTTGGTATCCCAGATATTCATATCTCATCTGGTAGTTGAATATGAAAGTTGAAGCGCCGAGTCCCTAAATTAATCATGAGCAATTTCCCGCTTTATGTAACCATGAGTTGCCAGCACTGAGCCACACAGCCGTGAACTTGATGCATCCGAGCCCAAGGGGCTGACAGCAGCAGTCGTCCTGGAACATTGCATCATTGCAGCATCCTGGCAGCCGGATTCAGTTCACTCGAAATGCGAAATACGAACTACGAAATACGTATGGAAATGGTAATGGAAATAGCAGTGCAACCAAAACATGACTTCTGTGTGCATGTCTCCCAAGGCCTTTAACCCTTTGCAGGGGTACGCTGCATTAATACCTGCCACCGTGCCCCTAATTGCAGCCGCTTTAAAATACTTTCGTGCCACTTAACCGAGGATGGGGGATTGTGGAGCCTCGGCAGCTTCTGCAGCCACTGTTGCCATTTCGGTTGCCTTTTGCCCATCCCGCAGATGCAGCTACTGCGCATCTAATGAGGCTCATTAACGTAATTACGTCATGTTGGCAATAACTGGCAAAAATCCCTGCCTCTTCATTACCACGATGATGAGGGATTGCGTGTGCACACACTCCATTGCTTGCCACATGGATGTGTAATCCGTATGCTGCCACAAGCAGCATGTTTATTAATATCTACGGAGCGAAATTCCAGCGAGTGACCACAGATTAGCAGCTAATTTATGAAGTTACTTCTGCGAATCACTATTTGTTATAATTACTCAGAGGATAAAAGTGCTGGCCACTTTTGGCAAGTATTCCTTATCTATAACAGTATATAAATACAATATAACAATAAATAACAATGAAAAGGGAAAAACTACATAGATAGTTAGAAACTTATGTTCACTAAGTTGCATATTTGGCTAGTTGTGGGCCCAGCAAACTCTTACTACCACGTGAATCAGTGAATCACTGAACGAAAAGTGATTTCCCAAATGCACTTTTCACCGAATCGAAGCTCCAGACTCATTTGTGAGTTGAAAACCCGTGCTGATCCGATTTGATGGAGAAATAGGAGCGACGGCAATTAATCTAATGGCAGTTTAATGGCGTATAGCAGAGCCTAATGCATTCCTGAATAATTCACGTGGAAATCAGCTTAAGGTTCTCTAGTCTGCCGGCCATTTTGCAGAAACTGGAAAATAACATGCTTAGGGATATTCAATCTTTGTCAAATTATTGCTCAGCTTACATATAATTGCTTTCCCGGCCAGCCAAGAATTTTCCAAAGAAAATGTCTTTGCCGTTTATCGAGCAGAGCTTTCATGTAACTGTCAATTGTCAGCAGCTGTAGTTGGTGGGATTTTCTTTCGGTCAGCAGATTTGTGTCTTGAGACTTAACGCCACGCTCGAGCGACTTAAAAGCTCCCCAGATGCATTAGCTTAAAAAAAACCTGCTTAAAGTCCTTTTTGCAATATCGAAGGTCATGCAAACAGATACATTTTAATGCAAATAACATATACAAACCGAAAATACACAAATTTGGAATTTAATAATTGCCTAAATGAACTCAAACGAGTGCATTCCGAAAACAATTTCCCAATTTGCAAGAATAAAATCCACAAAAAAAATGTTAGAGCAAACAATTGTTTTCCTACAAATCAATAAACTTAAATTTCAGCTTTTATGATGTTTACCATTTTTAGGAAACTTACAGATACTTTATTATGTTACATATAGAAAATTGCTTAACTTCTTTGTGCAAAGTCAAAAACTTGTGACCCGGAAAATTGATTTAAGCCTACCCCGAAATTATGTAATTTTTTAACGTTGCTTTTAAGACAAATAGCCGCGTGCTTGAGCCCGAAATAAATTCATTTTCGAAGACAATTTAACCTTTCAATTAATTTCCCCTGCTCTTCGGTAATTAATTTTCCCGTATGGAGGCTCGAGTGTCGCGCTCGACTTACCTAAATGCCATTTCATTACCTGTGTTCATCCGCCGAGAAACAAAATGAAACATGAGCACGGAAAAAATGCCGGGCTGCCCGCTTGAAATTTATGGCGACCTCTAGGAAACGGCTGCACGAAGTGGCCGAAAAATGTTTGATGTAAATAATTAACAAGACCTGAGAGATTTGGAGTACGAGCTGGGGATTTCTGCCCCATAGAGCGCTCTATCAAAGTGGCCAAATGTTCCCCCCAAATGTTATGGACCATGGCCCAGTGGGGGAAGCGGGCAAAAAAGGCGGCCAGGCATTAACTGTGGTAATTGAGCGAAATTGCTCCAAATAGAATGGCCAAAAACTCCCGAGCCTTTTTGTTGGCCCAAACTAGCGTCGGAAGTGCGCGCACATAAATTAGCCAGAATGCTGCCATGTGCTAGCCAACTCTTCGCGAAATGCCCAAAAAAAGTACATAAAGTGTACTCTTTCGCTTGCTGCAAGTCAATGTTCGTGCAGATTTTGAATAATAAATGAATGCCCGCAACAGCTTGAAAGTTTATTAATAGTTAATTAATACAATTAGTTGACGCTCTCCGTGACTCGATTAAGTTTTGATCAAATGAATGTTTAATATTTAAAGCCCCTTTCCGATTCGATGTATCGTCGAAAGGCTCAATTTCTTGGCGACCAAACGGAGCGACTCACTTCAACGGCTTTAACTCCGGTTTCCATGCCAATAACCAACTTTTGGCACATCAAAGCTATTGCCCTAAACCACATTTAAAATAATTGCTGCTCACCTCTTTGAACCCATCGCAAGTATACTGTCATTTGACTGCTTTAGTTTAATTTGGCATGATACTTGATACGTACTAGGAACCCTGACCTCGTAACCATGGCTAAAAATATTTAAGGCGGTAACGAGGAAAGAAAATATGTATATGTGGCAGGAAATTCATACGAAAAGTGGCTTCAAGCACGAAAATGCCAAAGAAATAAAATGAGATAAAGAAAGAGTCGAGAGCAGCTACAATTTCAAAATTTGAGATGATTGGATTATTTGCTCTTACCAGCTTATTGTTTCCCTCTTGACAACGTATTTGTCTATTTGTCTGGCAGTTTTTTGATGCCAATGCAATTCTGTGTCAAAACGTGAAATCTTCACAATGCACTTCCCCCTTATTTGTTTGGCAAGGAGAAACCATCATTTTCCCAGCACTTTTCCTGCCGCGTGGGGCCATCTATAAAGCTGGAAAATCAGCTTGCCACTACTCGAGACCACTCGTGTTCCCGCCCCGCCTCAATTTGCATAAATCGAGCAACAGGCTGCAGGGGAAGATTCAACAAACAGGCAGCAGCCAAAAGCCAGCAACAAAGCCATCAAACCAGCGTCATTTTTAACACCTGGCAAGAAGCCACACATGCAGGTGAAAAATGGCAGAGCAAGAAAAATGATCACAACAATGAAAAATGCAACAATATATATTATTTCAGAAGCTGAGGTTTCATTATTACATATGAATTTACTGCATACTTTTAGACACATCGCCCACCAGGCTTATAAATATTCCGCCCATCTTCATAAGTTGGGTATTTATTTTCGCAGTGCACACTCGTTATGGCTATATAGAGATGGTTTGTTGGCACTTAGTGCATGTTGGTGGTGTGAAAATTTGTTCGACATTTTGCGACTCAGAATCGGCCATCTGGCAAGTGCTCAACTTGAAGTGCTCGAACATGGAAAACATATTCAAGCTGAATATCTTAGCAAAGTTAGTTAGTTTTGCAGCGGAATATTCTTCAAACTTTTCACTCGTCAAGGCGTCAAGTACGAAATACCCCTAATTAATCTGCTCGGATCAAAGAAAAAAACAAAAAATAAATAAAAGTTAAGAAAACAATGGCCAAGTATTCCGCTTGGGCTTCTGCAATCGACTGGCGAGCTAAGTAAAACTTTAACTTTCCTTGGGCTTTGCGAATTTTTAAATTAATTATGCTAGGTGCTGCGGGGCGTATGTGCAACAATTAACTGGCATAATTAAACGAGGCTGTCATGACAACAGCCAGCCATCTGGACGTGGCTAAAAAAATGTAAGCTTCAAAGTTTTCACTTAGCTTCCAAGTGCCATTAGAGGGATTTTCCAGCCAAGGACTCTTGGTGGCGTGCGCTGAATATTACGCATACGCCGCATATGACGCGGGCAATTTGCCAAAATATGCTTGCATGTAGAAAAAAGGAGAAGAGCACACCAAAAAAGGTTGTATGTAAGTGCAAAGTTCACTCTGGGTCACTTTGTTTGTATAAACCGCTAACTGATCTCCAATTTCATCATTTAATCTGCTGCTCTCACTATTTTCGTCAAACAATTGGCCTGATGGAGTAGGTAAGAAAGTAATAGTATAGTATAAAAGTATAGAGTATAGAGCATTCGCCTAGTGACCTGCACTCCGGAATATTTCCGCTTGCCGTAACGACAACGATATCCTTGGGCTGATAGTAGCCCAAAAAATGTACCAAAAAGGAGGAGCGTTGAAATGAAATCCGTGCTATGGCCTAGATGGAGCTGCAGCCCACGCTCTCCCACGTTCGACATCACCGCCAGTGGTAGTGGTTCGTTGACATTTCAATCGCCTTAAGTTGTCCTGGACGTGGCTACCCGTTTTCCCTTTTATCATCTGCCTGGTTGTTGGTTGCTTTTTTTTTGAAGCGGCTGCAGCGCGGGCTTAAACAATATGCATAGATTGGAAGTGGCCGATAGAGCGGTGACAGCTATTGGCCTTTTATTGCATAATCCGCGGCGCGGTTGCCATGACCTCGATCATGTCGCACTGGACGGGATGTGGGCTCTGGCGACCGATAAGGGATTTACGCTGGAAAGCCCAAATTTGCATAACAACTTCCGCTGTTTTTGTGCCCGTGTATTTGTATTGCGTCCGATTTGGTCATTAGCTGGTCATTCTGTGTTTGCTCACCTGTTAAGCTCGTTGATTGCGGGCTATAAATGGGTTTTGGTGTGCAATCTTGTTTGGTGTGTTGCCAAAAAGGCAGAACATAAAGTGTTTAATAGCTGCAAAAAGCCACATATGCACTTCACTCGTTGTTCCAATGGTCAATTCACATACATTTTTTACCACAAACATATTCGGATTTTGTTTAAACATCGAAATTTGCTTTAAGCCAATAATTGTAGTTAACGAACTCCACAGTTTTGAATACATCTGATTTGAAATTAGTCTGTGGGGCGCCATAAATAATGATTGCGTTGGGCCCAGACAGCAAACAGGTATAAATAAAGCACAACAAGCAAACCTATTAGCATAAACCACTTGCCAGATAATCGCACCTTAAGTCAGCTTACCAACGAAATGCAATAACATAAAAAAAGGCAGAAGGAGCAAATGAAAACAATGCCGAGTCCTTGAACTTGGTATTCGTGTTGGGAATTTCGTTTACTGCCAATTGTGCCAGATAGTGCTGGTAGGAGTACTTCTTTGTTTTAGCTTAAAGTTAAGGGTACCTAAGCAATGAAGCTTATAGTAAATACAGCTTATTAGTAATAGAGTGCAAGCTGTAAGTATTTATTAACGTACGGGTAACAAGGCATTTTTTATGATATATACCAGCACTTAGTGTGAATCGTGAGTACAACGTACCTTGCCATAGATTCTTCCCATCACTGCTATTTTCTTGGCAGATGGTGCGCGGTGGATGTGGCAATAAAAGTTGGCCACCGCTTGGTCGTGAGATTTACTGCTGACTAAAGGACACGCAAAGCCTGTGTTTGCATGTCCACTCCAACGATTTGCTGCAGTTTGCTCGGATATCTTCCGCTTTTCCACCTGCCACTTGCCGCGATTTCCGCGCTGGACCAGCTGAAAAACGAGGAAGGAGCAGCGAGGAACTAGCGCTGCAAGTTGAGAAAAGAAAGGGAAAATTAAAAGCGCTCGGATTGCTGGAAGGTCCTTGGCCCAAGTCAATGTGTCAGGTGTCATCGGACGGGTCTTAATTAAACTGCATGCCAGGGCTTACCTCTTAGCAGGAAAACCAGAAGTTGGCCATTAGTTGGGCCAAACTATTTCGCCTAAGGAGACGAGGAAATTTGCAGCGCCCACACTGCGCATACTTAATATCAATTAACTGTCAGTAAAAGCAACTGCAGCAACTGCAGCAGCTGCCGAGCTGCCGAGCTGCAGAGCAAAGTGATTATAATTAAAACTTCGAGTACGGGCCGGCTAATTAGGAGAAACTTGGCCAAAACATGCATTCTATTAGCTGCAGTCCAGGACTTTTCCGCCCGAGCGGAAAGGAGGACAAAGTATCTCAAAACTTGTCTGCCGCCGGCGTGTGCCCAAAATCAATTGAAAATTAATTAGGCGACAGAGCAAAACTTCGATGCTGGCGGCATTTTTCAACAATTATGCAGCAGGTGAACGCTGAATGGATGAATGTGCCCTGGCTTTCCTCAGTGTAGGTGGTTGAAGGTGGGGAGGTTTCTGTAATTCGATTATTCCAAACGAACACGAAGTGAAGTGTCGCCTTACATGGTACTCACAAATTAATTATCTCAATATTGTAGTACACTTAATACTGGCCAAATCCCAGTCGAAGTCCTGGCTTGAGGCTTCATTGGTTTGGTTCATTTGTATCCATCGGCAGCTGCTTGTATTTAAAGGACCATTAATTTGCATGAAATTCCCATAAAGTGCACTCGATGAGTAAGAAACTGTTGAGCAGATTCAGTCCCAGGATTACAGGGATAGCGCGCAAGTCCCTCAATTGAATCATCATTAAGCATTCAGTCTCCTGCACGAAAATCCCTGAAATTTGCATTCACATTTTGCCAAATGGCCGACAACTATGCACGAAAATGTTCCCTTCTGTTTGGTCTACTGAATAAATTCGAAAGTCTGTTAGCTTTTGCCAATTTACTTTACTTTACGCCCAGAGAATATCTTTAAAATTTTCAATTAAATTTCGTTTGCACAAAAGTGTTTTTCTTGTGGTAATTGGACAAATTGCATGACAAGTCGAGAACGAGCTAGGTGCACAAAAGCTGGAAAAGGCAACAAGTTAATACAGGACATTGCAACAGCAATCTATTAGCCAAATGCACTCTTCATTGTCGTTTTTGAGTACCACTCTATACGGCGCTAATAACTTGAACAAAGACAATTTCGGCTTGCCTGGACTGAAAAATTGTAAAAAAAACTGTTTTCCCTCACCATTTTTATCAGATTTTTGAGCCAACTTATTTATGGCACCTCCGCCAGGCGCAGGACAATACACTCTTAACCCACTACATCCGATAATCCCCGGCCAGTTAATTGCCAGCCGCGACCTTTGCACTCACGACTCTCGATTTAAAGCCCCACCTTTTTAATCACCGAGAGTTGAATGATCCGATAGGAGGGAATAAGAGGGAAAGCACATGCTGTTTACCAATTAATTGTAAAAAAAAATGCTAATTGGCGCTGCCAGTCAGTTGTTTCGTGCTGAGTTTTCGCGTTAAGACACGGCTGCCCCAGCAGCTTATCAGTATTTGCACAGGACCGACTTGAGGAGTTGGCCATTAAAATCTAAATGAAATACTTTGATTCGCCGCGGTCAGTGGCCATAAATTTAATGACTTGCCCTGCGGACTGAGATGGCCCTCAATGTGGGCCTGCTTAATTAGATTATTTGCGGCGGCCGAAAGGCTTTTGGGCCCACTCTATCTGGGCCAGCATTTTATGACACATCTAATGGACACCGAGTCGCCGGCGCCCGCAAATCCAATGGATCGATGTTGGCCGTCGACCAAAAACCGCAATCATTGCGCTTAA
Source organism: Drosophila orena (assembly GCA_005876975.1). Taxonomy (NCBI): domain Eukaryota; kingdom Metazoa; phylum Arthropoda; class Insecta; order Diptera; family Drosophilidae; genus Drosophila; species Drosophila orena. The sequence continues at coordinate 12,488,574 of VCKV01000006.1, read as the reverse complement.
AGCGAATCAATTAGAGTCCTCTGACCCGATGTCGCCAATTTGGCCATCATCATCACCCAGCACCAATCGCAATATGCCGACGATGATGTGACGACAAGAGTTATGGCCTGCGGAAATAATTTCGATGTGCGTAAAATTCGTCACTAAGCTCGTAATCCCAGGTTTCTGCGGCTATTAAACTTATTAAAACCGCATATTCATAGTATGAATATGTATCTCTCATGCATCTACTGTATTTGTTTATTATACAAAATGAAAATAAGTTATTGTTGTCGCACGCCATAAAAAGTGACATCATTAGTGGTTGTTAGGCAATATTTATATTTATACGCACGCTTCGGCTCATATTCTTGCAGATATTATAAATTTTTCTGGGCCAAGCATTTCATTAGCATTGTTGTCCCACTTGTTTGATATGACAACAGTTTAGTGTCATCGATCAATTTAAGTGCGATGCGGCAACCAGAGACAGGAAAATTTTGCCATTAATTAGCCAAAGCTCGGAGTACATCCCTTTCTGTCCTGACTGCCAGTGAACCCAAAACAAAAATACTATTGGAAAAACCATGAAATAACAAACAATGCCAAAAAAATGAAACAAAAACAAATGAGACAGTCGGCTAGACAAGAAACGTGGGTTGTCTCTAATGATGATGATGGGCCTAAAAACAAACTTGGCCAACAAAAAAAAGGCACAAAAACTGTCGCAAATTTGTGTTTGGCCCTGAAAAGGGTCACTTAAAACTAGGGAATTGAGCCATTTCATATAGAAAATGAGAGAAATGCGAATTCCGCGTAGTATTAATTTAATTTTCAATAAAATAGTTAATTAAGTCTCAATTCAAATTACTTTTTATTGTTATAGTGTTACTGGCGTATGCAATTAGGGAAATGCCAATGATTGGATTACCAGCTGTAAAAATCAATTGGTTAATCATTATAAGCCAAACTACGGACTTTCCTTGTTTGCATTAGCTTGTCTATCAACCATTTCCATAACTGTCTGAAACACAAATATGAATGTATAATTTTCGCCTATTTAATCAGCGCAGCAACTCCACATTTAATTTTGTGGTTGGTGGAAAACACAAACAAGAGAGTCAGAAACCAAATCAACAAAGGCAGCTCGCACTTCAGGAAAAATGCTTCGCACTGTAATGTGCCGCACGTGTTTAAATATTCGTTATGTTTTTTTTTTGTTTTAATTTTAACCGCCGAGTTAATCAGGCAACGTGCTCTTAACGAGCCCTTTGTTGTGCCCATCGAATGACGTGCGGCATTACTTTATAATATTTTATTAAACAAATGGAGCAAATCGAATTATGGCTGTCGCGGGATAAATGGCATCTGCGAAACAAGCGCGTAATTGAAGTGAGTAATACACTTTGTGCGCTCTCTTAATAATAATATTAATTATTATAAAAAAAAAACGCATAAAAGGGTGATTCGTTGGCAAAGTCTTATAAGCACTTGGGTTACCCTAACACCCCCATAACATCTACATATGTATATAAAAGTTAATGATTATCTGCAGAGGCCAACCAAGATCACCTTTCGCTGGAAGATGAAACTCGCTTTTGATGGCCATTGCTGGACAGGAAGGCTTGCGATAACCGTTTAATTGCATATTAAAAGGGCCCAAATTGAGCACGTGTCTATATGTAACTGGCAAATGCAATTACTGGCGAATGCCTGCCAGTTGTTACAAAATTTAATTACAAACGTAAATGCTGAAGGATGTGTGCTCCCAGCTAGCTGGCAACATCATTAACTTTTCACAGGGCAGCCGAAGCGCTTTTCCTTCCACCGATTCCACCGACCACTTCTCCACCCTCCAAGTGGAAATATCACCGCAGGCGGGATATATAAAATGCCATGTGTCCACAAGAAGGTGGCCTGCGGAAGGAGCAGCTCGAGCATATCGACGGATGAGGATGAGGATGAGGAGGACTACATTGAATCACCCCACTCCTTGCTCCCTGCTCTTCAGTCAGTACATATTATTTTTCAATTAAAGGACAGCTAGAGCTGCACTTCTATTCCGGCTATGCCGATCGTATTTTTAAAATCAATTATGCAAATGACCGTTCCTATTTTCATAATCCACAACGTATAAGTAGGAGATATATTTACACATACATAAGTGTATATAATATAATGGCCGCAACTACATAATAACAATTTGCATTCATGAGCACTTGTTGAGGAGTTCGTTAGCTCGCTCTGCTTTTCCATTGTTCTGGCCAGGCTGACGTCAGGATAACCCAGAGTGAGGAGGAGGCTCAGACCTGCGGGCAGGAGGAGCACTTGTCCCTGGGATTAACATCTTCATAATGCGGAGAGAAAAGTTTTGCCGCCCAACTTTTGCTCACACTGAATGGCTTTACATGCGCTCATAAATCAGTCGGCGCGTATTGGAGTTTTCCAGCATTTCAGCCAAGGGCCATATGTTTGGAGCACAATTTTCCATTGAATTTTTAACAATTTATTGCGGCGATATATCAATCTAAACTTTGCCAATTGGCAATGTAGGTGGGCTTTCCACGCTTTCCACGCTGCCGAAAATCAAATAAGTTTACGGGCGAACGCACTCAGCTCCTTTATCTCGATTTCGCCCGAATTGGCAAACTTTTCATTAGCTAATGCCACTGGCTGGCAATTAGCGGAGGGAGTCAGCTTTGCACAATAATCCCCGCCACTTCACCCATTCAATTCCAGACAATTTGAGCCGCATGCCACGCCACTTGAACTTTCGCGATGCGAAAGGGAAATCAAGTAAATTATGGTTTTTGATCCGAGTCTCATGCGAAACGCCCACTCTGAAGCTCTGGGCGCCTGCGCTGCCCACAATAAATTCAAGTAAGCCCACTTACGCCGCCGAAACCATAACCATTCATTCATCCACATCTGCACCTCGGATCCAGGAATCCCTGCACCCCTGGATCCCTGGATCCCTGAATCCGTGGGACTCAGGTTCGTTGGGCCTTGGCATACCTTTGGCTCCTGAGCCGTCGACTTCAAAGGCATTTAGCAGCAGCTGTTGCCGCTGCATCGATGGCATTTAGTAATGAGCTCCTGGATGGGAGCCTAAGCCATTCTGGCGACCATCCACACCGCGTTCAGTTGATACTTTGGCCACCTTACCCAGCAGAGGCCTTCGGAAACACATACTCGATGGCAAAAGGTAACGTCGGAGATACCCTAACCTTCCACACGGACTATTTCCATACTTAATCAAAATATTTCATTTTTGTAGGTTACTGAATCTTATTGATTATTTTTTATTATTATAAATAATTGAGTAGACTTTTATTATGGTATATGTGCAAGTAATTCATGAAACTTCTTTTGAGAGAGTATTCGTCATCGTTTGCTCTGCATGACTATGCGGATTATATTCGCAGTGTATACACACACACACACACATTAAGGTGGGCGTGACCTGTGCGAAATTCGAACGACAGGACAACTGTCAAAGTGTCGAGCCGACAGTCGTCTGGTTTTTCGGGGTTTAGGTGCTCCAGTCTCGTTTTGGACTCGTTTTGGGTTTGCTTTGCCAGCTGTCGACATTTGGCTAAAACACTGGGGTGACAACACTTGTGCGACGCTTGGGGTCAGAATATTTGGCAACAGTCATCACACTCCGCCCCAACCCAACTCCCCCATTTGACTAATTAGGCAGCCTGCCTCATCGGTGGGTGGTGCAGGGAAAACAACGCCCTGCGAAAACAAAAATTCCATAAATTAGAGTCATAGAATGTAGTGTATAAGCTTTGTAGTCACCTGAACTGGGCTGGATTCAGATTGGAGCATGGGTTAATTAAGGAACCAGAAGCTGAACTAAAGCTAAATTATTCTTTAGGCCGCTTGTGCTGTTCTCCAGTTAACTAATATTCATTCCAGTATCATTTAGATGTTTAGCCTTGAAGATGATGAGTCCTATGCCGCACTGGATTGGCCATATTCCCTCAGAAAAAGATGAGAACACTCCGGCTTCTGTCAAAACAATTCAGAGCTCGTCGTTCTCGGTAATATAAATTTATGTGCTGTGCTCGGCATGTGGAAATCCCATTTAATTGCCTAGGCAACCTACACCTGCATGGGTCGGTGGCCATTTTCATTACGCCCCCTGCCATTGGAAGCTCATCGCAGACAGTCTGCATTGCACTTCGTTTCCAATTAACCACGCTGCCATTTAAAGTTGATGTTAGCCCACTTGTGGGAATTCAAAATTGCAAATACAGAGTGAATGAAGTGGGCAAATTGTTGCCGATTGCCGGGCCATCTGGGATGTGGAATCTCACATACGAGCATCTGTGGCACGTGCAGCGACCAGATTGAAAGAGCTGATTTAGACTAACGTGGATGGCGACAAATTGTGGGGAAAACCAAAGTGGATTATAAGTGCCGTTGGGGCGGGAAAAACCGATAAATTACCCAGCTTGATGGCGAAGATATTCAAGTGAAGTTGCTGCAAGTATTGAAGATATTTTTCGCCCACCTCATGAGCATAATCTGCATATTTTCAGAACTTTTCCCGCTTGAATACACCTCTTGAATGACACCCATTGTTTGTTTGGCCAGCAAAGTTGCTCAGCATATGCTCGTACTATGCATACTCGTATAGAAACAAACGGACGGCAGCAGGAATAACAACCATTTTCCCGGATTTGTCATGCATCAAATACTGTTTTGTCCATTTCCATATATGGCAATCCCATATCCCATGGCTTTATGTCGGATTTTCCATTCTCCGTCCATTTTGCGGCGTTATTAAAAAGTTAGCAATGCAACATTCTCTGCTTTTCCACCCCGCTTTGCCACACAACATGGCTACATTTTTGATGGTCAGCTGGGAAAATGGCTTTCACCTACTTTGGCCTACTTACACTGAACTCAAGCTTTCCCTTTGCATTTTTCCAAGTTTGTGGCTACACGGTAGCCACATGCAAATAGCCATAAGGAACTTGAGATCCCCTATTAAGTTAGCCAGACCACATTTCACAAACATGCTCAGTGGTCAACTGATGTTGCCACAATTTCTTGAACGGAAAAGTGAAAAGCTGAAAGCGCAAATGGCAAGGAAAATCGGTAATCAAATGAATTATAATTACTTTACCATTAGACTGGCCTATTGAAATATATTTAGTATCACTGTTGCTTGACTTATCCTTCAAATGTTAATATTAATGCATTCTCAAAGTAACTTTGATCCATATGGACGATGAATCCAATCATTGAGGAATATCGCAAGACCACTGGCTATGTGTTTCACAGATTCAACCTGACCATTCTGCTGTTACTCTGGACCGTAAGCACAATCATCCTGTTGATCTACAGGCCAGAGGAGCTCCCCAAGTCGATGGTGACGGTGATGCCCAATCAGACGGCCTTCAGGAATGTTGAGCTGAAGCAGGACACCGTGGGCATACAACTGAATGGGGCCATAAACACGTATCTGACGAATCACAGGATTAGGACAACCAACTTCTCGGCTGTTGGAGTTCGATTGGAGTGGCGCGATCGATGGATGAATCGGAGCTTCTTGCGCACAGGCATGTGGATGGTGTACATGTACACGGACAAAACGAAGTTCCGCCAGGCTCAGAGAGTTTTTCACTTCTCGGTTTCGGGATGGCACCACGAAAGGTCCTTGATCCAGCGCACCTTGCACTCTGATCGTGATCTTGCGAACTCCTCCTATGACTGGGCCTTGGCGCAGACGGTGATTTCCTTCGAGAGCATGAGCAGGGATCCGGTGGGTCTGCTCTTGACGGTGGACAGCAGTCCGTTAAGGACCGGCCTGGGTATACTGTATGCCGCCATTCTGGTCGTTGGCCTATATGCCATTATCACCTGGGACTCTGCGGATCGTATTCTAAACACGTTGCTGATGACATCTCTGTCCTTGGCCCTTCTCACCGTTTTGGGCAATAGACCCACCCTCGAAACGATAGTCAGTTGGGTGGACTGGGAGACCATGATGATCCTGCTGGGCAATATGATAATGACGTCGCGCATGGCGGATACCGGGTTATTTGACTACCTGGCCGTGGTGGCCTATCGCATCTCCAAGGGCCATGCCTGGGTGCTGATCGCCCTTTTGGGCGCGTTGGTTGCATTGACCTCCACTTTTGTGGACAACGCCACTGTGGTGCTCCTTTTCTGCCCACCCGTCATACGATTGTGCGAGGCGATGGGCCTGAGGACCACCTTGGTCCTCATCATAGTAGCAATTTATGCGAATATCGGAGGATCTATTACCCCAATTAGTGGGCCACCCAATACTATCATAGCGACCAATAAGATGGTGGAGTCCGCCGGCCTGAATTTCGTTCGTTTTTCGCTTTTCATGCTCCCGATTGCTTTGATCTGCCTGGCGTCTACATTTTGCCTAATTTACTGGACAATGGGCACGAAGATCTATATCGTGGACGACAATCAGGTGGAGCTAGCAAATAAGCGGCGAGGAAATGCCAGGAGCTCCTTCGATATTCAGCTGAGGATTGACGAGCTGAGGAGGCAGCCAATGAGCAGGGTGCTCCCACCGGCAGAGAACTACTTCGTGATCCTGGCAACCTTGGAGGCGAGCAATTGGGTACGCAAGAAGGTGCTGCTGGTGCAATCCTTTCTGGCCCTGGGCTTTGCCGCCTTTTGCTTCATTCTACAATCGATTCCCTGGACCATTCCCGGCGCCTCTATGGGCTGGATATCCATTCTGGCCGCCTTCCTGCTGCTAATCCTGATGAACCAGAAGGATCTCACCCAGGTCTTGGCCAGGGTCAATTGGGGCACAATGCTGCTACTCGCCTCTCTCTTTATCTTCACCGCGGTCGTCGACGAACTGGGCCTCATCCACTGGCTGGGCTATCTGGTGGTGTCTCTGATCGTCCGAGTGGACGAGTCATACCAGACCATGGTTGGCATGCTCCTGATCCTCTGGATGTCGGCCCTGCTCTCCGCCTTTATCCACAACGCGGCGGTGGCCCCCATCATGGTGAAACTCTGCACTGACATGGTCATCTATGATAAGGTGCAGATACGCCTCCTGCCCCTCATCTGGGCCACGAGCATGGGCACCAGCTACGGCGCCAATGGCACCCTCTTGGGCTCCTTGGCCAACGAGTTCGTCTCGGTGGTGGGCAGAGCTTATGGCTACAAGATCACTTTCCGCTCATTCTTTGCGGTCGGTTTCCGCATTATGCTCTTCACCGTTGTCATCTGCTCGATTTTCCTAATTATTGCCCACTCAATCTTTGCCTGGCAGTAGATTACATTCCTAAGTTTCATTTATAACTTTTGTGTTATTATTGTACAAAATACCAAATACAAAGTTTAATGTTGTATACATTTTGAAGACATATTTGTCGCTTAGTAATAGTTTCTACCATATGTATGTATGATTTGCTGCCAAATTTGTTAGCCGCTGGCCCCTCAAATATTTGCAAAACACCATTTTCCGACGAGCCGGGCAAATGCAAATGAGTTTCATTGTTTCCCAGTCAGAGGAGCCATCAGGTTTTGGCGCCCGGAAAACGCGTGCATACAGACATACATCCATGCACTGAGAAAAACCAATACTACGAAGCTAACACTCATTTCCTACCTGTACTATCCCCATATGATTCCAATTATACGTAATGAAGGAGTGTTTAGATGCTGAAGCAATTCCCTATGAAAAAGACAATACTGATATATTTCTCTCAGTGCATAAGCGCGTATCGATGCATTTGCACGCACATATGGGCGCATCTATATTATATCGCGTTTTCGCTGGCGTCTTTTGTTTACCAAATTGAATTTTTCATTACCGCCTGACCAAGTCTTGTTGTTGGGTTTTGCAATGCAGCTGGCGATGCTGTGTCCTTTGAACCCCCCCCTCTCCCGTGCCCTGCCTGGTCCTCCTAACACACACGCTCTCGGTTTATAATTGGATTTTGATTCGTTTTGCATAAAAAGTATGCTAGCATCCAGACGCCAGACAATTCGGCGAAAACGCGCTGTATGTGCTCGCATTTTATGGCTTTCACAGAGGCGTCGCTTTGGCCAGGACTAAAATCGAGCAAAAAGTGCGTGACCCAGTCGCAATAATAACGAAAAACATCTGGAGCGGAACCCTTATTGAGTTGCTCCTCTTTTTCCCCGATTGGCAAATAATTTGACTGCATTTCTACTGGGTGGTTTGTAGTATGGCTTTGCCATTTATTGCATGCCACACGAAAAATTCATTCGAGTGTTGTATTGGTGAATTTATGCGATGCTTATGCAGCTTCATTTGATTGGCACAAATAAGTCCAGTTGGGCATCCAGAAAATGGGTTTATGAAACATCAGTTTTCGGCCATATCAAGCAGATGTTGTTTAGATGACTCAGTTTATTACTGGGCATTTATTCATACCAGCAAAATGTAATATTGTGGCCAGAGAAAAACTGAAAAGCTGGCACAATGTGTAGCTTGTGGTTTGTAAGGATATCAGAAAAATCTGATCCAAAAGCCAAATCCAAATGATGGCTCTTTATAAACAATCGAGTGAAGTGAATTACTCATTGTGGTTACAATTCATGTCTTTTCTTTGTTTTTGGAGCGGTTGAGCTTTACCCTAAAAATTCCGGAAAATGTTCCCAAAGGAACACGGGTTTTCTTTACCCTGCTCTCAGTTTCCCCATTAGCCAACCTAAGTTATGGCCAACTAAAAAAATGAGTCCACAAGGTTGCGAAGCAAGTGGCTCGTAAGACGGGTTAATCTCTCCATCTAGCGGCCACTTACCCGATCCCAACCAGCTCATAAATCTGCCCCATCCACTGCGGTGGTCACCATCCACTGCGGTGGACACCATCCACTGACCACGGACACACCTTTCTAGTGTCCCATTCTGTGGGGCATATTTAATTTTTTGGCCCAGTGAAGTCCTGGCGCCGACATGCGTGCTTTATTGGCCGTAATCCCGGCGAGGAGTAGCAGTGCCGCCACCACGGGCACTTAGCACTCCTTAAGTTTTACAACTTCACGCTCAATCAGCCAACGCTGCCAACGGCTGCTAGCTGCTGGCTGTTGGCCATAAAAAGGAACACCCCGAACTCAAACTTTAACCCGGACAAAATCCGATGCGGATGTACTTTTTATGTATCTTTAAGGTGGCGCTACAACTTGGGTTGGTCTATTGTTGTGGTTGGCCTGAGCCCAGAAAGTAAGTAAATACGCCTGGGTATTCAGCTTTTCCAAGTCCGCTTCCTTTATCGGTAAACCGCCTTCCCTTCTGGAAACTGAGGTATATTAATGATGTAGAGAGATATGCAAAAATGAAAAACTTCTACGAAAGTGGAATGTTTGATTACTGCCTATTATTCCTTTACAGCTCAAAAGTTTTCTCCTTGCTAATAAAATCGTCGTTAAAAATTAGAATAACGATTCTCCTGATATCAAGCTTATCTACTGTTTATTGCTTACAAGTTCTAATGTCAAAGAATATTAAAGCCAAGGATGACTGTAAGGAAAAAGAGCAAAGAAATTCACTTTTTATTTGGATTATTTAGGAAGTGTCAGGGAATTTAACTAGCGACCTATGTGACTTCCTCTTTTCCTGTTTTTGTTTTCGTTCTGCGGTGGTTAACTATTTTCTGTTTTTTAGGACTGACCATTCTCGTGTTTCCCAGGGCGATGCTTTTATCCAAATTATTTTATTTGCGCTGGCAGAAATAATAAATTATGGCAACGGAAATCAAAAGGTTACTTCAGCAACCAGAACAGACATATTTTGATACCCATTCATGCCTCCGCACCCAGATATATATATGCATGTATATGTGTAGTTGCCACGTCCGTGGGATTTGCAGGAGTTCCCGGGTTTCCGGGCTTCCGGGCGGATATGATGGCTATAATGAAGCATAACGAGCTTAACGCGGGTGTCAAGTGGGTGGAAGGGCAGGTTGCTACGCTCTTGAGGCTGTTGCAGCCGTGGCAACAACAACTTCGTCGAGTTGTTTGCTTTGTTTTATGGCTAATTTTAGACAATTTATGAAGTGTTGGTTATGCTTGATAAGAGCCACAAGCGGCAGCGACAACAATAATAAACTGCGGGGCAATTCATGCAAGTGAACTCGGCTTTAAGGCCTCGCCCTGCCACATTACGCATACGCCCCGTGATGCGCCACATAAGATAAAGCCGCGTGAGCAGCTCCCACGCTGTCCATACATATATACATATCCACATGAATGCCTACCCCTCCTTCAGGAGGCATATGAAGTTGTTAATTTTCAGCAGCACCAACGCACTGTTCAATTTTCCTGAGGAAACTCAGTTCGAGGGGGAAAAGCGAAGGACATTAAGAATGCCATTTCACAAGCATTGTTGACAAGAGTGACTGAAGTCCTCATCCGAATGTGTATTTTTAACTTCCGCAACTTCTGGGATTGCCTAATGTTGCCATGTAAGTAAATATGATGACTTGCGAGTGCCAATTAAAAATTACCCACGGAAATCCGAGTGCAAATTAGGGTAAGCGGGTGTCATCATGATAAATAAACAATCGCAGTGACTGAAAGCTAATCCAACAACAAATAAGCTTAATCAGAATTGCAAACACAGAGCAACTTTTTGCATTAATTTGTAATCAAATAGAGCCCAAAAACACTTAATAAGTGATAATTAAAAGGGTTGTGCGGAAATTAAATCTAGCAAAATGAGCAAAAATTGAAAACAGTAATGCAATTTGCAGCACAGCCACATTTCAAATTGGCCACAGCTCGACATTTACTGTGTTTACATTATTAAAAGTAATCAAATCATATTCCCCCCATTGCACCACGCCCAAATAGAGATGGCTGATGGTTGATGGCTGAAAGCGAGACTGTTTAATTATTCAAATGAAATTCTAAATAAATTGATAGGCAGCAGTTGGCAAGTGCTGCGTTGTGTTTTCCACTGGAGTGGCGACAATTTTGTTGCCCAACCAGTGGCACTTTCAGAACTTTATTTGTCTGGCTGCTGGCATTTTGTGGCATTTTATGTGGTCCTTCCGGAATTTCTGTCCCCCCCAAAAAAAGAAGCATTAATGTGGCAACAGCTTTGAGCTGCAAATCCGTTTACGCTTACCAAGAGACTGGACCAAGCCCAGCGAACACCATCAACTTGTAATTTGGACTTTTATGGTGTTGTAATAGAGCCATAAAACTGCATTGTTTTGATCCCCGTCAGCGCGAGGAGAATGTTTTGAATTATGTACGATTTTATTAATGGCCCCACTGACATGATGGCATGGAGATGACTATTGATTTATGGAGGCACGAGGAGAATGCTCGCTGCATCTTATCCTCGATGCAATGCACTCGCATAGTTGGAAATCCAATTAAAAGTGCCTCGAGCTGCAGCCATTCAACTTAATGAACTATTTCCTTTGGGCTCCAATCAAGCAGCTTCACATATTTGAAAGCATATTTCAAAATGCACTGGGTACTCAGCGTGTTTAATATGGGTTTGAATATTTAATAACATGTAAAAACATAGATATATTGAAAAAGAAAAGGTTCTGTGTTGTTTATAAATATATTTCCTTTTAGGGAGCTGCCCCGAAACAAGTTATTCAAGTCAATCAATGCGGTGCGTTAGAGGAATTTATTCCATTTTAGTGACTGGTTCAGTGAACCGCAACGTAAGCCCTTCGAGGACGGAATCTCGGCGAGATTCTCTCCACTATCCCGATCCCGCCATGGGTCACTCCAACACGCGCCACAGTTTGTCAACTTTAAAACGCCGTATTCCCATTCGGCTTGGCGCTTCAACTTAAGCACGCGCTGGCAGGGAAAATGTTTCGGCAACTTTCAACTTTGACATAATGCAAATTATTTGATTTCGCTTTATTGTTTGTTTATCTCTGCGACTCGGCCATCTGTAAGTTTGGTAAGTGTTTAATTTGGCCAATTCATGGGGCGGGGTGAATTCAGTCTGGGTTGCGGACCTGTCATACATTCCAATAGCCACGGCACATCAGCCACTTGGCTCTCTGTGTGGGCTGGAGCAGTCGTGGCCATGTCGGACCACAAAACAATTTAAGTTACAAACATTGAAAAGTTTCGTACTTCTATTTTCTATTCTATTTGTCGCACAACAAAATCGCAAGAGCCGAAACTTTTTCGGTTGGAAACGAGCAACTTTTCAGCTTTCTTTATCAGGAATTTTCGGAGGGGACTTCCTGGAATCTCCCTGGTCATCACCCATCACCCATATGCCGTGGGCGCGGAGAGTCGTTTCTGTCAAATGCTGCTGGCACACAGGGCGTATGATTGACATCGCCCCTCGCAGCTGGGCAACTCAGAACGAATTCAATGATTAGCTCACTTCAGTGCACCGCTCATCCATTGACTCCACTTATACTATGGTGCTTCATTTAATATGTTTGGACGTTGATTAATTGTCTGTACATATTTAATGTGCTTTTCGTCTCGTCACAACAGATGCCTTGAACAATTATTTTGCAGTCGCAGCTTGCAGAAGAAAGAAAGTTTCCCCATCTGAAGCCATTTCATGTGCTCTTCTGAAGTTTAAAGTTAAGTTTATTAATTAAATTTAAATCAGTTATATTTATAATGTTACATATATTTTTTTTACAGTTCGTAAAGCTAGCTCGAAAATGTTCAGTTTTCATAACACTATCCATTAATTTTTCACCACTTTTACCATTTTGGATTTGGTTTATTTCGGGGCATTTCTAAAGTTTCCGTTGACAATTCTCAGATGTAGTGTCTGCACTCGGCTCTAATACAAGGTTTAATCGCTGCCTACCAATTAGCTATGTGGCGAGAGTCAAAATATCATACAACTTAGGATCTATAAACGGTGTAGCGTAAGAATTTAGCAACAATTGCAGCTAACAAATTAATAATATAATATAACGCAAGATAGGTAGGCGGAAGAAAGGGGACGAAGCTAGAACAAAATAGGCCTATTTCACCCGAAAATATCCAAATCCTTCCGTTTTGGCAGAGCAATAGATACTAAACAGAGATATATTAGCAGCAGGAGCATCTCCACGACGAAAGAGCACAGATACTTCAACATCTTCGAGCGCCTTCCTTCTCCTTGTCGGGTTGAAATAAAAATCTTCAAATAGAAATAAGACATGCTTTAATTGCATAAGATAAAAACAGAAAATAGCCATCATTTTCAATAGATTTCAAAAAAATGTAACAATAAGATTTTTACAAGATAAATTGCCGTTTACAAAACCTAATAGCCTGCATGAGCTGATAATTTATCGATTCCCCACCTGTCGCATATATTGGAGCCCGCAAAGCCTACGATTCGCACCTGGTCTCGTTACAGAAGTTCAGCCAACTCCTGCTCCTGGGCCAACTGTTCCCGCTCTCGTTCCCGATCTCTCTCCTGGTTCTCCTTCAATTCTCGGGCCGCCCGCTGTTGCTCCTCCTCCTCCTGCTGCTGTTGTTGCTGCTGCTGCTTCTTGCGGTGCTCATAGTTGACCAGCCTCTGACCCACCAGATACTTATCCACCTTGATGGACAGGTAGAGCTTCTTCAGCTGCTTGATCTGGAACAAAAGGAAGCATATGCTGCCCACCACAATGAAGCTTACAGGGTACACGAGCCGGGCGACAACATGTCGCTCATAGGCGTCGGCCAGGAAAATCGGGAACATCATATGGGCCATGACATAGGGAATGGCCAGGGCCAGGCCAAAGGTAGTAACGACCGGCACAGCCAAGTCCCGCATCACAAACTTCAAGTCGAAATCACGCAACCCGTCCATGTAGGCTCGTTCCAATGCCCGCTTTAAGTGCCAGTCCGGACCCATTAGAGTCAAGGCGATGGCTATCTTGCTGTAGAGCACTCCCAGCGCCCAATCCTGCCACAGGAAGTGGATGGGTGTCTTGCGCAATGGAACGCGTAGGGGAATGACCACCACCAACTCGAGCAGCAATCCAAACAGCAACGGAACAAGCACAAAGATTCCCAGCAGTGTTAGAACGGGCAGGGCATATTGCAATGCCACTCGGGCCCAGTGCTTTAGTTTGTTGACAACAGCCGCCCGGCCTTGTGGCAGCAGGGTGACGACTACAGCTACTCCACGGCAGACAATCAGGCACAGGTATCCTCCAATCTCAGCGGTGTACAGCTCATGCGAGCGCAGTAGGCGCTCGTTCTTTCTGGCTCCCTCCGGATCGATTGGAGCTAGATTTCCAGCCACTCCTACCGCTCCTGCTGCGGCTGCCGCACCCGCTGTCTTTTCTACCGGCTGGCCACTCCAGAGCATCATCAGCCGCCGACCAATGTAGACCGGAACCGTCAGCGTTAACATGGCAGCACAAACGATGGATAAGCACATAAGCGCCAACAGGGCACACAAGCGGAAAGCGAACAGCGATGGTTTGTCGTACGGCTGGAATCCCACGGGAGCATCCCGTTGCATGATGGCCTGATGGGCGGCGGCCAGGTTTCGTGGTGCTGGCGCCGGTTCCACTGGTGGTGGTGGTGGTGGCTGCTGGGCTGCCGCTCCAGCTTCCGCTGCCTCGCCTTCCTGGTTTCCATTCTCCCCCGCGGCATTCTCCACGTTTTCTTCGCCAGGAGCGGGACTCTCAGGTTCTGGCTCTGGTGCTGGCAGCAGGTAGCTTCGAATGCCCAGCAACCAGGCAACTGCTGTGCACCAAATACGTAGCAAGCCCTTCAGCCAGATGCGTGTTTGGGTCTGCTCGAAGAAGCCCGGCAAGACGATCTAGAATGGCGATTTTATTGTTTGTCATTTAAGTTATTCAGTTATTCATTAAGTGGTTCTGTAACTTACCTGTAAAAGCAGCAGTTGCAGGCTAAGATCGTTGACCTCAGCATCGCCACTAAGTGCATATGGCAAGAAGTTCGGCCAAGCCACCTGCAGTATTCTAATGGGCAGCCAAAGCATTAGGAGCACTGCAAATCCAAAGATCATAGCTGAAGCGACCAGCCGCCGGATGTGTCTCACAATCGGTACGTGGATCATTTCCTGGATGGGACTGAAGTCAGGATCGTTGACATTACGGAATATCCAGAGCACTCCCGGTCGCAGAACCTCCCGCAACAGCGATATAAAAGCAGCGAAGTAGTAAACGTAGACCATGCCAAACATCCAGTGGACAAAAAGTGAGGTTCCCGGAGCAGCCTTAAAACTCGCTTTGCGATCCTTCAGGCTAGCATCTAGTAGAGGCAGCGAACAGATGTCCAGCCACCAGCCGCAAATGAGCGGGAGTACTCCGATCTCCAACACCGACAGCAGCGACACCTTGACCACAATATAGCACAATCCAATGAACCAGCAGACTCGCCGCAAGCGGAAAACCCTGGCGAAGAAATGTAACACCACCAGGGTCAATCCAATGCAGCAGTAGCCGAACAGAGTGGTAATCAGGCCGTGAAAGTGCAGCAGTGGTTTCTCCGGCTGCAGAAGATCCATGGAGCTTAGGATAAAGTTGCCCACGCAGTAGGGACAAAACGCGAAGGTGAAAATGAACATTGTGTTCAGCGAGATGATCCAAAAGACGTGCTCCAGAAACACTAGCGATCCATCCAGTCCGAGCAGGCGTTCCCAAGTGAGCTCCTCGGCAGCCCGATCCCACTCCATGGGATTCCAGTTCTGTTCATCGGCATCGGCGTCCACAACGGGAGCTGCTGCCGCTGGAGCAGCATCCTGGGCCTGGGCTTCCTGTCCTTCATTGTCATTGCCGGCTGGAGCCGGCGCTTCATTGGCGTCGGCGATGTCGTTGTTGTCGTCCAGTGCAACTACGGGATCAGGCGCAGGATTAGCAGCCGCTGCCTGCATAGGGGCTTCGTCCCGCTCCAGCCAATCGGGTCCGCCGCCGTGCAGGATCTGCTCGCGCAGCCAGACCAATCCTATGAATGACAAAAGCGTGCAGGTGACCACAAAACAGCCCCGAAAGGCATCCGTTGCTAGGTTTTCGATGGAGAAGATGTCGAAAGGCAGCGTGAGAATCATATCAAAGGAGCTCGCCCGGAACAGGTACCGGTAGGTCCTGTAGGCAGACAGCGGCACAACTCCGAACCAGGCCAAGCCGACCAGGGAGTAATGAAGCCAGCAGCGGGCGCCCTCCAAAACGGCGGACATCAGTCCCACAAGGACATCTTTTAGCGGCAGGACTCGCGGCATATCCGGAGCGTAGATGGGCTGGAAGCTGAAGCGGTAGCCGCACAGCTCGCAGTATTCCTTGTGCGAGTAGCGCATCCATTGCATCAGACAGTCCTGGTGGATGTACTTGATCGATCCCGTGCAGATGCACGGGTAGAAAAGCGGCCTATCCGGCTGTGCCTCGCATCTGCACACGCGGCATATGTCGCCCTGCGACAAGTCGTCCATCCTGATCACTTTTTCCCGGATCCTTGGCCTTCAGTTGGACTGAAAATCTAAAGTTCCATTGGCCATTTGCGCAATTCGCTGTGCAATTTCCCTAATTGACCCGAGGGTACGGGGGTTCTCAACCGATTCTACCCGCTTTTTATGTAGGCCAGTTAACCACTTGACTATTACGGACCGTAATGCGTAATGCAAGTGTAACACTTGAATTTTAATCGAAAAGTTTTAATATTATTACGACAAACAAAATATGGAGCCCACTTCACAAAAAAGTTGAGCCGATGTGTGCACACCACGAAAGTTATGATAATCTTCGCAGCGGAGATGCCACCTAGTTCGATAGCATGAGTACAGAGAAAATTGTTAATTATTTACACTGAATACAAAATCCATAAACATGGAATCTAGCAATTACATAGTTTAAAATTATTATTTAACATTAAATAATGTGGAATAAATTCGTATCACTTTGAAAACAGTGACTGGAAAGTAACAGTTTCATTGACAGTGTGTACACACTTTATTTGGCACTAAAATGCTATCTGGCAACTCTCCGCCGCATTGTTGTTGTTGTGATTCTCTTGTCATTATTTTGCAATCAATTGCTGAACAATTTTGCTCGGAAAAATTGTAGAAAATAAGCCATGCAGCGCCAGATTATTAATCTCCTGGGACAGACGACACGTCGTCTGGTTAGCGGCCAGCAAATCCGCATGTTGTCAGTTTCTTCGCCGCGACAGGAGATCTTCAAAGTCCAGAGCGCCGAGGACTTCGACAAGAAAGTAAAGAACAGTCAGCAGCCCGTGATTGTGGACTTCTTCGCAACGTAATTTTCATCATTTCCATTTCAAAACATGACATATCAATGTTAATATTCTAATATACCAGATGGTGCAATCCCTGCAAGCTGCTGACCCCGCGAATCGAGAGTATTGTCGGCGAACAGGCCGGTTCCATTAAGCTGGCCAAAGTGGACATAGATGAGCACAGCGAACTGGCTTTGGACTACGATGTGGCCGCCGTGCCCGTCCTGGTGGTGCTGCAAAACGGCAAGGAGGTTCAGCGCATGGTGGGCCTCCAGGATGAGGACAAAATCCGCGCCTGGGTTGCCGCCGCCGTCAAGCAGGCCAAGTAATCCCAAAGAAATCAAAAAAAAGGAGGTTGACCTCCTCGCAAATAAAGCAGAGCTTTAGGTTAATTCGGACTTTCGAAATAAATGTTTATATACCCGTTGAAACGAAGATTATTAGGATTACAGACTAAAAACTAAATGGAAAACCAGCCTGGAGTGCCGGGTCGCTTCTTGTTCCTGTCCAGAAATCTGCGGAAACCGGCTTTCGATTCATCCAGCGCCTTTTCCTCCTTGGCCTGCTTCTCAGCCTTTTCAGTGAAGAGGTCGGGAAAGACAAAGGACTCTTCCCTGGGCTGGAATATACAAATATCATAAGGAATATCCATTGAATCGGGGGATTGTAAAAATACCATACCAATGTTACATAAGCCAGCTTCACGTCGTCTTTTTTGGTGATATACCCGTAGGTCTGATCCTTCTGGGTCTCTCCCAGGGCAATCCGAGTGCGCACATCTACCACTGGCAGCTTATAGATCTTCTCAAGATAGCTGCGCACATCGTACTTGGTCATCTCCATGGACACCGAAAAGGTGACCACATTGGGCGGCTGCTCCTCCTTGGGCCGGATTAGCTTCATCCAGAAGTTGGGCAGGAAAACACGCAGCTGCGGATTGCCACGCTGGTAGATGGGATACCATCTCGTGGACATGGTGGCTCAGGATCTGTGATTCTTATTCAGGAATCAAAAAATTAAATTAATTGTTGTCCGGTTATTAAATGCACTAAAAAAGACTAAACGCTTCGTGCGAACACAGGCGTAGCAAAGGGGTCGATGGACATTTAATAAGATTGTTAACTAATACATAACGGATGTAAGTATTTAATTTATTATTGTATCAACAATGAAATGTTCAACATATTAGGAGGTTTAAAATACAATAATATAACAGTATACCTTTTAATATACTGATTTTTTTTAACTACACCCGTGTCAAAACACGTGGGTTGTCCAACACTTGCTCAAAACAGCTGATTGACAATCACAACAATTGTTAAATGCGGTCCGGGTAAAATCTCTTGTATATGCCTTCCAAAATGGCAAAAATAAAGAAGAAGGAGGCCAAAGGAAAACCTTTAACCCGCAAGGAGCAGAGAAAGCAGAAGTCGGAGGTTAAAAAGCAAAATAAACGACTTTATTTCGCCGGCAAAACTAACGGCACCCAGCGCGTGGCGGCGGCGGCAGAGGCGTTGGCTGCGCAGTCACTGCTGGGCAAAAACAAGAAGAAGAAAAAGAGCAAAAAGGCGAAAATAATAAATCCAGATGAAATACCCAAGGAGCAACTTTTATCCGGTGAAATAGACAGCGACGATGACGAGTCCATAGATTCGGATTTCAGTGATGCGGAGGTGGATGCTCTAATGCCCGAAAGGGAAAAGGTAGTAGTCTACGAGCCTCTGGGAAAGACGTTGAAGAAGACGAAAGGAGGAGCCATCCAAAGACAGGATGAAGAGGCGGTCAGGCGGAAGGAACTACGTCAACAGAAGGAACTGGAGAGCAAGTCCAAGAAGCAGCGACTCAAGCAACTCCGCATAGAGAACGAGGAAGAGGATCGCGAGATCAACAAGCTGGAAAAGAAGCTGAAACTCAACAAATCCAAGGACAAAAACCGCTTGGTGCGGAAGATGTTCAACGATGGCCTGGATTACCTGCTCGACTTTGTCCTGGATGACGAGGATGAAAAACAGAAGTGGGAGGAGAAGCAGGAACGCAAGAAAAAGCTGAAGGAGCAGCAAGAAAAGGAGGAGGCGGGAATGTGGAGCGATGAGGATGAGGAGAACGGGGATGAGCCCATGGATAACGTTCCAGAAGATGACAGTGGTTCTGAGGGTGAAGATGATGGCGAAGATCTAAGCGGAGAAGAAGGTCAAAGCGAGGAGGATTCGGAGCAGGAAGATAATGCACCTAAGAGTGAGTACATAAACGAGGAACGAGGTGTTTATCTAATTAACAAATTATTAACAGTTAAAGAGGACATTTACGGACGCAAACGGGATGCCGAGGGAAACATTCTGCCTGATCCCGTGGAACTGGAGGCCTCAGCCGCCGGCCAGAAGTACATACCACCACATCAGCGAGCTTTGATGGCTGCCAGCGCGGGATCTAGGGAAAAACAGGCTGAGGTTCTAGCTCGTCTTCTAAAGCAATGCAAAGGTCTGCTCAATCGTTTGTCAGAAGCGAATCTACACAAGATTGCTGCCGGCATCGAGGAGCTGTACATGAAAAACTCCCGCTACAACATGAACGAGACTTTAACCAAGTTAATTCAAGAAGCCCTGCTCGGCGCCACGCGAACCAACGAGCGAATGGTGCAGGAACACATGGTGTTGTTGGCCTACCTACATGCTCAGATTGGTAGCGAGATCGGAGCGCATTTCCTGCAGACTTTTGTGGAGTTATTCGATGGTTACGTGAAGAACATCGCTATCCTGGAGGTGGAGGATAAGCAGTTGAATAACCTAGTACTGGTCCTTTGCTACATGTACCTCTTCAAGATATACGAGCTGAGTTTGCTGATGGAGCTTATAGGCAAATTGGCCGATCAACTTTGCGAGAAGAGCGTGGAGTGCCTCTTGCTGATCTACCAATCCATTGGCTTTCGACTGCGCAAGGACGATCCACTGGCTTTTAAGACCATGATGCAAAGAGTTCAATCGCAGATTGCCAGTGCCTCACTGGAACTGAAAGATAATCCCCGCCTGCGTTTCATGGTTGAAATTCTAAATGCTGTCAAAAATAACAATATGCAAAAGCTGCCCCAGTATGATCCCGAGTTGGCGGATAATCTGCGAAAGCGTCTGAAGGCTATGCTGAAAAATGATCGCTACGTGGTGACTCTGAACATAACCCTGGAGGATCTGCTGCGTGCTGATAAGGTGGGTAAATGGTGGATTGTGGGCTCCGCCTGGACGGGAAATCTGGATGAGATGGGTTCCGCCAAGCAAAAGCAGGATAAAAACTCATCTAAGTCTGCAAATGGAGGCTTTGCGGACCAGCTACTGGAGCTGGCCAGAAAACAGCAGATGAACACAGCGGAACGGAGGAATATCTTCTGCATCATCATGAGTGCCGCCGATTATGTGGACGCCTTTGAGAAGATACTGCATTTGGCTCTGAAAGATCAGCGAGCTGTGGCCTACGTGATCATCCATTGCGCTCTGAATGAGAAGCGTGCTAACCCTTACTACGCGCATTTGGCCCTTAAATTCTGTCAATTCAACAGAAAGTACCAACTGGCTTTCCAGTTTGCCAGTTGGGACAGAATCAATGATATTGAAAAGCTTTCCAAGCCGCAGATTCGCAACCTGGCCAGTTTTCTGCAGCAAGTAATCCTAGCTGCTGGTCTGCAGCTCTCGGTGCTCAAAGTGGTGGACTTTATGCAGCTGGACAAACTCAGCTTTTACTTTATGAAGGAAGTGATGGTCAGGTTACTTCTGGCGAACGATGAACGCGTGATTTATCAGACGTTCGAAAGAGTAGCCAAAAACACCAAGCTGCAGCAGTTTAAGCAAAGTGTTAGGCTCTTCCTGCAGCATTTTCTTTTAAAAGAGGATCAGCTGGACAAACTTAAGCTGAAGGACGAGGATCGGCAGCTTCTGCAGCAGCGAGTCGATCACATAGAGAAACTTTTGGCCTATGTGGACCTGTAACTATAAGTAAAGTTATAATGCGACCTTATCAGCTTGTAAAATAATATTGTACTTTAGAAGAAAACTGATTTGTATGTTCTTAAGGACGTTCCTAAGCATCTGGGATGCTGTAAAGCATGAAATCATGAACAAGTTTTTGTAAAAAAGGCATGTGTCATTTATTTCTAAGGCAAACAGTAACAACTAACAATAATCTAGTCGAAGCTTTGGAGGAGATCACGTGCCCGCTGGTACCGCGTGGACTCGATAAGTTTCTGCCTTTCGGCCTCGTCCTCTAGCTTTTCGCCCTCCCTGTCCAGTTTCTGGATCACCTCCTCGGCCAACTGACTGATCTTCGAGCGCGCTGCTCCCTGGGAACTGGCCAAGTACTCCAGAGCAGTTGGCCACAGCTCCTCATCCAGTTTCTCCTCATCAAAGGCGGTTTGCTGAATGGAAATCTGCCGCAGTTTGTTGAACTTCCACTCCTGGCGGGATTCCTTCCATTTTAGAAGGTATTCCTTGTTAACTTTGGCTTCTTTGTTGGAGCTCTGACTCTTTTGGGCCTCGAGGCGCTGCTGGTGCTTTTGCTTCTTCTTCTGACGCACGGTAACCACTGCATTGGCGTTCTCCGGACGAGCTGCTTCTTTTAGTTGTGCTGCTGTGGGTTGGGAGTCCTCGTCGTCGTCATCGTCGTCGTCCTCCGAGTTGGTTCCCTGCTTTTTACTGCGTTTCAGCTTTTTGCTCTCGTTTGCTTCCTGAACCAGTTTTCTCTTGTGAGGCTTCTGTGGAAGACTTTCCTCGCTTCCACTGGTGGCCACCTGCTCCTCTGCTTGGTTTTTCTTTTTGCGTTTCTTTGTGGCCAAGTCTTCGGCACCTTTTTGCCGCCTCTTAGCGGGTTTATCTGTGAATGTTGGTTATGTTACCACGTAGCTATATAGATTTAAGCTCTAACCAACCTGTCTTAGCCTCCTGTTGATCTACCTGCGGCGCTAGAATCAGACTTTTGTTGGCCACCTCGTCGTCGCTGGCCGCATGCTCGGCGTTCTCGGCCACCTCGTGCTTGCGTTTTTTGCCCTGGCGCTTCGTCTTCTTCTCCAGTTCAGTGCGGGCCATTTCAGAAGCGTATCGTTTAAAAAGCAACTTTTTACTCCAAGTTAGTTAAAATAAAATTTAAAAAACCTCTGTAGCTGCAAACAAAATGTGTTCTGTATGGCGTTGCCAGGCCGTGACTGAATACCGCCGTTGACCAACACTAAATAGTGGGCTGCTTACGCAGTCTGGCAGCCATATCACCATATGACTAATCACAATCGATCTGGCAACAGCGCCAAACAAATGCCAAATTTTAGCTTTCGTTTAACAATAAATAATAAAAAGAAAACAAAGAAGCTATAAATCATACAAAGTGCATTTCGCGAGTGTATGGGCAGTGCCTGTTCCATCCCACCGTCTTTTTGTATACGAATTCGCGAAAAAGTCTACGAAATACTTGCAGTGCTAAAGGCGCGTAAATAAAACCGGTGTGATAGTTGTGATTAAATAATGTAAGAGCAATTAAGTAGTTAACTAAGCTTCGATTAAGGTAAATAGCGATATTAACCACAATAAAGGTAAGTCTTCTGCGCAATTTATTCATTTATTCCATTATTCATCGGGCGGCGGCAACAGCAAATCCAGCCGGCAAAATGCAACTGTTTACTTGCGCGTGTGTTTGTGTTTTCGACAGTGCGTGAGTGTATGTGTGTGTCACCGGCAAATAAAAAAGAAAATTCGTGTTTTTCGGCTTTAAAACGACGAAGAAATGTCCATATGTCAATTTAAATGCAAAGAAAGGCGATGCATTGATGAAAGCGAAGGCGAGTGTCCTGCAACAGCTGTTGTTTGCTTTGTGGAGTGGGCGGAAGGACCTAAATTCCAGCTGCACTGTTCAAGGTATGTACATGTGTAGGTGTAGGCCGCCATTCATATTTACCGTTATAAGTTGAGCAATTACACGTTTTACCGTTTCTTACTTGGTTTAACGAGGGCGGATTATGTGGTTTCCCAAATCTATGGAAATCCTAAATACCAATTAAATGAAATCAATTGTTAATGCTTGTTGAACATAAAATATGTTTAGGTGGGGCAAACTGAAGGTTATAATGCTTAAATTAAATTTTCTAATATTTATTATTTTATATATATATTATTTTTTATAAATGCAGAATATACTTATTGGATTTTTCAAAAATATATTTCCGGGAAATGTTTCTTTCAAAAATACCTCGCCAATTGCCATTTCACTTTCAACCGCTGAACGCCGGCGCGCCTTCCACCCAAAAATCGTTGTAAACAAATTGTTCAGTCGAAATGTTCACACATAATTTCTTCATTTTTCTTTGGCTCTTTGAGTGGTTTTCCGGCGTGGGCTAAAATAGCATTTTCCGACTTTTCCCCAGTTTTCCGCCCATGTCGAGTGAGAGAAAAGCTCTCACTCAGGGATCGCCTCAGAATTGGTTGGCCATTGGATTCCTCCGCTGGCCATTCAGTTCTGCTTTGGTTGTGTTCCCGGTCGCATCGCGTTTTCCCTCGCGTTCTCCGCTTTTCCGTCGCGGTCTTCGGTGGCTTTCCACGCGTTTCCATCCCAAATTCTAAGCAAATCGCTTTTGGTTCCGAATCGAAACAATCCCAAAGATATTTCAGCAATTTTTCGGTGGTGTATTCGCGTTTCGAGATAACTTATGTGAATATCTTGGGGTATTTGCCATTTTCTGATTGTTACGGCGGCATCTTTACTAGCTAATTGGATTGCCTACAGTCACAACAACAACAAAGTGCAGACAGCAAGCTGTCACAACAAATAGAAAAAGAATAAGGCTAACGACTCCGGTTAACTTCGCCGGTAACACGCGTGTGTTCCTCTGTGCCTTACCACTAATCAATATAGTGGCATTTGTTTTGCGCGCGTTTTACTTTCTAACATACTTCGGCACCTCGGCTGTGCCCCTCGGACCCTACTTTTTACTTAGCCCCACTGACTGCGGTTTCTGTGACAACGTGAGCGGCCTAAACAAAGCTACCTGAACGTCCAACCCCAAAGGAAACGCAACTCTCTGTTCTGGAATGATAAAGCTCGGCATGTAAATGCTCGACAGTACGCGCAATAGGTGTAAGTTAAAGTCAACCCACATTTCTTTTGGAAGTTATTCATCCCCTGACTTGGGAACATTTACAACACCCACATTGCTGGATCAGAATACATTTCTATCCTGCAGATAGTCTACACTTAGCTAAATATTGGTAAAAATAATTATCATTTTGAATATTTCAAATCCATGATCAAATTTTAAATCTTCTAAGATCTGTATGCTCCTTTTCTTTCCGTGCAATTTCCTTGTTTGTTTATAAACATTTCGGCACATCCGTTGGATAGACTATTACATCAGCTGAGGTGGGGAGGTCCATCATGATTCTGATTCAGATTCGGATTCAAACTTGTATCTACTCTGTGCGCTGGCAACTTGTATTTATTTGGCAGCCGCATCTTCTGAATCGTTTTCCACCTCTGCCGTTCTCCGCTGGCGTGTGTTTTTCCAATAGTTTTCCTCTAAAAATGGATCAGTTCCTCGGCAATTAAGGCCCCCCAAAACTAAGATATATGTATTCGAACTAAACTCATTCGTTCGCCTAATATGAATGAATCGATGCTCCACATCATTTCTCTTAAAAGTTTAGGTTATAGTGGAAATTGTTAGGTTGTATATCATTCCTGCTGTTCTGGAAGCATCGCAAACTAATATATGTTAATATTTGAGTTCAAGCATTTTATTTAATAAATAAACTATTTCCCATCATGAACCAGAACATCGTTGTAATGAATCGTAGAGTATTTGAAATGCTCTTTTGCACTTTCACTTTGCCTTGCGGCACTCGTCAAATGTATATTTTGAGCACAAATGTCAAATATCGCTTTTTAAGGGTCAGCGGCTAAATATTTTGCTCTTTGCATACTTATTTTTCAATGTTGCCCATTGCAACTTGGCAAGTTGGCAAGTTGGCCAACGAAAGACGCCCTTTGGCACATCGGTGGTTGGTTGTCGGCTAGTTGAGTCATTCGCCATAAGGGTTGAGTGCAATTTTAAGACCCACAGATAGATAGTTGGGTCGTAAATTCTATGACCAGACTATGAGCAAACAAATTGCCGGCTTTCTTTTGAGCATATAATTTAGCTTTAAATGGTTTCTTTCCATGAGCTGTTTTGATTTATTTCCTGGCACATTAGGTTTATTTTGATTTTGCTTGATTTCGAAGTCAGATACTTCTGTTCTGTTCTGTTCTCTTTCCATTCGAATTGACGTCAAATTGTTTATGCAGGCCATGGGCCGTTTAGTTGATGGCCGGCTGGTTTATATATTCTCTATATGTGGATATCTACGTGTATATGTGCGCTACCGTTTGCCGATATTGCGATTTCTATATAGGGAAATTAAACGGCGTTCCGATTCCGAATGCAAGTCAGGATTTGGCGACTCGAGGGCGTCGCAGATTTGCGCGTTCAAAACGCGGCTGAAATATTAATGCACCGCCTGCTCTTTTCGTCTGTTTTCCGAATCGTTAAATACACATCATATAGCCATATCCATTTTTTGGCTTAAATGGCGTCGCGCTGACACGCGCACTTCCGTCACCGAAATGTTTTCAGAGAAAATCCCAAAAAACAATCGCCGAATATAAACCGAAACAAATACAATTTGTTTTTCGGTCGACAGAGTAACGACATGGGGGAGCAAGTGTTAAAATAAATTGTGACAGATTGTTGGGGGTAGCACTCGCACTGTTTCGATAGCTATATAATATCAGGGTCTCTTTACGATAAGTCGCGTAATTTTAGCTCGTTAAAATATGAAAAATTGTCTGGCCCAAACGGTCAAGTCGGCGTTAATGAGATGTCGACCAAGATTAATGGAATGCGTAGAAACTTTTGCTGTAACGAGCTTTATTAAAATTCTTAAATATAGTCTACAATGTACTGTCGCACAAATTAAAAATAAAGAACAAGATTTCCTTAAAAAGATCATTGTTCCACAAAAAAGTTTACTGCCAAGCAGTAAGTCCTTCATAAACTAAACTGAATTCTTTCGAATCGATATATTCTCTCTATATATTGTCGGATAAAGACTTTTTCTGTTTCTCATAAGAAAACCCCAACAATATTTTAAAATGTTTTCATAGAGATTTTAGAAACTGTCTTTAAATAAATTGTGCAGAAAGCATTCCTAGCTAGACATTAATTTACTAGACCGACCGACAGACAGACAGATATAGAATAGACAAACAACAGTGGGATGCCTTAGATAATCCACCGATCTGACGACATCAGTGGCCATATAGGAAGACCTTGGGGAATGTTGCAAAAAAAAACATACAGCAACTTTTAGTTAGTCGGTTTGGTTTCACGTGACCCTGAAAGAGTAAAATTGAGCATGAAATATGGTGAACTGGGTCGTCAGTACAAGGGGGCAACATGGGTTGACTCAATTTCGCGGACATCGAGGTCGGAAAAAGATAGGCCAACCCGCTGGGAGCATGGCAACCACCCCCATTCACCCAATAAACAATCCAATGAAAACAATTGCCAGGGACAACAAACGATATCTCAATGCGTTTTGCATTGCGTGTGCTTGTTTGGGTCTTAATGGGTCAAGTATGTAGGCTCGTAGTATCTGATGGATAGTTTCCCAACTATAAATTTCGTTGCCCTATTGGTTTTTCTCGCCCCGTTCGGTGGAAAGTGAAAGTTCGTGTGTGCCGGCGCACACCAACCAATTTAATGTACATTTCTGTTCATTAATCTTTTCTTTTTTAGTTTTTGCAGCCAGCCGTTTTTTGCGATAATGCTTTGATTGTTTTGCTCCATGTGCGACTACTAAGGTTTGATTGATTTGGCGTGCCTGGCAAAAAACTGGAAAAATAGTAGTTGCTTTCTTCATTCTGCGGTGTGCCGCAAATTGATACAAATTAACATTCGGCATATCAAATTTGATTATGAATTTGTTAATTTTGGAGCACTATTACTACGATTTGGGCTAGATTTTACACTAATCCAATTTTAGACCGTCTAAGGATGGGAAGTTAATGCGTTAGACTTCAGACAACTTAATGACTTTGCTTTGGGCCGAAGCACATCTAAGATTTCTGTTTGTTTTCACCTGATTATGATAAATGATCTTGGCTGTTTGGTTAGCTTAACAGATTGATTCCCGGTTCGGTTCTACTGGCATTAATGAAGAAGTTTTCTCTATGATCGTTAGTTTCCATTTTTGGTGAACATATTTTCGTAAAATTTCAGATTAGTTGTGTTTCCTACTGTCCTACTGGCCCAAACACACAGCAAATGCCTTCGCAAGCAAATGATCGACATTTCTGGTTTTCAGCTGCCATTCTTTCGTTCTCCTCCGTTTAAAATGCCAAAATGCTCGGAGGTTTCCCCCCAATTTGCCCGCTTATTAGCTTGATCTCCCCGTAGCTCTTCGGATCCAAAAAAAAAAACCTGGGCGAGCTATCAATCCGGCTGTCAGCATATGGGGACAAGATTGTTTCGGGCTCTGTGGGCTTTTGGTGTAATTACGGGCGGGCAATTGTCTGTAACCCAATTCGAGCTTGGCATTTCATTCAAGTTCACATGCAAACACGTTTGCTGTTATACGATATTGCTGCGTGGGCTGGAAAATCGTTTCGCGCCTTGTTTTTCGTTCCTTTACAGAAACACAGAAATGATCAAATTGAATTTGCATTGGGGCCGAGAGCCCTGGAATACCCGTTCGTTATGTGCTGCGCCATGTAATTTGAATTGAAGAATGGTGATTATGATATTTGCATACAAGTTGGCAATTAATTTGCAACCACTGCGAGCGGCACACCCCGCGTCAGACGTCAAGGATTGGCCATGGGCCATAGGATGCATGTCGCGGATTAGGGTCCGTCATCGGAATTAACATAAAATAGGCAAACAAATTTCTCGAACTGCGTTCAACCCGAAACGTGCCCCTCAATGGCATTCTTTTCACTATTTTCTATATATGTACACTCGTATGTATACTTTTTATTTTTTCACAACTTTGTCTAAGCAAACAAGAAATCGTGGCACGTGAGCATTTTACAAATGAGCCTAAATCGTCAAGAAAAACCAAAACCAGAAATAACAACATCGTAGCGCACCTACAAACCGCGGATTTCATAAAAATACATGAATAAAGCCCATAAAAAAATTAAAATAAAAACCAAAAGCAGCAGCTGCGGTGGGAAATCTTGATTTTTTTGTTTCGTAAATATTCAAACGTACTTTGCTGTCTTTTCAAATCGATGCGTACGTTCTACGAGACATGCGTAAGGTTTAATGGACATGACTTTGGGTAGGGCAGATTCCGAAACAGTAGGTGAATGTGCAATACTCTTCTGGATAAATATCTAAATTTCCAGATTTCATCAAAGAATTAGTTTTATATTATAAAGAAACCAACAAAATGTCGTTAGATTAGTTGGTTATCTGCTAAACTTACAATTCGTTTGTTAGTTTCTTTTTGCAGGCCAGCAGAGTATATTGTATAGAGTGTTCATGTTTTTCCCCAACTATAACCCATCATAACTTGAGATCTGGACGTGCTGTCGATCCGGGGCGGGAGTCAGTTCTCATTTAGATTGCATCTGGCATGACGAACGGACTCGAAGTCCGGGCTATATTTAGACGGACTGCGCATTGTCTTCTAGTTTCGCCGTCGAGGTGCTGATATAAAACGCCCGATTAAATGTATGCACACACCATGGAATGGCGATACCAACACTGGGCTGCACTTTTCACTTGTGATTTATGCCGCCCGGGCGTGGCAGCTCGATTGGGTGGGTGCGGGTGCAGTTGCTCAAGTCCCGAATACCCCAGCACTGCAGCACCCAATCCTCGAGAATTTCTTAATGCCCAGACGGTTGGCTGGGGGTCTCGTTACGTGACCAGCTGGAAAAAATGCAACAAAATGTTTTCTTTTTCACTGCGAAAGCGAAAATCGAAAGTGCCTAGTGGCAGATTGTCGCTGGTCGGCTCCTTGGATTGAAGCCATCTCCTCCTCCTTTTTATCGCAAGCGGCTAGTCGATTGCCGCATTGCATCATCTTTCACATGGCGTATTTCGAATGGTCGTCCACCATGGCCGGCTGTAAATACCAAATATAATTGTTTAACTGTCCATAAAATTGAAGAAACAAAAAAGGAGACCCTTTTCTGCGTCTGCCAACGAACGTCCATTGAACTTGGCGCAGAGTCTGTCCGATGGGCTCCAAAAACGCCTCAAAGAGATATCTTTTTTGAGCGGCCCCAGACAAAATTATTTCACACCAATGTGGCAGAAAGTATCTGTTGGATTGGTGGATGCCCCCGACTACCTGACAGTGTCCCATCCATCAATCGGTGGAAACAGATTGCGCCACAGGTCAGCAGGTGTGTGAGTTGCTTGGGGGTGGAACTCATAGGCGTAGAGCCAGATGATCTGCGGTTTGTTTTCCTTGAGAACTACCAGTTGAGACATCATAAATGTGTGGGAAAATGAGGGGAATTGCATCAAGGATGCTGCATGCTTAGATTAGGGATAATTGGCGTGGGAAATTCAAGGAAATAAAATAGTTGCATATTACATAAATACTAGATGGCTATACAGGAAAAGATTCTTGAATTGTACCAAGCACAACACATACTTGAGACCATTGAGACCCTGAGTATTGAAGGAACCTTGAGGGTAATAAATTAGCCTCCAATCTATGAATTCCATTGTAAAATTACGCAAGTATCTGGAGCAAAATTGATAGTAAGTTAACCAATGATTTCGCTTAAACACCAGATGAATACGGCAAGAAACCGAAACTCTCTATTGTATCGACGTTTCCCTTTCGCCACATTTTGCCACATTCCTGACCATTAACTGCACTTGGTTGGCCACAAAATCTGTCGCCATAAACCGAATGAACGTAAGCCTCGATGGAGCAAACTTGATTTATGAGCGATTGCAGTTGCAGATATTTCGCTATCGCCGCACTCTCACTCTCCACTGGTCCATTTGGAAAATGGCATGTCAGCGGAAATTGCTTAATCATTTCCACGCATATCATGTACACCTCTATGCCAAATGACTAATGCCAGCTGTCTGTCCTCTTCGTTTCCCGCAGGTAAGTTTCAGCGATATCGTTTTTGGGCCATAGGCAGTTAAAGGAAATCATTGCGTAAGTCAATAAAAAACGGAGTTGATTTGTTTACTTAGGACTTCCCCTAGGGGGGAGTTACGTAATCCGGTTCCTGCGAGGAAGTGCCTCGTAAAAAGGGAACCATTAGCATGTGCAGTCTAAAAAGCGAGGCGCATAATGGATTTTCCAATCAATGCAGCCCATGATTATGCTCACCAGTCGCGGCCAATGAAATTATTGGCTCATTTGGTCAGGCGGCTAGCGAAATAAGTGGAAAATGAACTGAGGAGACGGACCTGAGATACCCTCCACTCCTTGATTATCGTGGCCATCATACATACACGTACATATCTCATTCACCACCACTACTACCTGACCCCTTGTCGCGCCTAACGATCTTTAACCTGGCCAACAACGATTCCATCGCGGCGCAGACTGTCTGCCTCTTTTGTTGTTATTGATCGCCGTACTGCACAGCATTCAAACGTGCGTCGAGTGTGTTTGTATCTTTGCATCTTTACATCGCAGTACCTTTGTATCTGGCGAATGCATTCCGCTGTATCTCAAGTGTGTGGGCTTGTTTTAACCAATGTTTGCCCGGCTCATTTGCAAAATCTGCTGGGTAATCAGACACCGGCTAGGGATGTCAATTAGCTTGTGTTGCTGCTGCTGTTTTGCCAAGTGCGTGACCATTGAACCTGCATTTCCCATTTTCCTGCTGCCTTCGGTGAAAGTGAAAATGCCAGTCGTTCATTGAACCTGCTGGGAACTTGGCAATAGCAAAGCTCTCCCGCCCCAGAACTAATTGGAGATTTCATATCTCAGCATTTATGGCCAAGGAAGGCCCTTTGCAATCTCAGTCCAGACTCTAGGAGTCCAAAGCAGACAATTTATGATACAAATTAAATGCCTGGAAATTATGATGAATGCGAGGCGAAATTTATGCTGATGACATACCCAACAAAAGAGCGCCAATCCGCCCAGACTCCTACGGCTGCCCAAACTCCTTCCTCGCCTGCTTCTGCTCCTGCTCCTCCACTTCCTGGAGGGCAGCTCCAATCAAGAGCCAGACGATCCACAGACAACAAATCGGCGAGTAAAGGAGTTTGCAGCCCAAGTCGTTCGTTGTTCATGCATACACGCGAAAAAATATGTAATAGATGGTCACATTTTTAAAAAGTATATAATATTTGTTTTAAATAAGGAGTGGTTTCGATTCATTACATACAGATCAACTAAGATATTTTATAATTTTTGCTATGCCTAAATTGACCAAATTTATTTGTGTTACTTTCTCCAAGTGTAAGCCTGGATCTGGTCCTAAGATCCATTGCCTCCCGCCCCTTCCCTTATGTTTTTTCGAGCAGCTGCAGGAGAGGCGGGGAGTCCAACGAGGTGGACTCCTTGTGGCTTGCAGCCGCCTCTAGCCGAAAGTTGTTGCGTATTTAAAATGGAAATTGCAAGTTTTTCGCTGAACGTTCCCGCCGTATTTTCCCCTTCTCTCTTGCTCGCTCGTCGGCGCTTTTGTTTCACTTTCGTTTGCCTGATTGCAGGTTTTTTGTCTTAGCTCATTTTGATTTTATTTTTCCCGTCTTATTCGGTGCATTTATCACGGTGCCACACATTTGTGCCACAAGATGCCAGAGAATCGGGCAGGCATGGCCAATGAAATTGGCCGCAAGTTTCCTTTTTATTTTCAATTTTCGCAAATTGAATGCTGCTTTTCAAGTCGATTTCAAGGGTGAACGATTATTGGCCGAGACACCACGCCCCCCTTTCGCCATTATATTTGGGTGAAATTTCTTTACGAGATGCATATCCATCCGCAGTTTTGTCATCTCTCGCTGGCAGGTTATGAAATATTTCGCAACTCTTGCTGCGCACAATTTCCTGTTTTTCTTTATTTCACTTACGCACTTCTCTCCTTTGGCGGAGTTCGGTGGGTTTCTCGGTCGATCGGTATTAATTATTATGGTCTCGTTTTTTTTCGCTTTGCGGATTTTTGCAGCTTTTATTTTTAATGCCCAGCGAACCTGTTGCAATGCGTTCCACAAGCTGAGTTTTGCGCCTGGGCGTGGAGAGATTAATAGTTATGGGGTTTTGGGTTGAATAAGGCGGGGCTGAATCTCGGTTTTCGAAAGGGTGCCTGAATTTTCATTAGAAATACTAAATACTTTTTCACTATTTACTACTTCTATCTCGTGACCAACCCACGTATTTTCGCCCCATGATATTCATCCCTTAGTCTTTCACCCATTAAAACCATTTAGCATTCATTAAGCCCAATTTCTGCCCCATCAACGCTGCTTGGAATAATCAACAAATTAACTAAATTCCTAGTGGGCGCCTCCCATCCCCCGAATAATCCGAATTCCGAAGTTGTGACATCAAGAAATGTCGAAGCGATTTCAAGTGCAGCCCCAGGAATTTTGGGAACATATCCGAGCATTCCAAATCGGGCGCAACCTGCATGATCCGCTGGTTATCAGAGGTATTTTCAAACATGTTCGAAGCGAACCTCATGATGAGGTTGCATGGAATCCATAAGATACAATCCACAAGCTGCTTTGTAGCTAGAGCCCAGCGGAATTTCAATTCAGTTCGCGCTCAACTCACAGACACGATGGTCATTCAAACGCGTTAACAAATAATATATTAAAATAATATTCAAATGATAAACACACTAAATAATATGCACTAAACCACGCACTAAACCCAAAAACAACGAATTGTACATACTGGTGTAAATAAATAAAGCATAAACAAACATCAAGAGAAACCTCGAAATACCAAATGACCGCTCAAGTTCCCATACATTGAGCTGGCCAATCGTGTTTGAAAATATTTGTTTGATCGATTTTGTGCGGTGTGAACACCTTGTGAAGGCATTTGCAAACCTACCTATTGCCATAGCAAGCAAAGTGTGTTAAGCAGGAAAACACCCTCTAAAAAGTTTATGGACTACCTACCCCCTTCGATCGGGTTAATTTACCTGCCACCAGAAAACCGAGTTCAATATCTACCACTTCCTTTTTAAGCTTGTGTTAACGTGCTGCTGACTAATTGCGTTTATATAGCCCGACTATATACAACTGTACAATAAGACACGGCCAACTTTTTTAGTTTCAAAGCCTCAGTTAATGCTGCAAATTGCTTCGCTCTCAAGTGAAGTTTTAGATTTTCGCAGCGAAAACGTTTTTCAATTGATTTTCATTGAGTGAAAAAGTCCCGAGATCGCCTTCTCTTTCGGCTTCCAATTGAAAGCAATTGCACCAGACCCATAAAAAGTGAGCTGCATTCCAAGTAGAGCAAGACAGTAACCACTTCATCATCACAACACCAGATGCTGCATAATTAGTTGTGCGGAGCGTCGAAAAAAAAAAAAGCGGAAAATGTATCTCATACAGGTGAGGCCAAGCGATACAATAGATCTCCCTCTCATAATTAAGTGTTTGCTCTTACTTATCACATGCTGGCGGCACTGCACTTGCAGACTGAAAAAGATCTTCATTTAAGCGTTTTTTAATTGTCCGCCAGCTGAGATTTGAGATTTCTGTACCATTTACAATTCTCCCCTCTGTTTGAAATGCCTGTGTGCGTGCCTCTCTGGCGTATATAATTTGTTTAATTTGTAGCTAATTTATCTTTCCACTTGGCAGCGGGCAGATCGGATGGCGAGCGAATGGGGGTTCGCTGGAGCAGGTGCCTCATTACTGAACTTTGAACTTGAAACGGTGTTACGATTTACAGCTGGTAATTCATTACGGTTAGGCATCGCGGCTCCGGTTAGCAGAACAAATGCAGGCTTTGGATTATGAAGGAAAATCAAATGTTTTGACAAGGCTACGCTACGAACATTAATCATTTTCAAATAGTATACCCAGAAATATAATTTCTCTACTAAAGTCGATAGCATTCGAGATATCTGTCAGGACCATTCAAGTATTGCCATTAAATTATTTCGATATTTTTCTGGAGATCGTATCGAAATTCGTTAAATAAAAATGTCCAATGATGAACCCGACGATCGCTTAACTGTCTTGTATAATATATCGGAATTATTGAACTGCGGTCTCAGCAAGGAATCCCTTAAGATCTGCAACGAACTGATGGATAATGGAGTCGGTGGTCGAGCACTAGCACATGTGATCAATACCATTAGAGCGGGGATCCCAGAAAATGAAGGCGAAAAAAGTGGGAAGTCTGCGAAATCAGCTGCACCAACACAATGAATTTTATAGGAAATGATTCTGAAATTTATTTTTGAGTTTCTATTACGATTTTTAAATTAAAAGTTCAGCTTTCAAATGGTCTGTTTCCGTGTTTTGTAAGACGATGGTTTTTTTGGGCATCCATTGCATGATTTTTGAAGGCTTTAAGACCGCGCCACTCTGTTTGCATTCATCAATCGTAAGCGACTGGTGTTTCTGAAAACCGTATAAGTGCCGGCCAAGATAATGAAAAGCTGCACCATTTTGGCTTGATAGTATGTCTGAAATTATAATAATCTTTAGCTAAATGTTTATAGCAAAAACTAAACAGCAAACGACTCACTTGTCTTATATAGATGGGCAACGGAATGTGCGATCGATGGACATGATAATCCATTCCTCTGAACAGCCAATAGCCCGGCCACGCCCCCAAATTGGCGAAAAGAAATGGTGCTGCTGTACTGTAGGCTTTTTCAAAGGATGGCGAGTGCACCAATATGCGTATTTCCTCGCCAAGATTATGCAATCGTGGTGGGTGGGCTATTTCCTTGGCTGGTTCCTCCTTTCGCGTGAGCCTCAATAACTTATCCTTCAGATTGCCGTAATAATTTTGGATGCCCATCTTCAAAAGGTTTAATTTTGACCGAAACTTGTGTGTTTTGTGTGTGAAGTCTGGACAGAAACATATATCAAGGCTTACCTGAACTAAGAGGAGTCCCCGATGTCAGCTGCTTCTTCCTGATTGTTGTGCACTGTGTGCATTTCTATTGGCAAGCCGGCAGGTCGACCCATTGATATCGTAAATAAACCAGTGGCCAAGATGGCCAACTGCATTAGCTTGGCCTGTTGATAGGTCTGAAATGAATAGTTTTAATAGGAAAATTGCAGGTTTAACTGCTGTATTTCAAACCCTTTGAATGTAAAATCCAATTCTCTCCGTTTTCCGTTTAGACTGCCAGTTGTAGCCGCGCCAAATCCAAAAAGCTGGCCAGGATAAAAAACTGACTTCCAGATAGGGCATTATGTCCATTATCTTTTTTGATAGACCCTGGGGAGCATTGCGATCCACGAAGTTAACAAACTCCAGCTCGTAGTTTATGGGAGGAGATGTATGTTCCCTGAACTTCTGCAACCTGACATCTGGGGTTGGAATATCACCGGAGGTTAGGGGTTCAGTGGCATCACGTGAAGGGCGATCATCCGGCTTCCCAGTTTCCTGATTCGAAGCCTCTGGAATTTGATTTGCAGTGGCTTGTGTTTCTTCTGCGTTATCTACATCTTTAGGACTGTATACCACCGCTTCAATGGGTGAAGTGAAGTGGTTAAATAACTCCGAAATCTTCTGGAGCAGCGTATCCATGCTGAAAAGCTGAACCTTACGACTACTAATTTTCTATTTTCCTTAGGCTGCCAAAATACACGATAAAAGCTTGCTGTGTTGCTGGTTTCGTTTGAAAAGTTCAAAGACTTACGGCAATTGCATAAATTATCGCCTTAACTCGTTCGCTCATGCGGGCTTACATTTGTTTCAAACTAATTTAGCCTATTCATTTGCTATTTTCTGTGTTTTTCATTTGGGGGCCCACAGAAGCCGCAGAACAAGCTTCATTATTGCCGGACTGCGGGTGCCCAAGACTGGGGTTCTATAGTCTATAGTCTAGAGTCCATAGTATATATGGTGTACAGTGTGGTGCCGAAGTGGGTCAGTTGGTGCAGCGGTTCATGCAATTATAAAGCGCATATCTGCAGGTTGCATACCAGATACCTCCACTTCCATCTCGACTTCGACTTGGGTCCATTGTGTGGCAGTAGCTAACTGCTAACGGCTTGGACGGCAGGTGTCTCCTCAGTTCATTGTTTTTTTTTTTTTTGTTTTCTTCTGGGTCTTGTGTTTTTCGGTTGAAAATGTGGCTTACCTTCGACGGGCATTTTTGTGTGCCAGCTTCCTGCCGCTATCTGGATTCTGTAAACTAGTTTTGCTCTCTACGGAGAACGCCTAATGATCAATGCATTTAATCAAGTAAATACGAAAATGCTGAACGAAAAACAATTTAACGGTGGATGGATAGTATGGAGTAGTATGCCGTATGCCGATGTATCTCCATAGATTCCCGGGACAAAGACGCACCTAATGAAGTGAAAATCTTTGGTTCTTTTGTGATAGTTCTTTGATTAGCGGACGGACTTCGTTTGGAATATTCCTAAGCCATTCCTGATGGTTCATCGATCATGTGGAAAGTTGACATCTAACACTCTAACAGTTCTCTGCATCTGCAGATGAATGGAGAAGACTTAGAATTGATCCACTTGCCCACTTATTTACCTGAGCGTATCAGCATTACCATTTGAAAGCCATTATTTCTCCCCGTTTCCAGCATCTTCAGACCAAACTACTCAAGCGTTGAGCTTGAATGGGGCTTTCATTCAAGACGCTTTGAAACCACAAATTGCATTTGTAAGACTTCACACGGATCGATTGCCAAACTCCTCTCCGTCTCTCAGAATTCTATCCACATTTCTCTGGAGCAGCCTACACACAAAAATGCCTCTACCCTTTTAACTGTTCAAAGTCAAGCTCAATTAACCCAATTTCAATTTGGAAAATGATTTGCAAAAAGCCAAATA
Organism: Drosophila orena; assembly: GCA_005876975.1. Classification (NCBI taxonomy): domain Eukaryota; kingdom Metazoa; phylum Arthropoda; class Insecta; order Diptera; family Drosophilidae; genus Drosophila; species Drosophila orena. The sequence goes on along the minus strand of VCKV01000006.1, from coordinate 12,451,425 downwards.
AATCGTTTTGAAAGTCGTCGTTCGGCCTGTTGTCAAAACACTCGAGCATAAATCAGCAGCACAACGAAATTTCTTTTGCCCAAAACGCCAACTCGCTTTTTGGCCCACCTGCAATTAGTCTGCTCAGGTGGGTGTCTGTCCACTCTCCTACTCCCCGAATCGTGTGAAATTGCAACTTTGACTGCGGTCAATGTTAATACAGTTTTCGGCAGAAACCGTGTACTGGTAACTGGTAAATTGTATAATCAATCGACGGCTGTAAATGTCTGGCTTTCTGTGAAAGGTGTGCTCGCGCGACAGGTGAAGACACTTCAGGTGTCAAGTGCGCAAAATTCGCTTGAGATCGGTTACCAAATACGGTTTAATTTGATTACATTAACAAGCGTTGCTCAATTTAGGAGTTAAAAATGGTTATGTTGAAAACCATTCATTTAGATAATAAATAATAGTAAGCGATCATATTACTGTACAACGATTTACCGTGATGGATGCTTGGCTAAGACCTCTGAAATCGAAAATTAACTTTTGGCCATTACTTAATTTCAACGCTGAATACACCGCTTTTCATCTATCAACCGATTGGGTTCTTATACAAATGCCACGTATAAAAGCTTTTAAGCAGAATACTATCTAAGAACTTTTCAAACGCGACTTACCTTGACTTTCCATCAAGCGCTAATCTTGATCATTTTTAACTGCATTCCCCTTATCCACTTTGAGCTACCGGCCTTGTCAGAGAAGCAATGAATCTTCAATCTTCTGAACCTGCCTGCAACGGCAAAAAGCCAATCCCCAATCCCCAATCTTCAATTCTCGAATAGCATGCCTCATCGTTCTTCTCTCAGCATTATTATAAAATGCCGCATCACTCCCCGCCAATCTCGACTAACCCATCTCCACAGAGGCCCGCATACCGAAAACCCATGCATATTACTCAATTTTCAATGCTCAGATTTCGGACGGACAGCGAAAAACAAAGGGCAAAACGAAGATGCCACACCAGACTATATAAACACAAACAATGCCCGGAGTTGACACTTTGACAAATGATATTGTGGCTGAGTCGATAAGAACTCGGAACAGAAAGCCTCATACATCAGAAATGCGACATATTTTTTTCCAAGATTTTTTTTTTTATTTTTTGGAAAAAGGCAACGAAAAATTCTAAAGTGAATGTGATGCTTAGGCTATCGCTAAAACCTTGGATTGCCGTTACACTGGGTCAACAACTTGGGCAAGACGAGACGATCTATATTGATATTGATATGGATTTGCTCCAGATTTACACATGAGCGAGTTGATGATTCTCAAATGTCGTCGTCTGTGGTTTCGGATTCGAATTGGGATGGCTCCGATTCGGTGTGTAATAAGACTCTTATTATAGGAGTCTCCTGAAGTCACTGGCCATTTGATCTTGGCCAGTATAAATTCCTGGCTTAGCGCTGTAGACTTCTGTTTGTGTTTTGGGCGAGGCTTTCATCCTTGTTGGGATTCCTTCTTTTCTGGGGTGTGGACCATATAATTCCGCATTCCCCTGACATGAAATATGTATCAGTTTAATTACCTCGCAGTCCTGAACACGCAATTAAAGTTCAGGAACCCTTTCCGAACCATCCCCAAAATGCCTTTGTACCTTCGTTCGCATCAAACGTTTTTATGATGTTGCAAGAAACAATAAGACGGCACACCCACAACTACCTGAAACTAGAGAACAGGATTCTGTAATTCCTTGAAATGCCAGGCTAAAGAATAAAGAAAGAATAAATACTATACGGATTTGATTCCCTGTACGATTCCTACCTGTTTCTTTCGTCGCTGTTTCTTTCTTCTCGATCTTGTGAGAATGATTTATCTTTGACAAACTCATTTCATGCCCTATCAATTGGGAAAAGAGGAGAGCCTTTGCATTTGAATATTTTATGAGGCTCAAGTTCATTGCCTTTGAGGCGTGGTTCTTGATGCAATCAAACCCATTTGTTAAGGTGTTTTTTTTTGGAGGCGTAAGGGTTTTTACGGCTCTCAATAGCGTTTCATTTAAACAAACGTAGCGAATCAGGCGTTCATATTTCCCACCTAGAATCGTATTTAAAGCGGAACTCACGCTCCAATGTAATTCGATAGACCCACGAGGAAAACTTGTTTTCGTTTTTTCCTCCATCGATAAACTTGGCATGACTGAGGCCACGAGTCGAGCGAGGCAAGCATTACTTTTATTGTTGTGCCTTTATCTATATTTAATTTAATCGATGCAAACGCTCGACAGTCATGAACTGGCTACCCAATGACCTTCAAAAGTCTGCAGAGAAATGCGTTAAAAAGTAAGTAAGTACCATAATTACGTTCGATCGAACCACTATGTTCCCCATGCCAGTCCGTTGTCTTTTTTGTGTATTATTAAGCGAAATTATTGGCTGCTCGTATAATTGCCGCACGTGTGCCAGCTGGAAAATAAAAAGAAATCACAAAATGTGAAAAACGTTTCATATGCTGATGGTGATGGGCATGTCCATGTACCCATGACACATGCCAGGTGGAGATGGAGATGGAGATGGGGATGGAGATCGGGGGATGAGGGCAATCCCCTGCCTCTGACATTGATGAAATGGGCTTTTTATGGCCATGTTTTCGGTGCCCGAGAGTTGTGCAATTGTTGTCTCACATGGAAAGGCATGTCGAATGGAGTTTCGATTTGTTTCCCTTGTTACACAAATAAAAGCTAATAAAAGGGAAAACTTGTACTCTATTGCATATTGTAACTACCTAAAATATATACTATAGTGCTAGATGCTAAAAGTGTTGGCTTGTTCTTAGGCTGATTCTAATTGATTTTATTATTTCAAGCTGAAGTGCGCACGTCGGCTGAGTAAATGAAATTTGTTACGTGATCGTCACGAACAACGACTAAGTCTTAGGCATTAAGTGGAAAAATAGTCTCGTAAGAAGTGGATGGAAAATAAAATGGAAAATTACTAGAAAAACATCTGTGTGGTCCACTGAGTCAAGCGCGTAGAAAAAAGAAAGATTGATATCTTTAGATACAGAAATTAAATTGCGTTAAAACGCGGATTCGTAACGTTTTCTTTAGCTGTTTCTACTTTATGGCCCAATTGCTTCTGCAGTAATCTAAATCCATTTTACAATGCCTATTGGTTTTTATTTTCCCTATGGCTCAGCACCAAGAGTTTGTTTTGATAAATACAATTTCTTTTAAAATACGATGAAAATCAACTGTATCCATACGCGTTGCTCAATGCAATTACATAAAGAAAACCGTTTTCCAATTTTGATTGCTCTTCGGGATTTCGGTTACTCTTCCTCACCCATTTCGGTTCAAGTAGTTACCAAATCCAATTAAGTTCAATAACAATTCAGTGGGAAGGAGAAGACAAAACAAACAAAATCAAATGGACTGCTTTTTAATTACTCGGTTTAGCCCTTAGTTTATTGCTCTTTATCGCAGTCCCCTTTGGTCATTTGGTCATTTAATTGAAGCCCCTTAAGGGCAAGTTCGATGATATATCTTTGGTGCCGTCTTCTATTCGATGATGTCGGCTACTTTTTATTATCAAACAAACACAAATCGATGACACTCTTTGGAAGTGGGTGCTTTAAATAGGTTTAAGCCTGGCCAACAATCGATAGTGCGTAAGTGCTGAGTTTTGTGTTGACCGCTGCTGTCTTTCATAAAGAAGAATGTCAAGAGGCCACAATAATTGCAACTAATCCGCAATGAAGGCTCGAACCTTGGGCCACAAAATCTAGACCACCTGTCATGTGCCCATGTATCCATGTATCCATGTATCCATGTACATATATGTATGTAAATGTTCACAGTTTGTTTGGCATGCATTGACTGTGAAGATTGAAAGTTTAACATATAATTTCTCGGCTACATCGAACCGTAATCACTGTCCGTTCAATTGCGGTCTTTGTTGCCGAGCGGAAATGTAAAATGCTAGCTTCCGGCTATTTTTCCCGCTCAAAGGATGTTAAAAACAGCTTCGCGATATGTAAAATTGGTTTAATGCCTTTGCTCTAGCATGCAAATTGTCGGCTTCCTTCGTACTAGTCTCTTGTCTAGCCAAAGTCTGAAAAGATGCCAAACTTGGCCTTGCCCTCGGATCTCGTACATAACGAGAACTTACTATTTGATGCGGCACACATATTAAAGATTCAGGTAGCTATATCTGATTTAAAAGTGATTCATTCGCGAAAGATTCACATTTTTCATTTGCAAATCTCAGCATTTGCCGGCATTAACTAAATATATTCTTATGTGGTCTTTGCACATATATTTTATAATTTTTGCACATCTCGATTTTCTGCCAAAGAAATTTTCTCTAGCTTTTAACTGAACTGTCTGTCAGCAAAGTAAAACAAATTGAAAAGGAAGCACACACAGAAATTCCGAAAATAATTTTTGAAAATAAGCACTGAGTAAAAATGTAGACGAAAAAGAGACGAAAAATCAAAAGTGATCAGTCATTTGTTTGTGTATAAAATAAACTATGTTTTAGACTCTACTCTTACAAGGAGGAGCTCACTTGATGCCATAGATCTTTTCCATTGTGTACTTCACTAATTGCACAACCTTAAATGTAAACAAGATAGAATGCTATAGTCGAGTTACCCGACTATCAGATACCCGTTACTCAGCTAGTGGAAGTGCTAACGAATATCGATAGAAATTGGGGAAAAAGTAATAAAATGAAAAAAAAACTTAAAATTTTTTTAAAAGTGTGGGCGAGTTTTGTGATGTTTGTAGACGTTAGAGTGGGCGTGGCTGCATGCTTAATCTCTAGCTTTTTAGTTCCTGAGATCGAGGCGTTCATACGGACAGACGGACGGACGGACAGAATATATATACTTATATGGTCGGAAACGCTTCTTTCTGCCTGCTACATACTTTTCAACGAATCTAGTCTACCCTTTTACTCCACTAGTAACGGGTATAAATATTCATTACCGAAATCCTATTCAATCTCCATCTAGCACACCTCCAAAATAAATACGTTTACGCCAAATAAAATACGCTTCAACATTTCGTTTGGCTGCCGCTCAATTTTTGTGTGTACGCATTATAAACAAAATGATGATGTGAATTTTTTTTTTGGGCCATGGCAAAAACCATTTTGAGTATTTTAAGCCCAAAAATATTACGGAAATAGCTGTGTAGCGCAAGAAGATGCACGTTTCTTTCGTGTTAGCAATGTTGTAGTGGTATATTATGTATAATTTTCGAGCAAGTGCCTTTAGCAATTCATAATTAATTCCGGCATACGCCCCATTCGACATTGAAGTTTGGTCTTACCCGTCGATTACCTCCTTTTTTTCAGATGGCTGGGTCAAGGTCTTGAGTCTGAAAGTACTTGAGACGTGTTAATGGCTTGTTAAGCCCACAAAGCAGCACAAAAAACAAGTTGAACCGCTTCAATCGAATGCGAAGCGTGCAAAAAATGCATTTTCAGCCTCGTCTGACAGTAAAATGCGCCGCTTTGTGAACTGTAACAAAGATCGCTGTCTGTGTTTATTTTGAAATCTTTCCCAGCCTTTGATGCCCATATCCCTGCAAGCCCTGAATGATCATAAAAGTTATACGACTTCAGTCACTGCCCACGCAAAGCTAAACAAATCTTTAACATTTCCCTTCAAAGGCTTTGTTCGTCTTTACCTTGACAGACCATATGAGTTCTTTAAGCAAACTCACAAATCTGTCAAGGCGTTAATTGCAGAACCAAATTGAGGCAGAACATCAATTTGTTTGTTAATACACTTTAGGTTAAAATTTGAGCTGCTAATTCAACGCTCACTTTACCAAGAACCCATGCTTCCTATAGATATAAATCTTAATCATAACTGACTTCATTCAACGTCCCAAAATCTTAGATATACGCTCGGATTGAGCCATCTCCAGCGAACCTGTTGCTCCGATTAACATTTCATTCATCCAAAACGAAATCCAAAATCCCACGACTCTGTATCGAAAACCATACGTGTAAGCTTACGCAAAAGACCTTCAACAGTTTCGCGTAATTATGCAGATGTTGTGTTTCCCTATCGCATCAGACTAAACTAAACGCTACAAATTAGCCGGCTGTGCAACTCAATCTGTGATCCATCCCCCCTACCCAGAAAGGGAATTTATAATCGGACAAATAATTTTCATAAATTTAAATGCATACTTACCTTACCACCTGCTTGTTAGGCAGCCAGGTTTCCCAACGCACATTTCGTAGCAATTAAAAATCGATTTACATGTGTGTGGATCAAATGCTGATTTCTTTGGCTCGCACTCGAGTTTGGGTGAAAATTAATGACTTCCAGTGAAAGTTGGTTTTGTATAACAAACAGCAAGAAAGGTGAAGTGTAAACCAATAGGTTAGGTACTATAAGATGGGCAGCCCAGAGGCCAACTGCCCAAGATCTCCATGTCAAACGCGGCTTTTCTGGGAAAAGTTCAACGCCCCGATATTTGAAAACGAAAGCGACAAGTTTCTTCTGTTTGTTGTCGTCTTATTATGTATGTGTGTTTTTTTTTCGTTTAGAGATATGCAAAATATTTTCTCATGCGTCGGCCACGCAGAATTTTTATTTTCTTATGAAATTACAGCAACCACAAAACACTTTTTATGCCGCCGGCTGTTTTCAGAAATGGTTTTTCGCTTTCATGGTCCGTTAAAGTTGGGCGCTGAGTAGCGAAAAGTTTTGAATTTATGGAATACAGAAATTGTTTAAAACATGTTTTGGCCAAGTGGAAAATTGCTTTGGTATAAAAAGAAAGATATTTTGACTAATTGTCGGAGAAAATGCAAAGTGTTTATAAAATAGAACCAACCTTAAGTAGAGGTAAGGAAATGATGGGTAGCTGAAGCTTTTCATTTGCAATTAAAACAATCATAAATTTTAGAACATTATTCATTAATACACTATGTATTAACGAAATGATGTGTGTGTATGCGTGATTCTTGAGTAATCCCATCCCGAAAACAACCATATCAGCATAACAAATTCTCACATTTTTCGGCTCCGGCCGACGTGAAAAATGAACAAAATATGCATAATTAGAAATGCGAGGAAGGCTGAAAAGCGATGTTAGCTGACCGTACTTCCTGGTTCACTCTGACACCCTATCCCAAAGATACTCCCTGGAAACAATGGGAATATGGCAACATCAGCAGTATCACGCACTAGTCATCAGCTCGTCGGGATAAACAAACATGCTGACTGACTTGCAGCCAAGAAGTGCAACACGTGCAACACGTGCAACACGTGCTGTGCATAAATAATAATAATAAAATGCGAGAGTGGGCGTGGCAGAGGGAGCGGGCAGTTTTAACCGAAGTTTTTCCAGCTGAGTTGGTCAGTTCTAATGCGGTGTTATTGACCCCGCCTTTCCGAGCATAGAAATTAGTATAGATTATGCATGCTCGAAAGCCGAACCGCAGAAAGACAGAGACACTCGTTTGTTGGGGGCCATCCCGAATGAATTAGAAGTGGTGCCAAGTGGAGTCAAACCACTTGTTTCTGTCAGCCTCAAGACTTCAGCTCCGCGCAGAAATTTCTTAATTTCGGCTTCGCATTTGAGTTTGTGTCTTTTCTTTTTTTTTTTTTGTTTTTTTTTTTTTGTTTTTTTGCATAATATGTGTGATAAGCTTGGGGGATTTTCTGCTCTGACACAGATATTTCAACTTCTTTTGATGCCGCAGAGATGCTTTTGCAAGCGGATGTGGCAGATACTTAAAACGGTATTCAAACAACGCTGCCAAGTTTATAAATACACTTCACTTATCCCTTGATATGTACAGCACTTACCGCATAAATTTGGCCAGCTTTGAAGTCCTCCCCACGAGCAGCGTTAATATTAAATTGAAGTCATTAAACATGTAATTGAAATTCGTGTTTCAGTTCATTAACTTCGCGCCGCGCAGCTGCGAAACAATTTCGATTTGAATACATTTTTATTGAAGCGGTTAGGCGGGCATCCAAGGTTATCCGAGTTTGCTCAGGTAGTTCTCTACCCCCAGTTCTCGAGAAGTGTGACCCATATTGCCTCGTTCCTCAGGCGTCTGATCTCTCCCCAGTGTATATATAGCAAATGGCCGACTATAATTAGATGGAACTCACTTCACCCACTTTCGAGTGCACTTTAGTTTCGCCACCGTCTAGATCTTCCGCATAGCTCGGGGCTAGTTTTCGATTTTCCAAGCTGTCTAAACAGTTTTCCTACCTTTGGACTACAGATAATTGCATGAGCCATCGCTTATATACGGGAGGAGTGAATCATTCGGACATATTTATGTGGCACAAGTGGAACATCTTCGATCAGTATTATAGAGATGCTATTTTCGGGGAACATTCATAGCCAGAAGTTGGTCACATATTCCCTTCGCCTCTTCCGAAATTAATGATCTTGTTAATCGAGTGACAGAACCACAAACAAAAGGTGACATACACTCGTACAAATAATTGGATGAAATACATTCTTAAAGTTCTATTTTACGAATTCAATTATAATTTCAAAGGAATTAAGTCAAAGATCTAATATAAATATTTAGAAGGAAAAACCTTATAGAGCGGGAAAAGCCAATTTCCCAAATTTATTTCTGAGTGCGTGCTTGTATTTTTCCGCTGGAGGATGAATGTATGAACCGCCTTCACCTGAAAAGTTTTCCCTGCCCACTTAATTGAATTGTGTATTTTCGGCCTTAATTAAAAAGCCCAAAGGCGGGCTAAAAGTTCATTGACTGCCCGCAATCGTAATACACTTTTAATGATCCCGATTTGGGCAGGCTAGAAAAATCAATTTGGTTTCTATTTGCTGTTTACTTAATTGAAATTTAGCCTACGGCCTAGGGACTAACTAAAGGGATTTCCGCTAGAGCGCCGCCTCTTGTAAAACACACTCTTGGGAATTCTTCACCCCATTCGCCGGTTCTCTTAAGTTCTATAGGTGCTCTTCTGCCCATTTGGGGAGCTTCTTTTGGGAGCTTTTTAGTCACCTTCGAATCGATCTTCACGGAAAGTTTTTCCTTAGCCGTAATCAGTCTAGAAAGCGCGAGTGCTCGTGACGGATCGGATCGGATCGGAACGGAACGGAACGGATTGTACTTTTATATACCTCGATCTATATCGCGCGCATTTATTTACACCCAGTTTGTACTTCTGATGCCTGTTTTATTTATAAGTTTTCTCAAATATTTCTCGTTTTGCACGTCTTTTTTTGGGGATTTGCCATTTGAGTTTCGGGAATCTCGTTCGGTTTCGCATCTGGAGTTGCGTGTGCTTATTTATAGTTTCCCCAGAGATACAATCGCACGTTTGATATGTGTTTCTATTGTTGTTTGGTCGACTTGCGCCATTGCGTATGAGTGATTTGTGTTGGCCATCTTACCCAGCCGCATATGATTTTTACTGGCACATTGCCCGACATTACGCAGCTGTTTGGGAGACCGTAAATTCTCTAGTAAAAATTCTCATGTAATTTACATAAATATAGTCTAGAAAAGATTTTATAATGAATCTCTAAAAACCGATTGTGAATCACGTTGAGGAACAAAGATCTTTGGGGAAGTCTTGCATACATATATTTCCATCTCTAAATCAAAGTTGACAAGTGAGGGAATGGTGACCACACGATGAGACATGTGTTCTTGGAAATTTTTAAAATTCAATCGAAAGAGTTCTTAAAATTTTTACGAGACTTTGAATTGTTATGAAAGGCAAATGTTGAGGCTTTGGAAATTTGTGAGTGATTCTAAAAGACTAGATATCCAAGAGACTTTTGGTTCTGTTACTCAATGAATAATGAATGAATAATCCATTTTGTTGAGGAACGATCTTTGAAACTCGAAAAACTTATACATGGAGTGAAACTGAATGGTGCTAATAATCCATTGTTTTCCATGACAACTTCAAGGGATCCTCGAGTTCGTTTACAGATGCCAACCATATCGAATGTCATTCGACACGAGCATAATCTCTTAATGCTTATGTTTTCCCATTGTATGTTTACCACTTGGAAGGGAAGCAAGTGTTACCCTTTGGGATCTCTTCTGCTCCGAGATCATTTGCCGTCATCCTTAGCTATTTCGAATGGCGTCAGCAACGGAAATGATGCGTCCAGGCCCCAAAATCAGCCCAATTGCAGAGCTTTCTGTATAAACAAATATTATATATGCCCTCCCAATCGAATTTCACACGCAATTTGGTTTATTTTCGTTTAATATCCTCAAAAGAGAAAAAAATAAACAAATTGAAACCCGGAATGAAAATTGTATAGAGGCGGCTGTATAATAAATTAAATTAATTAGTATCAGCATTTGTTTGCGGGGCCTTTCAATTGGCAAATGGGATTGCCAGATAAGATTAAATAGTTCCTCGGGTCTCAAAAGCTTTGATGGTTCCTCACTGAATTGTCTGAAATGATTCCAGGAACCAAACAATACATTATTCATTATGTATACTTAAAGTGATAAGAGGTTTATCTAGATAGCTTGTTTTTAAGTCCGTTTTTGAAAGTACTTTGCTAAGCATTTAATTTGCCATGATAATAAGCTGTTTCCGCTCTAAATTCACTAAAAAAGCATGTACAAGTACTGTGTGGGAGCCGTATGCAAATGATTTCGCTTAGGAAGAAACAAAAAAACCGCACTTGACACGTGGAAAAAGATTCAAGTTAGATATTTCTTACACTGGGAAAAATGAAACGAATTTAATATATTTCTAAAGCTAGGGTCCAACGACCCTGAATCAGATGGAGTTATATATTAGGTTGTCATGTAAATGGAATCGACGTGGGGTCGTAAAACAGCTTAAACCTTTAAGATCGCCGCAAAGATCGTTAAAAACTGAGTTTGTTTATCTCAAGGTCTTTGGGCCAAGTTAACACAAGTTGGCACCACGAAATCTTATCAGACTCGCAGTTCTGCGAGCTGCGGGCAAATAAAACATACACGTATCTTGATTGCGTTTGAGTAAAATCAACTAAACACTCTCTATTTCTTTCGCTTTATTTACAGACTGTTCAGACCACTTGGCGGCCACAGTTGCCGCTGCCCAGGGAGCTTCAGCTGACCAATGACCGGAACAGCGCCGACGACCACGATTCGAAGTTGATCACGACCACCACAACCACAGCGGACATCCATCACCACCGGCAGGAGGAGGACGAGGAAGAGGATATGGATCGGATAAGGGGCAACCACAGCATTGGAGGATCCTCGCAGCAGCTTTCTGGCAAACAGAAATGGTCCTTCGGGAGGCTTTTTCGTAAAAAAAAGGAGGCTGAAAGTGCCTCCTCCAGCGAAGAAGATCGCAAGGCGGGATTTGTGCCTGCCCAGCGTCAGTCAGCCAGCAAGCCAAAGGGAAAACATGGCAAGGGATCGCGAGGTAGCAGCAAATTCGATCACATTGTGGTGAGTCCGCGGCAAGAGCAGGCTCCACCACATCCTCCCCAACCGCAAATCGACCATGAGTTCTTCTTGCCCTTTGAGACGATACAACCGGAACCCTACTATCAAAATCAGCCGGGCTACTATCAGCGATCGAGTAACTCCCTGGACAGGAGATTACTGATGCAGCCTGGAGTTCAGGCAGATGGTTACCAGCAGCCCAAATCGCGATCGGCGCAGCGAGGTCCCAAGCCACCAGGAGCTCACTCCAGCGAAGAGGAACTGATCTCGCTGAACTCCTCCACATTCTCCAAATACCGCAGCGATGAGAGTATTCATCTGGGTTCTGCTGCTGGACAAAGTCGACGTAGTCGAGCGGCCCGTAATGAGCGTTACTACAAGAGATTGTCCCGGGATGGCGAACCAAGTCATGGCGGAGCACCCGTTGTGGCCCAGCAGCGATACAAGACCCAGCCACTGCCTTTATCCATCTACCAGCCAACGAATGCTTCCACTGGCTATGTCCAGTGGCAACCGCAGCCCCAGAAGAACCTGCAGAATGCGATGCAGAACGATGGAAAGCGAAGCATCAGCTACGACAGTCACATACACCTGCAAAACATGAATGGAAGAATGCAGAGTAAGCCATTGCCACCACCACCGCCTCCAAGGGATCCACTGAGGAGAGTGCATGTTGGAGGTTCCGGGCAGATTGGTTCCAGCTCTGGAGATCTGCGTCCAGTGTCCTACGCCTTCGATCACAATAGTCGCTGTGCGTCGGATGACCGCATTTGGCAGCCACCCCACTACCAGTCGGTGCATTCGCTCAACTCCCAGCCCAGTTCGTCAATAGTCAGTGCTCCAGTGAGTCAGCAGCAACCGCATCACAGGAGATTCATTACGCGATCCGAGAGGAACGCAAATCCTGGCAAGCAATCCCTACCGAATGGCATTGATTTCCACTATGTGGCAGATGCAACACCACGCTCCAGGAAGCCCATACACATGATGGATGCAGGCAGGATAGACAATACAGGAGTGCCAGCATCCAGTGGCATATTGCGAACCTCTAAGAGTGGGCTACCCACACCAAGTCCCGCTCCCCAGCAGCCCTTGGCCAAACCGCGGTCGTTCTCCAGCTCGCGACTGAGTGAACTAAGAACCTATCCCATGCCTATGTACTCCGAGGTGCAGAAGCCCAAGAGGACTGCGCCACCAGTCAATCCCTCGCCGAATCAGGATAACATTGTGTGTGGGAGTCTGCACATCAAACCCACACAAGAGCATGGAAACCAAAACTATGTGGAGATTTGTCATCGGGATGTGCACAAGAACAACTCAATGCCGCATCATTATCAGAGCAGGCGATCTGGCGAGGATTTACCAAACAAGTACGAGGAGTACGTGGCAGAAAAGAGGGAGCAACATCAACAGGCACCTGCCCCAGCTTATCCGGAGCGTAAAATGAGCTTGGCACCAGCAGTGGCACCACTACCCCCTGTGTACTTCCCCCGCAAGAAGCCGGCCAATTTGGAGGAGGCCATCAACGAACTGGAGGCCATTTACAAGTCACTGGGACTCACTGAACCAGCCGAGCCCGCACAGGAGCCAAAGCTGGATATTTCCGCCAAGATGCGGGTGCCAACTCCCAGTGATTTTGAAAAGTTCGCTTTGGAGCATGCCGATGACTACGAGGATGAAGACTCGCCAACCGGAGAACCTGACCCAATCAGAGACGATGTGGCCTTTAGGAATCTACAGTTGGCCAATCTGCAACACCGGCCCTCGGAGAAACAGCCTCCATTTGGCATCCCAGTGGGACCCATTGTACCTGCTCCACAGTCGGATTATCTTCACGTGGAGCCAGTGAGGGTTAAGAAGAAGAGTGGCTCTCCTGACATCATTAAAGATGATCTGGCTGTGCGTTCATTGAGAAAAGATCCTCCTGGTCCGAAATCCAGTTTTGTTTACCCAATGCAAAAGAAGCAACGGGCTATTCGAACCCAATCGGCTAATATATACAATCTAATCCAAAGGGACGCTGCGAAACCATCTGGTGGAGATCTCAAGAGCTACATGGAGCTGACTCGCAACCTGGAAAGAGCTGGCAGCATGTCCAACCTGCAGGGTGAGGATGGCAGTGATACCAAAGATGTACCCGCCACACTGGATCTTCTCCGAAAGTTAAAGGCTCAGGATGAGGAACTGGATTTGGCTAGAAAGCATCACCCCATACCGTTTAGGCATCCCAGTCAGGGAGGAGCTATTGCCCAACTGCCAGAGCGATTGTCCAAAGAGGAAACCCCTAGGGCAGCGCCTGTGCCAGCTCCCCGAAAGAGTCTGACTCCTGAACCCATGTTGGATGATGCCCTCAACAAGATTGCCCAGGATGCGCAGGCCAGCAGCATTAAGCTCAGTCAGGAACTCCATGAACTTCGCAAGGAGGCTTTGATCACAGCTGCGAGACCAAAGTTGAATGCAGAACAACAGAGATTAGAGGATGAACTGCAGCAGATTGAAGCTGTCTCCGAGGCAGCCAAGCGATGTGGCCAGATGCTGCTCGAAACTCTGCCAGATGCGGGACAGGAGGGTCAGGAATCTCAGGATAAGCCCCTAAGGAAGCTACATAAGGAGGGCAAACTCATCCGAGCTATCGATGAGGTCTCCGAAGCTGCTAATGCGGTCTGTGAGAAGATCCTCAAGGACATAGTGACCACAGAACCACCGGTGGTAGTTCAGGAAGCCTTCCAAGTGAAGCAGACCACAAAGACTGGACCAGGAGGTGAACAGCTGGTGATGCCGCATCTTATCAAGAAACTAGATCCCATACAATCCGACAAGATCGAGCACATTGCCAGACGATGCATGCGGCAGTTGAGCGAACTGGCCAACAATCCGGACTACGACAACCTGGCCACCTGTAATATGAGCAACAGCACCACCAACGCAACGGGCGGAGCAGCCGCTGATGCCACTCTCGTTTGTCCCGTTCCAGAGACCCAAGCCAAGAGCCAGACGCTCGAGGAGATTGACAAGATCATGCAGGAGTGCGAGCGTCAGGCGAAGAGCAGCAGCTCAACCACAACCACCGATGATCAGCGCACCACCGCCCCCAGTCTGACGAGTGGGAGTGGCAGCGGGAGCTTCCCACCCAATGTGAGCACCACCGCCAGTTCGTTCAGCTCAAGCAGCGACTGCTTGGCCAAGTCGTCGAGTCCCTCGCGCGCCAGCCGTCCGCTCTCCTCGAGCATCACCTCATTCAATCCATATTCCTCCAGCGACTACATCAAGTCGCAGAGCAGTGATTGCCATGCACCAAGCACCGATCCGATCAAGACCTTTAGCACCACCTCGTACGAGGTGCAGTCCACACCGCAGAGCACCACCATTAGCACCAATACGATGAGCACGAGTCAGAGCAATACGATCAGTAGCACTACCAATCCGAGTGTGGATTCCAAGCCATCTGCTCCCTCGGTATCGCCACCACCGCTGCAGTTGACGACAGTGGGTGATCGGAGGTGCAGGAACCGTGAGCGAGGAGCTTCCTGCTCCTCCACATCCTCACCTTCACAGTACAACTCAAGCGAGGAGCTGGCCGCCATTTTTGGCATCGAGGAGCAACCGAAACAGCAGCGTCGCAGCCGGCTGACGCAAAATGCCACAGGTAACGGAGATGATCCCGCCACCACAGAGGCCCCGAGTTCGCCTGATTCCGATTCCGCCAACGCCAATGACACTGCCAATGCCAATGCCAATACTACTAATCCCGCCCAGCTCGATCCAGCTAATAGCGCTACTAATCCCGTTTTGAATGTTCAACTTGATGTTACTACTAGCACCTCCACCTCAGCCTCAACCACCCATCCAACCTCTAACGATAATGCTAGCACTTGTAGTAGCCATAGTTATAAGCTAGAGACGATTCCGGAGCAGGATCACGAGGAGGTGGAGTCCACGCTAAAGTTGTCGCCCAACTTCAA
This sequence comes from Drosophila orena, assembly GCA_005876975.1. Lineage (NCBI taxonomy): Eukaryota > Metazoa > Arthropoda > Insecta > Diptera > Drosophilidae > Drosophila > Drosophila orena. Next base: position 12,436,052 of record VCKV01000006.1, on the reverse strand, counting down.
CAGGATTTATGCCAGCAAAATTCGCATAGTAATGGATCGTGATGAAGGGGCAAGTCCTCTGACAGAAGGAGGAGCGAATGCAGCTTTGACTCAATTCGATTCCCTGAGTTCTCTGGAAGAGACCTCCTCGAATCCGGACTCTGGGAATGTAAGTCTCACGGATTATCCCCTGGCTAACCATGCGAATGCCTCCCTGGAACTGCAGACCGCTTACAATAGTCGGTTTCAAGTGCGGGAGCATTACGTATCCGAGGTTTCCATCAGTGCTTCGGAGTCAACGGATGAGGAGCCGACGGACACGGAGTGTTTAGGAGATGCTGATCGCTTGGAAACAGATGGATTTCCACCTTTACCCACAGAAGAAGAGTTAGAAGAGAGCCTACGAGAAGAAATAGAACTGAACGAAAGTCTCAGTGTGGGGACTTTAAATATTCCTAGGGAGAGTAGCGAAGAAACCGAACCAACAATGGGGGAAGACAGCATAGAGCAAGAAGAATTGGTATCTGTAGTTGAAGAATTAAACCTCAACGAAACTGTCAGTCTGAGCCAAGAGGTTTACAACGTAACCACTGAGACCCTGCAAAGAATAACGCCAGATGAAGTAGATGGTCTCAGTTTCGCTATAATTGAGGTTAATGAAAGCTTACTTAACGAATCTGCATTTGATGAGATGCACTTTAAACTAGACGAAACGGAGCTGGACGATTCGGAAATCATAGACAGAATGCTTGAGGCTTCGTTTGACGAGTTAGACGAATTAGAGTTTGAGGAAACTGATCTTGACGAAAGTCGATTTGACGAAGAGCAAATTAGCGAACGCCAATTTAACGAAACCTATAACGAACTAGACAGCATAGATCTTGACGCCACAGAACTCAACGCCACTGGACTAAACGAGATTTCATATGACCAACTGGAGGAACTAGAACTTGACGAAAGTGACTCCGTAATGCCGTTCACACGGCGCAAGAGCATCGTTTACGAGACCCCGCAACTTAACCTGAGCATTTCCGAGCTGAAAGTGAATTACGAAACCCAAGTAGAGCCCGAAATTAAATCAGAGCCACTCAACGAAGCCATTAAATCGCTGCACAACGATGATGAAAGCACCGAGACGGGACAGGCAGGCAGTGAAGAAAAGGCAGATGGAGAGGACGACAGTGTAACTGAGACCCAGACACATCGTCGCAAAGGACTTCCGGCGAATCCCGCTAATGATGATGAACGGCCGTCCACCAGCTGCAAGGCTCTTTCCGTTTTTGGCGAGGTGCGAGCTGTGGCACCGCTTGCACCACAGGCGGCAGCAGATGCAGCTGGACCTGGAGCGGTTGGTGGTGCAACGCGGGGCGGTTGGACTACACTCGAGCACGTATTTGTCGCCTGCACTGTGGGCCTGATTGCACCGAACGATTTGCTCACTTTGTGCCTGATCGTAATTGGTGTGATTATCATTATTGCAATTGCGCTCGCCTGAGTGCCCCGTTTATGGCCCGACTGTTGTTGCTGTTTGTTGTAATTATGGTGAAACTGGAAAGAGAGAAAATTATGATTTTTTTTATGAATTAGCCACCAAGTGCACTTAACGTTTCCACGTACAGTAATTAGTCTAGGATGAATATACATACATATGCATATGTACATTTATGTTTAAATTAGCTTTTATTTCCAAGAACCAAAAGTATTTTCAACTTCTATGCTAAGTGCAATTTATGTTATACGAAACGAAAATTATGTTTCTTATATTTTTTGGAACCCACTGTGCAATCGCAAACGAAAATTATACCATTCATCAATGCTCTCTAACCGTGGTTAGTTGAAATTAGTTCTTTAACACAGTTTCCTCGTTTTCCTTCTTAATTAATTGTTAATTTGACTGCAACTTGTGCCAATGATTTTTATACGTTTACTTAATTATGCTCTATTAATTAATCAATTAAATATTTAATCCACAATATGTACTCCCCAAATAATGTTAAGCACATAAACGAGAAATTCGAAAATGATTTACCAACGAACCAAGACAAATTACATTTACCATCTACTAATAATAAAATATTTTCTAAAATCTCTTTGTATATTTTCAGCTCAAAATTTAATAGTTTAAGTTTGACAGCGAACCATTTCTTACGTAGCATTCATTATTTCGCTATAATTTAAATGTTTATATAATTTACCAGACAAATGGAAGCAGGAGCCATGAATCAAATAAAACTTATATTATTAATAAAATGTTATTTAAAAAACAATCTACGATTCTGACAAGTTTTTGTTTTAGTTTCCTTTTCTGCGTTGCTAATGCTTGTTATTTATTTATATTTGTGTGTAGTATGCGCTTTATATCCCTGTCCCCTTTAATTTTCCATGATTGACTAACACATTTGGTAATAAAAAATCAAAATTTGAAATCGTAAGGAATATGTTATTTAAATGTTGTTGTTGCCGTTGCCGCCGCAAATATGAATTATTGCTAATATTATTGGAAATATTTTTATTGAATTTACAGATCTTACTTTAAGTTTAATCGCTTGACGTTCTAGCCGACGTTTAGAAAAGCAGCCTGATCTACTTTGCTTGTAATCCGGATCTGAATATATGACCAATCAATTAAAAATACCCTTTACTTTCAGAGAAACGTATAATTGTTTAAATTTAAGAAAGAAAAGCTGTTCCATTTGGTTTGCGTCTCGGCTAGTTCTGTTTGTAGCGAAAGCTTTCTCAGAGATAGATGGCGCTTCACAAAATGTATAATTCTGTGTAAAATTATTGCAGAAGAGTACACGTATGTCAAACAATTGTGGGTTTAAAATAATTTCAAAATTAATAAATAGAACGTGAACTATTTACTTGCAAAATGAAAGCTAAATATTTTAAATGGGCAATACACACAAGAAATCCTTAGTTACAATAAAAAATAACAACATTTTTCAAAGCATAGCTGTTTTTTTGAAAACTGACGAACTTCGCAAACCGAAAAGCCTAATATCAAACAGAAACGCAAACCAGACAAAGTTGAATACAAAACTTTTTAGTGGCAAAATTAGAAACCGAAAAGTGCCCAGCTCAAAGTTAGTTGCAAGTGTAAAAACAAATAAAAAAGTTAGGCATGTTAGGAAAAAATTTGGCCCTATAGAATTCTGTTTACAATTTGTCTGTCTCGTGGGGTCACAGACTGACGATGACGAGCCGTAGCCCCGTAATGCTACAACCCCTGAAAGGTATTTATTTTCCGTTCAAAATAGAAAAAGTTAGAGCTTAAAGCTGAAAGTCTTCTTACGGCAATAGGAGCAGCAAAAAGGGAAAGTCGTGGCCCCATAATGAAACCAATTCAAGGAGCTGCTCAAACTTTTCTTGTGGCCCTTCATCGGTTCGTGATGTTGTGGCGCAAAGAGGACATTCAACTGCATGACCTGAGTTTGCTTTGGCCTCTTATTGTGTTCTGGCGCCTTTGTATTTTGTATTTGCGTCCTTTTTTCATAATTATGTTTGGCCTTTTTTGCCTAATGAGGTGTATGATTTCGTCGGGTAATATAAGCTAGGTCGGGAGTCTGCGGGATATAAGTATTTCTTTCTAAATCTCTGCCATCGACCCGTTTGTCCTTTTGGGACTCGGGCCATGATTTATGTCGTCAGGCTCTGTGGATTCTTGGGTAATTGAAAATTGGCCAACGGGAAGTATTTGCCTCGACTTTAAGCAGCCAAACAATAAGGTTTCGAGCTAAGAAAACTTCTCCACATAGAGTTCATTTACCTTAGAAGCCGAGCATTGCTCTCGCTACACGAAACACACACACAAAATCACTGGCACACCAGGCTAAATAGCAATAAAAATGTCACCCGGCTCTAATTTGTTTTTTGTCTACGCCGGGACTCGGGACTCGGGACTTGGTAGGCAGCTCTGCTCCAAGGACCTCAAAATGTGGTTAAGTAAAGGAGGGCTGTGCCATAAATAAACCAACCGCATGGGCGTGCTAGTGTGTGTGTGTGTGTGTGTCCTGGAGTTCCTTTCCTGCATGTTTGCCTCCTTCTATCGCTGAAATAATCATAACTCACTTAACCCCATTAAATGTGCCGGGAAGCCCAGCGGGCGTATGAGCGATATTCGCTTGAATGAAAACCCCTCCTCCGCCCTGGGGGCGTGTCCAAGTGGGCGTCGGAGCGGAGGCGGCACACGCCTCATTGACAACCTTTGTGCCCGATAATTACTATCAGGCAAGACAGGCGTTCCCCTTTTCAGCGTTACTCATACGCCGCGTGGCACACCGCAACATTTTTGTAATCACGTGTGTGTGAAAACACAGAGAAAAGTTTGCATCCGAACGTAAAACCTTTAAAACAACTCCAAAAATGAAAATGCAATGCATTTGCTGTTAATATTATACAATTAAACATTTATAGGTATAATTTTAAACTCTTCAGATGTGGCGAGCTCCTCCTATGTAAAAGTATTCATTATTTGCTTTGGATAAATACCACTTGAATGGCCAGTTTTGATACCACATTTTTGCGCAGTGCTTGAACATTTTGCGGTCTCGATTGCCAGTCGACTTGAGGCATGCGGTCAAGTGTGGGTTGCGTTTGTTTTGTCGCTTCTGTTGCGCAGATTGTTGTGGCTGCAAAATCGAGGCTCCCCGTTTCCCCCCAGTCGCCCGCCCACTTTTCCCGTTCGAAGTGATCAAATGGGGCGCGCCAGAAAATGTTCCAGTCGGGAACTTTGACAAACACTATTTTACACTAGGGGGCAAGCTGCGAGGACCACTCTTTTTCGGGGTAGGCAACTTGTTCAATTCTGTGTAGCCTGTTGTAGTAGTTGCCTTATTGGGCGTAACGAGGGGTGGCATTTCTCAGGGGGTGGGGACTGCGAGGTCCTTGCCACTGCGCAGGTACAAACAAAATGTGCTGAGTGAGAGAGGTTTGGCCAGGGCGAATTGCAAGGACTACCAGAAAAGAGTCCTTGCCGAGAATTTGAAATATCATTGCCAGGTTAAAGAAAAGTGAATTTTGTTAACAATATTTTAAATGCAAAAATCCAATGAATTTTCCATAATGTCATACTTTTTCATATCGTTAGAAAGGCATAGGAATTAGATTAAAGGATTTTCATTCTTAAGGCTACAGATACTTTCTTTTAAAGAGCTTAATTTACAATGCATTCCCCTCAAATTCAACCTGTTTTTAAATGTGTATTTGCGTAGAGAACTTTTTTCATGGCTGCTGAAGAGTGGGCTTGTGGTCAACTCTCTTTCCGACCTCCCAATTCGCCGTTTATAAAAACCGGCTGAAAAAGTCAGCTGTTCGGCCGCTCAGAACTTGGTCGACGTGGTCGTTGCTACTGCAGTTACTGCCGCTCCTGCTGTTGCCTCTTTATTACTGCCAAATGGTGGCGAAAATCGCATGGGAAACCAGTCTCTTACAGCCTTGTGGCCAAGCCATCATCTCATCGGATCTCAGTTCGCGCTGAGTTCTCCAACGATTCGGAAGTGGCGGCGCAAGCAAGTGATTCGTGTCCTTCGAGTTGGGTACTTTACGTAAATCTAGAGCGAGACCTGTATGAAAAATCACCGTAAAAGTTATTAGAGAAATTCATTGGGAGCAACACAAGGAAAACCTAGAAAAAAGAACCCCAAGGAAACCGAAAAACAAAACCCAAACAAGGTGCGTTGTGTCAAAGTTTTCACATTGTCGGTGGTGCTAAATGTTCGAGTGTGTGGGAAATGCACGTGTCAGCGTGGAGGGAAACCCCAAACTCTCTTGAAAATCCGTTCTGGCCAGCAACAGTTAAGCAGAATTTTCCGGAATGTACAGCACAACGACTGTTTGAAGTTGTGGAGTTACTTTATTTCCGCTTTGATTGGTCGCTTTGCTGCGTATAATTTTTTGCAATTCATTTCACTTAGTGCGTAATTCATGTCTCCTACATGGCCACGACCACGCCCCCGTCGACGCCCGCCTCCGCCCCTGGATTACGCCTTTGTCCTGTTTTGGATCCGTCTGACATTTGTTGGCCAATTTCCATTGTTGCCGCTGCCGCCTTTGTTGGTGCGTTGAACTCGCTTGGCTTTTCCGTTTTCCCTTTTTCACCATCACCATCACCATTACCATCTGCCCCCGCGATATTCAACGCATTTTGGTGGCTCAAGTTCACTTTTGTTACTGCCTTACACTGCTATTTTTTTTTTGGTTTTCCATTTCTTTCTTTTCGCTCAGAGTGCAGAAGTTTCCTTTCGACTCATCAGCTTCTTGTTGCAGCCTTCTGGCTTATTTGCATTTTCATTTCAACGAGCGGACGTTGGGATTTCCTTTCCATTTCGGCGGTTCCACGACTCATTGTGTGGCTAAGGACTTTCATAAACCTATTTTTACATTTTCGCCCATCTGCTTGGTTGTTTCTAGCCATAAAATGGGTTTAATGTTGCTGAACGGTATGAAATTTAAGGCCTAAATCAGCATATTGTCAGTTTCTTGGGTTCTATGTATTTATTGCCTTACTGTTGAATATTAAGTACTTAAGAGATTTAAGAATGCCTAGAAATCAACTTTGCATTTCCCTGTCAAGTTATCTTTTCAGTGCATGAGGTAAAAAGCAAGAGCAACATTTTTCAGGGAAAAATGTGGAGAACGAATTCGAGGATGTAAAGCAAATTGATTGACACTCAGCTTTAAACTGATTGATTCATCTAAGGCATTTTGCCGTATAATTGCTGGTGTTTCCGTTCACTTTTATTTGGGAGCTTCTCTCATTCGTCTGTCATTTGCCACCTACAGATACATTTTACCGTTTCGCTGCTCTTGGTATCCTTCAGATACGTGAGTGATTCAACATAATTATGTTTCATCATCGGCTGGCAGATGTGGCCATAAAGCCGCATTATAACGGTTATTTGTGCACGTATGCACGAAGTAACAGTTAAAGCCAAAAAGTATTTCAACATTCATTTGGCTCTGCCAGTAAATTGCCAACTGATTGTTTCGCCGCTGCTTTCAGCATTCGCGCGGCATCATTATCTTAAGCTAAAGTGGGTGAGATAGAAAGATGCACAGACTTGCACTCGTATAGAATCGGACCTAAAATTGGGCCTAAACTAATGTTTAAGCCAATGCGTTGTTGCTGATAGTAATGTTTTACTACTACTATGCTTTTATACAGATCTGCAGTTTTATGAGCAACATAAAACGATGTAATGCACAATTTTCGACTATTAAAGTTCGATCAGCGTAGCTTTGCTGCGACTGTAACTTTTTTAGTTTCAAAAAAACAAAAAAATATGATTTCATGAATATTTTTAGATTTTATTTTCCGTTCGACGTTGTCTGTTCGATTCGAATTCACTACACCCGACACGCCCCACGCACTCAATTTTGACCAGTTTCCCTTCTACACGCACATTTACGCAGGAATTTTGAATGTTGGTAATATTGAACGCGTGGCCAATTAGTGGGCATTAAAGGTCAAAAGGGAGGAGAGGCAAATTCCTGGTTTGTGCAGGTAAGCTCACAAAAAGTGTCCTTCATTTGAAGTGGGTCCTGTGTGCGTATGATTGCGATTTTTGTCCTCCGAAAAGGGTATAAAATCTACATAATTCAACATTTTTGGGCAGGCCTTTTAGAAAGTTTTTCCCTTGCCTAAAAATTGCACTACAAAGTCGGGCCATTTTCGTTGCTAATTTGCATTTTTGTCGGCAGTTATTAACTTAAGAAGGATGGATGTGTAATGTATAGCTGGGGTAATTAATTTTAAATGAAGATCTAACTTTCGGGTACTCTGTTTGAGTTCGGATGGGTCTGAAGCGATAAAACGAATGACCTTTTTCAAAGTATATGGGTAAATATTTGTTCAAATAATTAATTTAAATCTTTTTTTAAGAGCTCATGCACATTTATTCACATCTTTTTGTTCGTAAAACGTTACTCAATCATTTTGAGCCACACAAAGGCTAATTGGATTAACCTCATTCCTGTTTTATTTTTTGACGATTTAATAACCGCATTTTAAAGACTTCGGCCAAGACGGATGACTCCCCATTCTACTTTGATCCGAGTCTGAGAGAAATATGATATAGCCTTCCGTTTAGCATAAACCGGGTGATCATTCAGCAGGCGCCAGTAATCCAAGTCCTCGCATCCTTGCCCAGATTTGTATTTTATGGACATTGTCCGACGATGTCACATGACTTTTTGGCCACTGGCAAGGGCCATAAAAGCGGACTTTAATTAAAAGTCCAAAGCGAAATAAGTCATAAAAAGCCAGCGAGCAAACAGGCATAAGCCATAGGGAGCAAACAAAGAGCTAAAACGCTGACAAATAGCAATTGAAATGTTTGCAAATAAAAACTAAAAACAAAATAAAACGAAGGAATGGCAAATGAAAGAGTTACAAGGAAACCGGATCGAGACACTCACTCAAGTTTTGCTTTTCACTCAAAAAGTAAACGCCCACCCATGAAAAACTAGCTCCCCCACTTTTCCCAGCGCTCGCTTTCAAGTTTTCTGTTTGAGTTGCCGGCTGTCTGGCAAATTAATTAGTTAATTATGCTTTGTCGCTATTTTGCTACTTTTTGAGGCACGTGCCACAAGACTCGCGACGTGACTTCATCATTTTCGCAACACTCGACTTAATCTGTTGAAATATGTAACTTTTTTGCCGTCGCCTATTAACATGCAATGATTTATGATTAATTTTCCAAAATAGTATAACTTACATTCTCCGTTTTTCCTTCTCTTTACAGGTGAGTCACGACCAGTTTTGAGTACCACGACCTTCGCCCCCCCGAACTGTCTTATTTATTATTTTCTGTTTTCGGGTGAGTTAAGGGTTTGCTGCGATTTAACTTTTTATGGTCGGTATAAAAACAGAACCGTTTATTGAAAAACCATTGGCGCTGCAGGTCGTATAAGCATTTATGGCTTGAAAAATAAAACGTACGTTTAAGGAAAATATTGGCCACTTAAACATGGTACTCTTTTGGTACTCTCAGCTGTTCGGTTTTGCAAATTAAGGAATTTTCAATGGCTTTCTTGGCCGTATTCATTTTTAACACTAAGGCTAAAAGCGGCGCCTTTGGCGGTGAAATTGAGCACTGAGATCGGTTTTTAGTTGTTTAGGGCCACGCTTTCCTAATGATTCTTGCACCGCATTTCCAATGGATGCCTCATTATCGGAGCAACTTTGATTGAAGTGTTTTGAATACTTTTCTTTGCCTCCATTTATTTGCATCTGGTTTGATTTACCTGGCTCGCTGGCTCGTCCAATTTCAAATGCAATCTCATCTTAAACTTTTTCCTCTGCAACCATTAAACTTGGCCCCTCATCACCAGTCATCGGGACGACTCCAATCCGCATCCGACTCCATCCCCTTTGCCATCTGGTCCCCTTTACGATTTCCGATCCCATCCGAATTGCAATTTGAAGTGCCGCCTGCGCAAGACATAAAAAATAAATAAAATAATGCACGAAAAATGCAGAGATAAATAAAGGCGAGCAGTGCATTCAGGTAGAATGCAGTTTGGGTTTTCTTGCATTCAGTATCTCGGTTCCTACGCAATAAGTATTCTCGTGCTCGTCGGGAGATATGTGAAGTGTTTCTGTGTTTATACATATTTAACCACTTTTATGTGGACGGTCGGGGAATAGTTTGTGGAAATGTGGAAATATACTCAGCGCCAGTTTGCCTAATGGCACTGAACTTGCTCGGTGACTTGGCTTGGTTCGGTTTCGGATTGGCTCGGTCCACTCTGATTCATTGGACTGGTTGGGTGACGAACAAGAGATTCTATGGCCATGATGGCCATTTGGAGCAGACGCGCTGCGAAACGGTTCATTAAGCAATTTTCTATGGCATTTCCGTGCTTTGCGAGCTTTTCATCATTATTACGAGTACGAACGAGATCATGGCCAATTCTTGACCATTGCATTGCACATAACGGCACCTGCATTGCCAACTTTCCTTACCTGTGGAACATACGCGTACACACATAGGTGTTCATTCGCCACCAGATTCTGTCATTAAGGTGTAAGTGCTGTGATCACTGGACATTATGCGGAATAGTAAGAAATCAGTGTGGTTGGTTGGGCAATGGACTGGTCAATCGAGAATTAGAAACTCTTCGGTTCCTAATTACGTATCATTTTTGAGATCACGGTTTCCATGTGTCACTTGCTTTTCTCAACCCAGTTAACTGAGTTCGATTTCTTCTTCAAATCGCCGATGTTTTGTAATCTCAAAAAGAGCGTCTGAAAGTATGCAACAAAATTGTGTGAAAGTTAAATTCATATAGATTTGGTTAGCAAATAAGTTATTGGCAGTTTCCCATCTATAAGCACAGAAACCAGTAACCGAACGAAAACAACTCATGTGTGAAATCATTTTCAACTTCATAAGTGCTCGTATGATATATACACCACACCACTCATAAAACTTCAAATTATGCAATTGCACTTAGTATTTTTGAAAGTATAAGCCTATATGTTTCTAAAAATATAATCATATATGTGATTCTCTTTTAAAGACCCATATCCCCCGTATGGGTGTCCTATTAATAGGTTAATTGGTCTGGTAATAAAAAAAAGTAATAGGGAAAACAAAAAACATTTGGCATTGACTTGTTGATATATCTCCGTCGAGCATCTCTCTCACTCGCTCCCTCTCTTTTCGCATTGACAAAGCCGAGCGCCCTTTCCCTTTTCAGCAGTACTCGTAACTGTTGTTGCTGGTTCTTTGCCTCGACTCTTGCACTGCGAACACCCACACACGCACACTCGCTCCGCACCACTCACAGATGCACCGGAAGAAATAAAGATACTCTTATACCTGGGATGCATAGATATGGCCATGATATCAAATATAGAGCGCATTAAATTTAGTGAACAATAGTCGGTTTATCTTTGATTTTTCATTTGTTTTGTGGTATTATTATGAATCAGTAAATGACATTGTTATCTTCAGCTATTAAAACCTTAGTTACTTATACATATAAGATAAGTGCGTACATTAGGGATTGGTAGGCTAATTTAGATAGCAAAGCTATGCAAATAAATGAATGTTCGCTCAAAGTACTTTTGACCCATTTTTATGCTCGGTGTACTCGTACAATTGCTATCGGTAGACACGATCGGTCGATCGTTGTCGTTGTGGCCATTGTTGCTGTTGCTGTTGTTGCTGTTGCTGTTGTTGTTGTTGCTGTTGCCCGACGGCAGCAACTTTTGGCACAGCGGCAACTTCCAACTTGAAGCTGGCTTTAGTCTTTTGTTTGCCCTGCTCGCTGTTGGATCGCCGGCCTTCCGATTGGACGCCGCAATTGCAATTGGAGAGTTCTGCCTCCGTTCTGATCAGAGAGTTTCCGCTCCGGCCGCGTGTGCTTGTGTGCGTTTTTGTTGTTGCCGTAAACAAGTTTAGCAATGCGTTTCAAATCCGCACCGATTGTTTCGTTATTGTCATGCTCGATTTAGCCGCTTAGAGTTGCGGCAGTACGGAAAAATACAAATTAAATTCACATAAGCTAGGCAAAACTAAAACAGAAAACGAAATTGTGATAAAAACTGCATGTGGCGAATAATATGATTGAAGTTTACTAAAAAAAACCCAAACAAATATAACGTTTTCGGCACTTCATACACGTGAAACCATCAGAATTTGGCAGTTTGTAAAAGGGAAGTTGAATGGACATGTAAGTAAATATGAAGACAGGCTGCTACAAATAATAGTTTTGGTTATGTCAAGTGAAGATTAAATTTAAATGTCGAATAAAACAAATATCTGTTCGAAAACTTGCTGATGTAATTATCACACTGCTAATGAAAGCTATATTCGGCATAAAATAGATATAAAATTCTATAAATTCCGGAAAATGATAGTTGTGAAAAAGATTTAAACCTTCAAAACTAGAACACATTTTTTGGAGTGTGTAAAGCTAATAAGAGAATCAAAAAATAGAATGTGACAGATTGAAATCTCCCTGGGCCTCTCGCTCACTCTTTAAGCCGCATAAACGGTAAAATTGAAAGCTCTAAATTCGGTTTATTTCCCTTTTTTGTGATGTTTTTTTTTTCGGATCTACACTTGACCGACAAAGAGGGAGCGAGAGGGCACTAAGCCTCTGACCCACTCTGTCACTCTCGAGTGCTCCATCTCGCTCGCACTGCCTGTTGTTATTTTTAGTCGGCGGCTTATCAAAAGTTGTCTTTATTTTTAGCTTAGGCTACTTTAATATAAACGTACACATTCTTCATGTGCGTTTTACTGCGCGAATTTGTATTAATTTAATTCACTGCTCGACAAGCGTAAGAATCGCGTTTCTTTCCATCTGAACTCTCAGAATAAAGATACAGCTGGGGTCAAGATAATAGTAGTTAATTAAGGAGTTTTTACTTTTTTTTTAGATCATAAATTGTTTTTATAGTGTTTTCCTAAAGGAAACGAAATTTAATGAAAATTGGTAAAATCTCTTGTATGACCGTAACTACCATTTTGAACGCAGCTGTTGATGAAAAGAGGTGGAGGGTCAAGTGAGGGAGAGAGAGGGAGGTGGAGTCACCTGCTGCTTGTTTGTTGTTGTTTCGTTCTTGATGGGGAGCGGTTGTTGTTGTTTTTGGAGCATTGGGGCGTGCGTTTTGTTAGCGCGCCCTTTGTTGTTTTTGTTTTATTGTTGCTTGTACGCCCATTGTTACTACTATTATTGTTACTATTTTGATTGTTGTTAATGTTGTTGTTGCCATGGCAAAATCCAACTTTCAACTGCATTTTAGCCGATTGCAGTTTAATTTTGGAAAGTTTAGGCTTTCGGCCGTTTTTTCGTTTTTGCTCTTTTCTAATTACAAACTGATAGTTGGTTGAAAATCAATTTTTTTATCTACATATCTAAATACAATACAACATAATGGTAACTGAATAATGTTTCCATTCTTGCGTTTGGTTTATTATAATTGGATTATTTCTGTTGTCATTATCAAAGGAACCACCCACATCATTTTAGCTTTTATATTTCTGCTTTGCATTGTATCTTTTGTCATTTCCGCCAACCTTTATATTCTCAATTTTCATTGAATTCACCAACTTCTTGTCCAAGGCTGTTTTCAATTGTTTGCATTGCACAATGCACAATTGCAAATCAAATTTGCCGAAAAATGCCTCTCATTAATCGCAGTTATTAGAATCTATTCGTTGCATTACAAAACTAAAGGAATTTGTTGCAATTTGGCTTTTTGGATTTTTGGCGGACTTCGCAACTGCAATTTTGTCTGCCCCTGAGCGCGTTAATTGTTCATCTTTGTTCGGCTTTTGCTGAAACGCGGCACAAAATGCAGTTTTGCGCAGCCATTAGCGGAATGCCATAAAATTTTACTACCGCAGTGGCAGGGATGTATCTATCTATCTGTACGTAAATGGTGGATGTATCTGGTTTCTGGAAACGCAGCACTGCGCTGCTTAATTATTCCAAGCCGCAACCAAGTCAATAATTAACCGTAATACATTTAATTTTCATTTATTTAATTGCAGTGCTCTTTCTAGTCGCTCTTTCACTTTTTGTGTGGGCGTAGCTGAAATTAGAAAATGTGGTTCCGCTTGCGAATCATTTTGATTTTTCATTTCCATTTTACTTTGACAATATTCGACATTTCACTTTAGAAACCCAGTGCTTTTACTATAACTTGCGAAGAGTGTGGTATTTCCATGAGAAAACTTTTGAGAACTTTTCCCTGATTATCCAGACCATATTATAATTGTAAGTAATAGCCCTTAGCACATGTGGTTGCACTTGAAAATTTTCCCCCAACAATATGCGACCTTTTACTTTCATTTCTGGCCATGACAAAAACCGAAAGTTTCTGTGGTAACAAATGCAGCGCCTTAAAGGTCACCCGACGTGCGCTTCCCTAGCCAAATGTACTTCTTGACTTTCCGAGCTGGCTGGGGTTATCTTTCTCCTCCAAGAGCAACCTTCAAGTCGGGCTCACCCAACCACCCACGCTATCTTGGCTATTCCATTGCCAAGACAACGCCAAGGAGATGGCGAAGGTGGAGAAGGCGGAGAAGGTGCTGGTGGCCTTCTTCCGCGATTATGCCCTCCCGTTTTTATGACAAACAAAAATTTATGCGTTTTTGTTTTCTTGCTTACGCTTAATAAATCTCACTCTTGTGAGTTTTTCTGCTCCGCTTAATTACGGAATCTTCCTGTCGCCATCACCGGCTAACGAAAGTTTGAGGCGCCAGTGATTTATGTGTGCCGTCAACGTGGCGTATGAGTAATATTAAGGATATACGAAATGGAGATACAGCAGCAAGCGAAATGAAATGCCAAATGTCAGTAGTTCACTTTCATTGATTAATTCGATTGCTTTAAAATGTAAAGCCAATTTAGAAAGCATGCTTCCCTCACAGCACTTAAACGTATTAATTCGATCGATAAATCCGTAAATAGCATTTACAAAACGCGCGACTTTTCAACGTCAGCAAATGGAGATTCACTCCCCGCACCACCCGAGTGCAGACTACAGAATACTACGTAAAACTGTCGCCTCACCGAGTGTGTCTTCCTTCCGCTGGTATTTCCTTTCCCCTCGCTCACTTCCTGTGAGCTGTCAGCTCAATTGACTGACGAAAGCCCGCCGTGCCGCCCACTGAAATCCGCACACCCAACACCACACACCACCCACCACCCACCACCCACCGCCCACCTCTCAGCGATTGTAACGAATGTCAGGCTGCGTCAGTGGAATCCCCTTAGTAGTAGTACTTCCACTCAGAAAAATGTCCCTTATTATAAGGATTAATAAATGAACGCATTTGATTATGTAATTACACAATATTAAGATATTTCTTTAGAATATGCTGTATTTAAGATAGTTTAATATCAATTTGGTCACTATGTCTTACCAATTACTTTGAAATTCATGAAAGGAGTCCATTTTCTCCGTGTGTTGTCCCTCGACCTTTTGTTGTTTAGACTCTGCCTGTCAATAATACACAAAGCAGAGCTCAAGCCCTAACATCTATTAAGTAAACAAACAAAACAAATATGGGGACAGATAAATGTGCCATAAGCACTTGGGGCCCATCGACGACTCGGATTGACGGAGAAGGACATTGGGGCACGAAAGGATCGCCTGTGACAGGTGACAGTGCTCTGCGAATTCCGTTAACAGCCATTTTTGGCTGGCGTTTTTGGGTGCACTCATCCATGATTCGTGCACCAGCAGTCGACGACAATGAGTCCTTGTCAATGTGGCATCGAAAGATACGGCTGGCAAAGATACTTTTCAGCTTGGTTTGCTCTATGTGGCCTCGTCTTTTGTCCCACAGTGTGAATGATACAATTTTTGACAGCTCCTCCGCCTCGTCCTTACTGGGGAAAAAGGGAAATGCGGCTGGGCGGCCAAGGGTTGGTAATGAACTTTTCTTTGACAGCTGAGTGAATGAGGTTCGAGTAAACGGAATGGGATTACAAATTGATGGAAGTTGAAGCTGAGTGACGAGTGTTGAGTGTTGAGTGTTGAGGCCTCAAATAGGTGTAACATGACGAGATAATGGTTCTTGAAAGCAAATGCGATAACCGCATTTGAATTACCCAAGTCTCCTTGCTAAAAGCGCCATAAACTTTAACCCAAATACTACTATTATTTTTCGTTTAAAGCATTTCGGCTCTCGGGCACTTAGCCATAATTGAATTCCATACTTGCACTTCCTGCCGCCTGCATATTTTCACTGCCCTTCCAAAACTATTTGGCACACTAAGCCCCTGGGCCACCCACCTCCCCCGCAAGCCCCCATCCCCAAGCTGCGCCCCCAGTAAGTGCATTGCAAGCATAACTTTCATATTGCATTTCCCATTCCAACCCTCCGTCGGAACTTTGGCACAGTTGGCCAACTTTCAAGTCGATATGCGACATTGGACATCAAAAGCCCTCGCAGGCAGCTGATGATGAATCTAATGGTGGTTATTAAAGACGTTAAAATAACGTACCTAGAGCTTACTTCGGTTACTATTGTGATTTAAGGAAAATCTTCTAATTTAGTTTACTTTATATAACTTAAATGATTCCTCATAAATACGAAAGAAACCCTTAGTAACAGCAACTACCAGATAGGCATAAAAAACTCCAGAAAAGATAGTTACACATTTTCTTTTGGCCAATCGCTCACCTGCTTACCTACATTTTACCCGCATCTCTAAAGAGTGTTTTCCAAGACTTAACTTAATAGCAGTGTAAACCACGTTAACATCAATAACCATTGGCTTTCTCTCTTCTTTCTTGGGTGTTAATAAAAGCTCAATCAGATTGTCCATATATTTCCTATATCTCAACGGGGCGGCTATCTTTTTGCTGTTTTTGATTTGATTATTATGTCACGCCTTGTTAATTAGGCTTCAAGCAATCTCTTTCACTGCTCGGCAGCCACATCTTCATTTTGGATTGCATTCAAACTTCCACTCACAATTATTCAAGCATAATGAAACGAAGTTGCATTTGAAATTTGCATATTTTTCAGCTTTTTTTTCAGACGACGGGGTCTTTGTTTTTATTTTGTTTTACCATTTTCGAGCGTCTTCATTGCATAACAACTTTGATTTCGGATTTGTGTTTTTAACGCTTCGTAATTGGAACAATTTGCATATAAATTTAAGTTTATTGATCAATCAATTATGCCCGTGTCCGTTTATGGAAAAGTGTTCATTTCGCACTGTTTCCAATTGACTATCTCGAATGGCTTGATAGGCGCCTTAAATTTATGCGCGCTCGTGGGAAAATGCTGGTGGAAATGTTAAACAAACGAGAACTGGTTCACTCGCAGAAGCGCTCTTAACTTGGCCCAAAGGGAATCCGTCGCTTCACGATGACATCATCAGCGGGTTGGCTTCATCACAAGTCAATTATCGGGTTATTTAGCAGCAGCCTAATTCAATTTGCAAACAATCAAATTTGATTTTCGCGTTTCCGTGACCATTTTCCCAGGCCCGGCGACAATTGCTAAAGATTTGCTTGCATTCATGAATCATTTCCGAACGTTTTGCTATCTGCTCGTGCTTTGCACTCAATTTGCAATTCATTCACTTTTTTGTTGAGCTGATTAGCAACATTGTTTTGGCAATTAATTCACTCTTTAAATGTGGGCTTCATCACCTACGTGTATGTACATTCGATATATGTATAGCCTCCTTTTCCTAAGTGCAATGCATCGCCTAGTCATCACAAAATGCACTTTTCTCACTTCTGTCACCTTCAAGGGCCACGTAATTTGCAACGTGCATTGACGCCTGATATTTCAATTGGAAGCAACAAAAGACGGCTCGCGCTGGGGGAAAAACGCCCAGAAAAGCGAAAAATAAGAAGCATAAGGAAAGTATAACGAAAATGGTGATGGTAGTATAAACAAAGAAAATAAAAAATAAATGCGAATGCCCAGATGGGTAAATGTGTAAGGCAAACTTGACCCTAATACTGCGGAACGTTGCAAAAAATAAATATTGTGAGCCAACAAAGCGCCTTGTTAGATAAGAGCTTTAGTGTTTTCCGCACAGGTGGGCACACCAATTTCATGGATAAATAAACCGAACCAATAATGACATCACTACTTGTTCGCTTATCGCAATTTGCATGTCAAGTGGTTGGATGAAGAAAAGATTCTTTTATGGCGAAATTGAACAAGACAATCTCTCCTTGAACACACAACTAAATTCATAATTAATACGTCGCCCAAATCTTTGCCTTTAATGGCCAGCGGTTGGTCGCCATATATACATATATACATATGTATATATGTTAATTTCCTGCATTCTCCATGATTTATTATTTATTCAACACTTTGGCTTATGCAAAATCCATTTACAGCCGCCCACAAAATAGTTTAATCCCTAAACTTGCAAAAATACAAAAAAAAAATAACTCCAAATGAAAAAGTACCACAATTTATTTCCGGCGCCCACAGCAAAAACTGTTTACTCGTTCAACGCTGCCGCGGTTCGAAAAAGTCGAATAAATTTGCACGCTCAAAGGAAAAGTTGTGGTTCTTCTTGTCGGGTGTTTACTGTCGGCGGTTAGGTGTCAGTCCGTCAACGGATAACCACATGGCACCCACGTCATCCTCAGCATCATCTGTGGCCAAGAGTTATCAGCTCAGCGATTGCTTATCAATTGCAAATAGAAATGTACTCATGGGGATCCAAGGTCGCAGCCCAGCTCCAGCTGAGTTGAGTTCATTAGCAGGTTCTCTGAAAACGAAATCCGTGCAAAGGTAGTAATGCTAACTTGAATACTCGGACGAAATAAGCTGGGCTTAAAGCCATTTCATATACCAACTGCATCGCATTGAGTTCCTATTCATTTCATATACCAACTACATCGCATTGAGTTGCTATTCTAATGAACGCAATTATTGGTAGTAAAAACTGGCAATGCAGCGCAAATTAACACTAAGCTGCAATTCGCTAGAATTTCCCCCACGGATTTGCCCTGGATATCCTGTTGCCTGTTCTGGATAGCTTCTGCACTTGCCATGCGCCGCAAATTAAATATAATTTCATTGTGATTAAATGGCACTGCGCAATTATGCTATAACATTGTTGATCAAGTTATTTCTTTAGCAAGTTCAGTCTCGGGTTTTCTCTCGTTTCCCCTGGTTTTTTCTGCCCGGCTGGCTAATTTACTTTGCGAGTTGCCTGTCATGGCAACTGCATTTGGTGTCTCTGGCTTGTCGCTTTGTGTCGCTCCGAGTGCACTCTCCTCCATCCACGTATCCATGCATTACATGCACATTGTATGAACTGCAAACTCATTGCTCATTCTGGCGCTGCTTTAATCTTCTTGGCTAATTGCGCCAAAGTGCGAACAAGGCGGGCATTTGCAATGACAGCTTGGAAGGCGCTGCTCAGCCCGTTCAATCTGAATGATGGCAAAGTTGTTTTCCCGACGGCCAGCGAGTTCCGCGAGTTCCGTTCGATGGGTTGATTACTCGCACTTGTCCCGCGGCCATCTACCATGCTGCACTGCATCCCAGCCCTGACGGCGTGAAGTGTGCTATCAGAATCGCCCACCTGCGACCTTGTGCTCGCCCACTTTCCATTTGAAGCCACTACGCCCACACCCGCGACGGAAACAAACAGGCTCCTGGTGGGATTCACTGGGATCTGGTTGAACATGGAAAGAAAAACTAGTGAGTGTTTCAATAGAAAGATTTAAAGTAGTACTTAAAATGGAATGTATCCTATATATGTTATCTTAAAGTTCGAGTTTGAAAAATACCAAAAATATATTTAAGTACATCTGTTTAGGTATCTACATATATGTAGAATTGAAGTAACTTTTTCCCGCATTGCACGTGCATCCTGTCGTTGGTTTCATCTTGACGCCTTTTAAACCGGTTAAATGGGCGTGGCAGGTATTGACATGGTTTTCCTAGCTGCCGCCTACCTCGTCTGTGAGTAAAAGTAGGTTGCTGCGGTCAGGTGGCATCAGGTGTGCTGCTTGCAACTAATCCACTTTCATTGCTAAATAATGCGTTCTGTGGCTGCACCACTAAATGTTATTCACATTTTACATCCACCGCTATACCACTTCCCAGTGGCTGTCAAACTGCGAGTGGAAAAGTGGAAAAGTGGCAAAGTGGAAAGGGCGAAGCCAATGATGGATGCAAAGGTCGATAAACCAAAAAGCAAACACTTTTATGGTTTGTTTGGTCTCGTCTTTACTTGGCTTGCGTCCCGACTTCTTGGTGTTTATGTCAGTCCAGGGTATATACATATGTATGTATGAGGAAATTGGTAGACAAAAGGTCATAGTCAGCCGCAGCTTTATTTAATGACTTTATTAAATTGAAAATTATGGCATGAATTCCTCAGCATTTAAACATATTTTTTTTCCCAGTACCTGGGATTTGTCAGTTGACATCAGTTGAGTTATAGAACGGACCTCGTGTGATGCATTATTCAATTGCGCGAGTGCGTTTCGCAGGCGCATCAATCATACGCCACGTATGCTGCATATTAATAAAACCCAATTATTGGCATAAATCATGCGTCATGGGATGCGAAAAATCTCAACTGTCGCTCACATCACTCACATCACTCACACACTGAACTCGCTGGCGGGCGGAGTAATCTCGGAATTAATAATTAATTAATTAACTGGCCGCGTGCATGTACATTTCCCACTCTAATGGACCGCTTTTCTCGCCCCCCACCGCTCTCCACCCATCGTGTTTACATCATAAATGTTAAACAACAGTGCGAGATAGCAAGACGACAACAAAAGCAAGCACTGGCAAAAGGAAAACAACTTGCCGCTTTTGGCCATGACTCGGTTGCAGCGAGTTCAATACACACACCTAATACTATACAATTTCAATATTAAAAATTAAATTATATTTAATTTATTTAAATACGTTGGTTTTTGGACTCATATATTCACCTCATTGTTAACAAAATTCCAAAATTCCAAGAAGAGTGAGAACACTAGTATTTCCACCTCCGCTGTAGGAAAAAGTGTAAATACAATTTGTAGCGGGTGTAATGAATAAGTAAAAAATAGCTAGGAGTGCAAACTCATTGCGGAAATGAGCGCGCAAGAATATTGTGAGTGGGCAGACAGACGAGCCAGCGCAATCAGCGATCTAAACACACGGGAACGAATGGCTGCTTTCTACACATAATGATCTCGCTTAATAAATCAAGATGCAACCGATGCTGGGTGGCGCTTACTGGTTTCAATTTGTCAGTGGCTTAAGTGGCAGGAAGTTTTCGCAGCTTTCCACCGCTCTTTTGTCATAGAAAAAAAGACGCATAAATTGACACCCACAGCGGAAGTTTTTGTTTTTGTGTTAGTTTTTTTTTTTTTGTCGCCGAAAAGGCAAACTCAATTTGCTGGCGGGGCTGCGATGCGATATCTCCGTGGAATGGACGAGTGTGTATGAGGTCACGTCACTCCACGTTGACCCCAGAGCCACGTGCCTGAACTGCCAGATTGCGCATACGCCTAGTTTCGCCTTGGTTCGCCATCAAAATTGATATAATAATTGTGGGAATCCTATGCTTCAAAGGCAAGAGAGAGCGAGAGAGGAGAGGAGATGAGAGGAGAGGAGAGCGAACGAAGTTGCCCTCGCTTACATGCAAATATCGGGGTATAAGGGAGGTCAAAGTTCAAGCACAAAACCGCTTGACATTTGCCATAAGACACACACATACACACACGCGCGCGCAACGGCCCCTAAAAGAGGGAACAAAACAAAAAACTAACATAAATACTGCAAAATAAATGTTCCTGTCACACAGGTGGAAAAGCGAGCTTGCCAAAAGTAAAAGTTTTCTATGCTACTCAGGCACTCAGCCAAAATGCGTGTGATATATTTGTATTTGGTGTTAATTTATTCATGCTTAAGCTACAACACATTTCTGGCCTCTGAAAAACATATATTGCTTTCAATGTGAAATTATTCCCATGCACAAGGTAAAATGCCAACTTTTCGGTGGCTTTTTAGTGGTAATGTGTGCCTGTTTCGTTTTTGGAATATTAAGTATACGACAGGTTGGCCGCAAACAGGTTGCCACAATTCCAGTTGCCAGCTGAACCAACGCATCCTCCAAGCTGGGCTACGCCAATTATGGCACGCACTCATTAGTGTCCGCTCTTGCAGCCCGCTTAGCCCGCCACCCCCTTCCCCATGCCACGCCCCCTTTGCGCCCCCAAGTTGAGTTTACCGTTGGCCAACCTCATAAACCAGATAATACCTCTGCCGCAATTCTGTTGCTGTTGCTGGCTTTGGTTCTCCTGCCGTTTAATGAGCTTTGTTTCCAGTTGCTGCTATTTCAGCCATCATGTGGAGCACACGATGCCCACGTACCCCGATCCGATCCGATCCCTTCCTGCTGCTGTCTCTGGCTGTCTCTGGCCAAGTCCCCAGGTCTTCCCGATGCTTGAATTGGATTGCTGGTGTGGCATTGTGACATGCCCCGCCATCTGCAGTTGGTCCCGCAGCAATTCAGCATAGTGGCACAGTGTCACTTGGATGTGCTCCGTTTTAAGATCTGCTATTGCAGAAGTAATTAGAAATGTACCAGTATTTAATATTCAGCTACCGTTTAGTTATATCTTGGCCAACAAGCCATCATATTTTGTCATATATTTATATTATTTAAATTAGGAAATTGCACCGTGCTACGCTTTAGCCAACAGATCGATGCCTTTGCATTCTTTCAACACTTGCATCTCGGCCTTTGAGTTTCCAGCTTTTCCCCCGTCAATGTCCACTTTCGTGCCATCTCCGGCATCTTGGTTTTTCACGCCTTGTGGCGGCAGTTACCGTTGCAGCACGTTTTTCGTTTTGTTTTGGCTATTTTGTTTTGATTTCGCTGCTTCTACTCGGAGCTACCGAACACAGCGGCAGTCTGAGCACACAGATACAAATGCGCGGGGCACACAGATACTCACAAACACTCGCTCGCGTTTTGTTTTAATTCTTTTGCTTCGCCGAGTAAGAGATAAAGAACGAAAACGCAGCGCACACTGGCAGCCCCGAGTTCTAGATACTTTTGTCTAGCGTTCGCCGCTCAGTCGCAAAATCGTTTAGCGCCGAGACGGACGGCCAAGCCGTTGGGAAATTGTTCGAAACAAAATAAAAAAATACGGAAAAATCGCTGAAACAACAGCGAAGCGAAGACGGCACGTCGAGTGTCTCTTGTTGTAACGTTGACGCGAGTGAAAAGCGCTTTTCTATTTTCGCCTCAAGTGCAGCCTCCTCGCTGCTGCAAAACCCAAAAAAAAAATAAAATAAAACTGAAAAAAATCGAGAAAAAAAATCCCCAGCAACGTTTCGCTTTTACACAAAATAAACACTTGACGCGTTTGTCTTACTTTCTAAAATAAAATAAGAAAATCCGCAAGAAGATCTGAGAAAAGAAGCTAGACGACCGCGTTTTGGGGCGGGCCAATTTTAGCCAGGTTGACAAAATGCTGGCCCTCAAGGAGTGCCTCATACGGGAGGGTGTTCTCAATCTGGACAGCCCCGAAAAGTACCGGCCTTACCATCTACACGGCAGCAAAAGCAGCGGTGCCATGGATTTTCCCCGATATCGCAGTTAGTATCCATACATTCCGGACAGCATTACGCAGTTGATAGCGGGTATCTGTCAGATACGCCTTTTTGATACGTCTTTTATGCGGTATCTTTTGCGGGTGGCAGCTTGTAAATATAGTAGGAAGAATACCTTCTATTCCAAGTGCTATTTATAGGTAGAACGATCATTAGAGAACGAAAGATCTGAAAGATCGAATCTGTAAGATACACAGTGCGCTGGCCAGATATATTTGCACTTGTGAATGAGCAAATAAACTAAACTAACTAAATCTGTCGTCTGAATCATTCTCTAGCCCAGCTTCAACTAATTGAGATTTCAGTATATGCTGAAAACAGCAACAACAAAAATCCCCTAGATGATCCTATAGATATTATAATGTACATCTAAAGAAGTAAATGCATTGTCAACCAAAATGTATTAAAGATATCTTTCTATTACTCATTGCTCCTAATGATTGCTCATTATTTGTACTATTTTAAAGCGATCTTTTATATAAAAGTGCCCTATTTGTTATGGCAGCTTGTAGACTCTGCCCCGAAAGAATCGGTTTTCATTCCAATTAGCTATTTTTAAACACTGGCGTCGCACAGCCGAACAACAGTTGTCCAGCTATCTGTGGTATTTTCTATATAAATGCGCCTGTTTTTTCAGTGGATTATTGTTTAATAACTGTTAACGATTTGTATTGCCATTGTTTACCAACAAATTTCCGCTGGAGTATTGTTTTTCCTTAGTTTTGTCTTCTGCCCCAACCCGTCTTTGTCTAAAAACATAGTTTTTCTTTTTTCAAAGTTGGTGATAAAGCGAGACAAGTTACCCGAACCCGGACCCAGAAAGATTTTGTCATTTGTCTATGGTGTGCGCGGTGTTCCTTTGTCTTACGCTCGATTGTTGGTGTTGGTAGACTCGGCCAGCTTTTATTTCATTTCGATTGTCTTTGCATATTTCTCTCTCTAAGTCTTGTGATGTATGGCCATTTTATTTGATTGTAAAGGGCTTAAGTGCCAGTTCGATTCCCCAACCTGCTTATAAAGTTGTTCCAATCAGAGGTCATTTGTGTATAACGACCTGTTATCCAATCTCGGGCACAGAACGAACGAGAAAGATACTTTGGCCAAGCGGATTAGTGCCGATGGCTATCAATGGAGTAATTTACTTGGGGGAATTAATTTGTTATTTATGTAATCTACCTTAAATGATTGAAAGTGGTCCTAGGATGCGAGATTTATTACCGCACTATGAAATGTTATAAACGGCATGGATGATTGAGACTTAAAAAAACTAAATGATCTATAATACGCTTTTGATAAACGTTACTTATCATTTCATTTGGAGAGTGATGCATACTAAACCACCAGGGAATCACTATTACACATGACTTGGCCATAGCTTATCGGGGTACAAACAGCAGTTTTCCTCCAGTGTGAATTTCACCAGCTCACGAAAACTGAGTACTTATGGTTTCGATTACCAAGTTGAAGAAATGTAGAAATGTGTTGACTCAGGCTTTATTGAGGGTCACTCGCCCAGGGTCATCCTGGCTTAATATCCACTTCCATGCGCTCCAGCCCACGCTCAATAACTTTTCTTAACCCAATTTCCTGCTACGCTGCCACCCACATATCCATCCGCATCCATCGACGGCTTGGCTTGCCAGGCGCTCTTTTAACTGCTTTTGATTGCCAAACATGAAATTACACAATTTGAGGCTGCACTCGTCAAAAGTTTCCCAAGATTCTCCCCGGATGGGAAGCCCATCAAAACCGGGGCCACTTTATGACCGATGTCGATAGGGAGTTTTCCGGCTGTTGATAATTAAATGTGTGCTTATTGCATAAAAAAGTGAGGCACATCGGGTGGGGGCGGGCAGGAGTGGTGGGAGTGGTGGGAGTGCATTTGGTCGTGGGCAGCTTGCCCTTGCATTTAAAAATAATCCCAAAACGACGTTGCAACATTTCGCTGCCGGCCTCTTCTCTTTTTCTGTGGCAAGCAGCAAGCGGCAAACTGCAAACTGTAAACTGTAAACAACGAGACGGCAGCCACTTCTGTAAAATGCAGTTTTTTCCTCAATATTGATTCAACTTCTGCCTTTTTTCGTCCCTCCTTGTTTTTTTTTTCTTTGCGTTGCAGCCACACACGTATTTATAGACATTGGATGGCTTTTCTGAGTACATTTGCAAAAAGTAAACGATCTTTTACTTTAATTTCATTTGCAATACCCTCAATGTTATTAACGAATTTACTTGCGTTTAATTGATATCATTCAGGATGAAAATACGTATGAAATTCAAATTTAATTTGCACATTAGCTGGCTAATGTTCAAGCCTTATTTCTAGCAGTGCAGCTTTTTCTGGTCTGCCTCCGACTGGGATTGCCTTGACAATATGATATTTTTGCAGCAAGTTTAAGCCGTGCCCCTGCCCCTGCCCCTGCCCCCCTCTTATTAATTATGCAACCTGGGACTGCGGCACAAGACGCAAGAAGACAAGAGCCAATCGATCAATCAGTTGGCTGAGTTGGCTGCCACACACAGAAGCGTTTGGTAATTCAACGCAAAGAAGCCGCAAAAATGTTGACAGCATTTTGTTATTGCATCTGCGTTGTTTCTTTGTGTTGTTTAGATGTGTTGTGTTAGATGTGTAATTGTTATTGTGCCTGGAAGAGTTTTTGGTTACACGAACTCCCAGCTGTTTTTACTGCCCATAATAATTAGTCAAAGTTTCTTTGGCCGTAAGAAATCGCTTGCCAAAGCGATTTGCAAATCGCTTTTCTCGTATAACCCATAAGGCAACGTGCCAACGACTTGGTATATTTATTTTTTTGGTTTGAATTTGGATTTTGGCATGCAACCCATTCATATACATATGTACGTGTATGTTGGAGAATCCCACGCTGGCAACTTGCCTTGCAGGATTTTCATTTGCAATTTGTTTATGGCCAGATTTAGCCATTGCGTGAATGCATTCGGGAAATATAATATTTTGGTGAGCACAAAATGTTTTTAACCCACGTTTTTGATCCATTTTTCAACAGCGAAGCCCTATTGAGCTGCGTACATTCAACTTGCGGCCATTGTCATCCGGAATGCCAATTTTCGACTTGTTGTTTTTAAACATTTCACATCTTTGTGGCGTTTTGGCAAAACGAAAACCAAAGCGAATATTTGCTTTCAATTATTTCTGTTTCTTCCCGGAAAGGAAATTTTGCAGCGATAAGCGCGAGACGAGAGGTGTGCAAGTCTTGTGTTTATCTTTGAGTTCAATATTGTTTTATACACATTCTCCGCTTTACAGCCGGCGATAATGTTCTTAATTTCCCCATAAATTCTATATTTGTTTATGTCAAATGTCCACGAAACATCCTCCATACATTGTAACAAATACTTTCGATTCACTGAACTACACCACAAGGCATTTGCGATTCTTAGAAAATAGCTTAACACGTGCTCAGCTCCCACCAGATTTGTCGTCTTTATACGGTTTGCTATACAATTGCCAATTAAAATGTATTCCTGCACTTGACTTGGCACAGAAAAGTTTCTCAGGTGTTAAAAAATAGACGCGACCAGAAATCCCATGCGATTTTGTTGAAAAGAATTCAGACAGACATTCATTTGAACGCAAAACGAAAGAAAAACATTAAACTAATTAAGAGAACCCAAAAAGAATGGCGCTTAGCAACATGTTTCACTTTTTTAATTGGGCGTGGGATGTGACACGAAAGCAGGGGAAACATAGGGGTTAAACAAGCCCTTTAATTTCTGATTGGAATTAAAGAGGGCTTATTGGGCTTGGAAGGTTCAGGGGCATGTGAGTTGGCCGTTTATAGAGTTAAAACTATGACACAATCTCGCCCACACACGCCTGGGTTTCCCCTTCTAATTGAATAACAAACATTTGTGTGTAGTTTTTAGTTGAATGAAATTCTTGGTTTTATTCGGTTCTTTATTGATATGACTTCAGTTTACTTGAATAGAATAATTGCGAAATGTATTTAATTTTTGGAAAATATTATTATTGTTGACTTAATTGCAAGCCACGTTGTTTCAGTCGCAAACCGGCTTCTTTTTTGTATTTCTATTTATTTTTCGATCGACAAATTGACTTTTGCTTTGTGGCTGTTTGCTCTCATCGTCCGATAAGATATGCGATCTTACTACTATACTACTATTTGCGCTCTTGAGATGTGCTAACTGTTTCAATATTTGAATTTCACTAGGCATTCGTAATTGCTCGCCAAATATATTCCACAGATCACTCCCCACGCCCCACTCTCCCTATTTGCCTGTTAATTGTATTTGTATAATTTTTCCACATTTTTGACTGCCTGTCATAATAAATTAGGCACAAAAAATTCGCTGAGCTCTTGCATTTGTTCAGCATTTGGCCAAAAAGGCTGGTATTTTATTTGTGCACATTCGTGAAATTCCTTTTGGGCTCTTGGCATTTGAAATGTGCGCAGCAGCTGTCAAATAAGTGGTTTATCTGCAATAAGTTGCATTACTTTCTGTAACGAAATAGCCAAATTTTTCGCTTGAGTTCTATATACATACGTGTACTTATGACATTAATTAGGCCCTCGTGCGCCTTCCTCTTTTACCAATTTTTACCCCACACAGAGCAGAGAGCATAACTAATCGCTCATGCCGTGGCAGTTGTCGAATGAGATTTGCATTTACATCCACAGTCAGTGCCAAAAGTACGCGGCCAGCAAAAACTGCACTCATTGCCAGAGCAGAGCAGATGTTTGGCTATAAAAAGCAGGCGGGCAACCCTCACCTCACCTTGACATGGTTGTAGGTGTTTAGTGGGTTGAGGATGGGGATGGGGCTGAGGATGGGGCGGTCCAAGATGAGGGGCGTTCTGGGTTGGCTGTAGAGCATGCAATATATTAATCCGAGTGCTCAGGTGCAATTTAATTGCTGCCAAGATTTGCTTTTTTTACGCGCCAAGTGCGGTGCGGCAAAAGTGAATTAGAAAAGCAAACACACGGGTGGTAAAGGGGGGAAACTATGCACTCAAAAAAAAAAAGGAAAAATTAAAATGGGTAATACAATTAGTTATTCAATTTAAAAAATAGTAGAGAAGCCATCTAAAAAAATGCTATCTGAAAGACAATGAATGTAATAATTAAATTTTAAAATACCAAATATTTAATTCCCTTTTGCCAAGTGTAGTAATCCCCCCGTTGGGGGACATCTTGCCGCATTAAACGGAAATGCCATTGGGGGAATTGAGTTAACCTTACTTTTCATTTGGCCCACTCTCACTCACGGTTCCTTCTCCCCTCTCGTTCGCAGAAACCATTGCGGCCTCAAGTGACTTATCCACAGCACCTGCCACTGCCAAAACCAGCTGCCAGCCACCTGAGCCACTGAAACAGAAGCAACCGCAGCAAACGCAGACCACCAAGGACTCGAAGGATTCCAGTGCACAGAAGAGTGCTCCAGTCCAGTCGTATCGTGGTCAGCATCCGCACTTCCATCACCACACCACGCCCGCTTACTATACGGATCTCCAACTGAGGATACACACGCCGAACGCATCGGATGTGGGCGCCTTGAACGAGAACTATCGAAGTGTTTACAGTACGCCGAGCACCCAGCTGGTGGAGCAGCGATCGTTTCCGAAGAGCTCAACGGCCACAAAGGATCCACCGCTGCCCATTAGCAATCCGGCCAGGGGAACATTTTTTCGTGGCGACTCTGCGTCCAGCGACAGCCACTCAAGACTCCGCCGGAGTCAGCAGAGAACCGGCAGCGAGGGACGCTTCTTCAGATACTCTCAGGGATCTGCGAGCCCTACCAAAGGTGAACCTCCATTCGGCCACGAAGGTGGTGAGCAGCCACCCGTTGTCGCCAGTCACTCCCCCATCACATCCACCAGCACCACCACCATCAGTAGTTGTAATCCCGTAGATCAGGCTAGTCCACCACCACCAAACGTAGTTAATCCCAGCGGATCCGGTCGCAACAGCCGGCACAAGCAGCGTTTCCAGAGTCGATCTCGGCGAGCGGTGCGCGTGCGCAGTGAATCGCGTCCAATTAGCGCCCTCTACGACATAATATGCAAGGAGAAGAACCTGGAAAACAGCAGCAGCAGCAGCAGCAGCAGCAACGAGCAGGAAAAGAAGAGGGATCAGGAGCAGCCTAAGGCCACAACCGACAAGCTGGCGACCTTTTGGCCCCTGCACCATCACTACCTCAATCCCCCGATGAGCAGCGGCAACTCGGGCGGCAGTAGCGGCAATCCCAAGCAGCAGCAGCAGCAGCAGCAGCAACAGCAGCCGCAACAACAGCCAGAGCAGCTGGGACACCAGCAACACCTTGTGCTAGGAGCATCCAAGGAGTTGCCCGCGGGCAGCAGCAGCAGCAGCGATGAAGAGGGATCGTTGCGCACTCTGCACTCCAGCCGCAAGGTGACCAATCTGAATGCCAAGGCCACCTCTCTGCCACCCGAGGAAGGACTCTCGGGTGATGTCGCCCTTGAGTCGTCCTCCAACCGACTGAATCTGCGACTGGCCAGGAGCCTGGAGCCCTCAGTCCGTAATATCACTGCGTCCGCTTCCCAGGAAGTACAGAGCTACGATGCTGGGGAGCCTGTGAATACCAATCGATTGTATGTGGAACCCCCCAAGATAGCACTATCTGTCATCAGAAACAAGCTCGTCGATCACGACCTGGAGATCGAGGAGTGCGACAGCACCACCGAGTTGGGTCAGGAGGATGTCTACGATACCCTGGAACGCTGGAGTCAGGGACTCTGCGCGGAGCCGCAGCTATTGAACGGCGCGAATGGCCACCATCAATCTGATCCCGAAGACGACCATCAAACCGATCACCAGCATGCACATCAATCATTGCCAGTAGAACCCAAGTCTCATCACCATCAGCCCCACCAGGCCACCAATGCGCGCAGGTAAGCCCGAGAGACCCCATCCCCGCATGGTATCCATATCCCCGAAAACATCACTAGACCCTAAATGTATCTATATGTTGCGGTGGCAATTACGCGCATAATTAGTTTCCTTTCCGCCAGTCGTTGGCCAAGGAAAGGTTGTCCTGATTACGCGCAGGTGTTGGGTGTCCAACTCCCCCCATGTTTAGTTATTCCAAGCCGGTTAATTACGCTTCGATGAACAGCGGCGGTTAGAAAAATAGCAATTTACTGGAGTATCTACTCAGGTGAATCAGTAGTACTTAAACACACATTATTCTTAGCAGTTTTGTGTTCACCAGAAGTTGTATTTCTAAATTGATTCAACGAATTACCACATCAAAGTAAGATTTTTTTATGCCACAGTGTTTTCTTTACGTGCTAGTTGTTTGACCGCCACTGTGATTGTGTGTGCTTTGATTGGAATTACTCGAGGGTCATCAAGCTGATTACCGTTGGGGGTGAAAGCGATTTGTTCTCGGAAGTTGTGGCTGATTAAGCAGCAAATGTAATGCGATTTTGGTTGTGTCTATAATGTTATTAAAGCGGCGACTTAGTTCGAAGCCAAACTCTCTCCACTTCTGCGGGTCTAATCCGTTTTAAGGCTGTACCGGTACGGCCATAATCCTTGGCGCACAATCAAAACAAATTGCATGCATTGTGGGCCACCTTTTTCTTGCTGAGATCCATATGCCATCTTCACCCATATTGTTCGACATCACGTTATACAATGCGACTTGGCGGCCCTCTTTAAGCCGGGCCCCCAAACAAATCGAGATTCACAGAGAGGCAGGGGGCTTGTTAACAAACGAAATCCATGTATTGTTCGCC
The DNA here is from genome assembly GCA_005876975.1 of Drosophila orena. Classification (NCBI taxonomy): domain Eukaryota; kingdom Metazoa; phylum Arthropoda; class Insecta; order Diptera; family Drosophilidae; genus Drosophila; species Drosophila orena. The sequence goes on along the minus strand of VCKV01000006.1, from coordinate 12,405,227 downwards.
TCTTTTCCGTCGGCTGTTACGTGGTCCATTGTCTTGGGGTTGAGATTGGGATTGGGATTGGGAATGGTCTTTGGGCTTCGGCTTGGGATCGTATCGCAGCGGCGACATCTTCGACAATCGCGTCAGTGCGTGGAGTGCAATTTGCAGCGGCAGCCGGTGTTTGGTTCCATCAATTATAATGTGATATTTCATAGCGAATGGCACATTGACGCTGTTGTTGCTGTCTCCGAAAATGACCCCCAACCTCGGACCCACCACCTCCACCTCCATCTCCTCCGTCTCCTTGGATCCCCCGAAAGAAATCCGGCGTAGAAAGCACCTGTTTTACAGCCAAACCCGAAACTAGCGACAAGTTTTTCCAATGGGCTTTCGCTACAAAAATGCCTCATAAAAAACACGCGCGCAGCATTAAAGAGATGAAGATTGGGGAAGAGCCAAAGAGCCAAAGAGACAATTTTCTAAAAATGCATTCAATGTAGAATCTCGACGAGGAAAAATTTGAATGCACAGCAATTAAGTGTGGAATTTATCTGGGGCCCCGTTTGGGCCGTTTGCGGTGTCAACACCGTCATCCGATCACCTGCTGCGTCTGCTTGGGTATCCATTTAATGGCCAGCCAGTTGTTGGCCAGATTGCCAGCTAGCCTGGCCCAGATCGCCGATGGTCTAGTCCTGGTTTCGCTTTCATCGCAGCTGTGGCGACTCCCAAAAAAATACAAAGACGTGGATGAAAACAGCAGCATCCACGAACTGGTTATTATCACTTTTCCTTTTTCCCCTGAGATTTTCCAACGGGTTGGAAAGTTCTCGGCCATCCAGTAGCTGATACGTCATATGTGTCTCTAGCAATTTATACAATTTATGGAAATTTCCATTTGACGGACGGGCAAAGTCAAGCATCAAGAATATAAAACTGAGCGCAAGGCAGACGAAGATCGTAATGATGATCACAGCGGAGATTGAAGGCCCGGGGAATACCCTTGAAAAAGCGGTTCTAAGAAGTCCAACCCAAATGTTGATTGCTGAAATTGCTGTATCTAAATCTCGAAAGCAATTAAATTCAACCCAATTCCTTTCTGTTAAACTGATTATTCTATGATTTTATTTTGTACTTCCTACTTCCACTTTTTAAGTGTCTGACTATTTTTCTTCTTTCGCGTTTAATTAAACAATAAAATACTTAGACATTCTAATGAAGCAGACATCCTAAGCCCCTTGATGGCTAAATGAATTTCCTTAAATCTAATGTTTCTCAATGAAACTACCCAGTTTTCATTTCAATTATCGTTGGTTTTCCTCCTGCAACTATTATCCTAAAGTCAGACATATTATTTTTCTTTGGGTTAATCCCTTAACCTACTTTCGCGAGCCCAGCATATCACTCCCTCGGGAAATTTTCCCGTGTTGACGATCGATATAATCATGCCCTACCTCTACCTCTCTACAAGGACGGACTGCAAGATATTGTAACTGCGATATTGTATCTGTGACTGCCAGGCACGAGACATCATAAGGTACACAAAGCAAAGAGAGTGACATTGATGCGTCGCGACATTTAAATGTGCAGCCTGTCTACCTGACCAAAAACCGATGGAAACACAAGCAAACTCACAGATAGGCATACTAACAATCTGACGGACAAAGCGGACAGCTAGACGAAGTCTTGCGCTTGATTGAATGTCTGCGACAAGCTGCAAAATTCTTCACTCGCTCGCTAAACAGATATGGGCGAAAGATGCATTGTCAGCCGAGGATGAGGAAGTGGCTCAGCTAAATGTGGATATCATTTACGGGCTTTGAGATACTTTGCTCGAGATACTTCGCTTGAGATACTCTTAGCGAGCTACCTGCGCACTGCCTTTTGCGCATGCGTGCAATAGTCACACCAATCCATAACAATAACAGACTTGTTACGCTTTGTTCTTTGACGGTCGGGAGATAGAGTCACGGCTTGTATATGCACGAGTATATACAGATATATCTTGTATCTGACAAATACCGCTGCTACCTGGCGCAAATGTGCGAATTTCGCAGCGCTCTCTTTTCGCTTTTGAGTGATTTCGCTGCCTCGGCGGAGTGACTTTGTTGCTGTTCTCTGTGTATCTGCAAGATACCAAGCGGCAAAACCCAAAAAAAAAGAAAAAACAACAACCAAAACCAACAAAAACAAATAACTGACAAAAAAGCAGCTCCGTGGGTTTCCACTGTGTTTGCTGGGCGAGCCGGCGGCAGTTGCCGAGCGTGTTTGCTGCCGTCTAGCCGTGCCGCATTTAGCGGAACTCTCGAGAGTTGTATCTTTGTATCTGCGATCTGTCGGATGGATATCTCGTTTCGCAGCGACTGTATTTTGTTTCGCTGTTCTGATACTTCTGATACTTCTGCTGCAGCGTCGCGTGTTTATTTCCGTGTAACTAAATTAGTTTAGAAACCGCTTATGTGGGGAGTTTGAGCCAGCAAATATAATCAAGTAATCCAATCGCCTCCGCAGATTCATAACGCGCACCACGCGTTCCGCCAGTCGCCAGAGTTCCGCCGGACACTCCCCGCCTCCGCCGCTGCATCGCAGTGACGACTCCTCCAGCAGCTCACCCTCACCCAGCCGCAGGCGGAACAAGCCAGGTGGTGCTCCTGCCGCCACCGATCCACCATCCTCGTCGGCGAACGGGAATAGCTCCGCCTATGAGACGGCAGCCACCACTGTGATGACCCAAGACCAGCAGCGACATCCTCCAGTTGAAGTTCCTAAGGCTCTAGCCCTCGAGCCACCGCAGCCAGAAGACATCGTCCCGGGCTCCTGCCCCACTGCATCTGCCCACTCAGGTGAGTCCTTCAGTCCCAAATCCCTATCTGTGTTTCGTTGTTGCTTGCGTGACGTCTCTGTGTTGCCTGTTTGTGTTTCGAGTTACAGTTCGTCCATGAGCGTTGTGAATGTCCCTACTGATCCTGCCTACTGCTCCTTTGCTTTCCAAACTGCAGTTTCCCATTTAAGGTCTTTACAAAGTTCTTTATTACCCTTGGGAACTCTTTAAAACTCTGCTTCCCGCTTACTTCACGCATCCTGTTTAAATTTCATTGTTAGGGAGCGAATCCCATTTATCTTTTATCCATATAGACCTCTTTTAGCGCTATTTACTTGAGATATTAATATCAAATTACCCTTTTGCCCCACATTTATCATTAAAATGTTGTAGATCAACACCAATCAAATTGTAGTTACTGTTCTTAATTACTGTTCGGATAGGTATGGGTTAATTACACAGTTCAGTAGATCATAAAATTAGCTCACGCATTGGGTCTATGCTATGATATTTAAGCCTTTCATCAGTCTTAGCCATTCATTTTTCGAGCTGATTCATTAGTAATTGGATTGAAATTATAAAACCCTATATTAATGTTTACCTTAGGCGATCCTTTAACGCTGAACCCTCAGTCAGAACTATCTCTAATATCGAAATCTATACAAATTATATCTTCTGCTCTGCTGGCTATTTCCCTTGATCGTTTTCTGATCTCACACTTTAATCTGCCTTCGCTTACCCCACTTTGCGAACATTACAAATTCATTAATTCTTTGGGGAAACTTTCCCAACCAAAGTTCGGTAATTAGCCCGCCCCATGCCGATTCAGCCCTGAACCGTGGGCCTGTCAACGTTTTTTGCGAATTAGCCGAGAAATAAAGCCAAACTCCATCATCGGAAGAGGCGAGTCGCCGCGTTTCTTCGTCTCCGTCTCTGTTTCTTTTGCTTAAAACACTTAAAAGCAATTTAAACTAAATTAGATTTTTGTCGGCTTGCCAATCAAGCGAAAACGTTTTCTAGACAAATGTTAATTTGGCTCATGAGACCTTCGGTCAAAACATTTAAATCAAATTGCAATTGAGCAACGCGATTCAAGTCGATTAAATTCCAAAATGTTTTGACTGCCGAGGTTTCTCGGTTGTCAGAAAAGTCTAACAGGCCGAATTATATTATATAAGATAATTTGCGCAATTTTTATACGCATTATGACTGCCGTGTTTCCCAAGAAATGTTTTTGCAAACTCCTCCTCGTCGTACAAATGAATAAAATTGTTTGTCATTTGATAAAATCGATGGCCAGACTTCATGCAACTTAGGCAAATGAAAGATGCCATAAAATTGCTAATAGACCCCCAACCAAAACGCAACCAGGCCGCTCTTTGACGAAAGCTGTGCCCAATTTTTACTTTATTTATCAATGAATGGATCGGTTCGGATGGGATCGGATCGGAATGGATCGGATCGAAACCGGGTTTATTATCAATGGCTGGCCAAGGGTTTCATAAATTTTTGACAGTCGTCTCTGTATCTCTGGCATAACGGACCTCGGGCTTTTGAGAAAGTCCGCCCGAAGATCGTTGCCATAGATCTGCATATCGGACGGTTATGGGAAGTTTCCGTTTAATAGGAAAGATTTAGTAAGCATTTGCGGCCACACAGAACGCGCAGCTGCCAAAAAACCAATAAACAACTATGATGGCAATGATGATCGCGATGATGATGACGATGATGGCGATGTTCGATCAGCCGTATCGATTTCGTTTCAATTGTTTTCGGCCTTTGTTTTGCCACTGCGCATATTGATTTCAATATTTACCAATTTGGCAAGTTTTGATTCACTTTATGTGGAATTAATTTGATTTTCGCGAGCTGTCTAGAGAGGGCCAACGATCGCCCAGCAAAGTTTGGAGCGTTCACTGATCTTTGGCAGGCAGCAGAAGGCAATGAACGGGCGGAACCCGGAGATGCTGGCAGATGATTTGCCGAAATATGTTTTCTTCGCCCATTTCTTTTGGCCCGTCTTCTGGCGGGATTATGAAATATTTTGGGTTTTACATAAGCCACCACTTTGTTTGTGGGGGGCAAAACATCAAAGTTCAAATGGATTACAGTGCTTCAAGCTGTTTTGTCTGCAGAGAATCTGAATCTATTAGGAAATCACAGAAGGTCTTCCAAAGATACACTATAAAGTGGAGGCCCAAACTTGAAATAATACTTTTTTATGATATTTTCGATTGGAAACCATTACACAAAGTTCCCACACTCACCTCTTCAGCGAGTCATAAATTCTGGTTTATTAGTGAGCGAAATCTAATCGCTAGACGATAATCTAATCGCTGGCTCTGTCAGTTTAATGTCCAATAAAGTCCACAAAGTTAATACATCATCGTTAAATAGAGACCTAATGACCCCAGATCGGCTCGAAAACTTTCGTTTTGTGCCTAATGCATTTCTTTTGTCCCAGAGACTTTCGCAACTACTTCGTGTTTGTCACCATGCCACAGCACACCAATCAATCTTTGCCAGCTAGCCATTAGATTGGAGCTGAGTTTTTCCCCCCAGACACCCATATTTGCATTATGCAATCCAAAACAACACCAACACCAGCAACAGCAACAGCAGCAACCACAACAAGCAGCAATCATAAGCTTTAATGTCTCACTAAAACAACAAACTCCACGCATTTTACCCTCCTAAAAAAATACAAAAATACATCAAAATGCTACAGCAGCCAGCCAAAGTCGAGGAAAAGCTGGCAAATGCAGTATTAATTGCACCTACAGCCACAGCCACAGCACCAACAACAACTGCAACGCGCGGCAACGCAACAGCAACAACAGCAACAACACCAGCAGCAACAGCAGCAAAAGCACTTGCAACAACAATAGCAAACAGCAACACGCCACGCCCATGCCGCCCCTAGCCAATGCCAACAAAGCTCCGTTAATTGTGCTTAAGACAGCCGCATCTGCAGCAGCAGCATCCATTGCCGCAGCAGCAACAGCAGCCACATCCGCCGGCACAGCAGCAACATCTGCTGCAGGTTCGCCCATCAAGCGTCGCAAGAATCCGCTGTCGCCGCTGCTCCTTGGCAGCCAGTGCCAGTCCACCATTGCGCCTCCACAGGCCATTGCCAGTCCGCTCCTGAGCGGCGGCAGCTGCTCCTCCTCGACCACCTCGCCCCAAACCTCGCCAGCGGTTCGCACCACCAAGGCGAGTCGTCTGCGCGCCGCCGCGCTTGGTGAGTCTCCTCCTCCTCCCAGTCCATCTTCATCCCCGACTTGGTGGAGGTCATCGGGTTTTCCATCTGTCCGAATCCATTACCCCTAACCAAATCCTAACCACTGTAGTTTGTTTCGTGTGCATTTTTGTTTTCTGGTAACACACAAACTTTCTCATGCAACCAGACTTAAATAATCAAAGGATCTCAAGATTTCATTTTATTTATAACAATATCAGATTTCAATACATCTTATAACAACTGTGGGTTCAAAAACAATCACTCAAAAGTTTCTTAAAATTCCTAATCGTACTTGTAGAGAATGGTTGTACGTTTCTCTCTGTGTTGCCACGCCTGCAAATGCATAATTTCATCATCCTCAATATCGTGTGCGTTTCCCTTTTCTCTAACCCAACCCGCAGATAAGAAGAAGGAAGAGGAGCAGCGCCAGCGCTACAGCTCGCCCGTATCGCCAAGAGCCACCAGCAACGGAGGAGCTCAACCACATCCACATCGTCGTCTAAGCAGCTCGGAGCTGTCGCCGAAGTCGCCAGGTGCCAGTGGATTCACCTCGGAGCCAGTCGCCTCAGCCACCGCCAACAGAGTCCCGGCGAGATCTGCCTCCCATCCTGTGGACACACCGCCCACACAACGGCGATTGCCTTTGGTGGCCGTGGGTTCGGACATCTCCATGAAGCAGAGTCTCAGTGAACTGCACTTCACGGGCGGAGCAATCAGTCCGCCCAAGGCTACGGCGGAATGCACTCTTAGGATGCGACCACGTAGCTCCACGTTGAGCACCGAGAACACGGAGAATGGCCGACGTGACCACTTGGCTAATCTGCAACTAAGTCCAGTGCAAAAGCAAAAGCGAACGGTGAGGCAAATTTCCACTTTTAATAAGGTAAACCACAGTGGACGTTAAAGAGTTAGGTTACAAACCGAACCTTCCACAGTGGTTTATCTGCTTAAAGTTAATTCTCGTCAACTGCTCATTAATCAATCTATACTTTGCAGCCCGAAGTATCGCCACGTCGTTTGGGAGATCGCGACAAGTCGGCCAAACGGAAATCGAATTTGAATCGTTCGTTGACCGAGGAAGCCACCAAGGATGGCGGTAAGTTGGCAACAGCAACGGATGCACTGCAGCAAACAGCAAACCGAATGGGATGTGATCAGCAGGGCACCAAATTCGGAACGCCTTCAAGCTTGAATAGGCATTCCAATGAGGCCGCAGCAAAGAGGGAGAGAAGATCTCACTATGATTCATTCGATCGCCGGGCGTCATGTGGCTACCAACGTCGCAGAAAAACACATATTTTAAATACCACTTTCAACATTTTCATTTAAATCATTTTGTGCTGCGTCAAGAAAGCTTCTTCACTGAAAGCACTTGTGTAAAATATGTTAAAATCCAAGCTGTGCCGAGTCCCTATCTATTGTTATGCACGTGTTATGTCCAGAATCTGCTTCTTTTGCTAATAAGTTGCAATGAGTGGTCACTAATTCCTGATCTTCTCTTGCAGATGAGGTTGCCTCCGCGACCCGCCGACGCCGACGTCGTGAACTGGGAATGGCTCGTCCCCTGGTGCCAGGCGATGATGAAGCATTGAGAGATTTGCTAACGCCGCAGAAGAGTTCCTGCAGCGAGTCAACCCACTCCATATCCGAACCCCTTCTGAAGTTTGTACCAGCCGTTCGTCATCCGGAGGTCCCAGTACGCACCATGACTGCTGTGCTGCCTGCACCACGACCTTTGCATGCCCCTGTGGCACGCAACGTCTCCCAGAAGTTCAATGAAAGGACCAAAACCGATCTGGCAGAGATCAAGAAGATTGCCGAGCAATCGGATGCGTTGCAGCAACAGCCATCGGTGGATGATAACCAGAAGATGTCGGCCATAATGCGCAGGAAGAGCACGGATGAGGGTGGAGCCGCTTTGGGGGCAACGAACCAGAATTCACCACCTGCCCCAAACCAAATTGTGTCCATACTGAAGAAGAAGGAGCATGGACTGGGCGAGTGCAACTCCAGTGCTTCGAGCAATCCCTCGCCGGTAACCTTCTCTTCCAGCGTGGTGGATCATCCGTTGGCTGGAGCTGGTCGGTGCAAACGGCAGGGAATACTGAAAAAGAGATCGAGTCTAGATGAATCGCGCTACTACTCCCGGTCCCATTCACCCGACGAACGAAGTATTTTAATTAAATCGGCCAGGAGGAATTCTCTGGAGGAAGCGGGCACTGGACTGAGTCCGGCGCAGGCCCATGGAATTCTGAAGCAGAGCAGCTACGACAGCAGCAAGAGCGATGGTTGCCCCTCGGCCACGGAGAGCCAGCCACACAGCATCCTAAAGAAGAAGGACTCGCTATCCACACCCTCGGATGGAGGATGCCACAAGCATGTTTCTATTTCGCAAGCTGTCACCTTGGCAGCAGCGGAACTGGCTGCCCATGATGGCATCACCTTCGATGATGGTGAGGAGCATGAGATACGACCCATCCTAAAGCAGGAGAGCACCTCCAGCGAGGAGGCTGTGCGTCCGCCAAAGCCCATACTCAAAAAGAAGTCCTTTGGCGAGGCGGATGAACATGAAATACGTCCCATACTGAAGAGCTCTCGTAAAAGCAGTCGAGAGGAGTTCGATTTGAGTGGCTTTGAAAACGAGGCCAGTGATTCCCTATCGTCAATCCTAAAGACAGACTCGCCGTCCAAGCGTCGGTCGCTCGGTTCCGCATTGCATGACTTGGATGCGTCCAACACGTCTCCGAGCCTGCTAAAGAGGCGTACCCGTTCGCTGGAACGCCAAGATGTCCAGCCTGGTATGAATTTGGCAGCTGCACTGGATGCCATCGCCAACTCGCAGGCTGCTCCCAGCACACCAGTGGACTTCGTGACCACGCCATCAAGCATATCGGTGGCGGAGCGGATTAAGCGCATGGAGATGCTGTCAACGCCCACTTCCCGTGCGGCGGGTGGGGCCAACAGCAGCTGGGAATCGCCACTGCAGGCATCGTCGTCGGACCATGGAGGACCCACCACCCCTAGGGTGCTCAAGCCAAGTGTGCTGCGCAGGGATTTGCAGAGGGAGCGGTACAAAACGCAGCCCGTGACCAACGAGGAGATGAGCTTGTAAGTCAAAAATAATTGCTACTTCTCCGTTTTTGCATTACAGTTTATGAAACCCTTAGAAATGTGGATGAAATGAAAACTTCATGAATATCCTTGTCGGAGCAGTATTTTTCAGAATTTCCATTCCAATTGCCACATTCGCGTTCACAAATTGCGCATACGTCGTGTGGCCCGTCAAGCTGTCAACTAATTCTGCAGCGAACGCCAGTTCACGCTTCGATGGTCCCAAGAATTCCAGCCCCCGAATCCGCATCCGAATCCGAATCTGAATCCGTATCCGTATCTGTGTTTGCATGGAGCAATATTTGTCTATATACTCGCATTCATTGCTATTTTTGGTCCGCCGAGCACATTTCTGACTGGCACTTGGCCGAGCCTATAAATATTTATACCATCATGGTGCCCACAACCCCTCACTGCCTCACTGCCTCACTGTCAACTGGAAAATGTACCAGTTGTTTGGCCATTCATGCGCCATAGCCGACATTATAATCCAGTCATGATCGGCTTAATTAACTTTACTGTGGACATACTCCGCTAACCACGTAAGCATCGTAAAACCAGCCGATTCTGATGGAAACTTCATCACATTTCGCCAGCAGATATTTGGGCAATAGTTTAATTGCTTTCCCATTGCCCCGCATCCGAATGTCAACAAGTTTTGTTGGCGAAAAAGCCAATGAAATCCTCCATGGCTGCTGACCTGACCTCAATTCGATTCGCTGTCATATCATTCACTTTTCTTTGCCGCCTCCTATTTTTATTGGCCCGACTGGCTGTCACTTAAGCAGCTTATTGCTTGCCTAATTACCTGCGCCACCATTGAGGCCAACAAGAACTCGGGAGTGCGCGAAATACAAATAAAGGTTAGTAATGGCCAGCGATTATGGAAGGTCGATTGGATTCGCGAGCTTTGAAGAGGGCATCCATAGAAATATGTTCATACGTGTATGTGCGGCTGGCAAAGAGGTAGAAAATATGGCGATGATTTATGTACCTTGTATTCCTAGTCATTGATTAGTTTTCGGTGTATTTCGTTGGTGAAACCAAAATGAGATAGGAGGTAGGAACAACCATCAACTACTAGCACACCATCATTCCCAGACAATTAGCTCATTCCAACTTGTTGGCCACGATTCCCACCTGAAGTGGGTAATTTCTGCGAATTGCGGATTGGCCAATGTCGCGCTCGTAAACCCAGTTTCTTTGCTAAAAGCATTTTAGAATTTCGACTAGAAGATAGAGTGGCACCTCTTCCACTACCACTACCACTTCCACTTCCATCTGCAGCGCCCCAAAGTTGCCAGTTCTTGTTTAACTGTGTTTTTATGTCAGCATTTTATGGGTTTGTTGGCGAGTGAGTGTTTTGCTGTTATTATTATATTGTTGGTTTTGTTGGTTTTGTTTTTTCGGGGCGCTTTTTTGTTCAACTCGGGCACTCCCTTCCCTCAAATCAGCAACAATACAGAAAAATCAACCAACAATAACAGTATAAGCCAGGTTGTTCTGGAAGGCTTTTGTTTTCTTTCACACTCTCGCTGGCTGTCACATTTGCATTCAGCGAACGGTATTGTCAATATCTTTTGCACTTTTGCCGACGCTTCGTGCCGTGAAATTTATGCTGCCCATATTCGCCAGTTGCATTCAGTAGCTTGCAGCGGGCGAACGCGCTCAGATACAGATACTTTCGTATCTTCTATCTGGAATTTCCGTGACTGAACCTTTGCGCGAGGAGGATTTCCCGGAAGGGCGACTGTCGTCCCATGTTGTTGCTGCAGCGACGTCAGAGCGAAAAAATGTTTGAGGCGTATATCAGAAAACGGTAACAAGCAAACCACCGAAAATCAATCTCAAAAAACGTCAACACAAAAGCGAAAAAAATCGAACCATAATATCGAGAGAGATTGAGATAGGAAAAAGCGCACGCTGCCATGTGTTGGCCGATTAAATCGATACAGCTCATATATGTCCAATTCAAAGTTATGCTGTATCTTTTCTAATCTCCCGATAAGATAGCCAACACAAAATGAACAGTTAGTCAGCCAGAAACGAGACTTTGCCTTTCGGTTTTATGGCCAAAAAGAATCACTTTAATAGCCCAATCGTAAATATGTCAAAATACCAACTTTGCGTAGAGATCTATGCCGGTTTCGTATGGGGAAATAATTATTTTATGTGCCCATTGAGAAATAGTCTGCATGTCTGCATTTTCTATAAATAAATCATGTATGTCACACCTCAGTCGGTCCATTCACATATTGTTAAGTAGGCATACAGAATGGGGCAGGCCAAAAATAATGCACTTTTAAGTTGCATTCAACAGCACAGGTTTTTATGCTTAGGCATTTTTAAAGACGAGTATTAATCATATTTGAATGATTCCCCAGTTGGGATTTTTTATGGAAGCTGTATTATTTTTGAAAATGCCATTTCGTTTGCTCTTTGCCTTTCGGAAAATTTCTCTTTCCCCAAATGAAAGAGGCACGGAAAATGCAGCGCAAAAGAAAAGCCAACGAAGACATTTCCCAGACAAACGGCGGAAAAGAAGGGAAATACCATACCAAAATAAATATAAAGCACGGGCAATAAAAAAAGGCAAGAAAATAAAGCTGAAAATAATTTAAATTTGCCGACAGCGACGTCGACTGCGGCAGAGCACCACCGCACCACCGAACCACTCAGCGCACCCCACCGCACCACCCACTTTCCTCTGCCGACGTTCTCTGCTCTTCTGCTCGGCGTTTTGTTTGTACAATTTTTGCGCTCAGTTGCTCGCGATCGCTTTTTCAATTTTCACGTATCCGAGACAGCGCTGAAATATACTCGTAAACTATATATTTTACGCAAAGAACTCGAATCCGAGCAACGGAAGAATATAGATTCTCCACCTCATAGATGGGAAAACAAACAGTGAATAGTGTGTGCAGAGGAAATCGAAACTAACTGATAAATTTATCATCCAAATCGCTGCGCGCTCCTCGGTCGTTCGGTCTTCGCGTTATCAGACCCAGCAGAACCAGATAGTATATTCTCTATATGTGTGCTTGCTTAGTGGAAGGAAAACCACGTTCCCTTCGAAAATTCTTGGCCAGTTGCCGGTAGACGGGCTCGCATACCGCGTGTGAATTCGAAAAGGTAGTAAATAAAATGGGTTTTATTTCTTTTTTGGGAAAATCCACGGAAAATCAGTGAAATGTAGCACGAATCGCCAGTTTTCTCGCCCAGCTCTCGAAATGTATTTATTTCGTAATGCGCTAAAAATAAGTTCCATGAAAGTGTGCAGTTGTGCAGCCAAATGAAAATTCCAACATTCGAGTGCTACAAATTGCCAAATTGGCAAAATATATATTTCAATTGTATATTGTTGAGCAGCAATGCTAGTTTCTGCATAAATTTGCGTGTTAAATGTGTGTTTTTTGCCCGTGAAATAATCCGCCAAATGGCTTTTGGGGGTTTGTGTATCCGCTAAGTTGGCCAAATCGAGAGCTGTTTTTTATAAATTTTTGTACCAAATAGCGCCCGCTGCTCTTCGATTAGATCACTCGAAACCTACAATCGTATATTTCGTATAATTCTCGCAACTGTTGCCACAAATCATTATTTTTGTGCCTCGAAATGTTTGAAATTGAAACGAGGGAATTCTCACGGACTCTTTTCCCTCTGCCGCCCTCATCCGAAATCCAATTAGCTAGTTGTTGCATTAAAATGTTGTATATTTTTAGTCTTTTTGTTATTTTCCGCTTCCTCTTTTTACCATTCGATGTGCGCCAGGCGTGGAAAATAGGCCTGATAAACAAAACAAGTATTGGAAAAACTTGAGAGTCGAACAAGTTGTAGGTGAGGCACTAAATATAGAAGGAAAATGTTCAAGAGGCCTTTGGCTGGTGATAAACTTACAAGTTTATGTGGAGAGCCTGTGTGGAAAAATACACACTATCGGCAGTACATATTTACCTTTTATTTTTGTTATCATCAATTCAATTACCTTTCACTGCTGGCTTTTTTTTTTTGTTTTATTGCCGAAACAGTTTGGCTAATTCTTCTGGCCATCGTCGAGCTTGTAAACTTTTACCTTCACTCCCCCGGAGGCTTACAGTGAATCCACAAAAGCAACAGCCGCCAGCGCCAAAGTTTCACCACCGAAACATAATTAAGTTGGCCAAAATTGCCTATAATTATGTCCGAGGGAGAATGATAGAGATGAATGTTCACAAAGAGATTCACAGTGTATTAAGCCCGTTGTTATGTAAATTTCTGCGCCGGGGGAAAACAAGAGTTGTTAGTCAAAAACCAAACAATGTATATGATATACAAATATTTCTCCATATTTTAAAGGCAGTAAATTACAATATTGAAGTATTAACCAATATATTTTTATGACTGAGATATAAGGAAACTAAAACATTGATTTGTATATTCTTCTATTGCAGCTTCAAAGCCAACTCCGCGCCCTTCGACATCTCGGCCACATCGGCCTTTAAGCCCACCAAGCCGCTGGACATCCGCTTGACCCACGCACAGCACCCACCGCTGATCTCCCCGATAACCGGACAGCCACTGAGCCACGTGCCCGCCCCACTGCTGCTATCCTCGTCGACGAACTCAGGAGCGGGATCCTCGTTCCGCCTGGCACGCAGCTCCACCCAACCGCTGCAGTCGCCGCGAGTTGTCCACCTGGCCGGCCAGGCTACTGGTGGCCCCGCTTTGGCGCAATCCTCGCTGCTGGCACGCCAGAACTCCGTCAACGACAGCATCAATCTCAGCGAGCAGCTAACCCTATCCATCGGCACGGACAGCGAGCACATCTTTGAGATGTCCGCTTTGGAGGAGGACTCGGCCATCCAGTCGCTGAGCGACGAGACAGCCGCTTCCGCTTCCGCATCTGCATCTGCATCTGCAAACTCCACCTCCACGACCACCGCAGCCACCATGACGCCGCCCAGTGGCCTAACGCGGAGCAACAGCGTTCGGGCCAGGGCCAGTATGTTCCAGCAGTTGCAGGAGCAGTCGCGCAACCAACGGGCAACGGGTTAGTAAAACCAAATAGCCAAGTAGCAAAGGTCTGCCGATGGGTAGTTTGTGGGTCGGTATGCCATTCACCCACCTATCAGCAACGCCATTATCGTCGTCATGCGCCGAGTTCGCCGAAATTAGCATGAGGCAATAAAGCAGACGAGCAGCGACCGCTAAGTGAACCGGTGGCACCGCGAACTTGGTTGCCCCATGTCGCAAACCGACCGGAACAAGAAGGCCAAGACCGCCAGAATGGCCAGAATGGCCAGAATGGAAGTAGATTAGCGCTAGAGTTGGGCTAGGGCCACAACAGTTGTTTTGTGCAGTTAGCAGTGATGTTGGGAACTTAGTTGAAAGGAAATAGGAAATCCATATTGCACAGTTACTAATTCATTTATAACCATTCCATTTTATGGGCTGCCATAGATGACACTAACAGCAATCAGCTAGACATTTGTTTTGCAGCTTTCAAGACCCCAGCAAAACCTATACCTTTGCGAATATTAATTAGTTAGGCCCTCTGCTGGTCAGTGTGTATAGCCTCATCCCAGAGTACTTGCCAGATTTTGCCATTAGCTTTGGTGTTGTTGCGGCAAGCCGCCTCTCACGGCTGTTGGCCAAGTTAATAAGCTGTAAAATGTGTGTCACTTGCCTCACACTCGCCCGCACTTCGGAAAGTCGCCGTCTCCGGCAATCAGCAACTAATTGAGGCTTGCGTGTTGGGTAACATTTGCGACCAGGTGGTTGGCACACGGGAAGGGTATCTGTGGGGCTGTATAGTGACCTGCACTTCAGATTAGACTTTCGTTATCGAAACCGTATTGTAGTCATGTAAAAGTAACTAGGCACTCTGGGAGAACTATGCCAAAATTTGATCTTTATTAGTAGCACACTTGAAAACAAGACACACAACAATTTTGTTACTCCTTGTGCAATGGTTTTGGGATGATATAACATTTGGCTTATTAACTTCGATATGGCTACCACACGAAAGCTTTTGAAGCCCACTATCAAGAGGCGCACTACAACTATTATAATCAAATCATCCGTTTCAGGAGGAAGCTCCCGTCAATCTCCACCAGCGCCAGCGGAGGTGTCTTCAAGTGCTGCCGACAATTCCATACCGAGTGACGAGCGATCCACGCCAAACGCCACGATGGATGCGGAATTCGGTGAGTTACTACATATATCAATGGATTCTTAGGGGAGGAGAGTGATGCCTAGGATGAGCTGCTCCAGCTTTTCCAGCTTTTCCAGCTTTTACGGCTTGCAACTCCTCCCTCAACTTTGCCATTTGCCATTTTACGTTTTCGTTTGATTTGCACGATGCTCATTTGGAATGATAACCATATGTATATGATTATAATTCATACAAAATACTTATTGTTGTTGCTTACTGTGTCTGTGTTCTCTATAATTTCATATATTTTTATTGACTCGCCTGAGACTAATTCATAATTAACTCGAACAAACTCGCATTGGCCGATAGAAATCAGTGTCAAATTCGGGAAATTGCGCAATGAAAGAAATGGAAAAAGTGCAAAAAACAAATTCGTACACTACTCGTAGCTCGGTTTTCCATGCATGTGCGTACGTTGGGTTTTCATTTACGAGTTTTCCATTATTTGCGCCAGTTTCAGTTCTCTAACAAATGAATTAACTCCTCGTTATTGTTGTTGCCGTTGCTGTTTTGACTTGTTTTATTGATGTTGTTGTTGCCGCATGAGAAAACTAATAATAATTTATTCCCCTCAACTGTATTTTTATGTAATTTAAGACGCGCGTGATTTACTTTTCCATTTATTTATTTGCCACATTCCCATCGAGGTCTTTAGCGCAGTTAATTAGGCGTTCATAATTTAACGGCCTTAATTTACAACATTTTTTACGCCTATCCTAATGGCGTTTTCTTCCTTGAAAGTGATCCACCATAACTGTTGACCCACTTGAAAATGGGTGGTGCTAATGGTAACCTCCTTCGTATCAGTCATCCATCGGCATGTTTTATGGCCAAAATGTATGCCTGTAAAATTTATTGCCAAAAAGGTGGAAGAACGTTGACCCTGATAGACGCCAGATAAATGTATAATTAGCATGCACACATTTTTAGGGCTTTGAACAAAGAAATAGGTACATTTTAAATTAGCCACATGGCACATTACCATGAATTGTGGTTCAAACTTTACTTGCCCTATCGCATATGCTTAGATGTATATGGTCTCATGATGTATTTTATACTTATGCTTTCCATTGACTCAAAAGATGTGCTCTTCAATAAATGATTTAAGCCACTTGCTCAGTTCAGTCCACACATATTGCCCAACTATTTGAGTTGTTCAGAATTCTCCAGCTTGTTCCAACCAACTTAAATCGCGCTCACAAAGTTTTCCATCATTTCTTGGCGTCTTGTTTATCAGTTAAACAACCCACACATAAAATATCGCTCAGACGCTTACAAAGAAAGTTCATATCAATTGAAAGCGCTGTGGAAGAACCAATATCGAAAGTTACAAATGAAAATGAAAATCGAGCAGATGGCAGTTGTGTGTGTGTGTGTGTGTGTGTGTGCGTGTGTGTGTGTGGTGGACAAAGCAAAAAGCATCAAAACCGTAAAAAGCGCAAAAGTGGCGAATTATAGAAATTGTTGTACAAACGCCAGACCAGCTTTCTATGGTTCAGTTATGCGGGGGTACAAATCATCTTTTGTGACGGTCGCTCACTGTGTTTAGTGCCTGATAAAGGCAGCTGCAAATGATAGTGTAGCATTATCGCAGCAGCGGCAGCGGCAGCATTTGAGTGTGGGCAGCGGATATAACCGAATGCGCAGCTCGTCTTTGACTCTTGTAAGTCGCCGCAACGCAAAGAAGCCACAGGCAGCCAGTGCAGCAGCAATGAATATTTAGATTTGAATAAAATTCCAACTAGTGACACTTCGAGCAGACTGAGCAAATGCAATGCGTAAGTGGTGGTGCGAAGGCCACAAGGATGAACGAACTCTAGCCAAAACTAATCTCTAACACCAAACCCCCTATAGAACCCTCATCCCTGTCGCTGGCCGAGCGGCTGGCCTTCTTCAGCAATCTTTGCGAGAGCGGCGGAGGAGGTGGGAGTGGCAGCGCCAGTGGCAGATACCGCAGTCGCACCAGCAGCTACTCGAGGAGTCCGCCCGTCGATCGCACCACTCCGAGGAGCAGCACCACCGCCAGTGCGGACAGTGCAAGTGTGACGCCCACGCCCATGGACTACTCCCCGATTCCGCACGACAAGGAGCCCTCCAGTCTCACGCTGGAGAGCATCATCGAGCCCGAGCAGGAGGAGGTCAAGGAGCAGGTCGACCAGGAGGTGGTCCAGTTGAGGAAGAAGCAGCCACTCCTGAGGGAATCCTCCCAGCACAATGGCTTCCACGTGCTAACCAGGTCCGCCACCGAGCCGACATCGTCCACGTTGCCCCTGTCCATAAGCTGTAGGACTGTAGGAAAGCTAGTCCTGCCCGATACCTTCCGCGGCGATCGCAACAATAACAGCAGCACTAAAAGTGGCAGCACCAGCTGGAGCAGCTCTTGCATGGTCAAGCTGCAGAGCTTGGAGCCCGTAAGCCTGTCCGTTCACTCCCGCACCATTGGCAAGGTGAAGTCTCCGTTTATAGAAAAGCAGCAGGAGAAGCCACATACCGAGAAGCTGACGAACGGAATCAGCGACAGTGGCTCGGACTCGGGCAAGGAGAACTGCGCCTCCAACGAGCAGGAGCAGCTGCAGCACCAGCCGAACCAGCAGCACCAGCAGAACCAACAGACCCAGCAGTCACAGGATGAGGATCGAGCTCCGCCCAGGGTGTCCGAGATGCGGAGGAAAATCAGCCGACTGGTGCAACAACAGCAGCCGCAACCACAGCCCGTCAATCGGCGGCACACCACCGAGATCACCTCCGTGACCGTAGGACTGCGATCCCCCAATGTGGACGATCGCTTTGCCAAGTACTTTGGTGTTAAGGAGAGCTGCAACAGCACGACCACCCTGCAGAAAACGCAATCGCTGCCACCCAGCCAAGTGGAGGCCACCAATGCGCACGTGAAACTGCCGCAGATCACCACCGTGGTTTCCAAACGGCGGGAGCTGCTCAAAAGGACGCGACCCCTGTCCATGGATCATTACTCCAGCGGCTGCACCAGTCCCACAGCCATGCCAAGTCCCAAGAGAGCACATTCGCCCGTCGGCCGGCGGAAGGTGGCCATTTCCAGCATCGAGGACATTGAGGTGACCCCCGATGAACTCCGCTCCGCTGGCAGGAACTTCAAGCTGTTGTACGGCGAGTTACTGGGCTGAAAAATTGTCTATTTTGGCCAAGCATTCAAAATTTCCCAATTTTTCAAATTTCCCAAAACCCCTGCTTTCATTTTCGAACACAACAATATCGCTCTCTTCGTGTGGGTCCGCGCTCAGTGTGATAGATGCGTCCGATCCCAATTGCAAGCTATTAACTATCTTGTAGTCTCATAGTAATCCCAATAAAGAAAAAACAAAAAGAACGAAACGAAAATTCCACAGATATGTCAAGCGAAAACGAAAGTAATAAATGAAAAAAACTATGTATGTTAGGAATGTATTTAAACCAAGAGACAGTTTTATTCCCAACGGCTCGTATATTATGTCTGGCCAGCAAAGCCTTCCAGTTTACATTTATCCTATATTATTATGCCGAACTGCTTTTGTGCTTATTTATATATAATACACTACTTTTTATTTACATTTAAAAACGAATTGTACCTTAAACGGAATTATATTATGATGAGGATGTATTACATTTATTATTATTATTGTAATATTTAATTAATGGAAGTTGTTAAACCAAGAAAATAAATCCAAGAAATGTGCTTAAGAATGAGAGCAACATCTTTGAGGTAAAAATTCCAATGCTGAGTAAGTACTTTATCGTGTTTGAGCATGTTTATGGCTTTGAGCCTTTCTCCGCGCTTCTCAAGTTTGTAAGTATGCAGTGGCTGAGCATGTTTTTTATGATTTTCGCCTGTTTCTTTAAGGACTGATTTGCTGCATTCTTATTGACTTTAAAAACCTCACTATTTGGCAACCTTAACATAAATTAATTTATGAAAATTGCTATATTTTGTAGGAAAACCAACCACCGAGCCACTAAAGGGCATTCTTAAGACGGGAACGCCAGTGCTTGGTATGGGACGTGGCTTAATGCCCGTGGATCTCAACGCCGAGCTGAAGAATCGCCTCAAACGCTCCACCCATGCCACTGTGTCCAATCTCCGCAAATCTGCCACCACAGCAGATGCCACTAGAGCAGCTAGTGATGAGGTGGACAATCCGCAGAGGAATCTAGCCCAGATCCTGAGGAACGTGTCCAAGGAGAACTCCACGCCGAAGCACGATGATGCCGTGAGTCTGGTGCGGAATCTCTCCACCTTGGGACAACCTCGATCGCTGGCCAGAGACGATGCAGCCGGGAATTGTGCCTCGGCATCCGAAGGCGAGAGTTCGGGGGGTCGCGAGATCGAGGCCATAATCAAGAACAGTGCTGTGGCCAGACGTCGCCGGCAGCAACAGCAATCGCAGCAGCAGAATCAGCCAGATGGGTGAGTCCTGGTCCTGGTCCATGTCCTGGTCCTGCTCCTGCTCCTCCTCGTCCAGCATCTGAGTCCTGTGCTCCGTGTGTCAGTGCACTAACCCATAGCTATTACTAACCTGCAGTTAGTGTGCAACGTTCCGCGGCATCGTGGTTTTATATTCGTATATGTAGACATAACGTTTAGACAGCAACATACATGCATCAAATGTGTGTGCTCCTCAAGACTGGTTCCCAAAAGTAAAACTAAATATTTACAATTAATGCCGAGTTGCGGTGAAATTTACATTAGTTAGACGTTCATCACCTTGTATTGAACATTTGTAAATGTATCCGCACACTCCACACCCAGTGTTCGTTTGCCGCAAGGACTTTTGCTTTCGATTTAACCGACTTTCTGCACTCGAACAAAAAGATTACTAGTCAGAGTGCAGCCCATGGCAAGGAGCTACTACTGGCCACTTGGCCAGCGGCCACAGCAACATCCGCGTCCGCCGCAGCAACAAGGCCAACAGCAGCAGCAGCAGCAGCAGCAGCAAGTGTTGCTCATGCAGCAGCAACCAAAACCCCTTTACAAGCTTCTTCAGCCCCGACATTTTGTAAAGAATTAGAAACTAAGTTTAAACTTGCATTGCTTACTACTGTTTGTGCAAAAACTAATTAACTGATATATACAAAACAAATAATATATTTTATCGAAAACTTGTTTTAACGATATACTATGCCACATTATATATTTTTACGTGATGCCAAAAAGCAGATGAAAGCAAAGAAACAAGCAAATAAAAAGAAACATTAATAAAGTTGACCGAAATCCTAATTGACTGTAGTTTTGTTTGGCCACTAACTGTTCTTTCTTACTAACTGAATGTCTAATAACAGCATGGAACATTAAATAATCTACTGCTACCATTTTCCTGTTCAAAGTTGGAAGTATTACAAGTTTTCGTTTCGCGGCAAACTTTCAAATTGCAAATCGATAATTCCCTTGTTGCTCTTGATATCGATATTTTCCCTGTTTTCTCTTTCACCATAACAGTGTTTCACTCTGTAGCCTAACAGAAGTGTTAGGTTAAATGTTATCGTAGCAGAGTCTCATATCGTAACATTTCTGGGAATTCCGTAGTTTCAAACCATCGACCCAAGTTTCCAGTTTCTGCCGCATTGGCGCTCTTTCCACAAACAACTTAACAGAAAGAGAGTAAGCAAGTGTACTTAAGAGAGAATTAGAGCAGCCGTGTCCAAAAGTAATAATGCGGCATTATCGCATTTAGTAAAACTGGTCACACTGTGGCGTATATAAGCAGGAAAAACCGGAATTCAGCGCGATTTTTTAAAAGTTTTCGCCCCGAACGGTCGTTTTAAGCGTCGCGGAGCAAGAATAAGAATATACGCACAGCTGTTTGTGACGCGAGTTTTGTTTATGAAACATATCAACAAAAGTTATGGATATTAGTGCCGCACACCAATGCTCGCATATATTCTGTAGTGTACAACGATTTTACTAGGTTCTCAGTGCAAATACGTGTTTTATTTTGTTGTTTACCGTTTACCTTTTGGAAACGCGCGCGTTTTTGTGCCGGTTGTACAACTTATGCAAATTCAGCGCGTCTGCAGATAAAATTCATTGTTGCTGCGAGCAAAAAGAAGGTTTTGCTTCTTAATTAAAACAATTGCTGGCAATTGAAAGTGCAAGTGCGAATTGCGGCGGAAACAGCGGCTTTTATTGCAGTCTCTTAAAGGTTTGTACCAATTATTGAGGATTCATACAAAAACCAGAAGTTCCTTTATTTTTCGCAAGGGTTGCATCTGCCTGGTTTCGTCTCGCTCTTACTCCCGTTCCCCTTGTCTTACCTGCAGCCAAACAGCCGAAAAGAACTGTAAAATGGTTGTTTTGTTTCCATTCAAACATTTTGCTGATTCACCGAAACCTCTGCAGACTTCCATGCACTGAAAAAAGTGGGGGCTTAAATGAAACGAAAAGCAACGATAAAATGTTGCCATAATCAGAAGTTTCTGGAAAAAACTAACCTTTTTATCAGTTTGGGAAATCTCTCTATAGTTCAAGAGTTATATGGATTTATTTTATTGCTTTGGGAATCTTTAACATAGTGTACATATGTATATGTATTTTTAATTATTTTTTTAAAGTGTATCACCCCGGCTTCACAGATTTGTTGTTGTCCAGACATTGTTGTTGTTTTCGTGTTTGCTTGCACTTGGAATCCCTACTGTTTTTCTCTCTGTCGATCTGTACAAAAAAAATGTTTGCAGCCGACGCTTTTGTTTTGGTTTTATTTCTTAGTGCTTTCCAGTTTTTTTTAAGTTCGACTCGCTTGAGCAATTTTAGCAAAATTTTGTTGATTTAGTCGATTTTAATTATCAAGTGTTTGCTGTCTATTGTCTCTGGGTTCAAGGTTGCAAATTCAGGCCAGCATTTACATAAATATCCGAAAGCAGGCACACTCGAAGAATTAAATCAATCAAAATTATAGGAGTTTTACCTCCAGCAATGTATTTGAACTTTTTTGTATTTGTTTGTTGTTTCAAACATTTCTGAGTTGTATTGCATAATTCCAGTTCGACGGAACTCCCCCACAAAAGAGGTAATCCGAAAAATCGCAGCTAATGATCAAATAAAATAATCAAATGCGGAGCGAATCAAATGTTTAAGTTGTTGGAGAATGCCTTTCGTTTTCCATGAATTTGCATAATTTGTACTTTTATTCACCTTTATTTTTTTGGTTCGCTTTGGCCCGTGGCAAATTTCTTTTGGTGGCGGTGCCATTTGATGGGCGAGAAATGAAAACGAAATTAGTTTGCAATTTGTTTTATTTCGATTTGTGTTTTAATGGCCAGCGTGCCTGCCCAAAACCAATTAAATAATAGTTAATCGCCATGGAAAGGAGTGCAGTCACTGCTTTCGGGAAAAACCGATTGGACTCACATCTCAGCAGTTGTGATTATTCAACTGACCAGAACTGTAGATTTGAAAAAACTGTAGCTATCGGATATCAAAGATGTTCGTGGAATATTGACATTTGTTTAGTAGCAACTATGTCAGCTCTGTTTGATATTTCAATAGGGGGAATATGCAACACAAATACTCGGAAAAGTTGTTAAGGTGGCTTCCCTACTTGGAAAATATGCCTTTAGCTTACCTAGATAAGAAGTTGCCTCTTCGGTTTCCCTTTTTTATGGCAAAGTGCTCATTTGTAAACAAACAATAGATTGGCCATAAATAGACAGTCGAGTGCTGCTTATCGCCTCGGGTTTTTATGATAGTCGAGGGCACTTGGGGTTAATTTCACTGCATAATACACATGGGAAAGTGCTGGAAGTGGATGTGCATCACCAGTACCCCAAATCCACATGCACAACACCCACAGCGCAGAAAGAGAGGGCAACTAGCCAAGGGATAGAGATGGAGATAGCAATGCCCGATCACGTCGGTATATGTATGTAGGAAAAACGTGAGTCCAAACGCTAATGAGCCAAAGCAAATAAACGAGGCGGGTTGAAACAAAAGTTCTGCGGGAGAAGCTGAAAAACTCGGGGGCCTCGCCCAGTACACAAAGAAACAAGCATAGAAATATATTAAACATAAAGCAGAAATCTCTATACGCAAAGTATTTACCAGTTCTTGAAGACCATATGTTGTTAAGTCTAGTTAATCTAGTTAAGTAAAACAATTTTAATTTACTTCCCTAATTGCATTGCTATGTAGAAACAAACTAGGAGAAAATGAGACAGAAGGTTGCCTCTAAACAAAAGATCTGCCTTTAGATATCTGTGTGGAAAAGCCATTTGCCTGAGTGCATATGGCAGCTTGGATCGGCTGGCATTAATTGAAAAATGCCGCCACCGCCAGCGCCGTCGCCGCGTGATCGAATGATGCATTATCAAACGGAAAGCTTTGCGGCTGAACCGATCCGAAACGCTGGGATCCCATAGCCATATAGCATATAGCCGATATCCCCGCCCCCGAATCGAGTGGAGAGTGGAGAAGAAGCATACCCATTTAGGGGCATGTTATTTGATGCTGCGCTCCGTGCTGGCGAATGCATTTCCAGATTACACAACCATTAAACTCACATAATTCCAAGGCACTGATCCATTAATTATGCTTTCGCTTCGGTTTGTTCTGTTCCCACCACGGGGCTATAAATATTATTTTTATTGGAAAAATCTGAGCAGCAACACCATCATCGTCGATTGATGAAGTTGTTCGCGTCCGGCGAAGTTTTATGGGTCCTGGTGCTGCAGCCAATTACCGATCCAATCGCGTTTGCCTTCCCAAAGTTGTCTAAAATATTACACAATCGCTGGGCTCTAGTACATTGACTCCTTTCGGTTTATGCCCTGTTTACTTAGCTGCATCTCTCTCTGGCCTTTTGACTGCGGTTTGCACAGCTGTTGTATCTGTATCTTTGTATCTGTGTGTTTTTGTATCGAAAAATGTGTCTACAGCTGCCTGTTACTGTCAGTTTCAAATGCTCCGCTTCCTCAATTTGTCTGAGCAAGTGCTTTTGGGGCAAATTGGCCTGCGGCGTTGATTGACCAACTATCATTTAATTGGACTTACTGGGGAGATAAACCCTTGATCGAGTGCATTATGAAACACAGCTCCCACACTCGCAGCTCATTAAATACCCCATCAATGCCCCCTCACTTTTTATGCCAGCTAATTTATGGCTCGTGGGCTCCAAAAACTTGAAGATTGCGCAATTGGATTCGAATTACCCAAAAATACAACTGGCAAAAAAGCGAACTAGAAAATCCACTGGCAGGAAATGACGAAACTCAAAAATTGGTTTCGTGGATATAGCTGACTTAATATGACTTTAATGAGGACTAATTGCGAACTGTTGGAGGCGATAGAAACGCTCCCAAAAGCTGTCGATCTTAGCAGTTTCTGGACGAGATTGGAGAATTGGCACCCGAATGAAATTTTATAGCTTTTTAATGCTTGCAGCTTATGATAATCGATGGTCTGCTATTTATTAGTCACTTCAGAACTTTTCATGTATAATAAGTCCATTTAGATACTTAATTGCATTCTCTAGTCGCTCTACCTCCGATTTGCAGGCAGTTAGTGCATATTTCATGAGTCATTTTTGGCCAGCGCATCACATCCTTTTATGCTTGGACGCCACCATAGTGGCCATGACCATAAATCTATTCGGTTTTATGGCCAGAAGCGGAAACGTGAGTCGCCGCTTTGTGGGCGCATATTTTATATTTTTAGGGCGCACAAGTCGTAATAGATGCACTTAAACTGTCACTACTTCAGCCGTCCCAGACGGAGTTTTTCCGACATTGACTTTGACACTCGCGAAGTCAACAAACCCGCCAGGATAATATGCAAATCCCCGGGGCTCTTTAATTCCTCACTATTTGCATGCTGCGTTTGCTATGTTTGCCTGCCCTGTCTGGCTGGCAAATAAAACTCATCAGGCCAGTTGACAACTCATTAGCTGGGGCATTCAAGGAGCGCTTTCTGGGGAGGAATACCACCTCCTTCACCACGTACCCGTGCAATGAACTCATTTCGGACAAAGTTCTGGTCTGCAACGTGGATTCGCGAACTGGCATTCGCTACTTTTGTTGTCTGACAAGCGCTCATAAATCTGCAACTGCAGCTGGCCCTCATACTTGGAAAAATATTTGCGGTATTGCTGCGAGATTAATTACATGATTTTGCATCGAAAGATAAGCCTAATCCCGTAAATAAATTGTGTTCATTCATTTTGTTAAATGCATCGATATTTTTTTTGATTAAATTGTAAGATCTGTATCTGTAAGATGCGGCTTTCCGCTTGGAACTTTATACACTCCCATTGCAGTCTTGATTTTCTCTGTGTGCAGCTTCCAGTGAATGCAAAGTGGACGTGCCCCTCATCCCATGCCCACTGCCCTCGATCTGCTGCCCCCACGATTCCGGACTCCATCTTCCAGCAGCTGAAAGCAACTCTTTGTGCTGGGCCTGCTGGTTTGGCTTCTTTGTCTGTCTGCCCTGTCATAGATATCATCATTGGGCATTTATTATTTCAGTCCTTCGGTTTGGCGCAGAGCATCTTCGTGTGCCTGGTTATTCAATTTCCGCCGTACGTAGTAACCTGGCATGTACTTCAACTTCGGTTTCCTTGATGTGCGGCGCATTCAGGCCACTTGCTATCGCGTACTATCGATTTCTGGGCGACAGAGTGACAAACAATGAGCTGTTTTCCTTTGATATAGTGAATTGCATTGTTTGGCCCTGGCTGTCAGTGCATTGCCATTTCCATTTCCACATCCATCTCCACCTGGTGGTGCAGCAGCTCGCATCCAACTCCCAGACTCCCAGACCCCCAATCAACCCATCTTGGCTGTCGCTTGTCGACTGTCGCTTGTCAGTCAATCAATTAGACACCTGTTGCTCGCTGCTTAGGCTTCTACGCTAAAAAGCGGGACAGCTGACATCCACAGACGAACTTCCATATGTCGATAGGTGAGCGCTATAAAAGTCACCAAAGTAAATATTTTCATTGATTTATTTAGAAGTTTTAAGCAGGTTTTGAAAATGGATTTCCTCGGAAAGGGAAAATGTAAGCTAATCAGTGATCCGGCAGAACAGGATCACTCTCTCTCTACCAAAGCAGCGGGTCGAGCACTTCCTTCCCCAATTTCCGGCGATTTGAAGCCGCCATCCTCCATCTTCCATCGGCCATCATCTGCAGCATCCTCTGGCCGTAAACTGTTAATCGATTATTAATGACTTTGGCGCAATTAAGTAACAAACAAAGCAAAAATCGCCTCATCGGGCAGCAACAACATGCCATTACCCATTAACAGGCGGCCCCACAAACTTGGCCAAGACAGCAGGAAAACGAAGGTGCATGGTGCGGGGTGCGGGGTGCGGGGTGCCTGTGTGTTCACTGACAGTAAAAGTTGCAACTTGCTACGTGCAACTGGCAGCTACAGCAACAGCAAGAGGCGGCAAGTGCAGGCCAGGCTGCAAGGCAGAAATCTTAAGAAAATCAACATGCAAAACCAAAAACAACGTACGCCTTAAAATGTGAAAATGCGAATGACCCGAATACACCGACACATAGACACACACACACCCATACAGCTGCGCTGAAATTGATAGCATACACGGCGCATGCGCAACACGCCAAAAAGCCTTAAAAGGCACCACAGCCACAACTTCGATGACGACGGGCGACGATTTCCTTTTCTGCGCTTTCAGTTGTTGCTTTTTTCAGCTCCAGGCAAACTAGTTTTGCGTACAGTTGGTCGAATACCCTGTAAACTGACGGATATCAAGGGTATATTCAGTTAATGAGCACATAACTGGCTGATAACATCCAAGGAATAGATAGAAGATACCTTATAAGTGGTACATATATGCTTATATCCTGCCACTTTTTGGGCATTTCATGCATTGAGCTTAAATCGCATACAGGATGTAATTGATTCGATACTGATTTACTCGTTTACCGAATGCCACATATTTTCTTGGCTTTTGTTTTTGGCGACAACGATGCCGCCATCGCACTTGCAACTTTTCCTTAATTGGCCAGGCTGTCAGCCCGCTTCGTTGTTTTGGCATAGGCAATTTTCATTTATTTATGCAAAACATTCGCAAATATTTATTGAGCATTTTTCACTGGCGCTCTCACGTTGCATTAACACATTTCCCCCAATTTTCAGCCTGTGCCCCAATGAAAACGAAAAGTTCACGTTTTCGATCGAGGAAAACTCGTTTCGTTTGGTTATGCATAACGTTGACAAGCCTCAGATTTTCGTGCGGCATTTGTTTATTTATTTTTTTTATGTTTGTTTAGTTTTCGCCATGGCTGAGTGGGTTGGGTCTAGAGTCTAGAGTCGCAGCTGAAGCAGAAGCTCAATGAAGCGCGTAAATTGTGCCGTCAATGTGGGTTAGGAATGGAGTTCTGCAGCTCACATGAGTAGGTGATCAATTGCTCGCATTTCAACATCGGCCGTATCGGATGAAAGCCGGTGCGGCTAAATCTGTGCAGTTGAGTAATGGTGACCGGTGCTTGGTCAAATCAATTAAGTTTTAATGGAGTGCTTAAATGAATTAACTAAGGTTGCAACCGGGTACTTGTGGAAACTGGACGTGGCTTATAAATTGCAATCTTTATCACCTCAGCCCCCGTAGCATAATGGCCACTCCCCTGGAGCATTCCTTGGGATTTTCAACAGCAATTATGGGAACCCACGTCGTAAACACCCAACTACAAGTTGCATTTTAATTAGTTTCGCAGCAAAAGTAAATTAGAAGCCAACCAGCCGGCCACTCCCCTTCGTCTGCAGTAAAACGCATCCAGATTGACGTAATCGCATTCCGGGAATTACACATAAGTGGCATACTGCCTCTCGGTTCTACTGGCCGGCCATTCCATAAAAAGTCCAGCGTCGAATGCCACGCCAATTGTGCTAATAAATGAGCCACTTGCTCTGGGCCCAACAGGTGTTTCGTCTATGGCCATGTCTTTGTTGCCCCCTGAATCTCGTTCTTTTTTTTCTGCTCAAGCCCTAAAAGGCGGAGGCATTCACAGAGAAAAGCCGACTTGGCCATCGACTTAAAAGGGAAAGAAGCGTAAAGAAAAAAAACAAAAACCCGAAAGCCATAAAAGCCATAAAAGCCAAACGTGTTCTTTTGATTGGTAGAAAGGGGCAGGGGATCGGGGACTGGGGATTGGCACCAAAGAGCGGCCAGCTTCAATGGCTTATAGCCATTCTACAGTTTCTTCAGCTCTGTGCTCCTCCACATTGATTTTCATTGCCATAAATGGCATAATAATTTTGGCTCTGTCTATCTCTTCCATCTCAAGATCTTGTTGAATTATTTCGCATTTGGCTCATTATTGGCTCCAATAATTTCTTAATACGAGATCATTAATCACAGCGTTTCCGTCTTGAGGTGTCGAAATCGGAAGAGCCTCTGGCTGCTTTGAAAATCTTTCTTTCGTATCTCATTAATCATGATCTAAACTTATGGTCATTAATAGGCGAGCGAGGTGTGCTTCAGGAGTTGCTAAGGAACTGCAAAGCAATAGCTTGCATTTAAATAAATAGTTTAAGGTCAACAATTTTAATGCCCTTCCTCCACTGACACAAGTAAATTGCCAGGATACTCCTCATGCTTGTCTAAATATTTTGCTAATTCCCTCTTCTTTGCCGTTTGCGAAACTCAATCCTTCAACCCCTTTTTGCAGGGTTAATTTATTTGCCAGAGGGTTGAATTTCGAGTTGGGCAAATGTTTGCCCAAGGATTTTTTGCTTAGGCACTGCCCCGTCTTTAATTGCGAAGCCCCTTCTTGAAAAAGTTGTACACTTTGGTGGGCATTAGTTTAACAAATTCAATAGCTGCTTGAACTGATCCTCGACGTTTAAAGGGGTCTCGGTGGTGGTTGGTGCTTCGGTGGGTGCCTCGGTGGTCGTGGTGGTGGTGGTCGTGGTCGTTGTGGAGGTCGTGGACGTGAGCTGGGGCATGGGCTTCGGCTTAGCGCGCCCATCCAGGCAAGCCTGCAGGTAGTTGTAGTTCCTGGCGGTGGCCTCCACGTAGTTCCGCTCCGCCCGCTGGCAGCACTGTCCGTGGCGCAGCTCCACCACTCGGTAGCGCTCCTCCAGCACGCTGGCCGACTCGGAGGCGTTTCCCGAGATGCTGTAGGTGGAGACAGTGTTGTTGGAGCCCTGAAACGGTTAGGAATTCATAGTAGGAGAAAGTTTGTTTCTTAGCTCGAAGGGTCCACTCACCACTTTGGCATGACACTTGAAGGAATCGAGGGTTCTGTTGATATTGTTGCAAGCCCTGAGCTCGCTGCAAACTCTGTCGGATGAAAGTCGGATAGTCCTACGAGTGGCCAGGAAGTCGGAATCGATACCCCTCCTTGAGTCCGCTGCCGCCGTGTAGCAGCTGGTGTAGTTGGCACTATACAGCTCCGCGATCAGGTTTGATTCACCGATGTAGCCACCGAAACATGCCACCGAGGCGAAGGGATCTCTCTGCGTCACTCGGGAATTGAGGAACAGTCGCGTGAGGCCATCCTGGGTGGGCAGACCCACGTAGGGGGGCAATGGTCTGCCGACTCCCTCCGCAGGAGACAATACCAATAAAGCGATCACGGCCAGCGAGGCCAGGATTTTCACGGACGACATTTCGGGGCACATTGCAGATGTTCACCAGTCACCGGAGACAGAAGTTCTTTTGACGCACTGCCTCCGATGGAGACCTCTTTTATATGCAAGCTCAATGCTGCTGACAGGCGCGATGATAAGAATGTTATGTGATTTCCTTTCGCGATGCTCTTATCTGTTTTGCAAAACTTTTCTATTACCGTAGCGCATTATCTTTTGGCCAATGATAAACCATAGATAAACACCATGCTGCTACACTGCTTGGATTGGGATCTCGGTGAATTTACGGCTTCCGTGAAGTGCACTTCTTTTTCCATTTACAGCGCCGATCCATATTTTATATGACGCTGGAGAGCACTTCAAAATTGCCGCGAATAACTTTCCCCGGTGTGAACGCTTTCTAAGTAGCTGGTTAATATTGGACCTAGGTAAATACAGTATTTTACGTTGATAAACTCGGGATTCTTCGTGGCGCGCCACGCACATCCACTGTGCAAATACCCTTTGTTTGGGAGCCTAATTTTATAATCACCGCAAATATTGGAACAATGTTCATGACTAGGCTATGTCAGTCGCATTGCGATTAATTCGTTGTAATGGAAGGTGGATGACGAAGTTCTTAAATAAATGTAGCTTCCATAAATCCCCACTAAAATACGGTTCTCTTTATTTCAGTTTTTTTAATTACCCCATTAGTTATTTATAGTTATTTAACAATCAACAGCGTTATAAGTATTTAATGATTAGACATTAATGCTTACACACTATATATCACAAACATCCCAGTTACCTTTAACCAAAATCCCAATGCAATTAGAAGCTTGAATAGTCCTACGACTTTCTGGGCCGTAGACCCACATTTATGCCCGAAACTGAGCGCAGGATGAAGTTCAACATGGGCTTCACCTCCTCTCCAAGGGGCAGCAGTTCATAGAACCTGAGGACCTTGCTGATCAGGGCTTTCATCTCCAGCACGGCAAACTTCTGGCCAATGCAGTTCTTGGGTCCCGCACTGAAGGGCACATAGGCAAAGGTATCGTGGCCCTGCTCTCTACCCTCCAAGAATCGCTCGGGCTTGAAGCTGAGTGGGTCTGGGAAGTAATCCGGATCCCGATGGGCATAGTAGAGAACTAGGTAGATGCTTGTATTGGCGGGAATGGTCTTGTTTCCGATCTTTAGCTCCTGCTGCGTGTGCCTACCAACAGCCGGAACTGGCGGATACAGTCGCATGGTCTCCTTGATCACGCATTCCAGGTACTTCAGGTCCTGTAGCTGGGCCTGGGTCACTGGAGCAGAGGGATCCGGGCCCAGGACGCGCTGCAACTCCTCGTAGGTGCGCTGCTGAACCTCGGGATGCCGGCCGATGGCGTAGAGGGCGTGGGACACACCACTGCTGGTGGTGTCATCGCCCTCGAACATGAAGGTGTCGACCTCCTCGCGTATGTCCGCATCGGACAGGGGCTGATTGTTGATGCTCGACTGCAGCAGGATGTCCAGTAGAGCCATCTGCGACTTGCTACCGATCTCGTCATCGCCCAGACCTGCAGGAGATTAGGCAAAAGTCAGTGATACCATGTGACTTCGTGCTGAGTCAGTGCACCCACTCAGCGGTCGGTAGGTGCCGTCGGCCATAGCCCGCCGCACGGTTTCTCGCCGCTCGCTGATGACCTTGTCGGTGAAGTTGTGCATGACGCGGATATCGTTCAGCAGTTGGCGGTGCAGCAAAGGTGCCGCCAGCGGGAACAGCCAGTTGTAGCGCCTCGAGAACCTGAACATGCGATCCGGTTGGATATAGACCACACTAAAGGTAGTGGAAGTGGGGAAAGTGTTAGCAGAATTTGAGTTTATTATGTGCCATGCCCACCTCTTTAGCGCCTTGATGTAGGGAAAATCGGGGTCGTTCTGGGCATTCACCTGCACACCCATGGCAGCCTCTGCAAAAATGTCCAATAAATCAATACTGAATATCAGTATATAATTCTCCTTTAATACACAACATAGACTTTTCTACGTCGGTCCAAAACAAATCATATAAAGGTGGTGTCAGAATTTAAGTAAATGCACTAAGCCAATCTCAGAATCTAATCTCAGAATTCCAGCGTGATTTATTTAAAAGTCAAGTCTAATATATTTTCGTTAAAGTTGTAAAATATCTTAATCTCATCCCGACTCACCTGTTATCACGTCAAGAGCTGCCAGCGACACATACTTGAGCATATCCACAGCTGTTTTACCATCGGCCACTTCCCGCAGATTATCCACCATGACCCCACTATTTCGATCCATGATCTCCACATAGTGCTCAAGGACCTTGAAGTGAAATGCGTGGGTGAAAATCTTCCTCCTGGCATGCCACTTTCGACCCGTGCTAACAAGAAGTCCATCGTTTAGGAACGGTCGTAGATATTGATAGAGTTGTCCTTTTTCCAGGAGCGTGGTGCTGCTCAAGATGGTCTCAAAATACTTGAGGTCCTTCGTGTAGATCAGGGACTCCCCCAAGATCCAAAAACGGAAGGTCTTTCCATACTGGTCGAACTTTTCGCCCACCCATCCGATAATATCTGAAAAGGTTCATAGTGTTAGCTTTTGAGCAATATCGCTTTCGTCGACTATAGTACTCACTCTCCGCTCCCAAGTGAAGTGCCTGTACACCACAGCCCAGGATCGGAATCGAAATGGGTCCTGGGATCCCTGACTTCGTGAAGGCGAGGACTCGTTGGCGCTTGCGTCCAAAGTCCCAGGTGAGGAGCAAGATCAGAGCTGCCGTGATCAAGGCTAGCCACATGTTTGCTACCGTTGTGATGACCTTTGGGAGTGATTAAATCCGCGGATTAGCCCCGAATCGGTTCAGAGTTGACTGTTTTCATTCGGTTTCACTTTTTGCGTTGTTGGAGCCGCAGCTTTTGTAGATCAACTGTTTGGGCCGAGCGTTGATAACCGTCCGCTTGACCAGCCAAGCGCAATTTCAGTTCACTTTTGAAAACTATATATATTCTCTGTATAATCGGATTCTCTGGCTCTCAGCACGCTTCTCTCCGGGGAACTGGTTTCGGTTGAAACATATGATTCGTGTTTGGATTATGAGTCCGAGTGTTGCAAGTTTCGGTATGCGAATCGCATTCAAAGCGAGCTTTTTGTTCTGACAGATAGTCAAAGTGACCATGTCGAGTGGGCAAGTGCTGATATTGAAAGCGTAAAGTGTACATACAGTGAGCATTCGATGCAGTCGAACACAATTAGTGGCTCGATTTATCAGTATTAGTTTAATTCTCAGCAAAGTGTGCTGAAATTCCAGTTTTGCTGGGTAGTTAGCAAAATAATTACAATCTATATTATGTATAGAGCCAACGCAACAAGGCTTATAATCGTTTGATACAACGTTGTCGAACATAAATGCAGCTCGTTTTCTAATTTGCCCCGTAGTCCAAACAAAATTCTTGATCTTTTTTAACCCCAAGCAAAACGATTCCATTGCGTCGAAGGTGAATTGAGTAGAAGGCTTACACCTATATTCAAGGTAAATTTATGCACCAGACGAACCCCTCGAAAATAGCAAACTTGCGACTTGGCGACATGCAGGGCACCCAGGAAACGGTAGCATCTTCCGATGCGCAGAACCAGACACTTGACAAGCCGCCAGTCCAAGCCCTCCAGTTCCTCGGTTCCTCAGTTCATCATCCTCATCCACCTTTCCCTCCACAAAAAACAGCTGTGACAATCGGTGCGCGGCGGCAAGACACGAGACCAGACCTATACTCGAGTTTCCCGACTAACAGATACCCGTTAAACGAGTAATTTCAAAATTTTCTGGAATATCGGTAGAAAATGAAATTTAAAAGATATATATATATATATATATATATAATCTTTATATACTTTACTTTATATATACTTTACTATACTTATTACGCTTCCTTCTGCCTGTTATGTTGAAAAATATATTTTAGTGACTGTAAAACAGTATCACTATGTGTCTGCTATACAATGAAAGCTTTATTAATCTTAATCCATTCAAACGAAAGGCTATTTTGTATTGATTTGATAAGATATAATTTCGTGTATGTTTGAAAAGCTCGCTAACTACCAAAAGTTATTTTCTCCGAGTGTAAGAGGCCTCCAGTTGAATGGACTGCGATTGCTGCTCGTAGTTCTGGTTGCCGTTGTTCCCGGCTAACTCGTTGAACTTGGCGGCAGAGTTCATTGGAGTTGAAGAAGAAAAGCGGGATGAGGGCATGGGTTCGGAAGCATTGCGATATGGGCGGAGCAAGTCGGCGGAACACCGGAGACAGTCGTAGCAAGTACATTCACTTGGCGGTCAATTAAGGCACTCGGATGACATCCGCACATGTTCCGCCGACATGGTCGTGGGCCTGGCCAGAAAACAAAACAAGTTATCAAAACGTCGAAAAGCCCGAAAGAAGTTTACCTTTTTCCGCGACGATGACGCTGTTCCTCTGACGCCAGCAGAACGGTAAATGGGAGCGTCACATCAATACACTTATATATATAGAAATATATATGTATTTGTTCTATAGCAGATAGTAGATATAAGCAGAAAGAAAAGCAAACAGTCGGCCAAATTGTAGACCAACTGAAAAGCGTCGACTCACGTTATTCCCAGGGAAACTGAAGCGAAGAGCGCAAGAATTTCATGGTGGAGTAATAGAGGTAATTATGCGGGTCCCAGAGTTGGGGAAAATATAGGAAAACTCAATCAATAAGTGCACGCCCATCTGCAAGACCGGGAAAAGGCCGTGACAGGCACGTAGTACTGACAACCCCAATGAAAAATGGATTTCCCCGCCCCTAATGGGATTCATATAGAGCTGCATCCCAGATCTTAACCAGCCGTAAGTGGGATTCGAGGAAAGTCCTTTGTCTGGCCTGCCCAAAAAACGCATGTTTCCTGCTTCCGCTGCAGTCAAGACACAAAGTCACTCAACTGCCATTTACCCATGGCCCCGAACTCCCAAAAACCACCCAATCTCCCCCGGATTCAACACCCTCATCCATGGCCATTGGCATCGAACAAAGAGCCGGGCTGAGTTTTGTTTTGACGCATTTTCGGCGTTGCCCCGGCAACCGGCAAACCGAGGAACCAAAAGAATAACACGTCTGGGGATCCCCCAGTGGGTGGGGTTCTGGGCGCTGGATGGTGGGCGGTGGATGGTGGGCGGTGGGTGGTGGAGAACACTGCTCACTGGAGGGTTGCTTCTGCCGACGACAGCACGTGTCTGGGATACTGCGCCTGCTCGTGGAAAAACAAAAGCAGCTGATTGCGGGAGTTCCTCAACAATGTTGCGGAGGCAAATGTTGCCAAGCGTTAACCCCAGAAACGTCGAAGGTCGAAAAACTACAAATCTATCTTATAAAAACTATAATGCAATTAAAATAAATCTATTTTGAGGCGAAATCTGCAAAGTGCGAAATATTAGCTAAACAACTTTGTGCTGAGATGCAGTGCAAATCATTGCCAAATTTCGATTTCACAATGCAAGCTAAAAGTCGCGACACCTTGAACTTGAGGTGAAATTGTAGCATTTAGCGCAGAGTAACAATTAAGCAAGATTTTCAGCGGGGCGAATAAGCCAAACTGCTGAACAAAAGGCCCGAGAGCTGGTAACGATTTTTAAACCTTCCACTGGGTCGGCCTAATGAAATGTCGAATGGCCAGACAAAAGCGCAAAGCAGCCAAGCAAAAAGCGAAAAAGCTGTAAGCCCATGTTGACGTCGTAATTTTGCATCATTACCACCGCCTTCAACTGCTCTCCTCCGACTTGAAGAGCGGCCAAACTGCGGCGTGGGAAAGTCAACCCGACGTGATCTTGAATCTGGCCAACTATGGGATCTGGATCTCCGATTTTGGATCTCGGATCTCTGGGATCTCCGCTCATTGTCCGGATCTTCATTGCCTTTCATTGCTCTCAGCAACTGGGCATGGCGCCTTCGTGGGTAATTGTCACTCTTTCGGCTGCCAAATCGCCGCTCTTGCGACTTTTGCGAGTCCCATACGCTTCCAGCCATAATTCATTGCATAAGTCAATTTCTGCTTACCTGGTGATTTATATGATGCGATACATTACCGGCAATTCACCTGAGTTTCATATGACTGCACTGGCAAAAAAGAGTGGCTTAAGATATCTAAAGATCACTTCAAACTATAGCAGTAGCAAATAGTCACAAGGTCATATATATAGAACAAATACTTGTCTTTATTACCTATTATTGTAGATTTTTCTGAGTGCTGCCACACGATCAAGTTCTGATATCATTTTGCGGTTTGCCATCAAGTCAGACGCTTCTGTTGGGAATATATCATATTTTAGTATTATTAGCTGCGAGATATTATTATTTTTACTTATTCAGCCTCAACTGCGGCTGTAACCTTGCTAAAAACCGCTCAAACTCGTACACGTTGCCAGGGCCGTTGATTTATTGTTGGCTTTAAATCGTTTTTCTCGAACCGGGTACTTGACATAGAGACAATGACAATGGCAGAGACCCTCTAGGAACGAAGAGTTCGCATTGATCGGCATCGTGAGTGCAGCGGGCAGTCTTCACTTGATTTATATGAGGTATTTTTGCATACATTTTCAACACCTTGAGGGAATCTGTGGGCTTACAACTCCATTAGAGATCATTCCGTGTGAGGGCCCCATAAAGCCAAGGCTTGATGGCGTGCCATTTTTTATGCCGCGCCAAATAGTTTATAAAACAATTCATTTTGTTATATCATTAAGTCCCCATAAACCGCTGCCGCATTGCCAAACTGATCGCGTGATCACTCTCAGTCTCGGCTCACATTCACTTTTGGCCAAAGAAATTTCAATTTTAATTACCGCACTGGGTAATTCAATTACAAAACGCGAGTTTTGTGAGCCGAGCTAGTGGTCTGCTGATCAACGATCCCTGGAATGGCTTCTAATTATATGCAGAAGCGTCTCAATTCCGTGGAAACTGAGCTCCCGGCTGTCAGTCGTGTGGAATGGAGGTGGTTTCTGCTGGGTTTTCATCCATCTTCAGGGTGTGCCCCAGCATGTCCATTCACCGCACCCAGGAGTTTGGCACTCAAACTAATTGCTTGCTAAACGCTTTCCAAAGGGCAATTACTGCACTAAAAACTATAGCTATCGACTGTGGAAACAAAAGAAGTTCAAGCACGGGAGCAAGGGGGGGAGCCACTCGCGTGTCTGCCCTCTGACCTATGGCTCCTGTCCAGAGTTACTCCCCAATCCCAATCTCACTCCACCACCACTCCATCGCGTCTGCAATTTCTGCCATTATACCATTAGCCGGGCTTTTACCTTGATTTCACGTTTCAGCAGTTGTGGCTAAACTTTGAACTTTACCAATGCCATTTGCCATGCGGTTATGCATGGTAATTGAAATCGAGTTTGATTCGAGTTGCATTCGAGATTTTTTCAGAGATGTATGAAGGATATAGTTCAGATATCCGTTTGAATACATAGAAAATATTTCCAAAAGTAAGATATTCTGAAGTATGGTATAATTAATGTGAGGTGCTACTTGAATAGGCGTCACGCTACTCCCGAACAGATTTACACGATCAGCAAACAGCGAAAGTGTCCACTGTCCGACATTTTAGGTAGATGAGGTCCGAAAACCCAGCACCTGGTCAGCGTTTGCCTGTCGCGGGTCAGTCAAAAACTGTCCAAATTAATATGCAATTTAGCTGTCAGCAGCTCGGCTGTTTGGCTGTTTGTTTACCTGCCCTGCCGTAGGTTCGCAGGTGCCGAGCCTCGATGGGATTGGGACTCAGATGGTGGGTTGGGTACACGGTATACCTATAGGTGTACTGGGGCCCAGTCTATGTTGCCTGCTCATTCGTCTTTGTTCGCTCGTCGCGTGCAGTCCGCTTTTCAATCGCTTTTCCAGTGCCGCTCGGCGTAAAGGCACCACGTGCAGAGTTTTCCCAAATGTGAGTGCGCTTCGTTTTTCTTTTGCACTGCCATTGCCAAATCGAAATCCAAACAAGTTCTTAGCGGTTTCTGAATGCCGCCTGCCGTTCCGTATAACCCGTGACATATATAAATGCCGGGCCCATTTCGTTGGGGTTTTGGATTCCGCTCGACTTTGACTCACGCTGCGAGATATTTCTCAAGGCGGTCGGAATCCAGAAATCAAAATGTACCGAATCGTGTCCGGTGACTAATAAGTGTCTGCTCAGAAGTTTATGAAAAATCTGCGAGTCGTTAACGGTGCCGCACAAAGAAAGACGCAGTGAATATAGAAGGCGGTTTCCATGCGATACAGATGGAATCTTGTTTTGCTGAGACAAAGCCCAGCTATTGATCAATGGAAGTGCTGAGTGAAATCGGCTAGGAAATAATAACGATTCCAGTGGAATACTATGACTTGGAGGATAATCCCCTGAGCCAAGCAATCAACTTGTCTCATTAGCCGCCCGCGGTTTTTTAATGTCAATGTCTGACGTCAATAAAAATGAGACCCGGCCATAACAATAACCGATCCGACGACCATTTGCAGAAGAAAATTCCATTGCCATTTGTGAGGAAAATCGCTGCCCAGCGCCTAGTAAAATCCATGGTCCATGGATGGTCCCCTATTAAAGGAGAAAGTTGCTTTGGTTTGGCTGCCGAGGAGGGCAAAAAATCTCAGCAGAAATAAAAGGCCGACTGACTGTCGATCGCTTCCTGTGCATTCTATTCGAAGGGGGACGTTCGAATAAGGAGGCTCACCCGTTCATTAGTGGCCGGGAAAATGCCATGTCACGAGTTTCCTATTAAGATGGGGAAAATGGGAACGGATTGTGGAGTCCATTGAGGAAAACGCACGTTTTCAGTAATTCCTGCATGCATTCGTATCTGCAGTCGAAGCTCTTTATCTCGTATCTGGTGGATTCGCACCTTAATTGCCACACTTTATGCACACTTTTAACGGTCCACCGTCTGTATCTTTCTCTTGCAGCAATCTCGTTGCGAAAAGCAAAAGTCACTCGGGCATATCAGCACCCATCGGCCTTGGCCCCCAGCTACCACCTCTTCCCCTCGGCGGCGGCTTTGTTAAGTTGCGTCATGTAGCCAAGGAGGAGGACACCAGTAGCAGCAGCACCACATCCTCCGCCAAGGAATCGCCAGATAAGAAGGATCTCAACCAGGAGCAGGCCGAAGCTTCGGGAGACTCATCGCACCCAACGGCTTTGCCACAGTTTCTTCAAGGCGTTCAACGATCATCAACCGAGGTGAGTTTGGTATGTCATAGGTTTCTTTTCAGATGGAGGAAGTTAAGTTGAAAAATCCCGTTTATTATAGTTATCTAAATTTGATAAGCATTGCTCAGTCAGATCCAAGAATGAATCGAAAATCTTATCAGTTCCCTTTGGATAATTTCAACACAGAAACCCCCTAATTCTATCTGACCCAGGGTCAATTAAACCGATTCACGTGTGAGCTGATGCCAACCATCCATTATACATTATCCATTATCCATTTATCCAGGTCATGGGCCCCGATCAGCGGTCTATGGTGATTTCGAAGACCGGCTCCATTGCGGAGCGTTTGGCGGCACTCCACAAAAGTGGCGAGGACGACTGGAAGAAGCGCATCTCGAAGCGCGACGAAGTCGACGATGTGCACCGTGAAAACTTCGTAAACGTGAGTACCCACCGCTTTTATCTTGCATCTGCAATCTTGAATATGGAGTATGTAGTGTATATGGTATCTGATAGATAGGTTAAGCTGCGATGCATGCGGTGGTCTGCTGTGGACCGCAACGAATCCGATCTCGATCTCGATCGCAATTGCGTGAAAATGGTTTCCTTATTGCTAATCGTTTTGTCTATTAACGTTGTTGCACTTTTCTCTGCAATTTCTGCAATGTGCCCGTTGTTCGTGCAATGCCAACTGAGCGTTAAACCTGACGGCAATGACATAATAATGCGAAAAGTGCAAGTGATACCGATCGCAGAGGGATGAGGATGCGGATGGCGGTCTTATCTGTTGGATGTGTGTGACTTACATCCGAGGAAAGGGAGTGACGTAATTGGAGAGTATATTTCGCGATAAGGTGGCTTGCTAAGAGCTGTGTATATTATTATTATGAATAATCTGAATGGATAATAACGCCAAGAGAAGGCCGTTCTACACTCACCCAGCCTAAATACCTGTAAACGGTCTCCCCATTACTGATACGCAATATTTGATAAGAAAAAACCACTGACATCTCCTTTCGTTAAAATTTATTGCTAAGAAAATTATTATTATACCCGTACTCGTAGAGTAAAAGGGTATAATTTGCATTTCCACTAGCTAAGTAACGTAAGATAGTCGGGGAACTCGACTATAGAATTCTATCTTGTTTTTTTTTTTAATTTTGTTGTATTTTTTCTGATGTCATTATATTGTAAAAATTAAAAAAAATTAAGAAATGTCCGAAGGCTGACTTATCTTCTTATCTTAACCGGATTTTGAAGTGGCATACATCTTAATGTTTCTAGCGCAATTCTCTAAAAATCTGCTTTAAAATTAGGAATTTAATTTTTCTGATGTGATGAAGTTTATGATGTTGTAGCAATTCAAAAATGTCTAAAGAGTGAAGTTCTAAAGCCCATAACTCAACTTATATTAATCGGATTTTGAAATGGCATACCTCTAAATGTTTCTGAAGCAATTCTCTAAAAATCTGCATTCAAATTTGGAAATTTTTTTTTTTTAATTTTTTTGTAATTTTTCTGATGTTATGATGCTTATGATGTAGAAATTCAAAAATGTCCAAGGACTGAAGTTTTAAAGCCCATACCTCAACTTGTGTTATTCGGATTTTGAAGTGGCATACCTCTAAATGTTTCTGAAGCAATTCTCTAAAAATCTGCATTCAAATTTGGAAATTTTTTTTTTTTTAATATTTCTGTTATTTTTTTGATGTTATGATGTTGTAGAAATTCAAAAATGTCCAAAGACTGAAGTTCTAAAGCCCATAACTCAACTTATATTAATCGGATTTTGAAATGGCATACCTCTAAATGTTTCTGAAGCAATTCTCTAAAAATCTGCATTCAAATTTAAAAATTTTTTTTCTTAAATTTTTTGTCAATTTTTCTGATGCAATGATATTGTAGAAATTCAAAAAAATCAAAAAGTGTCCCAAGGCTGAAGTTCTGAAGTCCATACCTCAACTTGTGTTATTCGGATTTTGAAGTGGCATACCTCTAAATGTTTCTGAAGCAATTCTCTAAAAATCTGCATTCAAATTTGGAAATTTTTTTTTTTTTAATATTTCTGTTATTTTTTTGATGTTATGATGTTGTAGAAATTCAAAAATGTCCAAAGACTGAAGTTCTAAAGCCCATAACTCAACTTATATTAATCGGATTTTGAAATGGCATACCTCTAAATGTTTCTGAAGCAATTCTCTAAAAATCTGCATTCAAATTTGTAAATTTTTTTTTTTTTATATTTCTGTTATTTTTTTGATGTTATGATGTTGTAGAAATTCAAAAATGTCCAAAGACTGAAGTTCTAAAGCCCATAACTCAACTTATATTAATCGGATTTTGAAATGGCATACCTCTAAATGTTTCTGAAGCAATTCTCTAAAAATCTGCATTCAAATTTAAAAATTTTTTTTCTTAAATTTTTTGTCAATTTTTCTGATGCGATGATATTGTAGAAATTCAAAAAAATCAAAAAGTGTCCCAAGGCTGAAGTTCTGAAGTCCATACCTCAACTTGTGTTATTCGGATTTTGAAGTGGCATACCTCTAAATGTTTCTGAAGCAATTCTCTAAAAATCTGCATTCAAATTTGGAAATTTTTTTTTTTTTAATATTTCTGTTATTTTTTTGATGTTATGA
Organism: Drosophila orena; assembly: GCA_005876975.1. Lineage (NCBI taxonomy): Eukaryota > Metazoa > Arthropoda > Insecta > Diptera > Drosophilidae > Drosophila > Drosophila orena. The sequence continues at coordinate 12,363,497 of VCKV01000006.1, read as the reverse complement.
TGTTGTAGAAATTCAAAAATGTCCAAAGACTGAAGTTCTAAAGCCCATAACTCAACTTATATTAATCGGATTTTGAAATGGCATACCTCTAAATGTTTCTGAAGCAATTCTCTAAAAATCTGCATTCAAATTTAAAAATTTTTTTTCTTAAATTTTTTGTCAATTTTTCTGATGCGATGATATTGTAGAAATTCAAAAAAATCAAAAAGTGTCCCAAGGCTGAAGTTCTGAAGTCCATACCTCAACTTGTGTTATTCGGATTTTGAAGTGGCATACCTCTAAATGTTTCTGAAGCAATTCTCTAAAAATCTGCATTCAAATTTGGAAATTTTTTTTTTTTTAATATTTCTGTTATTTTTTTGATGTTATGATGTTGTAGAAATTCAAAAATGTCCAAAGACTGAAGTTCTAAAGCCCATAACTCAACTTATATTAATCGGATTTTGAAATGGCATACCTCTAAATGTTTCTGAAGCAATTCTCTAAAAATCTGCATTCAAATTTAAAAATTTTTTTTCTTAAATTTTTTGTCAATTTTTCTGATGCGATGATATTGTAGAAATTCAAAAAAATCAAAAAGTGTCCCAAGGCTGAAGTTCTGAAGTCCATACCTCAACTTGTGTTATTCGGATTTTGAAGTGGCATACCTCTAAATGTTTCTGAAGCAATTCTCTAAAAATCTGCATTCAAATTTGGAAATTTTTTTTTTTTTAATATTTCTGTTATTTTTTTGATGTTATGATGTTGTAGAAATTCAAAAATGTCCAAAGACTGAAGTTCTAAAGCCCATAACTCAACTTATATTAATCGGATTTTGAAATGGCATACCTCTAAATGTTTCTGAAGCAATTCTCTAAAAATCTGCATTCAAATTTGGAAATTTTTTTTTTTTAATATTTCTGTTATTTTTTTGATGTTATGATGTTGTAGAAATTCAAAAAGTGTCCCAAGGCTGAAGTTCTGAAGTCCATACCTCAACTTGTGTTATTCGGATTTTGAAGTGGCATACCTCTAAATGTTTCTGAAGCAATTCTCTAAAAATCTGCATTCAAATTTGGAAATTTTTTTTTTTTAATATTTCTGTTATTTTTTTGATGTTATGATGTTGTAGAAATTCAAAAATGTCCAAAGACTGAAGTTCTAAAGCCCATAACTCAACTTATATTAATCGGATTTTGAAATGGCATACCTCTAAATGTTTCTGAAGCAATTCTCTAAAAATCTGCATTCAAATTTGGAAATTTTTTTTTTTTAATATTTCTGTTATTTTTTTGATGTTATGATGTTGTAGAAATTCAAAAATGTCCAAAGACTGAAGTTCTAAAGCCCATAACTCAACTTATATTAATCGGATTTTGAAATGGCATACCTCTAAATGTTTCTGAAGCAATTCTCTAAAAATCTGCATTCAAATTTGGAAATTTTTTTTTTTTAATTTGTTTGTAATTTTTCTGATGTTATGATGCTTATGATGTAGAAATTCAAAAATGTCCAAGGACTGAAGTTTTAAAGCCCATACCTCAACTTGTGTTATTCGGATTTTGAAGTGGCATACCTCTAAATGTTTCTGAAGCAATTCTCTAAAAATCTGCATTCAAATTTGGAAATTTTTTTTTTTTTAATATTTCTGTTATTTTTTTGATGTTATGATGTTGTAGAAATTCAAAAATGTCCAAAGACTGAAGTTCTAAAGCCCATAACTCAACTTATATTAATCGGATTTTGAAATGGCATACCTCTAAATGTTTCTGAAGCAATTCTCTAAAAATCTGCATTCAAATTTAAAAATTTTTTTTCTTAAATTTTTTGTCAATTTTTCTGATGCGATGATATTGTAGAAATTCAAAAAAATCAAAAAGTGTCCCAAGGCTGAAGTTCTGAAGTCCATACCTCAACTTGTGTTATTCGGATTTTGAAGTGGCATACCTCTAAATGTTTCTGAAGCAATTCTCTAAAAATCTGCATTCAAATTTGGAAATTTTTTTTTTTTTAATATTTCTGTTATTTTTTTGATGTTATGATGTTGTAGAAATTCAAAAATGTCCAAAGACTGAAGTTCTAAAGCCCATAACTCAACTTATATTAATCGGATTTTGAAATGGCATACCTCTAAATGTTTCTGAAGCAATTCTCTAAAAATCTGCATTCAAATTTGTAAATTTTTTTTTTTTTAATATTTCTGTTATTTTTTTGATGTTATGATGTTGTAGAAATTCAAAAATGTCCAAAGACTGAAGTTCTAAAGCCCATAACTCAACTTATATTAATCGGATTTTGAAATGGCATACCTCTAAATGTTTCTGAAGCAATTCTCTAAAAATCTGCATTCAAATTTAAAAATTTTTTTTCTTAAATTTTTTGTCAATTTTTCTGATGCGATGATATTGTAGAAATTCAAAAAAATCAAAAAGTGTCCCAAGGCTGAAGTTCTGAAGTCCATACCTCAACTTGTGTTATTCGGATTTTGAAGTGGCATACCTCTAAATGTTTCTGAAGCAATTCTCTAAAAATCTGCATTCAAATTTGGAAATTTTTTTTTTTTTAATATTTCTGTTATTTTTTTGATGTTATGATGTTGTAGAAATTCAAAAATGTCCAAAGACTGAAGTTCTAAAGCCCATAACTCAACTTATATTAATCGGATTTTGAAATGGCATACCTCTAAATGTTTCTGAAGCAATTCTCTAAAAATCTGCATTCAAATTTAAAAATTTTTTTTCTTAAATTTTTTGTCAATTTTTCTGATGCGATGATATTGTAGAAATTCAAAAAAATCAAAAAGTGTCCCAAGGCTGAAGTTCTGAAGTCCATACCTCAACTTGTGTTATTCGGATTTTGAAGTGGCATACCTCTAAATGTTTCTGAAGCAATTCTCTAAAAATCTGCATTCAAATTTGGAAATTTTTTTTTTTTTTAATATTTCTGTTATTTTTTGATGTTATGATGTTGTAGAAATTCAAAAATGTCCAAAGACTGAAGTTCTAAAGCCCATAACTCAACTTATATTAATCGGATTTTGAAATGGCATACCTCTAAATGTTTCTGAAGCAATTCTCTAAAAATCTGCATTCAAATTTGGAAATTTTTTTTTTTTAATATTTCTGTTATTTTTTTGATGTTATGATGTTGTAGAAATTCAAAAAGTGTCCCAAGGCTGAAGTTCTGAAGTCCATACCTCAACTTGTGTTATTCGGATTTTGAAGTGGCATACCTCTAAATGTTTCTGAAGCAATTCTCTAAAAATCTGCATTCAAATTTGGAAATTTTTTTTTTTTAATATTTCTGTTATTTTTTTGATGTTATGATGTTGTAGAAATTCAAAAATGTCCAAAGACTGAAGTTCTAAAGCCCATAACTCAACTTATATTAATCGGATTTTGAAATGGCATACCTCTAAATGTTTCTGAAGCAATTCTCTAAAAATCTGCATTCAAATTTGGAAATTTTTTTTTTTTAATTTGTTTGTAATTTTTCTGATGTTATGATGCTTATGATGTAGAAATTCAAAAATGTCCAAGGACTGAAGTTTTAAAGCCCATACCTCAACTTGTGTTATTCGGATTTTGAAGTGGCATACCTCTAAATGTTTCTGAAGCAATTCTCTAAAAATCTGCATTCAAATTTGGAAATTTTTTTTTTTTTTAATATTTCTGTTATTTTTTTGATGTTATGATGTTGTAGAAATTCAAAAATGTCCAAAGACTGAAGTTCTAAAGCCCATAACTCAACTTATATTAATCGGATTTTGAAATGGCATACCTCTAAATGTTTCTGAAGCAATTCTCTAAAAATCTGCATTCAAATTTGGAAATTTTTTTTTTTTTAATATTTCTGTTATTTTTTTGATGTTATGATGTTGTAGAAATTCAAAAATGTCCAAAGACTGAAGTTCTAAAGCCCATAACTCAACTTATATTAATCGGATTTTGAAATGGCATACCTCTAAATGTTTCTGAAGCAATTCTCTAAAAATCTGCATTCAAATTTGGAAATTTTTTTTTTTTTAATATTTCTGTTATTTTTTTGATGTTATGATGTTGTAGAAATTCAAAAATGTCCAAAGACTGAAGTTCTAAAGCCCATAACTCAACTTATATTAATCGGATTTTGAAATGGCATACCTCTAAATGTTTCTGAAGAAATTCTCTAAAAATCTGCATTCAAATTTAAAAATTTTTTTTCTTAAATTTTTTGTCAATTTTTCTGATGCGATGATATTGTAGAAATTCAAAAAAATCAAAAAGTGTCCCAAGGCTGAAGTTCTGAAGTCCATACCTCAACTTGTGTTATTCGGATTTTGAAGTGGCATACCTCTAAATGTTTCTGAAGCAATTCTCTAAAAATCTGCATTCAAATTTGGAAATTTTTTTTTTTTTAATATTTCTGTTATTTTTTTGATGTTATGATGTTGTAGAAATTCAAAAATGTCCAAAGACTGAAGTTCTAAAGCCCATAACTCAACTTATATTAATCGGATTTTGAAATGGCATACCTCTAAATGTTTCTGAAGCAATTCTCTAAAAATCTGCATTCAAATTTGGAAATTTTTTTTTTTTTAATATTTCTGTTATTTTTTTGATGTTATGATGTAGAAATTCAAAAATGTCCAAAGACTGAAGTTCTAAAGCCCATAACTCAACTTATATTAATCGGATTTTGAAATGGCATACCTCTAAATGTTTCTGAAGCAATTCTCTAAAAATCTGCATTCAAATTTGGAAATTTTTTTTTTTTTAATATTTCTGTTATTTTTTTGATGTTATGATGTTGTAGAAATTCAAAAATGTCCAAAGACTGAAGTTCTAAAGCCCATAACTCAACTTATATTAATCGGATTTTGAAATGGCATACCTCTAAATGTTTCTGAAGCAATTCTCTAAAAATCTGCATTCAAATTTGGAAATTTTTTTTTTTTTAATATTTCTGTTATTTTTTTGATGTTATGATGTTGTAGAAATTCAAAAATGTCCAAAGACTGAAGTTCTAAAGCCCATAACTCAACTTATATTAATCGGATTTTGAAATGGCATACCTCTAAATGTTTCTGAAGCAATTCTCTAAAAATCTGCATTCAAATTTGAAAATTTTTTTTTTTTTAATATTTCTGTTATTTTTTTGATGTTATGATGTTGTGAAAATTCAAAAATGTCCAAAGACTGAAGTTCTAAAGCCCATAACTCAACTTATATTAATCGGATTTTGAAATGGCATACCTCTAAATGTTTCTGAAGCAATTCTCTAAAAATCTGCATTCAAATTTAAAAATTTTTGTTCTTAAATTTTTTTGTCATTTTTTCTGTCGTGATGATATTGTGAAATTCCAAAAAATTAAAAAGTGTTCCAAGGCTGAAGTTCTGAAGTCCATAACTCAACTTATCTTAATCGGATTCTGCAGCTTTCTGCCTCACATTATAATTTTACATTACGTATACGTCGTGTATACTACATGATGTATACAGAAAGAAAATGTTGCACGCACTCAGGCATAGCGCCACCACTCGCGCAAAACGGCGTGTGTATCTCTCACAAGAAGTATTGCATACTTTTAAGGTGACCACTGCCCGACTTTGCATTGATTTTCAAATGAAAACGAACGTGTGCACCTTTTTTTGGGGGAAGTGCAAGTTTGGCAAGTTTGCTGTTTTCACTAGCCTACCCAAGAGCTTCGCCTGCTTTTGCCTTATTATTTATGGGCATGAGCACTTTGCGGCTGCTATCAGACCTGGTTTAAAATCGGATTCCGTTTGGACTGTCAATTAGCCGATCCATTGAAAATTGCCGCTGGCTTTTGGCGAGACATGAAGTTTAGTGAACTCTCTCTAGTAAACGGTTACTTCTGGTTCATAATTATGCGGGTAGTCTTCGCCCGCCCCCTTTCGCGCCTTTCCCCAAAGTAGTCCCCGAAGTAATCACACTTAATTACTGGGACTCCGCCTCCTTATACGAGTTTACATGTATGTATGTATATATGGTGCCCACCATTCCATCGTCTGTGGGGAGAGAGAAATTGTGAGGAAATCGTGTCAGAGCGATCTTCTGACCCACACACCAAACAAAATGCATATTATATTCCTCACTCTCAGGCCAAATGAGTTTTCAAGTGCTGTCGCTTTTGTTATTGTTGTGGTTGCTACAGCTGTTACTGTTTTGGGTTCCCTATTTTCATAGTGGCTCAGTGCACTGGGAGAAATAATTGTGTCTGCTTCTTGCGAGACTTACCATATTAACATTACATTGTATTACGAATCAAGAAGTATTATCTTCTGTGTGCTTGACGACAGCACAGTGGGACAAGGTCAACGGGCAGAGCATATATTTAGAAACGATACATCATCTGATGGGGAGTGCCCATAGTTCTACCCTCATTTTCCACCCCACGACACTTGACGCCCATTATAGTACAATTTATTAATAATTAAGATGAATTTCTGTTTTCTCTGCTCTGATGGACGCGAGACACTCGAATTCATGCGCTGTTTGGCAGACGTCCCAGGTGGCGTATGCGCAATTAGTCTGCCCAACTCTTTGACGCAGTCCCCAAGCGTGTGTCAAGGCAGAAAGAAATCGTTGTAATTTGGCACAATTTATCAGGCCACGATCGCAGAAAGCCAGCGAGCAAACAAAGCGCAGCAAATGAAAATGCGCATAATAATGAAGGGCTCGCCAGAGTGAAGCATCCAGAATACAGCATCCAGCATCCAGCATCTAGCATCCAGCATCTAGCATCCAGCATCTAGCATCTAGCATGCAGGAGTTTCGGTTCCAACAGGGCAGCTAAAAATATATAGACAGTGTCTTGTTTGCTGCTCCTGCCTTCACAATTTGGAGGCAACTGCCAGCTTACATTTTGCCATAATTTTCCAAACTTGCCTTGTGGGCTGTGGCAAGAGCAGCATCTGGAAAAGCAAGAGCAACAGCAACAGCAACTGCAGCAGCTAGAACAGACACTCAGAAAAATACATGTATATCAATTTGACAATTTACTTTTGGTTCCATAGATACTGGCAGCAGTGCTATAAACTTTAAAATATGTTTCAAAAATATTCGCATGATCACATCATATCACTCGCTGCTGCAAATAGCATATATTTTTGGGTAGCCTACTTACGTTTTTTCCCTAAAGGTAGCAACAATTACAAAGTAAAGAAATAAAGATGGAAAAGGAGGCAAACGAAGGTTGCTTTCGGACCGCTTCTAACTGGCTGAAGTTGTTGTTTTAGGGGCTTCGCAGGGTCCGCAGCATTTGATCTCTGCCTGGAGATCTTGAACGTGCTCATCTTCCAGCTGCAGGCCTCGCCTCATGCTGTTGTAAATTGTTTTGTAAATTTGATATACTTGCAGCAGCTCTTGTGCTGCAGCTCTCCGCAGTCTACTTCATTATCATTGTTGCCATTGCTGCTGCTGCAATGTTGCTGCGATGTTGCTGCTGTACTTGTTCATTAGTCCATGCCCTCGCCGCAGCGACAACAGCAGCGGAAAGGGGCAAAAAAAAAAAAAAAACAGCAGTAGCCCGAGCGAGCTGTTCATAAACTTCTAAAATCAACTGCGGCCCTCTGTTTTCTCCATTTGTATCTGTATCTGTATATGTACATATATATCTGCGGCTGTATCTGTATCTGGCCAATGTATCTACAAGCTGCAAGAATGCCTGCTTATTGCTGATTACTTTTATTGCTTCTGTGTGTGATTCATCACTTCTAGCGATAAGGTGGCTTGCTGCTCTCGATGCTCTACCAATTTTCCTAGCTCCTTGGCAGCTATTGAATTTTTAGACAATTACATCATTGTGCCCCATGCTGTTGAACTTGCATTGGTTTATTTTTAGTGCGACTAAATAAATTTCGCGTTAGGCCTGCTTGGCTGCCTTCTTCTCTGGTGATTCATCTCATCAGCTCGGGCAGATGTGGGCCCAGCCCAAAAATTTCGTTGTCCCTTTTTATGTGGTCACATTCCAGTCACGAAGTGTACAGAAAATGTGTGTGTACGTACGTTGATGATCGGTTTCAGTTTTTGTAAAAGAAAAAGTATGACTTTGAAACAGCTTCTCAAAATATTTTAAGAAATAATACAAAATCTTCCAAGTTATGCTTGCAAAAGAAGCATTATCTGGTCAGTTTCAAAGCTGATGTTTATTTTTTTCAAATTCCCCCGCCATATAGTTTACCCTTCTTCATGGCTTGCCCACAATGATCTTGTTTATTACGCTTAGTTTAATTTAAAAAGCCTCCTAAGCTGACGTCTTCGCAGCCTCGTCTTCGGAGACTCGGAGCTTCGTTTTCCTCGAAGACCCGGCTTTTGGAAGAATCCGATCCGATCCGATCCCATGCGAAGCGATGCGATACGGTACGATCCCAAGTTCCCGACTTCGGCAGTCTGTAAATTTACGAGGCAGTTTGAATCGCGACTTGGAAGCGAGTGGTTCGCACTTCGCAGCGGCAATTCGACTTTGATTTAAGCTCCGCTTGGCCTGACTTTGTTGCTATTGTTATTAGTATGCATTATTACCCGCTGCCGGTTTCAATTGACATTAAAATTGATAAGCGGCAACTAAAAATAATAAAAAAAGCAGCACTTGCCCGTTGCGAGTTGCATAAAAAGTAATGCGAAGTGGTTTCCTGAGTTGCATAAACTGTCGAATGCAGCAGGAAGCGAATGGCACTGTTTTTATTTATCTATATTTTTTTTTGGTTCGCATTCGCTTGGCTGGCTGAAAAGAAAAAGCGAAATATGAAATTATGAAAAGCGATACATGTACATATGTATAAATACCAAAGTGTTTCAAGGCTGGCTATTCCACTTGTGCGCACAAAAAAGTAAAAATACATACATACGTATACGTGACAACCCACCCACCTGCAAATACAAAACTTTCTCAAAGTGCGACTGTCAAAATAAAATCTGTGACATGAAATCCCCGAAGTGACCGCAATCTCTTTGGCCATTACAAATCGCATAGAAAAGATTCGGAAACAGAACCAAAGCCCACGCAAATGATTCAGAAATAAGCATTACACTTTGCGCGACACAAAATGTGTTCTGACAATCCAAAGGCGCATCTGTTTCCACATCTAGTTGCGATGCAAATGTCCATATCAGATGGGAAGATTTTACAGAGAGATGGCGCAAATTTCTAAGGGGCGCAAAATCAGCAAAATCAAATCAGCAATTAATTCCCATAAATCACATCAACTGGGGGCCATCCCAGTTGCTCAGTTTTGTTGCTGCTGATCGTGCTGCTCTATATTTGGCTTATTTCCCAACGTGAGCTGTTTGCATACACGTACATATGTCGCGTCTCTGATAAACCAAATACCCCAAAATACCCAATTGCACCCAAGATGGCTCAGAGCGCAGTGGAAATGGGGAAACCTCTGCAAATATTGGCACTACTTTTGCAAGAGATAAATAATACATTGCTACAAAGATGAAATAAAATGAATAATATTTATTGAGAAGTTCACAGAAAATAATATACTAACATAACAAGTTGTGCAAACGATATTGCACTTTAATAATATTGAGCTATTTAAATTTGAAAAATAGCAATTAAAAAATTCAATCGTAATAACAAAATTGTAATTTTTGCGAGTTTATGGCAGTGTTATACGTACAGTACAAACTGCGCAAAGGGTTAAGGTTTGCTGAAAGAACTTCTTTGAAATGAAAGTTGCCCATTCGCTGGCTCCCTCGCACCCGCACGCTCTTATCAGACACAGCCAACTACTTGACCCAAGGAGACCCAACCAGAACAACAACAACAACTACAGTGGCAGCCCCAACAACAACAACGACAACTACTGCACAACAGCATCAGCAGATTGCCAAGAAGAATTCTGCGCAAGTGCAGCAGGTTCGCTCTCTGGAGAGAGAGCCAAGAGAGAGGAGCCAAGCGGCAGAGAGAGGGAGAGAGAGACTGGGAGAGTGGGAGAGAGCAAAAGCTCCCCGCTTTGGGGAGCAGTTTCGTATCGCACCGCTGAATTTCGCATCGGCACTCGCGTTCACGTTCACGTTCACGTCTGAGTTCGAAAAGAGGAGCCGAAGAGAGGAGAACGACCGCGATGCGCAACGGAACACAAAAGGCGCCTAAAGAAACAAAAGAATCCGATGCGAAACCAACTAAATTGCAACGAAATAAATAAATAAATAAATAAATAAATAAAGCTCGGGATATCAGATGTCGGGCCACGATAAAAATACGCACTAATGAAAATATAAATATCAATATTAATGCAAGCTGCAAGTCGCAAAGTGCAAAACGCAGTGGACACCACTTGAAGAAAGGTGTGTGGGTGTGTGTGGGGATAAAATCCTTAAAACTACGAAACTTTGGATACGAGCTTGCAATGTTTTGAGCATCACTCAGAATTTTCCAAATGTCTTTCCTAGTTTTTTTTTATCTAAAATGAATCTAACTTAAACCAAAGGGTAACAAAACATTGCAAAATTCAAAACAAAGCTTCGAAAAACATTTAAACAAGAAGTTAAATAACAAATCCTGCGAATATTTTCCTAAACAAGGAAACCGATATCTGCAAAATGAAATGACCAGCTCTTGAAAACACGATAAAAACTAAAAGTCCAACAAAATCTGCATAATTTCCAGTACCCTTTCACAAATAAAGAATACATACATACGTGTACATATATTTTTGTGGACACAAAAAGAAAAACGCGAACTAAATAAATAAACCAGTCACGGAAGACATTGCTAAATAAATAAAAACTCCAAGTAAATATATATTTGTGTTCCGTTCTGCCAGCAAGTGAATGCCAGCAGTAAAAATAAATAAAATATCCCATTATTTAACCAATCCTCTTGCAGAGTGATGTGATGTCATAATAAAACTTTGCCCTTATCGACAATATAAAAATAGTGCAAACACGATATCAGCGAAAAGGCGAGGTAAAAGTTAATAAATACTTGCCAGCCAAATCGAATTGCAATTAGTGATAACAAAGCAAGCATGACGGACTACACGGATTACGTGGAAACCGCCTGGAAGTATGCGGAATGGCTGCCTTACCTACTCGTCTCCTACGTGGTGGTCACCCTGCTCCCCAAGTCCCTCATCCGGATGAAACGCTTCGCGGACGCGGACTACGAGGCGAACAGGAACATGTTCCACCGCTGCTACGGCCCAGAGCTGTGCTGCCACGTCCTGGCCCAGGAGCAGGTCGCCGGAAAGGTGAAACCCAAGGCCAGGAAGCCCGTGACCCGGGTCTATCCCAAGCGTCAGCAGACGGCGCCCAAAGCGGAGCTGCCCCCTCCAAGTCCAGCGCCCGTGAAGCGGAGCAACGTCACCAAGATAGCCAGGATGTTTGAGACGGGCACCACGCGCCAGGTGAGCCGGGTGGCACCCATAACGCTACCCGAGATCAGGATGTTCGGAGCGAGCGATGAGTCCAGGGACTCCACGCCCTGCGCCTCGCGGAAAACCAGCATCGGCAGTCAGCTCTCCGCTCAGCTGCAGCACATCGAGCAGGCGATGCACCTGTGGCAGGAACTGGATGAGGAACCCTCCAAGAAGTCATCCGGACACAGCGACTGGGAGCCCATGGCAGTGCCGGTTTCAAGACGTACCCGTGGTACCTCTGCCACGCCCTCCACGGCCTCCCCGCTCTCCAGTTCCCCGGAACCAGAGCACTCCCGCTCTCCGGTTCTCCTGAGGAAGCCGCCTTCCCTGTGCCTGCAGACCAGCATGGAGGACATATTCCAGGTGATCGCCCGGAGTGCCGAGGAGCCGGAAGACTGTCCGGACTGCCAGTGCCTCTTGCCGGTGACCAGTATCGATGATATTCTCTCCGAACGGAGATTCTCACGCCCCCTGTCCGCCTACTCCATCACCGATCTCCTCAACGAAGAGCAGGCCTCCTGTATCGAGGAGACCACGTACATCAACGAAACCAGATGAAACCAGATGAGGAGCACATAGGGATTGAAGGATCGTTTTATAGTGCCATCCCCCAGGGTCAGATGGAACCACCAGGTGAATCCCATCCCATCCCATCCCATCCCATCCCATCCAGGCATTTGTCCAGGGAACAAAGCCACCGGAGACCTTGCCAAGTCCCCAATTCACAGGAAACCGCCTGCATTTTGTTTGTTTAATCGCCGGAAACTTAAGCAAATCAAAGTATAGACTTTCCAACTCAGTTCGCAATTGGCAGTGGCAGTCGAAGCCTGTACTTAGAAATCCCAATCAATTGTATAAACGTTTGTTATGTCCAGAACCCGAATTGCAATTGCGAAGCATCTCATTCACAGAGAACTGTACTGCTAAACTAATATGCTGATTGTACGTATTAAGTAATGCATAAACATGAATTTGTATGGTAGTATTACTTATCGTTAAATGTACTATATATGCTAGAAGTGAGAACTGTATCAAATGCAACACACCTCTTATTATATTCTTAATAAAGTGAAAACACTGTATATTATCGTATGCACAGCTGCTTTCGAGCATTCGAGCAATTTTAGATGTACGCTGACTATATACATATTTCTTGCACCTTTAGCGCGGCACAGCTGCCAGCTAATTTGTTTTTCAGCTTGGCAAGTCTTCCGACCATCCAAGCGTGTCTTGGCCCCAAACACAATTTGTCAAATAAATTGACGCAAATCAAAACGTTGGAGCGATCATTAATTATAAATTGGGAGATGGGAAAAGTATTCACCGCAAAATGATTGTGATGTGAGGTAATTTCGTTGCTGTGGCTTTTGATTGATTCGATGGGGAGCGAAGGCTCTCAAGCGGATTTGTGATGTCGACGAGCCGAAAGATCCACCAGATACCCTACGGTGAAAGGTCTCTGGGGCTGTGAGTTCCATTGAACCTTGGATGGTGCAACAAGTGGCCAGTGCCAGTGCAATGAAAATAAGAATGAACAATAAATCCGCAGCTGGCGACCTTATCAATCCCATTATGCTTCTCTTCAGTTGATGGGGCCGCACCCAGGGAACTATAGATTAAGCAGCTCTACAGATACATGAGTTCCGGGCAAATTTCCAGCTTGTTTCTCCACAATGAAGCTACAAAATTAGCCAGATGCCCACGCATTCCGTACTTGATCTTGACCATAAAGCAATTGGCAACCTCAACTTGGCCTAATTGGCTACGATTCGATTCGATTTGGTTTGATTTGGCTCGGTTTAGTTTTTTACCCGTTGCCAAAATCCACCAAAAACAGAGAAAACTGTATAAGCTCATATGCTAATTTTAACATTTTATTGTAGTTTTGAATACGTGTATATAAACATAATTCTGCTCATGCAAAAACGAAATACAGCTTCGCAAATCAGCACAACGGCCAATAAAATATTGAAAATTGGCCTTTATTGGCTGAGATTCTGTGGCGTCATACCTTTTGGGTGAAGTGGTTGTGACACTTTTGGGCTCTTCTCTAGCGGAAGAATTCTACCTTTCGGTTTCTATGGCATCGTTCGTTAATCAAATTGTTGCCCCGCTTTGTTGTCCCTGTTCATTAGCCAGCCGCCTGCTCTTACCCACTTCGAGTTTTATTACTTGTTTTATCAATTTATATATGGGATGATTCATGCCGAGGGGTTCGTATTCATTGATAGGTGCCAATGCATGACACACGCTGAAATTCATGAGAAATGAAATACGCCGTTGTGGCGAAAGAGTTAAGAGGGTCCTCAAGGCTGGCTACTATTTTTGTCTCCTCGATTGCAGTGCTTGACATTCGGGGCTTTAAATTATCATAATTTATTGTAGAGCACAATTATCCATGCTCCAACTGAGTGCAGATAGACAGGGGCGCACAAATAGGACTGATGTCGAGCAAACATGCACAAACATTCCGAAACATTGCATAAGCAAGTCAAACATACATAGATTTAACAACATTAAACGAGATAAAGCGACTATGAACTGCACCCACAGACACAGTTCTGCTCAGATAAGATACGCTTGTTATGTTATCTTCATCGATACTTCGGTCACGCCATAACTTATGCTGACTTACGCGTGTAAACAAATGCATTAACTTTTCGCTTGGTACTGACGGCTTGCGAATGTAAACAAATCAATAGTGCAGGGCAGTCTAGTGTACACCGCGTTCCATATCGGCAGCTATTCGTTTCTTATCTATCCAGTTGAGTGCTGAGAGCCCAGAACACCAAGAGAAAGAAACACATTCATTCGGGCAATTGTTAAAAGGTTATATTGAGAAGCAATGCAAATTTCCGAACTCAAAAATTAAATATAGCAAGGATTTATTTCCCATGCTAAGTATACTATCATCAGAAAACTTTCGCCTTAGGTTCCGGTACTAACCTATAGCTTATTTGACTCAACTAGAAGCGATATTTTGCAGTGCAGCCTTATCTAATCGCATGACGCGCACTGTCTCTCGCCGGAGCTCTCCAGTCTAGAGCTCTGGAGCTTCGACCAAGGTGCGCAATTAGCCAAACGGCGATTGGCAGTCGCCAGATTGGCATTGTGCTGGTTGGCAGCAAAGCAAAAGGCACTCGAGTTGAGTCTAGTCGAGTCGAATCGCGTCGAGTTCCCGGTACTTTTGCGCATCCATTGGGGGTCACTAATGGAGCGTACTTGCCTCTAAAGGCCTTCAGATTTCGAGGTGTGCCAGGGAAATGCGACGCTGCGAAGCAGCTGGAAAATCGCCAATCGCTAATAATAAACAAACAAGCTAAACAAATCGCCGGCATGGAAAAAGTAAAACTGGTAAAAGCTTTTTCCCCAATCCCATAACGTTTGGCAAACAGAAGCGTTGTGGCCCATGCCATGACTCATTGGAATTGGGAACAACCCAGGCGATAAGGCCGCCAAAATGCTGACCATATATTGGAGGCTATTAAGACTTTGTTAATTTCTTTATAAACGCGTTCATATTTGGGGCTTAGAGCGTGGGTGGTCCTACATTTTTTGGAAAGTGAATGTAATCACGATCTCGTCTTACTCTTGTTTTTCAGGAATCGCTATCTTTGGCCCACTCGCTGTCGGACAAGCCACTGCCGCCATCACCTTTGATACCCACAAGCTTGGAGGGCGGCAAGGTATCAGATCGCTTGAGCAAACTGAAGTGCAACTCGGAGAACTGGAAGCAGCGCATAGGTAAGTGCATATACACGTGAGCCAGAGAAAAAACAGAGAACAATATAATTGAAATGCACTCCGTGCAGAGCAAACGGATGCCAAGAAGTTCACAGTCGCTGGCCGACTGCAAAAGAAGGCCCAATCCCCCGTGGAGCTTCAATTCGAGCGTTCTGCCAATGATGCGGCCAAGAAGTGCCCCATGCTGGAGGTGCGCAGCGCCAATCAGCCGCAACTGGGTCTGGCCAAGAGCCCCTCCATGATGGTCACCTCCAGTACCACCAATAGTACCACCAACAGTACCAGCAAGGCCGCACTCCGCAGCCTGAGTGTGAATCCCGAGGAGGAGGCACCCACCAGCCTAAGTCGCTCCAACAGCAGCAGCTCGGAGTCCGATGGTGAGCGCAACTCCCCTCAGAATGCCAAGCAGAACAAGGAGCTGGCCAACAACAAGAGTGCCGCAGCACCCACCAATGTGGGCGCCAGGATTCAAGTGCCCCGGCTGGACGACAAGGAAACATTCGAGAACTTCTTCGCTTCCAAGCCGAAAACTGAGCAGAGCGTTGAGCTCGAGATCAGCGCCTTCGATGACATCAAGCCCACTGAGCGGTAAGTTTCAGATGCCATTCAGAGAAAGTAAATTCAAAATTCAAAATAAAAATCCTCCTTTAATACAGTTTGGTAAGCAAGCGCCACGTGCAGGGTCCCAAAGGTCGACGGGCTGCACGCAATCCTCTCAAGAGTTTAGCAGCACGTGTGGACATTAGTTCTGAGTACACAGAAATGAGGTCGGGCATAGCCGAGCGGGAACTAAGACGCCTCAAGCTGGAGTCATGTAAGTGAAGCGGACACGCGGTCAAATTGAATGCCCAACTAATGTTATCGATTCCACAGATGGTCATAATGCGAACTTGGCTGCGGAGGCCATAGCAGGATTAGCCTCCATTGAGGACTTCAAGTCTGTGGCACTCCGCTCCTCGTCGATTCCACTGCACCAGATGTGGCTGCCCCACAAGCCAGTGATGTTACTCCATGTTAAGGGACGCACCCATGTCCAAACCCGGCTGGTGGAACCCGTGCACACCTCCCTGAACCGTGGTGATTGCTTCATCCTGGTCGCCGGATCGCAGCTTTTCCGCTACGTTGGATCCTTCGCCAACGTCATTGAGATCTCCCGAAGCAAGAAGATCTGCGCTGCCATTGTGGAGAACAAGGATCTCGGATGCACCGCCAGCCAGGAGGTGATCCTCACGGATGGCAAGTATTTGAAGGAGCGCCAGTGGCGTCAGTTCTGGCAGCTTCTGGGCAAAAAAGAGGATGACCAATCGGATATAGCCGAATGCGGTCATGCCGATGAGGACGACGTGTTCGAAAGCAGTCTGATCGAAACCAACAAGATCTACGAGTACCAGGATGAGGCCCTTATTCCGATGGAGAAGTTCTGGGGCTGCATCCCCAAGGTGGACATGTTGGACACGCGCAAGGTTTTGGTCTTTGACTTTGGCAGTGAATTGTATGTGTGGAATGGCAAGAATGCCCCTTCGGACGCCAAGCGGGCTGCCATGAGATTGGCCCAAGAACACTTTGGTGCTGAGGATTCGGCGGATTATGCCGACTGCTACTTGAATCCCCTGAACTATGTCGCCATAGTGGGTCGTCGTGAGAACACCAAGTATGCCAAAAGGTGCGCCCAGCGTCCAGAATGGTGTGTTCTCGGCAAGATCACCCAGAACATGGAGACGGTGTTGTTCAAGGAGAAGTTCAGTGACTGGCCAGAGATAGAACGCGAGGATCTGGAGAAGGATTACCTTTCAAACGGAGTGCATATGGTGCGTGCTTTAAACGGAAGCGCTTTGCACAAGGGAGAACCATATCAGGAACCAAATCTGGTGCTCGAGCAGGCTAATTTGGGGCGCGGCAATTTCTACTACGATACGGACACCATGCGACACTTCGATGTGATCACCAAGTCCACGGACAAGTGGCAGATCCACGAGTTCAACTTTGATGCGGCCAACAATCGCGACGACTACGGTCACTTCTACTCGGCGGAGAGCTATATAGTGCGCTGGATCTATCAGATTTCGGTCACAGTTCGCGAACTAAGTGGCAAAGTGTCGAACAGGAGCACTGTGGGTCGGGACCGGTGTGTCTACTTCACCTGGCAAGGTCAGGACTCTAGTGCCAACGAGAAGGGCGCGGCTGCTTTGCTGACCGTGGAGCTGGACAAAGAGAAAGGCGCTCAAATGCGGGTGTCGCAGGGAGATGAGTGCACAGCCTTTGTGCGCCTGTTCCGGCAAATGTGGCAACATCGTGGACGCAAGGAGCAATGTCTGGAGAGGCGCAGCGAGTGGAGACTCTACCAACTGCAGGGCAACGTCAGCGAGGAGTCCATCATCAAGGAAGTCGTCTGCCAGTCCAGTCATTTGCGATCCCGCAGCTCCATGCTGTTAATTCACGGCAGTCAGGGAAATGTAATTGTCTGGCACGGATCGAAGAGTGCGCCTCACACTCGTAACGTGACCGTAGGGGTTGCTCAGGATCTGATCAAGACGGTGCCTAAAGATCTCTTCAGCGCCGAAACTGCCAACTTAACCGAGGTGGAGGAGGGTACCGAAGACGATCAGTGCAAGAAGGCCTTGGGATTGAAGGATGAACGAAATGAATACGGCAGCCTGCTTAAGGCCACCAAGTCGTTCGACTACCAACTAAGGATCTTCAACTTCTCCAGCACCCAGGGTGTTTTCAAAGCGCTTGAACTGAGCGATCCGCTGCGCTGTCAGGATCTGCACAGTGCTTACCCCTTTAGCCAGTCTCAGCTGTACAATGCAAGGCAGCCGACTATCTTTTTGCTGGACAACGGCGATGAGTTGTGGCTCTGGATGGGATGGTGGCCTCTGGAGGATGTGAAGAGTACGTACTGTAATGTTAAGTATGTTGAATGTGAACATTAACTAACCTTTTTACTTACAGTAAACACCGATGAGCGAAGCAGTCCCACCAACGACAATCGCGCTGGAGTAAATCGCTGGATCTCAGAGAGACGTGCTGCCCTGGAGACAGCCGTTGACTATTGGCGTGCCAAGCACGGCGAGAACGAGAAGGAGCCCTTCCATGGCATCAAGGGCCAGGTTGTCTGGGCAGGCCTGGAGCCACTGGCCTTCAAGGCGCTATTTCCCGACTGGACAGAACGTCCGGATGTAAGGGAAATCAACGAAGAGGTGCGGTGGTAAGCAGCAAATCATTTGCAGTGTTTTTTAATGTTTTATTCCCCCTGCAGGATGGGCGAACTGATGCTTCCATATCGATCGGCACAATGCTGGCACAAATGACGCAGACCGAGTATCCCCTGGAAGTCCTCACAGCGCGTCCACTGCCCGAAGGTGTGGAGCCCACCCGCCTGGAGGTCTACCTTAATGCGGAGGACTTCCGGGCGGCACTGGGATGCAGCCGGGCGGAATTCGAGCAGCTGCCCATCTGGAAACAGACCAAGCTGAAGAAGGAGCGAGGGCTGTTCTAGGAGAGAGGCACAATGCAACTTTATAGACTTGAACACAATCACAAAACACAAATCAACCACTTTTATAAGCACTTTTTGTAGGCGGCGATGCTATTGCAACGGACACAGACAGATCGGAACTATCGTATTCTATAGGCCTATATAGTTTAGCATATACACACGTGCGCATATCCCTATATACTCTCTATTTTACACATATTACATAGCCTTTATATATGTAACGACTATTATGCAAGTGCACGATGCCTGGCAATAAATTTCAACTCGCTTCATTCGGTAGCTGTGCGGAGTTTCGAGTTCTTCTATTATATACCTGTACATAATATTAAGTTGAGTTGTTTTACCATTATTTTACTTTATTTAATATTTTATCGATTTAACGAAATTGCATTTGTTCAATCTCTGCAAACACCAAAAAGCCGACGAGCTCTCTCGTTATGTCATTGTTTTCAATTCGAAATCATTTTAATGTTAGCTTTATTTCCCTAATTGTATAACTATGTATTTGTGTTTACATTATGTTAAAAACTATTGCGCATATTTTATTTTTATTAAATAACATTTTATTATATTTTATCTTTTCCTTGATTTTTTATTTGTTTGGGGGACTTGGGGGATCGATCATCTGCTCACCTGTTTCTCTGGAATTTCCGTTCGCTTGATTTTTGCAGCTAAAATTATGCTACATTTTGCTTCTTAGTAGACTTTAAAAAAACTTTCCATCCACCAGCCGTCGCGATTTCTGTTCGCCTGGTACCTCGAAATCTAAAATCTCCCATTTTGACAGCAAGATTTGGACACCAGGCGAACATAATCCATAGTAGGCTGCTGCTGGGAGCAAAATAATCGAACGAATAATCGAATAATTAATAAGGTGACCAACGATCAATTGGTTACTTGGTTTTCAGTAGAAACCTGCTACTGATTTGCGCATTTTATAGTCAAAATTGTGAGATTTTTTGGTTTAAGTTACCAGGCGAACAGGAATTCCAGAAGGTGACCAACGATCAATTGGTTTTCAGTAGAAACCGGCTACTGATTATGATCCCCTGGGCCAAATATCGAAAAAATCCACAAATTTGCCCTAAAAATGCGCATTTTATAGACAAAATTGAGAGATTATTTGGTTTAAGTTACCAGGCGAACAGGAATTCCAGAAGGTGACCAACGATGAATTGGTTTTCAGTAGAAACCTGCTACTGATTATGATCACCTGGTGCCAAATATCGAAAAAATCCAAAAATTTGCCCTAAAAATGCGCATTTTATAGACAAAATTGAGAGATTATTTGGTTTAAGTTACCAGGCGAACAGGAATTCCAGAAGGTGACCAACGGTCAATTGGTTTTCAGTAGAAACCTTCTACTGATTATGATCACCTGGTGCCAAATATCGAAAAAATCCAAAAATTTGCCCTAAAAATTCGCATTTTATAGACAAAATTGAGAGATTTTTTGGTTTAAGTTACCAGGCGAACAGGAATTCCAGAAGGTGACCAACGATGAATTGGTTTTCAGTAGAAACCTGCTACTGATTATGATCACCTGGTGCCAAATATCGAAAAAATCCAAAAATTTGCCCTAAAAATGCGCATTTTATAGACAAAATTGAGAGATTTTTTGGTTTAAGTTACCAGGCGAACAGGAATTCCAGAAGGTGACTAACGATCAATTGGTTTTCAGTAGAAACCTGCTACTGATTATGATCACCTGGTGCCAAATATCGAAAAAATCCACAAATTTGCCCTAAAAATGCGCATTTTATAGACAAAATTGAGAGATTTTTTGGTTTAAGTT
This sequence comes from Drosophila orena, assembly GCA_005876975.1. Lineage (NCBI taxonomy): Eukaryota > Metazoa > Arthropoda > Insecta > Diptera > Drosophilidae > Drosophila > Drosophila orena. Next base: position 12,343,105 of record VCKV01000006.1, on the reverse strand, counting down.
ACCAGGCGAACAGGAATTCCAGAAGGTGACCAACGATGAATTGGTTTTCAGTAGAAACCTGCTACTGATTATGATCACCTGGTGCCAAATATCGAAAAAATCCAAAAATTTGCCCTAAAAATGCGCATTTTAGAGACAAAATTGAGAGATTTTTTGGTTTAAGTTACCAGGCGAACAGGAATTCCAGAAGGTGACCAACGATCAATTGGTTTTCAGTAGAAACCTGCTACTGATTATGATCACCTGGTGCCAAATATCGAAAAAATCCACAAATTTGCCCTAAAAATGCGCATTTTATAGACAAAATTGAGAGATTTTTTTGTTTAAGTTACCAGGCGAACAGGAATTCCAGAAGGTGACCAACGATGAATTGGTTTTCAGTAGAAACCTGCTACTGATTATGATCCCCTGGTGCCAAATATCGAAAAAATCCACAAATTTGCCCTAAAAATGCGCATTTTATAGACAAAATTGAGAGATTTTTTGGTTTAAGTTACCAGGCGAACAGGAATTCCAGAAGGTGACCAACGATGAATTGGTTTTCAGTAGAAACCTGCTACTGATTATGATCACCTGGTGCCAAATATCGAAAAAATCCAAAAATTTGCCCTAAAAATGCGCATTTTATAGACAAAATTGAGAGATTTTTTGGTTTAAGTTACCAGGCGAACAGGAATTCCAGAAGGTGACTAACGATCAATTGGTTTTCAGTAGAAACCTGCTACTGATTATGATCACCTGGTGCCAAATATCGAAAAAATCCACAAATTTGCCCTAAAAATGCGCATTTTATAGACAAAATTGAGAGATTTTTTGGTTTAAGTTACCAGGCGAACAGGAATTCCAGAAGGTGACCAACGATGAATTGGTTTTCAGTAGAAACCTGCTACTGATTATGATCACCTGGTGCCAGATATTGAAAAAATCCAAAAATTTGCCCTAAAAATGCGCATTTTATAGACAAAATTGAGAGATTTTTTGGTTTAAGTTACCAGGCGAACAGGAATTCCAGAAGGTGACCAACGATCAATTGGTTTTCAGTAGAAACCTGCTACTGATTATGATCACCTGGTGCCAAATATCGAAAAAATCCAAAAATTTGCCCTAAAAATGCGCATTTTATAGACAAAATTGAGAGATTATTTGGTTTAAGTTACCAGGCGAACAGGAATTCCAGAAGGTGACCAACGATCAATTGGTTTTCAGTAGAAACCTGCTACTGATTATGATCCCCTGGTGCCAAATATCGAAAAAATCCACAAATTTGCCCTAAAAATGCGCATTTTATAGACAAAATTGAGAGATTTTTTGGTTTAAGTTACCAGGCGAACAGGAATTCCAGAAGGTGACCAACGATGAATTGGTTTTCAGTAGAAACCTGCTACTGATTATGATCACCTGGTGCCAAATATCGAAAAAATCCACAAATTTGCCCTAAAAATGCGCATTTTATAGTCAAAATTGTGAGATTTTTTGGTTTAAGTTACCAGGCGAACAGGAATTCCAGAAGGTGACCAACGATCAATTGGTACGTTGTAAAATACTTTCCATCCACCAGCTGTCGATTTCTGTTCGCCTGGTACTTCGAAACCTAAAATCTCCCATTTTGCCAACAAATTTGTGGCTAATTTCAAGATTTGGACACTAGGCGAACATAATCCATAGTAGGCTGCTGCTGGGAGCAACTGTCGTCTGGTATTTCGGTATTTTCGTAGTATTCCAGATCACAGCCCAAAAGTATGCAATGAAATCGTGAACATTTTTAGAAGTGTTCCCAGCCACCTGCTGCGATTTCTGCGCGCCTGATACCTCAAAACGAAAAATCAACCAATTTGCTAATTTCCTTTAGCAGCCCAGAAACATATGACGAAAACAACTGAATTTGCGATATTGCTAGTTTATTTTACATAATTTAGTTAAACTATTCCCTAAGCTTATGTGAGTCTTAGTTGCGAGCCTAGAGATTTAACTACGGTTAAATTTAGGATCCAACGCTACTTCCTCGCTCCGATACCTATGCGGATGCCATGTGGATTTCCCGGATGAGTCGGGAGACCAGTTCGCAGCAGGCCTTTTGCCTGTTCTTGGCCACAGCCATAACCTAGATGGTAATAAACATTAAAGTTAGTGGCTTGATTTTATAAACTAGCAGGACGGTAGGAACCTACCTCCTCATGGTTGGCCTCTTCGTCCTTCCTATCGCTGTACTCGGTGGCGCACTTATTCGTGATGAGGCTGAAGGCGAACACCTTCATGTCGCAGTGCCGGGCAGTGATGACCTCATGAACGGTGGACATGCCCACCGCATCCACACCCATCATGCGCAGAGCCTTCAGCTCGGCGATGGTCTCATAGTTGGGACCGCCCAGGCAGGAGTAGACGCCGACGTGGATGTTGGACTCGATGCCCATTGCCTTGCCGATCTCGATGGCCTTGTTGATCAGGTCCTTGTTGTAGGAGTTCACCACGGCGGGAAAGCGGGGTCCGAAGCGTGGGTCATTGGGTCCCTGGAGCGGAGAGTTGCCAGCGAAGCCCAGCAAATTGACATGGTCGTGCATCAGCATGATGTCGCCCACCGCGAACCGTGGATTGATGCCGCCGGCAGCATTGGTGGCGAACAGGTACTCCACGCCGCACAGCTTCATTACGCGCACCGGCATCGAGCACTTGGCCAGCGGATAGCCCTCGTAGAAGTGGAACCTGCCCTGCATCGCCATCACAGTGGCGCCCTCGAGGGTGCCGACCACCAGTCGTCCGGCATGGCCCTCAACCGTGGATACCGGAAAGTTGGGGATCTTCTCGTACTCGAAGACCTTCGGGTCCTGGATCATGTCGGCCAAGGAGCCGAGCCCAGAGCCGCAAATGATGCCGATTCTGGGGCGCATTCCGGAGCCCTTGGTAATGAAGTCGGCGATCTCCTCGATGACCTCATAGGGATACCTGTCGAAACCCAGAAAGGGGAATTAGTTTTACATCTAGTTGGTTTTAGTACTGCGGTATGATCTTTGAACTAATAAAAGTGGACAAAATGTACGAGATAACTGCAATAAGTGTGGATGGGTACATGTAAACGGGCCAGAGATCCTTTTCATCTACTCGCCACGATAGGAAACAGTGAAATGAAGAAATGGAGTTCCCAGAGGGAACAAATAAAGATACATTTACCAATTGATGAAGTTCCATACAGGAATATAATTAGATTCAGATACCAATCACAGTTTTATCAAAACAAATAATTCGTTTATGTACGATCAGTTCGATGATATGATAAGAAAACAACACAAATACTTGGAACAGTGAGAACTCAGAGAGAGATAGAGATCATGAACATTATCGAATTACATAATAATGTTTATATGGTTCTTGAAAAGGACAATAACAGAAATCGAATTTTGGGACGAGAATAACTTTGAAGAGCCGAAAGTCTCTTCGTGGAAATTCTTATGCCAATCACAGTATTGTGGAAACAGGTGTTTTAATAATAAAGTAAATGACGGTTGAACACAGAGAAACAGAACTCAGAAGAATTGGTCTACAAACGTGTCTTCGTTGAGAACCCGAAGGGCTCTTAGCTCTTCGTGCGTAAGCTCGCAGTTGATTTTCCCATTTCCGCTGCAATTGGGGAAAAGAATTGTTGCTGAGTGGGCTGGCAAAGGTAAAATGAAGCTGATAGCTGATAGGATGTGAAGCTGAAAATAATGTCAACAAGGCCCACATAGATAAGGACCGCCCTATCATTTATGGTGCTTTTCTTGGCAATCGGCAAATTCTTGGTAACATTGCTACGACTATTTGCTTCGCCTGCTATTATCGAGTGACTCGAAAACAGCAATTAAGTGCTATTAGAGCCATAAAGAATTCAGCTGGTTCTCGGCTAAATTGCTCGAACTTGAACTGCAAGTTATAAACTGCGAGGTATGCTAAGATGTTGTTACCAAAAGTGAACTCACGACCCCCCACGTGCTTGTTTTCGGATCAGTTCAAATTAATTGATAAGCTGTGGCTTGATGATGATGCTTTGTATTATCAGCATTACATGGGCAAAACAAGAGCTGGCCTCACATAAGCAAACATAAAGTGCGTCATTAAGTTGGGGAGAACATATAATCACGCATAACTTACACTAATTGGGAGCTTTAGCCACAATTCCTTAATAAATTGGGCTTTTAGTAGCCAGACATTTATGGAAATTCGATCTGAACACGCGACGCGGCGTTTTCGCCTCTTCATCAATATTCAGCATTGTGAGTCCATCGGAATGGAAACAAGTTTCGAAATTAATCAATGCGACAACATGTTTTAGTTGCGTTCTTTATCGAACCATTGCCAATTGCCCGTATCTGAGGCACAGATTACGAAGTGGAGGCCTATGTCAAGACCAGGGAACACACCCGTTTTGCGCAGCCAATCAGCGGGAGCTGATTTGGCCATTGGGCACTTACATAAGCAGTTGGCAATCTTGGCTTTTTATCAGCAAAAGGTTTGGCACACAGAGAAAACGTATATAATTAAAATAAGCTACACTTTAAAGAGCGTCCAGGTGCTAAAAACGTGCTCCAACAAATATTAACTGAATAATTAATAGGGGAAAAAAATAGTTAATTAAAAGATATTTCCTGAACCTAGGCAAAACCACTCCACATAATCATATGCAGATTATGGATTCTTCGAATGGGGCTCTAATGAGTAGCCAGCGTCGCGTCGAGTGACGAAAACTGATAAGCCTGGAATACTGGAATGTCTAAATTCAAATTCAACAGATCTAAGTCGTACTCAGTTCTTGATAGCGGCGGAAAGATCAAGAACAGGGTCCAGCTACGTCACACGGATTTCGATTTTGGCTGCCCGAAGTAAACAAGGTTTGGACTTACAGCAGACTATCTGGAGTTGGTACGATATCTGAGCGATCCTCACTATGGATGGCGGTTTTAGTGCCAGCCTTGCCCTTGGGATTCGAACAGCAATTGGCGTTACACATTTCGGGGCCGAGGGATATAGTTTTGCGAAATCGAACGATTAAACCAGACTGACAGCTAAGGCAGGGCGTGGATAGGCCTTGGTGGGCTCCAAACACAACTTACAGCAGGCTCTGTGGCGTGGGTATGATCTTCTCGCCGGTCAGGCTGCCGGACTTGGCGCCCTTCTTGTCCGTGCAGGCGTTGCCGCGGTGGGAGCCACCTGGTCCGGAACAGCAGTCGCGGGAGCACATTCTGCGGAAGTGGTTGGAAGTCTTAGTCCGAACTACGCACTAGGCAGCGAATTTTGAATGGGGTCTGTGTCTGAACTTCGTTTCCTGTAGGCCCGACCGGGTTTCCTAAATGACAGACTCAGGCATCGATTGAAGCTACTGGCCGGGGGCCTACTGTATACCCAAGGCCGTATCGATCGATTCGGCCCCTAAAAAAGCGGGTCAAAAAAGCTTTGCGGGGGGAGTGGAAGGAGGGCAGGCGTGCAGAAGGACAGGTGGCACAGTGGGGTTAAGGCGGGGCCGTGAAGCATTGAAGCCAAGCGCTATTGGAAGTTTCAATTAAAGTTTCAATTGTAGTTAACGAGCCGCTGGCGTGAGCGCCTCCGATATAATACCCCCCTTTTAGGTCCCTTGGAACCAAGTAACCCCACTTACGTGGGATTCTCCTGCGCTGTGTAGTCCGCCAAATTGCGTCCATTGCTGTGTCCATTGGATCCATTTGTTCCGTTGGTGTTGTTTCCAGTGCTGTGTCCATTGCCGTTGGCCACCTTGTAACCCGTCATTGTGCAGCTGGTGTTGGAGTTGGAGCTGGAGTTGGAGCTGGAGCTGGAGTTGGGGATGCTGTTGCTCAAGCGAAATACACTGCAATTATATAATCGGCTCGAACGCGCTTCTTCTGGTTATGCAAATGAGACTTTCGCGCTTTAAGTTATGATAAAATCGCCTGTGCACGTTTTCTATTTCGCGAATCAAAACTAATTTAGATATGTGGAACTGGAATTCCTTTTGTAGTCTCGTTACGTTTCACAAACGATGTATATATTATGGCCGTGTCCAGAACTGGATGATATGGTATACGAGTGCGAGATGTGCATGTGCCTGCTCGACTGCTGATTGTAAAGTGAACGCTGCCGACTGGTGGACGAGGTATTTTAAACTGGTGCTCCGACGAAGTTGACGTCGCACTGCTTCAGGAAAAGATTCGGATTCGGATTCGGTTTCGGTGTCGGATTCAGAATCGGAATCGGATTCTCGGGGATGCAGAGCTACGAAGTGCCGAGCCTCTGTCGGCGCTGGTTGTTCAGCATTCAATTTAAAATCGTTTAGCGCCTTTTCTGCCGGAATCGTTGCTCCTAACTAATTGAATTGAGCGAATTTAAATGTTTGAAAGAAATTGTGTGGCGGAGCAGGAAAACAACTCTTTCAGCTACACATTCGATGCGAAGGGCAACCAAAGACCATAAATGATTCCGCAAAACTGCTCTAGATAAGGTTTTTATGGACTTCCAATATGGGCGAAACATTGCTGCAATGCACAAGTGAACTAACCGATGCGAATCCAAGGGCTCCAACGGCTTCTTTAAAGTATTCGCCAAACAAGTAATCAGTGAGTCTATTTTTAAATAATTTTCAAAAACATGCCACTTGCCGAGATTTTTTCTATAATTCGTACAGTAACCTATGGCGGGGCTTATCAGTCGGCTAGTCGGAAAGTTTTACCAGGTCATCAGGCACCTTGGGATCAACACGATTTGGTCTGTTGTAATAGGGATGGCGGTTGAATCACCCAGCAACCCACTCCTCACTGCGATAAGAGAGATCTCAGTTGCACCCGTAACTACTTAACCCAATAATGAGCTCTTTAGCAAAACAATAAGCCTACGCTGCGAAGAGTGAGGAAATATAATCAACACTGATAAGGATGCAACATAAAAGCGCTTATCACTTCATGGGGGGCACATACACGTATTTGTCGTGTGCTTAGCCGCAGTGACGATGATGGCAATTGCATAGTATTATTCCGGTAAACAACTTGAATAGCATTACGCAAAACTGCAATCTGCATCAGATGCAAATACTGATGTACATATACTATTCGAATACTCAGACAGTTACAAAATTACAGCTAAGTTAATCAAGGAAAATGATATCACAGTGTCTACAGGCGACTTGCTGTTTTCAGCTAATAATCAATTTGAATCTGAAAATAGTATATGTTGCTAAGGTCCCTGCTGGTAAAAGTATCATTCAATTTCACTAATCAAACATTGGCAGCAAATGAAATCAAAACACGATTGCGTGTGAACTATATTTCACTGAAACCCAAGCCGAGGTTTGAATACTCTGAATAATCGTATTTAAGGCGCCTGAACAGCCCAGATAAAATGTAAAGACCGAAATCGAAACATTGGCTAGAGAAGATCACTAAAAATTGACCTCTGCGCAAGATGCAGGCAACCAAAGTGAGTGGAAAATTCCCAGATGATAAGGAAAAAAAAACTCCCCGAATGCTTAAATATGTTCCATTCATGTTTCCGTGGAAGATTCGAGACTCAGGCTCCGAATTTTGTATCTGTTGGTGGCCGCGTCCCAAGAAGTGTGTTTGTATCTTCCTATGCTCGATTTGCGACTGAATTTCCCATTTTCCCGGCTTGTGCAGTACAACAAACCCATTAAGATGTTGTTTTTAAAACAGGATGCCAGATAAGAGATTGTCAGGCGAGTAAACAAGAAATTCATTTCATATTTAGGTTTATTTCAGAGTATATTTATTAGCACTGATTTTAAGATTTATTATTTTCCATGATTTGTAAGATTCGGTTTGCGATTGTTTGCTTTTCAATTTACTTGTTTAGCTAATTGCAGTGCTGTCATCAATAATAATTGGCTAGTCGCATTAATTGCTAAGTGTAGTGTTTCTTCTATAAACCTTCACAATACTTTTTGCGCTGGCCAATTCTGTTTCTATAATTTGTGGAAAGGGTAATCTAATTTCCAATTTATATGCGTGAAAGTAAGTATAAAATGGCAACAGAGATTGAAGCAAGCTGACCAATCGACGAATGGCTTGTTTTGTGGAATTGGCCTGAGTTTTATGAGTTTATTTAATTGCAAATACGAACAGAACACTCAAAAAATACACAAAGTAGACGCAAACTAGATTTGAATTAATCAATAGTAAAAGCAAACTGATAAGACAAAACGAAAAAGGACCAAATCAAATACGAAGTACATTCAGTTGGGAAAACGAAATAAAATAAACAGCGTTTTCGGAATATTTCAAAGGGAGAAATGGTTTGTGGAAACCTCCAGATAAATGCACACCTCTACGTGTCGAGGCCACAAAAGCCAGCCAACTTTGTTTGCAAACGGAGAACTAAAATAGGTATTTCGAAAGTGCTTCAAAACCTACAAGCGAACTGAGTAATGTTGGATATCTAATGGGTAATATAATTTTCTTGATTTAAGGCATTTGCGGGATTTAAATGTTTCGACGTATTCGTGACAGAGGATATCGGGGGCTCTATGAGTTCGGAAGATGACAGTATCCACTAGAGACCCGAATAGATGGTTTTCGTATCCTCTGATCGGCTATTCTGGTTCTGGGACGGTTTTTCGCAATGGAAAAGGCACGAATGTGTTCCGTAGGCTCAAACATTTCGTTTTTTTTATGTTATGCGACTGGCCCCTACTCTTTGAGAATTTCGGGGCAACAGCTAAATTACTTGTATGATTAATTTTACGAATTTTAAACTGGTTTTTGATTGTTCGTTTTTTTTAAATTTTCTTTTTTTTTTTTTTGGTTTTTTGATGCTGTTTAATACGGTGTAAAAAACGCTTACAAACAATTACCCAAAAATAAACTTTAACCGAGGTACATATTCAAAAAAATAACAATTATCTTGGAACACGGCACGCTTGCGATGCGAATCCGGTTTTTCGAAGAGCCGGATGCTCAAAAGTAAAGCGGAAGTCTGCGTTCAGCATCGCAGCAGGCGTGCCGCCTCTGAATTTACTGATTTACTTATTCGTTTTAAAAGGTGTTCTTATCATTTTTTTCGTAAGTAATAACGGTTGATTTTCTTTTGTTTTCGTTGGTGGCACTGTTTAGAGGCGAGCTTTTCAAAAGCTATATTAAGGACTTGCGACGAGACGAGTGAGACACATGCGGTGATTATGCGCTGCCGGCCATCGAGTCCACGGGATCCTCCATTCGGTTGGGATGGAGTCTCCTTGTGGCCGCGGCCGGGGTCTTAAAGTCAAATAGAGACAGAGTGATAGAGAGAAGAGAGTATTCGTATATACGTATGTTGATAAGTATATAAGTATTATATGCTAATTGGTAATCAACCAAGGACTAGTTGCTAAATTTGGTTTTTCCTCGATAAATCAAAGTCGGTTGAATTGTTGTGGCCCGCGATCGCGATGGGCAGTGTGACATTCATGGAGGGTGAAAGGTCTTAACCAGATGCTCTCTGATAAGTATCTGATAGGTATCTGATAGCCTTGGTTTGTTATACATACACCGGCATATGTATGCGGTTTTATTGCAACATTTCGAAATTATAAGGTAAATAAAACTACGTACACAACACAAGTACACGAAGTAAATACAAACAACTAAGAATATAAAATACAAATACTAAAGGTTCCATAAATATTTATACAAGAAGTAAGTTGAAACTAAAGCTACAATCACGCCCATTCACACAGAAATACTTGCTAACGAATAGAAATCGCTCTTGAAGCTTGCTTCCTTCCATTTTTTTTTTCATTTTTTTTGGCTGCTAAACAAATTTGGGTGGACATTTTGCATTGATTTGGCTGCTAAGGCTGTTCGAAAAGTAACCAGCTACAGTTAGTAACCAGATAGTAACTTTCCTGGCAGCCCGCTTGGTAACAGAAAACACACACTTCCACTAGCTTCTCTACTTAAGTACTTAAATGACTTTCAGGCATAGCATACAGTACAATACTTTAGCATTAATTTTTAGGGGATAGTACAGTACGTTCCATAGATGTCTTGACAAATTACTGCTGCACACACATATGTATATGTATATCTAGAATTGAATATTATTGAATATGCGCTAGTCATTAAATTACACAGATTAATAATTAGAAAAACGAGACACGCCCTTGGGTGCTGCCTTGTATTAAACGTTAACTTAAACGTTATTACAATATTATCCTTATATTCCGTACTTTAGTTGAAGCAGCTGTTACGCCGTTCAAGTCTGTTCAGCGAATTCCTTAAGTATTCTATGTTTTTGCTTGCAACTCCAATTCAAATGGTTCATTTTGGTTTTGGTTGGCTTTAAAAAAGAATTCCTCTTGTTTGTTTTTAAATTAATCATAAAATCAGTCAGTCCAACGCCTTCTTGTTAGTTACTTAGCTTCTTCTTTTGGTTGTGAGTTCGATTGTTAGTCGGGGAAGTCTGAGTGCCATCGGTTGGATATTGGGCCCGGTTCTTCTTGAGTGTGGGATTCGGGGTCATTTCTAACCGAGATCTACTGCTACACTACCACTACCACTACCACTCCTGGCACTGACCCTGACCTGCTACTAGCTGCTTTCCTTGCTTTCTTTTAGAATAATTACGTCTAGTTGCCATTAGGTTCGATAGGTTAAAATGTAGTACGTATGTATAATAGATGTATGTTGTACAAATAAATTATATTATCATTACATGCATATAAATATATAACCGAATAGATATATGTTTATATATACGCGCGTGTGTTTCCTTGTGTGTGTTGTGTATGCATGTATATAGACTACAATATATATACTGCGTATGCTTTTGGTTTTTGGCTACTTTGATGCTTATCAACTAGAATTCAACTACTTCTTTTTGGCCGCCTTCTTCTCGGCCTTGCGTATGGCCTTCTCGCGCTCCCGTCTCTCCCTCTCCATGTCCTTGCGCTCCTTCTCGATGTTGGCCTTCAGGTCCTTTAGGCGCTTCTTCAGCCGATGCTTGTCGTCGCCACAGACACCCAAGGTTTTGAAGTCCTTTGAGTCCAGGGTAAGTAGGGCTCCGCCCTCCACGTTGTTCTCCTTGAAGACAGGGATGTAGCGCTCCAGCTCGATGCCCATCAGCCAGTGGCCCACCTGGTGTAGCGGTGAGGAGTCATTAAAGAGGAGTCATACATAGCTGTGCAGTATCCTGGGACGTACCTGATCCTTGGTCCATTCGTGAACGGGGCCACCCTTGTAGGTATAGCCAGCTGCCATCGCCTTGCGATCGGAGAAACTAGAACTGGAGCCGGACAGGTCCAGGGTGCGGCTGGGGGAGTATCCGGGCGAGGAGCAGCCTGAGGACATGCTGGTGGGCGACGGTGGACCGGTGGTGTGGGCGGACGGCTGCTGCTGGATTTGCTGGTGGTGCTGCTGCTGCCAGGGCACTGTGCCGGGCGGGGAGAGTGATTGCGGAACGACTTGTTTAACTTTGGAACGATTGCGGTTTATGGGTTAGTCGCGGGAGAAAGAAGCGGAGAGATAGAGAAGTCTGAGTTAGTAAGATCGCACTGGATGCCTTGGCATTGCGACGCAGAGCACATGGTATCGGTTGAATGGGTTAGCTTAGACATTCATAGATATTTATAGAGATATACATATGGGGAAATGCGAGTAATGTAAACGGATAACAGCTGCAATGAACTCTCAAAACCTTCGCATATTAAAAATGGTTATAACGAAATAACGGTGTTGGATTAGTTAAGTCTTTTGAACAGTAACAGTAATAGTGTATGTACAGATCTGTATGAAATGCGATGATGATCATGATACGTCTTTTGTTCTTTTGGGGAGTGGGATCGATCTACGGGTTAGTCTACGGTCTGGCTAGAGAGAATCGGAGGATTGTGCTGGTCTAGTTGGTTGGTTGGATGGTCATAGTTCACCTTTGGGCTGTGCTTCGTTCACCGCCTGGCGGATCTCGTTGATCAGCGTCTTGCAGTTAATGGCCGCGGCGCTCTGGCTCTTGTTAATCTCCGTGTAATCGTCGCTGGAATGTCGCGAGGATCCATCGCCGAGTCGCCTGCAAAGGTCGAGCAACCGTATAACAGAGGGCATAATTTATTATTAATTCCAATTTCTAGTGTTCCCCTCAGCTTTTAACTCTTTTTTTAACATGTTCTTTAACATTTGCAAGAAAACTAAATTGATAACAAAAAAAATAACTAATTGTATCCGCTTCCAATGAAATCACATTCGAGAGCATGTTACTCCTGGTCCCGGTCCCACCTCCATATGGAGCTATAACCCACCTCTCTCGATCGGACAGCGCCTGGTTGAGTTGATCAGTAAAGCTGGATCCTGGCAGTGGGACTTTGCTGCCATTTGGTGCCACTCGCCTTCTGCTGGGATACATCCAACTCTCTGCGGGATCGTTCTCCGCCAGCTTATCGTTGGAGCCCAGGATGGAGTCGTACGAGCTGTTGAGATCACGATTGCTGCTGGTGGCTGGACCCGTTCCAAAGGTGGTCATACTGCCGCGATGGAAGTCGTTGAGTCCGTTGTCCGCCGGAGAACCCAAAGCGTTCTTGAAAATGCTAGGAATACTGGTGGTCACGGCCTGAGCCTGCTGCTGTTGCTGCTGCTGCTGCTGATGTTGCTGCTTGCTGGGATCCTTGTGCACCTGGGCATACAGCTGATTGATCTGTGCCTCACGTGCCGTCGACTGGTTGGACGAACTGGACGAGGCGGACGAGGTGGAGTTCAACAGAATGGGCGTGGTGGTGCCCAGGTGGCCATTTGAGGGAGTGGCGACCACACTGGCCATTGCTGGCGGATGGTGCTGCAGCAGATTATTCACGTTGGCCAGCAGATGCGAGTTGCCATTGGAGAGGCTGATGGTTTCATGGGTGACAGGAGGCCCAGCCAGGTTCAACGCCGATCCCTCTCGCTCCTCCTCCTCATCCGTGTCATCCAGCGTGCAATCCGAGCTGCGACTGTTGCTTCGGCTGCGCTTGAGGAGATTCCCATTCGAAAGCTGGCCAAGATCGCCGGCGGCTCCATTCGATGTGCTACTGTTTCCATTTGCTGAGGGCAACTGGCGGTTGGCTAAACCACCACGGGAGGCTTTTGTTTAAAAACCGATTTCAATTGGCAGGGTGCGAATTTGGTTTGATTTTGGTGTTTTTCGAAATGATTTTGGTTTTTCGAATTGGTTGAAGTTGGGCAAAATGAGGGCGCAGCGTGTAGGCGTGGCAGTCACAAGAACACAACGAGCAAAGAACGTAATGCAAACATGAACAACGATATAAAGAACGTGAACGTGAACAGACGGCACACATAGAGAATAAATAAAATCGAGAGAAATGGAAAGAAAGAGAATAACAATTAGCACAGAATGACAATGACGGAGCACAACAACAGAAGAAAGCAGCAAAGGGAAATGAAGAGGAGGAGCTGTGGTCGAATCTCTAGGCCAGGTGCAGCTCAAAGCTCAAAGCACAAGGAACGGAACGCTCACTTAAAACAGGATTATCATGGTTCTAAATTTGAGTATTGAACAAACATCGTAAAATAACGAAACTCATTTGGCTTAAAAGGTAAAACAGTGCATTTGTGATATTCAAAGCATATATATTCGTTGAAAACCATGACATTCTTGTAGTTAATGAGTAAAATGTGCTTGGGTAAGAAATTGTCTAATGCTGGCGACTCACCCAGATCGATTTTGGTCTTGTTGACCGAGTTATCCAGCAGCTCGTGCTGCGGCACTGCCGCATCCAGTTCGTCCTTGACCGGAACCTTACGCTCCACAGTGGCCGTCTTCACGCCATCGCCGTCGGGTGAGAGATCAGATATCTCCGTATCCGACAGTTCCGTCTCGAGCTTGTGGAACAGCGGTTTCGGCGGAGTCTTACGCATCATCTGCGGGGTCAGCTTCAGAGTGGCACTGTCGTAGGGCAGACCCACTGGGAAACCAGCCTTGCGCTGCGTCTCCTGCAGCTCGTGCTCCAGATTAATCACCCGATCCTTCAGCTTCTTCACCAGCGCATTGTACTCGGTGTCCTTCTCCTGGAGCAGCTGCTGGTAGAACTCCTCGCGATGGCACATGTCCAGCTCCCGCTGCTGGTACTCCCTGACCAGCCGCTTGGCCTTGTTGTACTTCTTGTCCAGCGCCATGTACTGACCCTGCGACTGCTGCAGCATGTTCTGCAGGTTGGCCGCCTCCTTCCGGATGTTGCCCAGCTCCCGTTCGCTTTGCCGGAGTCGCTCGCTAAGCAGCTCGTTCTCATTTCCCGTCGTCTCGAGCTTGACCAGCTGGGAATGGATGAAAACATATTAGTATGCCATACTTTTCTATCTTAAATGGTTGTGCAATTGATGGATGAGATGATGTTGAGAAAATAATAACTAAAAGAACAGAAAACAAACCTTTCGCTTAAGATTTTGAATAATCTCCTCTTTAACCAGGCAACCCATTTCGCTCTGGGAAAATAAAAACAAATAATAATTGAAAAATTATACATATTATAAGCTATTAATAACAAAATACAATGGATTAATTAACTCATTCTCAGAACCTTAAACAAACTTCTCAACAAGTAAGTCAACGTAAAGAAAACAAAATAGGTATCAAAGTGTTTTAAAAATGTGCTCTACAATTTTTGAGTATCTAAAATTTTGTTTCCAATGATATTTTCAAATCCAATTACCGCTTTGTGCTGCATTTCAATATCCACACAATTTTGAAATTCAGCAAAAGGAGAGAGAAGAGAACACACAAACACACAAGTTAAGCACGGCTGTAAGAGAGATCCTTTACGGGATTGGCGGTCCTAGAACGCCGTGGAATCCTTACCTCCTGTAGCAGCCGCTTGAGCGACTCTACCTCCTGCGAATGGGTGGCTTCCACCTCCATCGGATGCTCCACTTGGACGGGACTCGAGGGTCCCTCGCAGACACTCGAATTGGCCGACACCGGCTGAGTGGAGTCCTCGGAGTAGTCGAGAGTGCGGCGCAGGTACTCCTCTTGTTGGCTGAAATAACTTTAGTTCAATAAATATTTGTTGACTAGCCATATCCCCAACTAACTAACCGCTTCAAGCGCTCTTCTTTCTCGCGATCTGCCTGCAAACTCAGTCGTATCAGCTGGGCTACCTCAGAGTTTTCAGGATCGCGCTCGCGTCCGATTTGGAATTTGACTAGACCGGAAGTATTGCGCAGAACTGATGCTGCATATGCCTGTGTAACGCCCACGAGACTCTTGCCGTCCACCTCAATAATCTGATCGTTGACCTGGGGATGCATAGAAAATTGGTTACTACTGTACAAATGGGATTAATGGTTAGAAAGACGAACGCCCACCTGAATGCGACCGTCTCTGGCTGCTGCCCCGTTATCGGTAATGGTTTTCACAAAGATTCCTAGTTTCTCTAAGCCTGCATCGGCGCCAACGCCCATGCCAATTATACTGAGACCCAGACCCTCAGGACCCTTCATCAATTCCACGGGGAAGACGTGCATCTTCTCCACGCGCTTTTCGAGCTCGTATTCCGCCGAAGCGGCCACCGGATCAACATCTTCATTCCGGCGATCGTAGTCGTTTACGGAGAAAGTTGAGTAGACGTGGATGGGTCCGGAACTGAAGCGAACCTTGGGATTCTTGCGTACAGTGATGGGCGGATAAGAGCAGTCGTCGTCGTCAAAGTCTAAGAGACCTATGGAATTGTAGAAAAGAAATGAGTAATTGAAGGCTTCATAGGCAGGAAGGAAGAACTTACCAGGCACTTCCATCCAGAAGTTGCCATCTTCGAAGTAGTGGACTCCGGCCTCTACGAGAACCTCCTTGCTCCTTACTGGCGGATATTCTGGGATGTAGTACTGACTGTCGTCGAGTTCGGTAACGCCGGTGCTCAAAACCGTAGAGTTGGTGGCCTGTTCGGCATCTGCCAGGGAGTAGGTGGAATTGTGCTTGCTGGAGATGATGCTGTCGTCGATGGTCGTGGTCTGATTGAGTGTGGCGTCCGATTGCGTGGACTCCACCGAAACTATCGACTCGTGCAGCGATTCTCCACCAGTCACATACGTTTGATTTAGATCGGAATGTTTCTCTTGCAGATCGTAGCCGTTTTCCAGCTCTTCACGCTGACCTAGTCCTCGGGGCGAAGTGGCGGAGGTGATAAGCAAATTCTCTAGGCTGCGCTTGGGTGCCTAAAAGGAGACGAATGTGATATTATACATTTCTAGGGCATCCCTCATATAAGAGCTACCTCTAGGACATCCCTTAGCCACTCGGGCTCGTCGTCGTCGTGGCGAGTGGTGGCTGTGGTGGCCGTCGAAGGAGTGGTGGTGGTGGTCTCTGTCTCTGTGCTGTCGGCCTTCACGAAGGTGGCATTCACAGCTGTGGAGGCATGGCCATAGCCCACAATGTCCACGGCTTCAACGTCATCGGAATCGCCGTCAGCGTCACCGCCGTTGGCATCGAAATCGGCCCTGGCGTGGTCCTGCTCGTCGTCCTCCTGGAACTCCTCCTCCTCGTCCTCGTCCTCCTCGACAATCGCTGGGACAGCTGCGATTTGAATGTCCTGCTCCCCGTTGGCAGCGCTGGCGGCAACTGCCGCTTGCCCGGGCAAATCCTCAATGAGATTCTTGATGCTGGTCGGCGATGTTGCTGTGGCAACAACGGTAGCAACTGCCACGCCCACGCTGGGGGCGGCGTTGAGTATTTGCTCGACTTCCTTGGCCTGTTCGTCCGACAGCAGCGACTGTTGTCTGTTTGGGATCAGAACAAGAACAAAAACCAAGCATTTTTAGCCACGTTTCTCTGGAGATCAAGATGAATTCAAGGCGACGAGTGTACAGAAAACAGGACCAACCTGATTTTGTTTTCCAAAATGCTACGCAGACAGGACACAGGATGCAGGATGCAGGATACAGGACAGGACACAAGCACAACAATAACAGGCAATTTACGATAAATAAATGAAAGTAAACAAAGTGAGAAATGCAAAATTATGAAATATTTATGGAAACATGCAAATCATTTTAAATAATACAAATAAATGCACACTATTACGTGCGGCGCTTAAAGATTTATAAACGCTGCGAACGCAACGAGCATGTAAATAAAATTAAAGTGCATATAATAACAGTAATTAAGTGGAGAACACAACGGTCGACAAGTGTGCGCAATTAAAATGTAATGCACTTTTAATTCACACCAACCAGCGGACCAGCGGATGGGTTCCCCGTAGGGCATCCGATACCAATTTGTCACCTCAAATGGCTTTCAATTTGCTGTGAGGCCCGTGAGTTTACTAAATACTTTAGGAAACTAATTCCTGAACACCTTCGGTTGTCATTTGTTCAGTTTAACTGACGGCTAACAGCTTGAATCGGTCTATTGATCCGATTTCTGTTCAGTTCCCAGCCGATAATTCCCTGCCATTTCACCTTAAATTAATAGCCACAAGCCCTTTAATTGCACGTAATAACATAGTCAAGTTGAGGACTGAGGAAAAATGCAGTCAGCGCCGCAAAGTACGCAATGCCAAATTAAACATGCACGCTTACACGAGCACGAAGCCCCAGGCGAGTTGGGTGGAAAATCGGGTGAAAAGTTATGTCGCATACGCCGTGTTGCACACGCAATGGCACCTGAAGTGAGGAAAACTGCTGGCACAGGTGGAACAGGCAGACAGTTGTCAGCTCGGCTCAGTTCAGTTCAGTTAGCTGGGTGCATTTAACGTTTAAGTGTTTGTCACTCTCACTTGTGCGTGACGTCACGTGTAAGGTGGATATCTACCCATCGCAGTGTTTGTTAATTACTGCCAACAATTGCCAGCGACAACGACAACGACAACGACAACGAGGACGAGCCCGCACACAGGGAGAAATAAAAGTGGAAGTAATAATCTGTTTTGTCGTTTTTTGCAAAGAAAATAGATGGTACATTCACTAAGGGAATTGTAAAGTATATAGATAATGATACAGATATAAATCTATAAATAACTTGCAGGCTTGAAAAGAGTGAAAATGATTGCAAGTAGTTTTCTTCCGTGCATTTAGAACACGGCTAATCATTGAAACTAACACACAGAGCCTTAGTAGTTGCAAGTGGTTGATTATGTTGTTGATAATGAGAGCCAAGTGGCAGACAGTGAGGCAACAACAAACAGTGGAGCAAAGGCCCAAAGTGGGTACTCTCCCGCTTTTCCACTTTTCCACTTTTCCATTTCCCCCCCAGGTGCTGCCACACACCACACAGATAGCAGCATGCATTTAAATGAGTTTTCCAGCAAAGTTGCAGTGCATTTATATGATTGCGATTGCAATTGCAATTGGCATTTTCACACGCAGCCCAGCAAACTGTAATTAGCTTGGCTTCCAAAAACATATTGCGAATGGCCTAAAATGCAACGATATAGCCAACAGTTGACGGTGGTTTCGGTGGGTCCATTGAAAAACAATTCCGATGTTTCGATAGCCCCAATGCAATCCAATAAAACGCTATAAAACAATTAGCCAGCGATTTGCAAACGAAATCTGTATATTTCTCTCTATTTCGTGACCACTTGAACAAAACTCACAATCAAACAATCAACAAAAACAATTGAAATGGCCCAAACACAAAACGGCAAACTTATTCCAGCGGCTAACTAAGCGGCTTACGGCCGGAGTTGGCCAGTGGAGGTGGGCGGATTTAGTTGGGGGTAAGCCACCGCCCTTCCCAAATGATCCCCTTCAGCCGGGCAAAACGAAAAGGAATTAGCATAAAGTTATGGCTTTTTAATTAAAATAAAAATAACACGCTACCGGTTTTAATTGCTGGGGAATGTGGGACAAACCGATTCCTTTCTCAACCACACCTCTGTCTGCGGGTTGCCCCTAAAGCGAATGCAGTTGCATGCATAACAAAATATTACGCATACGCCGCGTGCGACGCGCGGAACAACGATGACAAAGTTTCGTTCGTCGACGGCAGCGGCAAAATAATTATGAGCGGAAAAAGTGGGGGAATTTTAAGGACATTAAATGGTGTATGGATGTATTGCAAACGAACACGTTATAATAAAATAAAATGAAAATGAAAATTGTAATATTTGTTTACTGTTTGCCCAGCTTTCTTGCTTCGATTTTGACGATACACTATTTTTCAGTTTTGGTACAAAAGAGTTATCCACAAAACCACTTTATTTGCCCATGGTACTTGCGGCGAAAATAAAATGCGAAAGACAAATGCAATTATGCGACGCTTGGAATTCTCCGTTTGTGCCGAGCAAACAAAGGCGAAAAAGGCGGAAAAGGCGGAAAAGCCGGAAAAACGCAGAAGGGCAGAGTGTGCGCTCCAACACTTTTCCTTTCCTATTTATTGGAGCACAAGTTGATTAGGAAAAAGCAACAGACATATGGATGGTGCCATTAAAAGGCGTTTGCACAGAGAGCCACAAACAAGGTCAGGCGGCTCATTGTTTTTTGCTCAAACATTTATAATTAATTCAAATAGGAACGGCCAGCGGGAAGCCGCAATGCAAAAGCCTTGCCCCACAAACTGCGAGCGGCTTAAACTCACTCAACTCAAGAGCGGGCCGTGAGCTTCGTGCGCTTTCCCTGTGGAAAGCGCTGTGGAAAACGCTCTCGCTCTCCGAGTGAGTTTTCCATGTGCTGCTCCTGGCTGTGACTGTGGCTGTGGCCCTGGCCCAAAATGACGTCATGTGTCTGACTTGGCTAGCCCTCCATTGTTGTGATAAATTTAACAGAATTTATGTTTAGTCATTCGTGAGTTTTACAGCGAGCGTTTTCGCTTATTAATAGCTGTTGGCTCGCATTGTGAGGCGGCGGACTAGACTCCATCCTGCATTCGTCCAGTTTGCCAGCACTTTTCAAAGTCACTTGTCTTTGGCGGAGTGCAGTGGAGTGGAGTGGAGTGGAGCGGGGAACTGGGAGTGGAGCGGGGAACTGGGAGTAAGTGGTTGGACTGGCTGAACCCGCACTCGGCAAAAACCAAGTCAAGGTGAGCTATGACGAGGATATAATGCGACGATGTACGTGTTGTTCAAGGGGAGACATATATATATGTATGTATATCCCAAATTGGCTGGTGCTTGTAATGGGTGTGGTTATCAAATTGGCTGCCTCTTTAAGTCGCATCACAGTGGCTATGAAGTATGCCATCATACCATATACCAAACAAGCTGTTAAGACTTACGCATGCATGCATCGCATGCTTTTAGAGAGACAAAAAATGATATTATTGCGCACATGCAAGGGAAAAAGCTATGCGGTTGACTTTTCAATTGTTTGGTGCCATTATCGTTTCGGATTTATCTGCATAAATTGGGCCAACACATCAGAGGTTAACCCGTTTAGCTCTCAATCACACACAATATCAATTTGAATGCACAGAGGCGCGGGCCAAAGCGAATCACATTCGCCGGGGCAACTATGAAAATTGAAAAACCCCATTTTATCATGGCGAACACGTACGGAAGAGCACAAATTCCACAGCAGCTACAGAGCTCCGGCACAGAAACAACAATCGGACGGGCACAATATTTACTGCGTGCGCACCAAAGTATGCAGCAAGAAAAATCACAAACGCAGGATGATAACAGGACGACAAAGGACATCAGGGAGGAGCAGCAGCAGCAGCTAGCACGATGACAATGTTGAAAATGACAACTTGGCAACAATTATATTGCAGGACGAGTGTGGGCGGCTGTGTGTTGGCCCGCATATGAACAAGAAAATGGAAACAACAATGTCAACAGTATCAACATGGCGTATGAGCAACGTTCAATTGCAAGCCCATTCGATTCGAGTGGCAGCAATGCGATAAACTGTTCCACCATCCAGCAACAACGCTTTGCATCTGCCCATTCATCGGTAGATTGTGCAGGAAATTGAGGTAATTAAACGCTCGAAGGATCTGCGGCAAAATGAAAAACGTTGCTTTCTTTAATCAGCTCCAAGCGAAAGTTACCTGCCTACATTTTTCCCCCCTTTCTTTCTCTTTTTATTGCAGAACGCGGTGTGCCAGATGCCAACAACTTAAGTGCTCTGCATACACAAATATGCATATAAAAACAGTTTTAAATATAATTTGGGCACAACTCGCCCGCCCACTCAAAAAAAATTCCATAACTTGCTGCTAAAATGCAAACTTTTGCGGAAACTTTGGCCGGGCAAAGTGAATGCATTCCCACTTGCAGGCAATCAACGTGGCAAATAAAAACACCCGGACTCCTCACCTATTTATCCTTATCATCACCCCGGCATCACCACCCGCCGAATTAGTAGAAACGTCACACGTCGCACGCAGCGGCTATAAATTGCAGTATTTGCCTCAAACTGAAACTTATGCGAGCAACTGGGTAAACACAGTCAGCAGGACACTGGGACTCCAGCACTCTGGGACTCCAGGAATCTGGGACTCCAGGACTCCAGGAACCAAGGACTGCAAGACACCAGGACGGACAACAGTCAGCTGCAGGACAAAACAAAGTGCTAAAGGTGCGTCCCGCCCATAAAGTCGCCTCTGAAGAGCTGCTCTCACATCGGTTGGGGGCAGCATTAGTGGACCGGCGTTGAAGGAATCGCTGGAGGCGACTAATGGAGGCACTGGCACAATCGCAGAGTCACAAGTCGCTGGGAAAAGCCCCTCGGGCCATTCACAATGATTTGCAGGCCTTTGAAGGCCGGACTTTTCAGGGAACTTTCTCCAATTCAAAGGGTAAACGAGTTATTTGCGCATTAACTAGTTGTACCATCATGGTTTTGCATTCTTTTAGAATGAGTTACACTTACGCAAACTATAATTGCTCGTTACTCTCATTTATTATCATTCTTATTAGTATTAAGCATTTTAGGTTATCACACTAATCCCTTCAGATAGTCAGGCTTGCCTTCTCAACGTAGAGCATCTCGAGAACTATTGAAATAAATACCAACAAATGGGCCAAAGCGTCATTCGTGCTCCATTTCCAAGTTGCCTTCGAAACTTTTGCGTTGCACTTGCAGTGCAACTTCCGCCCCGCCACCCAGTGCCACCCAGCGCCACCCACGTTGTTGCCATTTTAGGTTACAATTGAGCGGCGGGTGGAAATAAACTAAAAAACACTACAAAAATATAAAAAACAAAAGTGGGCAGCAGGACAGGGGCGTGCGATAAGCCAGGCACACAAATAAGATTACAACGCCCCTGCAAAGCAGGAGCAACAATAATAAAAGCGAAAGAAATAGTAGCACTAAAAACGCGAAACCGAAAACTTTTTTAAATGCAGTCAAAAGCAAAAGTTCACGCTAACCAGGAGCAAAAAAGCAGAAACTAACCGAAATGAATATAGAAGGCAAAGTTAAAACCGCCGAATACCAAAAAATTATTGAGAAAGCGTGAAAGGGGCAAAGTTGCCAGCGAACAGGCAGCGGAAAAATGTCGATAGCAAAGGGCCAAGTTAACTAGAAAATGGCCAACAGCTAGAGTCGTCCGACAACGGCGCCATGAGAAGTAGCAGTCGCTAAGAAACTTAATCCTCCAATCAGTTTCAGTTCTGCATTCCGCTTCCACAAGGACACTTCGAGAAAAAGCGCAAAGCCTTTTGAAATCATCTCCATCTTGTTTAAGGTTTTTAGGTTTTTTTCGGCACTTGCCAGGTGTCGGAATGAAAATAAAAGTTCCTTTTTTCCTTTTATGGTGCTAGGCACTGCCAGCGTTTTTGGTTTCCTGAGCGTTCTGAGACTATTTTGAACTATGGGATGATTGTTCAGAGTGCAGTTGAAAGTACTCCGCAATTACACAGGCCAATGCCGAAAATGGCCCACAATTGACCAGCAAATTGCCCGAAAATTTGGCCCACTTGCCGCTCAGAAAAGGGATAACTGAGAAGGAGGAGGAGGAGGAGGAGGAGGAGGAGGAGGTGGCCCTGTGTCAAGGACAAACGTTTTGGGGACAGCGAGCTCAGCTGGGCAGGCTGCCAAAAAAAGAAAAAGGGAGGCACAAAAGAGTTGGACTCAACAGGAGCCCCAACATTTGGCCGAAAGATAAATGAGAGTTGGACTTGCAGCTGGTCCCGTGCTGGTCCGCCCGTGCTGCTCCTCTGGCCACGACTTTTGGCCAAGGACGACAAGGACATCATCAACACATGGCCGTAACTGCTGTCGCTGTAGTCGCTGCTGCAATTTATGTAAATTGCGGGCTAGTCGAAAGAGCCAGTGCCAGAGAGAGTTGAATGCCAAAGAGGCGAGATCAGGGAGTTAAGCAATTGCCACTTGCGACAACGCTGCGTATGTGCGATTTTCCTGGGCCTCCTCCTCCTTTCTGCTGCCAACTGAGTAACCAACTGAGTGGCGCTGCAAATGAATTTCAATTCTGCATTTCGAAAAGCATTCCCAGGGGGCGTGAAGTTTTTCAATTAGTTGACCAACTTGCACTTTTGCCGCTCGCAGGCAAATTGTTTCTTTTTTCCAGCCTGAAATTATGCAATTTAATTCAGTTCATCCGCAAGTTTCGGGCGACTGATAAAATCATTTTTCCAGCCATGAAGTTATGTGAATTGTACCAGGCGATAATCATGGGGGGACTGCACTTTATACAAAGGACTCTCGAAAATATGAGTTTCCCAAAGCAGGGGAGCAATTTCATTTGAAGGGGAAAATTGTGCAGTATTGTGAAGTATGCCATAACAAACTTTTGAGTTTACTGCACTTCTCTTTGGGGACTTAAATCAATTGGTTACATTTCATTTTCGGCATGTGAAAGTAATGCAATAATGTCATGTCATGTCGGGCTAAAAGTTCCATTTACTGCTTTTTACGATTTTCCATGACAAATCCTTGACTGATCCGATCCCACATTAACTCATTTCCTGCTGCTGTCACTTGAGCGCACAGTAAAAGGAGACACTCGTACAATTTAACTAAGCACAGAAACCACTGGCACAATGCACTTATAGCCCACTTTTCATTTGCCAGACAACCACACTGGGTGGCACCACCACCCACTATCCCATCAGCCCAAAAGCCATCACCCACCCCCACCCCCTGTGGCTTAAGTCGCCACCGCAATTTAAATAAGCTTAAAAGCGCAGCGAAGACCAAAGGCAAACTTGACTGTAATGCATTTCCCCGCGCTGCCTGCATTTTCCCGAGATTTTCCCACCACCTCCACCGAAAAAGCCAAGAGGGAAAACCCAGAGATTGGGACAGAGAAAAGGGGGCGGGAGAAAAGCGAGCATATTGAATGCCAAATGAGCGATTAGCACTTGTCGCCCTGTTGATGCCTTTGGCAATGTTGGCCAGGATGTGACGATGATGAAGGAGATGGGTTGGAGCGCTGGGATTCCCCGTCTGTTGGTTTTTGTGATTGCGCTCGAATTACACTTAACACAAATTTCATTTGAATAAACTAAATGAAATGCATGGCCAAAGGAGACGGGCTGCATAATCAGCAAAAAACTCATTAAAATGCTTAATCACGAAAATGGGTTGCAAGTGAAGTTGTCAAATGGTGGTCTTTTTAAATTAGTTGTTCTTGGTAGGAAAAATGCTTCGAAGGTTTGTTGATTTATCATAGTGCTCCAAGGAAAAATACAAACATCGTTAGTTTAAGTAAAAAATTATGGGGGCAATGTAATAACTACTTCTTAAATGAAGATAAAACTATTTAATTTACATGCAGTCCCTTGGTTAATATGCAGTATGAAAGGAATAATTTTATTAAAAACCATTTATAAGAACCAACCACATTTTTATGCAGATGTGTGAGGCTTTATTGGATCTATTTCAATTGATAGAGAGTAGCATAGAGAGTAACTTTGTGAATGAACTCTGAACCATTCGTTGAACAGTTTGTTTTTAATTTAATGTGGTGTGCAGTGATTAGACTAATCGACTCCGAGTGCCAAATTAACCGCAAAAGCCTCATTCCGAATATCCTTGGAACACACGAGGATGTCAAACCACAAAAGCGTCCTGTTGGCCAACAAACCAAGGGCAACAGGACCAGGCCCAATTGCCATTAATGCATGCGAAGGGAAAACTGCAGGAACTGGCCAGTAGAGAATCGAACATCGAGCTGGAGAAATGGGTAAGTGGGCATCGCTCTGTTGAGCCGTAAGTACGCCTATTGACGGACCCAACTCGGAAAACTGGAAACGGAAAACTGAAAACGGAAAACTGGCCACTAACGAGACTTACGACGCATGTGTGCGACTCTTCGACACGACAGACGTCTAATTAAAAGCCAACAAGGCACTGATAATGGCAAGGCACTGATAACCGGATATACATATCCTAGCAATGGGATCCGTTCATCTTCATCATCATTATCATGATTATCATCAGCAGCAGCAGCAGCTGGGCGGCAAAATGTCATCAGCAGGCAGAAAATTGCCAACGATGGCGCACATTAAATATTGATAATAATATTTTTCACCTACCAAAGGCGCCCGTTGCACTGTTGACACTTCAGCTCCTCCAGCTGCAGTTCCTCCACTGGCAGCTCGGGACTTAAAGTTTAATTAAAACTTATTTCCTGCGCTCCAGCACGAAAATGTTAATTAAAACGATGCTCAGCGAGAGATTGCCTCACATTTCGTCCGTTTTTCCGCCTTTGCCACTTTATTTTTGCCAGCCAAAACGGATTTCGTTTCGCGCGCCGAATTTCCCGTTTACCGTTTTCCGTTTTCCGTACTGCGTTTTCCTATTCTTATTTTGGCAGCGTTACGATTTTGCAGCCATGCGACAGGATGAACGAGCGGCGGGCATGTGAATGTGATGCCATTCGATTCGAGTGGCTCCCCGCAAATGCAGGACCAAACTGCACAGGACACGCAGGAGCGGAAAACGAGTGAAAAGTGCAGGCGAGCGGCGTCGACGAAAGCGACGCAAGAGAGCAAGAGACCGAGTGGAAAAGCGTCGGGAAACGCTCTCGCTCGTTTCCACTCCAAGCTGAGCTCATTCGCACTCGACTCGGCGGCGCACGGAAAGCGTTCATAAATAAAGGGCCAAAAAACGGTCGGCTAATTGACGTATGCAGCGCAGCGCAGCACACACATTTGCCAAAGAAACTACGGTTAAGTGTAATTTTTTGCGCGGCTAAAACGAAATTGCTTATTTGCGTGCGAAACGTGAAAATGCCAGGACGAGGTGAAGTAATTCCTCCTCCTCCTCCTCCTCTTCCTCGTAATAGCTCATAATAAATTGCCCCGAAACAAAAGCGTCGAAGTCTAAGGAACGTAAACGCAGCAAATAAGCGCAAAAACTATAACGATTGAAATGGGGAACAACTGGCTGGGGAATCGTTTGAAAATTGCATTTTAATATGTGCAATAGCGTCGAGGCTGGAGGTTAGGGGTTAGCGGAGTGCTGGGGCTCCGGTTCCCCCGCCTGTAGACAATAAATCAATGGCAAGTCAATTCGGGGAGCAGCCACGAATCGTGCGAATCGCAGAAAGCCAGGCCAAGAATAAATGGCTGCGAAAATCTAGATATACACAGAGCTTTAACCGGCCAGTTTGAACTCGAGCATTTTGGGTTCACCTGCAAGGAACGCGCTGCATTATACTGCACCACCTATGTATAGTTCTCTTTTGTGATTTCAATGGTAACTATTTATTGGCACCTCTACATCGAAAGTTCCTAGTTCCAAGAGCCACCTGCTTGAAAGACCAGGAGCAGTGGACTGGATCAGCGTTGGAAATGCTTAAGCGAGTTTGACAGCTTAAAGTGGCACCAGCTTAGGCCATCAGCTCAGCTGCACTGCGAACTGCAACTGCGAACTGCAACTGCAACTTTAACTCCGCCGGAGTCAACACTTCCGGGCGGAACAGACTCCGGATGACGGCGAGTGCATCAGCAGTTGACAAGCGACAGATTAGCTTACAATTACAACAAAGCCGGCGCTGAAAGGTGACTAAGCTGATGATGAATAGTAACCTGGCAAAGGGCGGCTCCACAAAATCCGGGCACAGAGAATGTGGGTGGTGCAAAGCAAATATTTGCTCCATATGTGAGCGAGTGCATAAAGTTCAAGCAGGGCCAAGAAAATGCAGGGAAACTGCTAGCCTGCCTGATATGGAATTCCAGGATTTCTGGACTAATTATTGGCTAGAATGAAATACATAAAATACATAAAATGCTAATGAGCTGCTTACTTAAAATCAACAGAATGGGTAAAGGCGAATGTTGATGTTTTATTTGGCTACTTATGCCGATTGACTATGAAATGCCGAGCTTCCAGAAGTCTAAGAAAATGCTTCTACTACAATGCACTAAATAATAAATGGGTAAAACTTAAATGTAAGATACGTAGGAATGAATAAAGATAGTAATCAAGTTTCACTGAAGGCTAAAGTATAAGAAATAGATTATGAATTGACATATAGACATGAACAAAATTAAAAGAATAACATGCTAGACTCTAAGCACAGACATACTTGATACATAAGTTAAACATTACGATACATAACAGAAATAAGAAACATGCCGAAATACAGGTTAAAAACTGTAGTAAATAAACTGCACTTACCTAGAGCTCAACAATCTTTCGGCCTCGGCGGCGGTCATGTCATCCGGCAGGCTATCCACCCGCGGAATCGCCTCAGTTGGAGGAGCAGCTTGGGTCGGAGGAGCAGTGGCCACACTGCGGTTCACGTGAACCTTGATCACCTCGTCCACGACATCGTCGATTAGTTCCACATCCAGTATATCGCCGTCCTTTAGGTGATTGATGATGTCCTCCTCATCCTCGCCAGCGCTGGTATCGGCATACTCCAAATCCTGAAGCTCCAGGGAGCCTTGAGCTGGAGCTCGTCGTTCGGGTAGAACGGGAGCCTCTTCCTCGTCGTCGTCCTGCTGGAGTTCCAGCACCTCCACATACTCCACGGCCAGGTGCTCGTCCTCCTCCACGAGATCCAGTTCCTCCTCCTCGTGCGCATCGATGGAGGCAATGGGCGCAATGCCCTTCAACATGGCCGAACGGGCGGGGGAACAGGGGGGCGTGGACTTGGCACTGCCTCCACCTACACCTACACCTCCACCACCCACACCCTGATCCTGCTGATTACTGCTGTTGCGCCGCCTTATGGGTGAAACCACTCCCACGGGTGGGGAATTATACGACCCACGATGCAGGGGGGATCCCTCAACGCTGGAAGAAGTGGGCGACTGGAGGAGAACCCCTCTTGCAGGTGCCACTGGCTGGGATTCCTGCATATCCGGCTTGATAATGGCATAAACCGTGCTCGATTCCTGGCCAAAACCATTGGCACCGTGGAACTTGCGCTGCATATCGGTCACCTTGGCCGTGTCGTATAGTTCGGCCTCCGATCCGTACACCTCGCGACTTTCGCTGCCATCGGGATTGAGGCGATAGCCCACGTCCACGTAGTTGAGGCTGTGCGGCTGCTCCTCCGTCTGGTCGTAGGCGGGCTGCAGCTTGGCCTTCAGCTCGGGCGTGGACTCATTGAAGCCACCCTCGTCCTGGCTGGTCGTCGATATAATGCTCGGAGGACGCTGGCCAAGACCGGCGGCTGGCATGTTCACCGTGATGCTGCTGCGCTTGTTGGCCACTCGCTGGGGGGATCCGGTGGCGGAGCCCGGAATGGAATGTTGCTGCTGCTGCTGCTGCTGCTGGGAGTTGTTGGCCGATGGCGAAGAATCGTCCACAGATTTGCGACCTGGAAAACCAGAAATTAACCATTAATATATGAATAAATTATAATTGAAATCTGACACTAGTTCAAAGCTCCCAAAAGTGTAAACTTTGTTTAATATACTCGTATAAAAATAGTATATTTTATTATGAAACTAATTGGAAAACATGTTATTTGAACAGCCGAAAATGTTCATTATGCCAAATCCTCTTTGAGCATCTTAATCAGATCTTTTTGCATACTGAGCAGCATATAGACGCGTTCCGAGTTGGAATTATCACCACAATGCAGCTCGCAATCGGAATTATCCTGCAAATGTTGGTCGAAAAAGTTGCGATATCTTTTCAACTCCTCCTCCAAGATGTCCTTGTTGTCCGTATCCGGTTCACCACGCAACTCCTTCCTAATGAGCTCCATCAATGCGGTCATACGTCTTCGACCATCTTCGGGTGACTTCGGACTATCTGCATTCCGGAAGGCATTGGACGTGTTCCTTCTGGGTAGAAATTTAGATGGCGAGGATCGGGATCGACTGGTGGACGATTGGGCGGAAGAGGTGGAGGAATGGTTGAAACGGAAATTCGCTTTTTCGTTTCGATAAAGCTGACGCAGTTCGTCATCACTGGTCGTGGGCACGGAACGGAGGAGCTGTCGCCTCCTACACACTTGGGGTTTTGAAATGGATTCACCAGTCCCGCCGGAAGGACGACGACAGTCCGTGAAGGAAGCAGAGGATGCAGAGGATTGATTCGGAGCACAGAAACACGGCACTTCAGTCAGGTTAGCGGATTGCTGAGCCGCTGGATTCTCCGAAAAGTCGACCCAAGTCAACTCCGCCGGCGGAGGCTGCTCGAAAACGCCAGTCAGACGCCTTCTGTTCAGGCAAACGATGAAATGACTCATGTACGCGTTGCGCAGGCGCAGATCGTCGAGGGTGTGGCAATGCATGGTGGTCAGTTTGTTGAGCCACAGCCAGGATGTCCTGAACTCCGGCGCGTTCTCGCAGAACACATCCTCTGGACTCGGCGAGCAGTCCAGCATCAGGACAAAGTCGTTGGAGAGCAGCGAGCTATTCTGGTCGTTCTCATCCGATATCCTGGCACTACTGCGGCTTTTCCTGGTGCGGCTCTTCTCCTGCTCCACATGGGTGTAGGATGTGGTCAGGAGCAGGCTGGCATGACTATCGCTCTTCCTTCTGTCACTCGCCACTTCTTTGGAATCGGGCATAATTAATTTATGTTACTCAAGCGAGTTTTTAATTTTGTTCTGTTCAAACAATCCGAAAATGTCAAGGCGAGAGAATTCCACTTGGCTCCTCCGATATTTGAATAATTCACACATTCCTTAGCTTCAAGATTTAGATGTCTGAGTCACAGGTTCGCCGCTAAATGTTGTGACACTTTCAATGAATTGTTTAATTAATTATCCATTTTCCCAATTTATTTATTTATGCACACATTTGCTGGCCAACACAAACGCCTTAATGGATCAGACTTTCATCGCGACTTTCATGCACATATCGTTTGGGACTATGCCGACTATTTTTTTTCTATGTGTAGGTGCCGATGCTAAAGCTGTCAACGGAAGGCATAAATATAGCCGCCTCCAAATACACGTTTGTATATTTGTGTGTACATCTCTGAATTGGACCTTTGGGAATCTTTAGTGGCGAGATGGAGCATATATATACATTTTCTTTTTCTTTTTCTATTTTTTTTTTTGGTAAAACGTGTAGGCCTTTCCAATTGACAGCGGAATGTCTTAGAAGTTTTGTAAGTTTGCCAATTATCTTGGGCGTCCCGAGCTATTTTAAATATTTGTATTCAACTATGCTTTTTATGCAAACACGCTCTTCGTGTTACTACTGCTAAGTACTAACCTCGACAGGCTTGACAAAGTTTTCGCAAACTGAGACACATTTTTATACCCTTCACTTCAACACTTATCAATGTTTTGAGATACGCATCTTGTGTTTGCTAAACAAGATGGTTAAATTAAGCTAAGAGGCTGGAAACGAAAACGGGTGCGCATATAGTAACCATGATTAAAATAAGCCTTTGGTTTCATTTCATAAACTTCAACCGAGTTTGAGGGAATACTTGAATTGAAAGCCAATACTTCATTGCACATGTGCCTTTCGCACAGCCTGATGTTGTTTGGCAGTAAAGGGGGCTTGCCGAAGACATGATAACAAAGCCAGGATTTCGGGCGCTGCCAGTTGGTTGGCCACAGGAGCCGGAGTTGGCCAACTGGCTGGATCTGGTCAAGTGCACCCTGGCGTATGCTTGATGCCAATTAGACATGCGTGCGCTTTTAATTAAGAGCAGCATGAATACTTAATGCAAACGGGGTACTGAGGTCAGTGAGGGGTGGGGGGGCGTATGTGTGATTTCTGTTTCGGTTCAAGTAAATAAACTTGATGAAAATTCAAGCCAAATTCCGAAGGTCGGCCGCCGAGTGGATGGAGGAGGAGGCGTAAACAAACGCAATTGAAATCGATGAAAAATCGAAGGGGAAAATCACACTTTTGTTCGCTCTGCGTGTGCGTTGTATAATGAGATGCGAAAATTAATGAAAAACCGGGCCAAAAATAAATGCTTTGCAAAAAAATGGCACGGGAATAAAAACAAAAGCAAACAAAAGACAATTAATGAGAAGTAACAAATGGCAAATCAGAGAAGGGGGTAAACGAAATGCGAAAAAGTTTCCAATAAATCAAGGTTTATAAATAACTTTCCCAGTAATTGAAGCAATGAACGCGAATGAATAGAAAAAATGCAACTACATGTATACAAATTCATCCAATGCTTTTAATAAATCAAAATAAATGAAAAAAAAAATCGATTTCAGTTTGCTAAAACAAAAAAGTGGGTGAAAAAATACAAGCACTTGCTTTTCACTTTGAGGAACGGCCACCAAAACCATGAAAAATTTGCCTAGTAAAATGCAAAAATAATTGTTTGAGGAACCACAACAAAGCAACAGCAAATTAGAGAAGCCAAAAACAGAGCGGGGAAGATTTTGCAAAAGAAGCAAGAAGAAATGTCAAGACAAAAAAACGGAAGTTGCTGTCAAAATGTGCCAAAACCCACAGATAAGGAGGGGAGTCCCCGGGAAGAAAGGCAGCTGCAGTGTGTGGGCTGGATGATAAAGTAAGTCGGCGCTTGTGTACTTGTTGGGTCAACTTGCAAAAGTCCTGACAATGCAGATGTGCATAATGAAAACACAAACGGGACCAAAACAAAGGCGAGTCTTAAATCTTTGTGGCTAAAAAGAGGGCACAAGGATCTTCTGCGTGTCCTGCAAAATAGCTGAGCGGGCTAAACTCCTGGAAATTCATTAAAGCAAAAATAAACGGCAATCTGAACGACTGCACAAATATTTCAAATTCTTGTTGAAGATAAATTTCTGGGCATGCAAACTAATTTCAAATGTGTTTCATTTATGATGGTTTCGTCTATGAAAGGAGGAAAAGCTTCAAAATAAATAAATAAAATAATGGTTTAATATGCACTTAGTACTATCGTATATTGATTTAAGTCTCCCAGTTTTATTGCACAGATAACTATTTCAAAATGCACTCAAATAACTATAACTATACCTTGAGTTAAAAAAACATAGAGTAGAAGAACACACCCAACTACTTTCCAACCGAAATGCAGCTAATCCAACTAAGTTCTTACAACCGAAGAACATAACTTAATTCACTTGAATCCGAAATTGATTTTGAATACTTGAGGACATTTCTTAGCCCAAGGAAAATATCTCAATGCAAGTCGGAGCATATCTTTTGGCCACATTCCTGTTTCCGTCCAGCAGCAACAGGCAAGCGAAGTGAAGAAAAACCACTGAAATATTTTACAACCTCTGAATGGCGAAAACTGCAAACACATGACAATCGCAAATATTTCTGTTGTGGCATACAGTTTCAAATTTGAAAATAAACTCGGCGAAAGGAGAAAAAGCAGCCGAAGAGTGCGAGAAAAATGTGCAAAAAATGTAGAAAAGTTTAAATGTTCTCTGGTGGCTGTGTTGCCATGCCAAGAAAAACTTGCCAGCCAGTGTGAATGAATTTAATGAATATTTTGTTTGTCGCCAAAAGAAAATGCAGTTCGCTGAACCATCGGCGAAACAAAGAAAGGCTTCCATAATTTTTGATATCCAGAAGATACTCTGCAGCTGGCAGATGTTTGCATCTTCTGCGTTCTTTTTGCACTTTTGTCTGTACATCTGTGTTTTCTGGCCGCCATCAATTAACTCGTTTTAAAGCGAAACCGCCGCATATACATATTAGGGTCACTCGGGCAGTTTGCAATTTAATTGCAGTTCAAATCAATTACGCAATGCGTAAAGAGTTGCAAGTGAATGAATACCTCAACACTTAGATGTGATTCAAACGGAGGAGGATCGCCATTCGATAATAGCACTTTCCCGGCACAGTTCAAATTCTCAACTGATCACAACGACGGGGACGAGAAAAAGCCAGACCTCTCCGCACCATTCAAGACATTTCCAGACTCCGAAGGCGAGGATCTGTTATCAGACAAGGGGGACAAAAAAGCCAAATCTGGCACCTCACGTGCCCCTCGAAAATCGAGCAAACCCACAACAATCACGCCCCTAGCTCATGGTTACTATATACTTCAGTTTTCTATTTCTTTGCCTCGGGGCAACGTGCGGCATATAATTTGTTTTGATTTGCACGGCTTCGGATTATCTTCTCTGTACTATAGACTATATTGAATTATTTTGCTTTGGGAATTCTTTCGATTACGCGTTTGAAATCTTTTTTGGCTTTTATTGCGAAAGTTCTTGCCCGCTTATCAACGCGACATCAACTGAAAAGCGACTGCGGAAAATGTTCGCGTTTTCAGCATCGCTGCGAAGAAGAGAGCGTGGAAAATGGGCATATAGCCGAGAGATCTGACAGATCGGCGGACCATTCTCTCTCGGCCGTGCGTTTTTTGGGGCCAGACATGTGGCAGCCAAGTTACAGGGTATTCCGGGTGGATCTCGAACACATTCTTCTCGAGGGTCGCCGCTTGTCAAGCTGCCAGATTGCAAAATCCGCAAAACGAAATGTTGGGAAAGGCCAGAAATCCGAGAGAATCAGTCAAGTGTCGCGACAGAATTTTCGACTAGTGATATCTAATAATAAAATTGAATGAAAATAGCTGGGAACGATGTTCAGCTAAGGGAAGCACAGTTGGAAATTACCTCTATAACATATGGAACCATTAGAAATGCCCATTTTATGGCTGTAATATTCAAAGAAATATGAGCGGCAATTCAATTATATCAACTGATATTAAATTTCCTTCAGTGGGCTTCACACAGCGTTTGTGATGATTTCCAAAGAGTTTTCTCTCTCTTGCGAAATGTCGCGTTGATGATTTCTTTTTTTTTGATGTGAACATATTTCAGCACATTTTCGCAATGGACGTCATCAGTTTGGCGTGAAAAGAAGTGAAGGAAAACTGTGGAAAAACTACAACATAAATGAGAAAAATGCGAAGATGCTGGGTGGTCAAAGGAGGCACACAAAGAAGAGGAAAAGCGAGGGGGAAACGTCTGCAAGTGGCTGTCGAAAAACCCACGCGCCTTTCATTAAGACATTGGATCATTGAACTCTGGTGGTAAGTTTTTTAACTATGAAACTCACTGCACTTATATAAGAAGTATTATTTTCAACTAATACTTACTAACTAATAAGTTACTTTTTCCATTGTCAGTCGAATTGTTTTAAAATCATTTTTAGGCTTTTCTTATATATTTTTTAGTAGACGTAATATTAATGGTAAGTTATTGCAAGCAGTGCAAGCAGTGTTGCCACTGGCGCCATCTGTTGTTCGGCAGACGAAGCTGTGGTGTGCAAGCAAACTAAGAGCACGAATCTAGCTGCGACTCGAACCATATGTATCAGTGCCAGGGCTGTAGTGAGTCTAGCGAAGACAGGAACCCACTGCTGGCGAATACACCGAGCAAAAAGAGTAGTCAACAGTCAAGGCGCTTAAAAATTGGAAATTTGATAAGGGATTATGTATAATGCAAACTTTATAAATACAAGGAACTTTAAAGCAATAATAACATGTTTTATTTGCCGGTATTTGTGCCTTGCTCGTCGGCTCTCTGTAAATAAACGCGTACATCGTTTGTTTGAAATTGTGTGTGTTGTCTTCATTGTTTTCGTTTTGTTTGCGTTCGCAGCGCACAAACACAAATGCAGCCGAGCCCCCTCTTTCGCCCAGTCTATTCGTAACATATTGTCAATATTTGAGCGGCTTTTAATTTGTGATAAATAAAACCTTCCGTTTGGGATTAACCAATATACATATGTATATATATAATGATAAAATATTTGTGCCCATCATGTTTCATTGTGCTGACGATATAAAGTGGAGCACAAGCAACTTTCGGCGGTCATAATTTACTGACAGACGGAGGTAGACATTGTGCACTAAGAGAAAAATTGTATACCTATTATTATCGTATTACCTTACGATATAGCTTTTTATATAGATATTTTTCTATAATTATTGTTATTTGATGTTTGGCGCCAAGCAAATCACTCCTAAAACAATATACCTCACTAATTTATCGATAATATTGCGGAAGTTTAATTTCCTTGAAGTTTTTTTTAGTCCACCGTGCGGAACTCTTCCCCACCTGAAGGCACCCATCTTCTTTTGGCGTCGTAGTATGAGTATGAGTAGTATTTTCCGCGTTATTTATAAACTCTTGAATGTGACAGGCGGACGCAAGCCATTCAAAATGTGCCATGCAGCACAGAAGCCTAGGCCTTCCACTCGACTCCATGTTTCTATTTCCCCCCAACGAGTCCGAGTCTGACACTCGTTTAGGGTATGACCGGGCCATAGGTACAGTGATTCATTTCGAAATGTTAGTAGAAAACTCTGCTCTTGGCGAGTTCAAAAAAACAGTGTTTGCTATCTTCAAGTTTCAGTAATATTTTGCCAAAACATAGCATACACAAAGAAAAAAACACCATTCTTTCCATCTGAGTCAGCACTTTATTCGCTGTACCCATAATGTTTATAGAGCACAACAAACTCACATTCACATTCACATTCACATTTGCATTTGCATTTAGATGGCGCTAAGCATGTGACGGGTGCTGTGTCAGCGATTTGACAAGAAAATGCTGTACAAATTGTGTTTGGTCTAACAAAAAAAAAGAGCACGGCAGACACTCTATTCGAAAAGAGGAAAAAGTGGGACTCCATACGCACAGGGCAATCGCAGACACAACCTACCCCAACTTGAGCAACACATAATCCAATCCACTTAATTCCATTGCGCCCTCCACAGCAACGAAATCAATAAATCAAGTTGCGCCACGCCCCCTTCATGAACACAACACTGCCATTTATGAATTAAAAGTACTTCCAGAGCCCAGTTCGCAGCGCCAGATAACCAATAATCGGCAGAAGCTACAACTGGAGGAGTACAGCAGACAGTAGAATCAACAAAAAATGATGCGGCCTTGGACTTGGCGAAAGTTAAATACCCTTAGAAGTCAGATATTACAGAGTAGAGTGTATTATTTTTGAAATCATACTATATTATTATACAGTATTAGCAAGCAAAATATTTGAATTTGCCAACTATATGCTACAGAGCATTGGTATACGTGTGTATATGAATCGGACATTGTGCCAATAGTGATGTAATTAGCATCAATTGTTTTACGAGTATCACCTAATTTCATTTAGTCAGAAATGATGCAAGCCGAATAATGCCTCACAATTTGCTATTAAATCGCTATCATCGTAATAATGCCATCTTGATTCGTGAGTCATAATACCCCGCGAAAGAGCAACGCAAAGTGGTATCTTCGGGATGAGAATCTAACTGAGATGGCGAACTGAGGCTGCTGGCGGAAGTGCGGCGTGCAAATTCCAATTCTGTAATCAGCAGCAGGATGGGATGGTTTCGGATGGCGAATGGTGGCGAACAGGGGGCAGAGGAGCAACGCATCATTGAATTCCTAATCTGGCATTAATACAATTTGATGTGTGGAGTCGCTGGAAGAGCAAATCCCAAGCAGAAGACCCCAAGCAGAGGGGGGGGCGGGAATCCCAACAAAATCCGCCAAACGCCAACGAGCCTCGGACCATGAAGATGGGCGACGACAGATTGTGAGCATTGCACTCGAGGAGGAGGATGAAGTGCACCAGGGAGCAGGGCAGTGCCAAGGCACAGCGCTTGGAATGTTGTCGAGCCGTTGTCGTTGGGGGCTGCATTTGATATGCCTGCTGTGTTTGACCCATATTGGAATTTGCCTCCAGAGCACAGGCAGAA
Source organism: Drosophila orena (assembly GCA_005876975.1). Lineage (NCBI taxonomy): Eukaryota > Metazoa > Arthropoda > Insecta > Diptera > Drosophilidae > Drosophila > Drosophila orena. The sequence continues at coordinate 12,306,208 of VCKV01000006.1, read as the reverse complement.
AAGTGTAGTTAACTTTTGAAAAGAAAATCTTGCTACAAATAATAAAAAATGAAGTAGGTTCTGTAGCTCCGGATAACTGCTTTGATAAGCCCACGCAAGGTAGGCACTAAACTGACACAAAGAGGTGATATTTTCCCCCAGTGTAGAACCAGCAACAAAGTAGATTTTGAAGAGGTGGTGCCAGGAGGACAGGGAAGGGTCTTGGGCGGAGTTGGGGCGGCGCGCAAGTCACGATTTGTACACCGCTTAGAAAAACTTGTAATGAATGTGGGATGCAATGAAATGGAATGGCTGGGGATGAGCTGGGGGGCAGTGGAGGACAACAGGAGGCCACTGCACAATGAAGTCGACCTGGCAGTTCAGCACACAACAAAACACTCACACACACACACACACACACAACGAGAATGTCTGGAAGGTGTTTGAACTCGAGCCAGCAAAGTTCAAAACTTCGCAATGAAGGAAGTTCGAGAATGCCCTGAGACGAGTTGCCTCTGGTTCCTGATTCAAAAGGCTATCAATTATGTCTAGAAAGGAAGGAAAGGGCCACAACAATGTGGAGCAACATGGAAACTAGAGCTTCCTTGGATTAGCTGACTTGGATGTTCCTGGACAAGGCATATAATAAGATAGGAAAGTCCTTCGCTGTTATGAAACCCCTATTTATACATTTAATCTAACTACTATCAGCTCGATGATGAATCATAAACTATTCTTGGTGGTAACCTTCCTTATCGACACTATCAGCGGGTTTTTTGTTTGTTTTTTACTTCTTTGTTAGAGAACAAGTTTTGCTTTTCTATGCATTTTTGTCTACCAAAATTGTTTCTGTATAATTTGGCCTTTTGAAAAGCTCACCTTCATTTTCGCTGCGTCGTCGCCTGGGCACACTGTTGTAGTTGCCTCCGTGGTAGTACTCCAGCTCCGACTTCTCCGTGGACTCGTTCTCCTGCTTTTCATCTTCGGTGTGAACTGGGGACGAAGGTCCCGAGGAGGCACTGGCCACCGGTGAGCCAGAGGCGGCAGAATTGGTGCTGCCACTGAGTCCGTTGCCGGGATACTGGCCGTTTCCGGATCCGCCGTCCAGCGATCCCCTCTTGGCCGGCTGCATTAAGTACGAGCTGGTGGGCGAGGCGCAGGATGAGGGCGTGGAGCAGTTGGTCAAGGGCAGTGTATCCTCGATGAGATCTACGGACTTTTTGCGCGGCTTCTCCGGCGGTATGGGTGCTACTCCCTGATCGCAGGAGTTCCTCAGCAGCTCCTGCTGCTCCTGCATCAGGGATCTCTGTAACACAGCTGCCGATTTGGCCGGAGGTGGAGGCGGTGAATTATCCGCAGTTTTAGTCGGCGACTGGCGCAACCTATCCGGATTGTACTTCACCGGACTCACATTCTTTGGCTTGACCGCCGGAATGGGCGGCAATGGCGGCGACTTGACCGGACTGCCAATCTTCCCGCTTCTTGGCTTGATTTCTGGCGGAGCCTGTGCTCGCATTGGCGGATTGGGACTGGCATTTGGTGGAGGTTGTGGCGGCTCCATTGCCGGTTTGGCCACCTTTTCGCTGTCCATGATCAGCCCGGTTCCGGGCACTGTACGTATGATATCGCAGCGGTTTAGATCGCTGTGCGTCCGAGTTGTTTTGGTTTTGGTAAAATGGGAGGTCCACTTCTTCTGCTTCTCGATCAGCTCCCGTGAATTGAACTTGCGCTCGGGTTTCTCCGGCTTGTCACCGCCTGAACTGGCGAACAGAGCACTCACTGACCCACTGGCTGGCGGTGGAATTGGAGATGGCTCCTCCGACTTCAAGCGCGATATATTGTGCTGCGGGTACTTGACCACCGTAGTGGGTACCACTTGCGCCGCTGGTTCCACAATAAATTTGCTATTGCTTAAGCGTTGCTCTGGTGCAACTCCATTCTGGGCCACATTGGCGGCATTGTTGTTGTTGTGAACGAGTGATACCCCGGAGGGAAACGGAGTCCTCCGCTTGGGCGGCGACTGTGAGCGATCCGAAGAGCGCGAGGATGAGCGATCCGAACCGTCACACAAGTTGTCCTCCCGTGACCCACTTCTCAACAGGCGAGAACTCACATTCGAATTGGACTCCACGCCCAATTTCTCGAACAGAGCCCGGGCGTTATTGAATCTGGCGGAGTGGGATTCCGTGCGCACCGCCGGAGCTCCTTGGGTGTGGGCGTGGGCGTGGTGGGCAGCAGCGGCGGCGGCGGCAGCGGCGTGGGCGGCAGCCACAGCGCTTAGCTGCTCCACCGGCTGGATCTCGATGGGTTTCCGCTGGAAGATGTTGGCTATCTGGCTCACCTTACCCACGGGAGCGGGTGCATGGTGCATCGGTTTCTCCATGATGGAACTGCAAAGAATTTAAAGACACGTTTTTTAGAACAAGTTAGTTGTACTTAATATAATGCTGAATTCAAATATTAGTATATCATGCAACGTTTCTCTGGCGAAACCAACTTGCCACCAATTCACAAAAATTATCTCATTATCTCATTAACAATGTTTGGTGCGAATTTCGGTGTTTTTCCTTTACTATCGCAAGTCGTGTATATTAAGAGATTCAGTTATCTGGGATACAAAATCCAAACAGCCGCGCCCTAATGGCCAAACTGATAAAATCGATGGGGAACTGTGAGGTATATTGCAGTTTTACCTTTGCCATTTTCTCGCTCTTCAATTTGACTGACTTTCGCGGCGATTTTCACCTTTACTTTCTGCTAATATTTATCTTTATGCTTATTTCTTTGTTATGCAGTTTGTTTGTTATTTTCTGCACATCAAACACAATTAAGGAGCCATTGATATGGATGAAGACTCTAATATCCGGACCCTTCTCCCTCTTCACTCAGCTGAGTTCCAGGTGTTGGATGCGTGAAAGTCTTTGAAAAAGTGAACAAATTTCAGTTGTTGCTGCCTCGGCGACTTTGTTGAAGAGAAAGAGAAGGCATTGCCATACGGTTGGGGCCCAGTTGGGGTTCAGTTGGGGCTTTCTTTGCAGAAAGACGAAGAGAGGCCCCGAGAGACCCGGAGAGCCATGAGTGTGTCGGAATGTCGGTGCGACATTGAAAGCTATGCGATGCGGCGCAGGTGATAGGGTAGTGGTTACCGTTATCGGCTGGGGCGGTATTGATTTACGAGTTGGGCTAGGCTGGTTCCGCAAGATGCCCTACTGGCAGTGGGAGATATACCTATGAGGAATGGTTTGTAACAAAGTGTAGTGTAGATTTTACAAAACTTCATGAGAGCTAGCTAGAATTTTATAACTACTAATCTCAGCTAAAGAGCTGAGCTAATTTTATAAACATAAGCCACCCCACTAACATCTTTATACACATAATTCTCTGGGTACTTTCTGTGTGCCAGAGCGGGAGGCGAAAAAAGCGCAGTTTGTGCCACACAGACTATCTGAACCGAGCAGACAGTCGAGACTTATCGCAAAGTCAATAAGAATACGCGCCTAACTAGCTGGAAATGGGCAAATACAGGCAAATACAGGCGAAGAGGTAAACAAATCGCCAGATAGTGAACTCACACCCATGTCCACACAATTAGGAGGAGCGACCAAAAGCGAGACAAAGGTCGGATCTGAACAGTCGGCCGCACTGTGTAAATATCTGCCTGGGGTCTTGAGTCTTGTAAATATGGAAGCGGGCCGAAACACGAGACAATGGCGACTTATCTACCTACCACTTATCTAATCTAATCGAAATGCACAATGCATGTGACCGCGAATTAGGATGGACGTGGATAAGATTATGATAGCGACGAGATAAATATAGCCGCTGATTTCGTTCGTTGCTGTATCATTTAAAAATACCCGTACCACAGGGCGGATGAGTTGAACCGTAAAGGCATCACTTAAAATATTACGCATCCGCCGCGTTGCTCCTTCCCGGGGGAGAGCAACGTTGCACTCGGCGGTGCATAATATCCATGGTAAATGTTAAATGAGCTCGCAGATTTATTTGGCTGCCGCACTGATATTGATTTAATGACAGTTGCTCTCCATCTATCCATCCATCCACCCTCATTATAAATGAATGCCACTGAAAATGGCCAGAGTGGCAAGGACGTGAAAGGACATCGACATGGACACGACCAGAAAGCTGCTCAAGTGCACAATCCTTGCAGCTTCTGTGGTGGCATTTGCTGCTCGCTTGGCAGGCTACACTACTATTTATAACAGCCCCATGGGGGGTGCCTCCATGGCTCCTTGTCCTTGGCTTTTTGGCATCGCAACTTAATCACACAGTTCATGGCAAGATCTCCCATTGAGCGCTCTCAAGGCTGCATGGAAAATGATGAATAGCCCATATCGTCTCTATATACTTTGCAGAGTAGCATCGATTTTAATATCCCTCAAAAGTTCAGTATTCCTGTTAAGACTTCCAATCTTACAAGATTCATACCCCTCGCAATTGTGAACCACAATATCCACTACAGTTTCCGAGTAATTTGCATTATAAAACGAGGCAGAATCCATTCAGCCGCACCACCATTCTCAGCATAACTGTCACCATTATCATTAGCATAAATACGGATTAAGACACCCCATTTGAATACTGTAATCAACGCTAAATGCCCCCGATCAGAACGATAACGATCATAATTTGCAATCTGCGCCTTGCAAATGACAAAAAACTAGTTTACCCCTGGTCTCTCTAACTTTTGCATAAATGATAATTGCACTCGGCAAAATGTTAAATTGCACTCGTTAGCTCAAACACGTGATCCAGGCGCAATGGTGGAGGAGGCACATGGCACATGGCACCTGGCATCTGGCATCGGGCACCAGGAGGAGACCGGGGCCAGACCAGGTGAGCAGCAGGTAGCCAGCGACGACGCCATGTGTTATAATTGCGTCAACATTCAGCCTCTTGAGCGTGAACAAGAAAACAATGTCAACAATGAAATGATGGCCCCATTGTGAATGGCAGTGGCACACCGGGTGCAAGCGGAGTGAAGTGGCGGGCACAAAAGATTGGTAGCAATTAGTGGAGCCACCTACCTACGCGCCGGGATCTTCGGATGGTACTCCACGGTACCACACCATACCATACCATACCATACCATACCAAAGCATATAATGGGTGAACCCCCGCTGGGAGGTCTTGGAGTTGCCCAGCAGTTCACACGAAATAAAACGTGGCGCCAGGAAAATGATTCTTAATATGATATGGATATAGGAATCGGAACAGCGGTAATGATGATGATGATGATGTCGGGAACTGAAGCGACTGCTGTGAACAATCAGATCGGGGTTAACAAGAGATATATAACAAAAAGATTGTCATAATTAAATCTCTTGAGTTATTTTTATACATTTGATGTACTAAGTAAATAACTAAGTTATCGTAATGATGTTACAAGTAATTCATCAGCAGCAAATGAACAAGTTAAAAGTGAACAAGTTTCGTCCCAAAAACAACTTCCTTTGACATGCATTTTGTGATCATCTTATAAGTTCATCCATGTACTATTTCCAGATTTTCTATGTTAGTTAGTTAGTTACATCTATGACTTCTAATTTAGAGCTCAACCTTGGACGTTACTTCACAAAGCGTCGCAGTGCTTCCTAGAATTATTCCACCGCTTTGTAGACATTCAACTAGTTGTATTTCTTTCATTTCGATTCCAAGCCCAACCTTCGCTGGTCGTGACAACTGTCTGGCACACAGACTTACAGACCTGTAGACCGGCGGGCGATTTTCCGCGTAGGCCTGGTTAGTAACACAACTAATGAAGGAACACAAAAGTATAAGAACAAAAAAACACAGCCAACAACATTCACTTATTAAACGAGAACACAACAATTCAAGATGTTTTGATACGGTCGCCTTACCGCAGCGGCGATGAATGCGAAACGAGTTGTCGCTGCTTGTTCCCAATGTTGTGTGTGTTGTGCTGAGTTGTGCTGTGTGTATTGTGTGTTGTCTGTGGTTCGCTGGTCTTGTTAGACAAATTATGCCAATTAAACGGTGGGAAAACAAGTTGGTAAGTCTGCACGCGGTGGCCCCCAATAGTGGGCTGCGCGATCCCACTCCGGCATCCGCCGTCTCCCACTGCTGAAATTCCGCATCCAAACTGGATTGTGCCTACGTGCAAGAGCAAGAGCAAATATGCAAGCCCCCATCCGAACGGGTCTTCAAAGGATGCGCCCTGCTAAATTGAATAGCCAGACGAGCAGCTAGCTCCAGCAGCACACTCAACAGATCCCAGACCAGAACCAATTGAGATACGTCCTCAGCGCACCAAAGTGTTTGGAGCCTCACACATCGCGATCCGATTCCATTTGCATAATCGAACCGATTGACTTTTATAAGCCTGACAAATGACTGCCAGTGAGTCAGTGGCCTGGAATCGGTTGGCAACTGTTGTCGCCGCCATGGCGAGCCACTATTCCTAAGCTCCCAGGATGCTGGCACAACATTTGCATACACTCCACCTCAGGTAGCCACCTACATATACCATATGCTCCCTTTTGTAGAGATAGGAAATTCCTATAATATTTCCATTTTAGTTAACTTTTTAAGTCAGATGTACTAAGGGTTCACTTCGGAAGTAACCTATACTTGAGTTTATGGATTATAGAGTATGATATATGTATCATTTGTATTATTTCGCCAAACTCTGGTTGCTGCCCTCGAGTGGTGTCCACATAAGATGAACCCCAACGTGGCGCCATCGTACTCGTGTTTTCCCCGAATGAGTCTTATGTGCGCATAATTAAGGAGTCCGGGGATCTACAAACTTGGCTAAGGACTCGCCACGTGTGTATGTGCTAGCGAGTTTTTTATGGCCTAACTGGGAGATGGGCTTTCACAAAAAAGTTGTGGCAGCTCTGGGTTGCTCCGAGTTGCCACGGCTTATGGAGCAAGTGTTCCACATCCTAAGCACACGAGCTGTCAGATGGAATTATGCCTCATCAGCTATGAGTTGGGCCAAGCGTAAAGTTTAGTTTGTGGAAAAACGCGGTAAAAACTATTAAAGCGAATAATGTGATCTTGAAATATAAGACATTTATTATTCATAAATATGCTTTTATGTAACTCAAGGTGTACTTATTTTTGAACACTAATATATGGGGTGTTTAATTGAAATTTACGTACATTCCACAGTTGCAGTAATCTCGTAATAAACACGCTGGCCATTTGGATTTATGGCCCGGCGATAGCCAAAAAGTGGACTCACCTTTCTCCTGTCCAATTCAGGTGCTATGTGGCGTCCTTCCTCCTTCTCCTCGCTGGCCTCCTCGGCTTCGTTTCCTTTGTTGTTTGACTAAACCTGCTCTACACACCTAAAGCCTGGCTCCGCTCCAAACATTTGTCATTGTGGCGGGATGTTTGTAGTGCGCTTTTTCTGCAGTTTTTTCACCTCTTTTCGTATTCAAGTGGAGCCAGGTGATGCTGCTCCGCCAAATCCACTTCCACTTCCACTTCCACTTCCTCCCACTCGATGCAGTGAAGCGTGTCTAGCTGTTTCTTCTCGTTCGTGGACGTTGTCGTGGTTGTCAGCCAATCAACCCACCGCTGGCCTCATCGGTGTCAGCATTTTTTGTGTGTTTGGTTTGCCTTTTGCGCAGGATGAAAATGCAAATTTCTGCAAAAAACAATCCAAGAAACGACGCAAACAAGAGTTAGTTAGCAGAAATACATGGTATAACATTGTACTAAGTTTGCTACATAAAATTACAATTGATTTTAAAGCATTGTAGGTATTCTTGAACCATTCATTTCACACACTTCTTTCACTCTAAACGCCACCAGCGAATATTACGCATCATATTTTAATATCAATTTTTTCATTACAATATGGTAATATGGTAATTTTTTTCACTGTGCACTTGGAGGTTCAATGAACCAAAAACAAAAAGCAGCCGAAAGCTGCCCAACGAAACCCAATAGAATTGCCACATTTTTAAGGTGGCCCTCCGGGGCATAGGAAATTAGTTTTGGGCTCTCCTCCAAGGGATTTGCTGTTTACTGTAGGGTTTCTCGCCGGAAAATTGAAGGTGAAATGTTGCAAACGGAAGCAATTAGTTTCATTTGGAGCTGCAGCAACTCGAAAGGGGAGAAAACACAACGCCAGAGTTCAAGACAAGCCCAATCGACTGTAACCAAAAACCGGGGAGAAAGTCCGGCCAATTGATAAACAGACAGCGTTTCCAGTAGCTGGAGTCGTCAGTCATCAGTCGACAATAACAATGTTATTAGCTTTCGGGGGGTAATCAAAGTGTCGCCTTAATTTGCCCCCTACAAACTTCCCGAAATCACTATTTTCGGGGGTCTTTGGACTCGAGGTAGGCTCATAAATTTCCTCCGCCAGCTGAAAATCATTCAGCGCATTGTAATTGTCTAATTTATGGTTGTTCAACAATTTCACTCGTTTATGGTGCGTGAGAAGATCGCGGTGGGTGTAATCAAATGTCTAAACAAAACGAAGAAATGTAACTGAAATGCGAGTCGGGCTAAGTGGGTTACTTGAGGCAGGTCGCGAAGTTGTGGCAGATACCAGATAATAGCCGCAAGAGCTAAATTTGCTAGTATACACGTATAGTGGCAGTGAGAGAGAGTGGGATGAAAAAGGGAAAGTCACAAATGGAAGACAATATAACTAATTTAATCAGTGTTTTTTGTACATTTTGGTATTGAAAATGTCACATTGGCAAAGTAATTTTTATCCCCTATTAGATAGTAAAGTGTATATGGCCAAGTTGCCTCCTTTTTAGAACCCATTTCCAGCATCCTGCTCATAATCAACATGCAATTCCGCCAATTGCCGCTTGACATTTGCGATCCATAAACTAGATGCTGGCTGAAAGTGCCAATAAGTTGGCATTAGAATCTGCTGTCTTGCGGGGCCTTTAATTACAATCAATCAGATTTCTCTTGGCCAAAAGCCTATGTCATTAGTTGGCCGGGTTTATTGGCACTAAGACTGAATCAGGAAAAGAGGTCTGTGCGGTTGTGTCGACTCATAACGGTTGGATGTCGGTTCGAGCCAAATGTGATTACCAAGTTGGGTTTCGAGATGCGTATAAATCATGTCAGCAACAGCGAAAACAGCTCGTTGGCTTGATTATAATTATTAGATGTCATAACTTTCAATCACAAAAATGCGTCAAGAGGTTGTTTCGCCTCGGAGATTGTTTCTTTTCGAGTGCTCTTCGCAGCAAGGCCGATCGACATGACTCGATCAAGACTTCCACTGTAACTCTTACAAGACTTGCTAAATACAGAAAATTAACAAAAGCGCTGGCCTTTTTTCGTTTGAAGTTGCTCGTGTAAAATACATTCAAGTTACCTACATGTCGTGTTTTAGTTTTATTGCGAACCCGGTTAGGCATTGGCCTTTTCCTCCATCGCACTCCCCATTCTTCTGGCTTTTTATGGCCTCATAAGCTGCGATGTCTGAGCCGGGAGCTGTAAACAACTTTTTCATGACCTTTTACGGTGCAGAAGTAGAAGCAGGCAGAAGCAGCTGCCCAATCCAAAACTAAAACCGAAAGCCTGGCTTAAACTAAAACACCGATGAGCAGCTTGACTCCGCCGTGGAGGCCATGTAACGCGAGAAATTGGTTTCAGAGCAGAAAAGTTCTAGCCGCCAATGCGATGCTGTCTTGCCTTATTAAGAGCCAAGTTGCCAAGTTCCCGAGTTACCAAGTTTTAGGTGGGATGTCTGGTCCACCGAACTCCGGATAGACCAATAAAAAGCGACTGGCAGTGGGAAAATGTTAGAAACCTTCTTGTTCTGCTTTCCAAGCCGATGAAATGGTGAGTGAAGTGGGTGGCTTTTTGATGTTTGTTGAAAGGTAGTTTAAAACTTACAGTCGGATTTTAAGGTGGAACTAGAAAAAGCCGTTGCACATAAACAAGAGTTGATTGCAATGCGAAACTACTTTAAAGTACCTTCTACTTCTAGCAAGACCACTTTTCTATGGTGTTCTTACAATAGTCAAAAGCTAATTCCCAGCGGGGGAATTCGTTCTATAACTCATCTGTTAAGTGCTTCTCAATTCCCGACTCTGCCAAGACATTCCCCATATTTTCCGCTCATAATCAACAGAATTATCAGATTGCATGCCACATCATCGCAGCTTGACGGCAATCGGAAAAGGTATTTCTTACACACAGTTAAGCCGGCAAAAAGCCGTTTTTACCAACGTTAATGCGCGTTCCCAAGACATTTTGCGGCAGTGCGAAAATCGGAATGATAATAACAATAAGTTAGGCATGCGAAATAAATTGAGCAAAAATGTTTCGTAAATTATCCGCGCAGTAGAGCATGTAAGTGTTACATTAAATGGAGGAGGGGAGGCGATTTTAATTGCCAAATACCCCACCAGATTCCCCATCGTCATGGCTTAATAATTATGGCTGGCCAAGTAGATAATCGCCATAAGCCAGGAGTTGCAATTACAATTGGAATCGGTACGAAGGCCATTAAAGTAATTGAAAATCCCGTAAGAAATGCAGCATTAAAATAGCTGCAATAAAGGTATAGGTAAACCATTTCTGGGCGTTACCCGTACATAAAGTAAATGAACATGCAAAGTGGCGGTGATAAAATAAGGCCTCTAACAACTTTCACAAGTCCTGGGCTCCACCCCGTTTCTGCCAGCTTTTCCACTTTCCTCCTCTAGACAAGCGCATAATTTATTGTCGCTGCGGAAAATTGCTTTTCCAAGGTCTGCCAGGTGAGTGAGTGGCAAGGAGTGCAGCAAAGTACATGCTGCAAGTCAATTTTAATAGCACATTCAAAGCTGTCAAATTGAATTTGACTTGCCATCGCGGCAGCACGTGGCTGCCAGATAAGATACACCAAATTATACATACGGAATATATATTTTATTGGACGACATTTATTGATTGGGGCCAAAATCACGCGCTCTTATCGCCAGATAAGCCGAATATTCAGTTCAAAATCAAGTCTGGCCAATATCAAGTTCGACCAACTTGGACAAATCCGCCAGCAAAGACGGAACACTCAGTGTAAACAAGTTTCCATCGGAGCCGGCCAAGCTAATGAAATGTTGCAGCTTGCACAATATTGCCCATAATAATAAATCCTCCAGCAGCAATGTGCACCATCCATCCATCCACTGCTCCATAGCTCCACAGCTCCACAGCGCCACCCCTTCCCCTTTCTCCTCAAATGATGGATTGTGGCAATGAACTTGACATTAATAGGGTTTCCTCAACTGCCGCCTTGCGTGACCGACCCCGCCCCATTTTCTCCTCTTCTACATTTACCATATGCCTTCCATGCCACATGGACTGACCCACCTGATGGACAAGAAAATCCCCCGAGAGGAGGAGCACACATGTTCTCATGCCTTCCATGTTGGGACAAGTCAATCTCAATCTTCGCCAGAGTGCGAATCGTGGCCAGTGCACAAAGAATTTTTAATTGTGCAGAAGAGATGCACAAAGTTGCACTGGGAAAAATGGCTTTCAAACGATAATTGCAGATTCAAATACATAGATTAAACCAAACTTCTGTTTAAGGTAGGGGTTTGCTAATATTTTTGGTTCTTTAGGAATTGATGAACCACCATCGGAACAGAATTTAGATTATTAACTTTTCAGTGCAATGACTGTTTCCAACCAATAGAGCTGACAAAGCCCAACCATAAAGACTAAAAAGGCCACGTCCGTAGATGGCAGGGCTTTCTATAGAAAAAAGAATACAAGCCACAGGCAAACGGAACTCGTGATTTAAGCCTCCACTTGACAACGGTCGATATCCGACTCAGCAAACGAAAAGAAATGAAATGTCAACTGCAAATTGAATCAACTTGGGCATAGAATGACCCAAAAAAGTGGGCATCCCAAAGGCGCAAAAAGGATTACAACCGCAAGCCCCAAAAAGAGGTGTCCAAAAGCTTGATGTAAATTAAGAGCTTGATGAAAAGTGGAAGGGAAAACCATCTAACAAGTGTTTTGATTATAAAATGTAATGCCCAGAACTAGATGCAATCTCAGTCCAAGAAAGACGGCCATAATCCCAAGTAATTACCAAAGCAAAAGCTTCATAAATAATACAGAGCCAAACTTGTAATTAACCAAACTCGATTAACTCGATTAACGCGATTTTAAGATTATAAAGTAAGCAAATTAAAAACTCATAATAACGACTGTGGCAACAACTAGATATGCCATCTGGCCATGACCAATGCTCTTGGGGCTTGTGATCTCCCCCAGAAGTACGGGTACACCTGCTCCCCCCTTTTCCCATCCTTTTGACGTTTTTGATAAATGACGACGAGTGCGTGGCAGACATCTGGTCGCCAAGCTGCTCGCTCTTAACCCCTTTCACCCGTCGCCAGATGAAAGCGAATGACTGGAAACGAAAATAAATAAATGAAAATGGAATGAAATAAAATAAAGCGCGGAACGGAGCGACGAAACTAAGATCGTTCCGAGGGTCGAAGCTCCCAAGCTCCCAAGCTCCCAAACTCCCTAACTCCCCCCATCTTGGCAAGTGAGAGCGTGACAATGTCAACAGAGTGAAAAAGTACAAAGTACACCATGAATAAGCACACAAAACCAGTTAAAGCGTGGCCGAATGGGATTTAGCGCTCTGGCCCTATGAAAGCAAAAGTTGGGCCATCCATAAAAAGTAAAAACAATAATTATTGCAACCTCGATGTTGTCTTCTTCGTGTTAAATGTGACAAAGATCATTTGCCGTTTCCTACAAGTGTCGTGTAATGCACGATTGCTGATATTGCTGAGATAGCTAAGATGGCAAAAATAGTTGGGGATTTCTATCTGTTGGTAGAGATATGGGAAGTATTCTTCACCAATGCGGAAAGTATAATTTGGCTAATGGAGGTCTCGACTATGCGGCTATCAAGGCGTAGATGAATGTTGTATTGTAGGCTGATATGAGAATAGAAAACGTATACGATTTTTTGTTTGCACAACCAAGCTCAATGAGAAAGCACACATGGCTGTAAATATTATGGTACCACCTGGAAATATTAAGTTTCCCTCAATTGATTTTGTTGATCAATGAAATCTATACCTTCATATGGTCCTATATGTATATACCTTAACATGACTTACTCAGAAAAACCATTCATTTTGTATAACAACTCCCTTTACCTTGATTAGTTATGATAACTGGTTTTAAACACGACAATCGTTTCCATCACTTTAAAGACTTTAAAGATGGCAAGCATGGGGCTCTGCTAAGCCACAAATGGCATTACTATTCCATCCTGTAACCCCAATTTCCGTTGGCCAACAAATATTTACACAAATCTCCTGTCGTAATCGCTTTCGTCTGCAAGTTCAAACAGCTCCATTTCACAGCCACCCACAGAACTGAAACCATTTTGGCACCCCATTCAAAGTTCAGCGCTTGGCGACTTTGAACTTTTAAGGTTTTGCACACACCGGGCAGAATATTTCATAATATTTAAAAGGCAGGGAGAATGGAGACGACGTTTTCCATTTACTTGCAATGCAGTTTGCGTTTTTTTGCCATATTTTTTGTATTTTTTTTTGTGTTCATTCTCCCCACTAAACAAAACAAACACACGGCTGGGAATATATGGAAAGTAAATGCAACAAATCCGCTTAGAGTGCAAAAAGGCAAAGCTATAGCAATTGCCAAGCTGGCTGGAGAGTAAACTACTACTACTCAGTCAGTCACCCACAATTTCCACATTTTCCCCCCTATGTCTGCTGTTTTCCCACTCGAGTCAAGTGCAGTCAAACATTTGAGACGCAAAATGGGGGGGAAAAAAAAGTGGAAAAGTTCTGCATTTCCAAGCCCCGCAAAGTGGGTAATTTGCGTGTGGCCCAGCTGCGATTTCATTCGCCCGACTTGTGCAATCCGCGTGACAGTCACGATGTCTAGAACTGAACTTGGATTGGATTGGATTGGGTTGGATTGGATTGGGTTGGGTTGGGTTGGCTGGCTGGTCGCTTATCAGCTGATTCACAGCAATTAAACTGCAATTTTCGCACAACACTTGCATTATCTCCGGCCCACAGAGGCACACTTTTAGTTATCAGTTATCAGGTTCTGCGCCATTCATTGATTAGTTTCACATGAACTTTGTGCCATCATCATCGCTTTTTATTTCAGACTGCGTAGGTGCACATTTGTGCATTTAAATTGCATTGCTTGCACGCCTGAATGGTGTTTTTGTCTTTGACAAACTCGAGCTCCTCTTGCGATTTAATTAATGCATATTTATCCGAGTGAGTCTGCCCATTTAAACTGTCACTCGTCATTGTTTGTTTGCTTTTAATTGGATCCTGGCGTAATGCAAACATTAGCATTGGGCTGATTGAATGTCTGGGCACTAAAAAATGCATATATGTATGTACATATATATTTGTACATAATTCTACACAAAGGTTGGCTTCGAATGTGGAGCACTCTCATAACTGCCGAGTGGACATGCATTTTTAATGGCCACTGCAGTGGGGCGCACACAAGTTCAAGGAACTTTAAAACGAATTGTTCTTGATTTCAATCAATTTTGGGCAAGCGGATGCACATTAAATAAATAAAATGCTGCAAAGAGTGCTTTTTTTTTTGTTCAAAAGTTGTAATTTCACAAACAGGCTAGGGAAATTTCATTTGCATTTGATTTGACATAGGAAACACACCGGTCAAAAAAAAGCAAGTGAGCATTAAATAAAATACACTAAAAGTACATTTAAGACATTTGCTCATAAATACAGGTACACCGTCGCAATGAACTTAATTCCTTGCCTGAGAGGGAGGAATCTCTTCCAGATGACGAGGCGTGGATTTGCCAGTGGAGGGGATTTCGTTCGACTCATGGTCGCCGATCGCGAGGTCGTTGGTTATGGCATCAATGGGCGACCCATATACTTCGATAGCCCGGACTGTCCATTTCCGGCTATTCGATATGGGGAGGTTAGCCCGGAGTTGTGCGCCCTACGTGAAAAGGAGTTGGGCGACTGGAAGAAGCTATCGCTGGATGAGAAGAAACAATTGTACCGCTATAGCTTCTGCCAAACCTATGCAGAGTTCCAGCACTTTACGCCCGAATGGAAGCTGTGCCTGGGCGTCGCTTTGTGGCTTGTGGCACTCGGAATCAGCATATCGATATCTATGAAGACCATGCTCTATGGGAAGCTGCCGGATACTTTTGACGACGAGCACCAGTCGGCCCAGTTGCGGCGCATTATCCAGCTGCAAATGAACCCCATTACTGGAATATCGTCCGAATGGTGCTACCACGAGAACAAGTGGAAGTAGCACCTCAACACCATGATTTGCCGTAGTCTATGTACAGAAACGAAACTAGTAACACACAATCAAACAGCATAGTCGGTTGCCAACTGACACTACAAGCCCCCAAATGTTGTAGCAAGTCCACTTTATATAACATCCCAACCATTTGAAATATAGCCAAACCCAGCCAACAACCTGTTGTCATTCGTTTAATCACGAATGAGTATTTCTAAAATTATCCAAAAAATAATATAAATTAAAAAAAGCAGCAGCTACAAACGCAAAACCTCTCTCAAACGTATCGATGAATCATTACATCCAACAATAAAAGCCAATAAACAAATTCAATGCAGACCCACTTTATCTGAGTCTCCTTATCAAAGAAGTTGACGAATTGGTCTACCATTACCCTGCAATATCAAAAGCCCAAAGTCTAATTATACAGCCATCAGGAACATCGTAATGGGACGAGCCCGATCACTTTTCACTATACTGAAAGATTTAACAAGATTTAAATGATTTATATTCTTTCTAAGCGTTTCCTTTGCAGCTTATTAATAGTTTCTGTCACCAAGCCCTTATGAAATCCAATCAAATAATTCCCCTCGCTCTTATCGCCTTCTAGTTATCCCAATTGCATCCGACTGACAATCCCAAATGCTCCAATTTGCATTCAGCCCGCAGCATTGGCTCAAAATAAGCTTCGATCCACAGAATCCCTTCTCGTCCATTTCAGCTTTTGATTCCTGTCACATCGCAGGTTTCGCAGGGTGTCTTCTGCTTGGGGCAGATTATTGATTTATGGCCACGCGTCGCCTGTCACTGTCAAGATAAAGTGCCACACTGGTGTAGCAGTTGAAGTTGCAACCGAAATGTGCAGATGCACGGCGAGAAAAACAGGACTCGGATGTCTTTCAGCTGCAACTGTGTTACGAAAAACGCCTGGATTGATATGAAACTTTTGATTCATATGTATTATGCAGGGCCTTCCTATTACGAAGATTAAAAATGGAAATTTGTAAAGATATATACAAATTTCTTGCCCTGTACGGATGGTTGGATTGCAGCTGGAGAATGCAGACTGAGACTGCAGTCTGTGGGCAGCAGGCGTGACAACTACAAATGCCGGAGGACGGTGGAGACAAAGCCAAGAAAGAAGGGCAGAATCAAAGTTGACTCAACCTTAAGTAGACACTTCACACTTGGCAGGGTCGCCGTCCGTGGGTTCCTCTGTACCCCTGTACCCCTGTACCCCTGTCCCACCGCCATCCTCTCTCCTCACCAATATAATCCCGCCTCCTTTGGCATTTCCCAGGGTTCTTGGTTGCCCTTGCCGGTACTACTGTACTTTTGCAGAGGCTGCTCTGCAATGGAATGGAAGCCAAAGGAACAACCCTTAGAAATGCAAGCTGGCGCAAAAGCTTAGACAACACAGGACGCATGCACTGAGAAAAAAGGCATATATGAAATAGGGATTGCTCTGTTAACTTTAAGATGCATTTTGCTTCGTTGATAATTCGTAAAGAATATGTAAGCTGTTTTTCTTCTGACGGCATGTTAAGATCCTTTATTCTAAAACCCATTATTCTTTTTGCAGTGTACGAAAAGTATGGAAAGCAGCACGACAAGGAGGTACACACACACACACCGGTAACTGCAAGGAAATTGAATGAAAAGCCAGACACAAAACCAAAACAAAGCGAGAAGAGCTTCCCCAATGGGTTTTCTGTTTTCAGTTTTCAGTTTACAGTGCGAAAATGGGAGAAAAAGTAAACCGGCGGTTGGAAAAACTTTTGTCATTATGCAGGCAGGGCTTTCTCTAAATTTTCCGCCCACCCTCCACTTCCTACCTCCCATCAAACAATTTCCCCTGCCTCGCTTATCTGGTGAATTGTCAAAAACTTTTTGCCATCACTTTTCTCTCGTGTAAAAATAACTGGCCAGAGCAAAGCAACAAAATTCAATAAAACAAAAACATCTCCCTGAAACCCTGAAACAAGGCACTGAAAGCACTCCCCATAGAACAAGAAAAACCCACTCTAGTGCAACCCCAAAATAGGCAAATGAAGCCAATAAATGTGTGCCATGAAGAGCCACCGAAAATTGACAGGGGAAATGTGTGTTTTTAACACGGTTCATTTACCAAATTGGGCCTAATTTTTGTGGTCAGGTCCTGGAAAATGGGGTCAGCTGGAAATAGGGTTTGGCCGGTGGACGGATTACACTGAAACGACTGGGGGAGGTGTCCTAAATTAGCTGGCAATTAATTAGGCAAAAGGACGCACCGAACGCAAATCCATAAAGTTATGAACATAATATGTTATAAACAGCCTTATATCTCGCTTTAAGTTAGCGTGTTTTTCTTTATTTGGAATGGGTGGTGGTGGTGGTGGGTAGTGCTGAGAATGAACCTTGAAGGTGGCGATGGATGGTGCAATTTACATTGTTCACTAAGCAGCGAGTCATGCAACGTTGGAATCTCATTCTCGGCAGCTCTAACTGAGCTCTTTCCCTACCTCATTCGATTCAATCTCGCTTCAGTTGCAATTGCAGCCACAGAAGGTTGCAAATTGCATAATTCAGAAACTGCCACATAGGGTTAAAGCCTTCGACAACGCGACAGAGTACTAAAGTTACTGTAATGTTTTTGTAATGGGCTTCAAAACTTGTTAATTAAGAAATTACCAACGATGCATTACATTATGTTCATATATACAGTGTGGGAAATTGAAGTAATACTCTGTTGTTCAGTGGGTTCTTTGGAGGGTTAAACGCCTGATAGACAGAAGCTCGATGGGATGTCCATGCCAAACGTATGTTAATAATGCCCAACGACATTGCCCGCAGGCTCATTAGGTACATATACATATACATATCGATCGGGGATAAGGAGGCGGCATCTGGAGGAGGAGTGCCTCAAGTGGGGCAGTGTAACCCACCCATTATCGTTGTTGTATGTTATGTGATTTGAAAGCTTCGCCTGCCGCATGTTTTGCCCTCTCTGGTTTTGTGTTTCGGGTTTGTTTCGCCGTGGGTTACACAAACATTTCAAGTTGTTCCACAGGGTTTTTTTTTGTCGGTTTGCTGTCCGGACAAGTGGACAAAGTGGTCCGCAAGTGGTTGCATGGCCATTAGAGAGGTGTGGGTTGAACTCTGGGCGGGAATAGGGGCTCACTGGCCCGGTGGACCACTGCAGCTGTGGTCCAACTATCAATTACTTAAATGCAACTGGCGTAATCATTGGAATCTCTTGCGGAGGGAGCGGTATGTAATAATTATATGAACGTTCTCTGGCTGAGTAGAAGTTCGAAACAGTGTCAATATCTTGCAACTACAATATGCAAAGTCTTATTAAATCTTACTATATGGCCAATCGAGAGTAAGTCTAATCAAGTTCAAGTCTTTCTTACACGTAATACCACAATTTCTATGCCATTTGACCGACGAATCAAACTGCAATCTGGGTTCAGTGAACCCCGTAAAGATCAAATAAAAATCAAGCTCCAAATGGCCAGATTAGGCTTAGCTAATAGCGCTTTTCCTCAGACAATAAAAGCCGAATGGCCCCAAGCCATGAACGAATCATGATCATTGATCAACCAAAAAATCCAAGACCCAAACGCGCACACAATTTAGATGCCTTATATGGCGGTTCGCCAAACGGCAGCCTCATAAAAAAAAAAGTAGAAAAAAATGGATGAATAAATAAAGGCGACATTTTGCGGCGACTGTTAATATCAGTATAGATACTACATATATAAACCTATCGCTATTGTCATTGGTTGCTGTTGGCTATGGGTTTCCATTGAAAAGTCGAGCGAAAATGCCAGAGATCCAAGATCATATGGCTCCAAAAAGTGGCTCCCAAAAGAGTCGTGTGCTAAGCTTGCGCCAAATCAAGTGACGCAAGAGATAAAGTCAGGGGTATCTATATTTTTGGGGGCTACGGGGGAATTCCTAAACTTGATTTCGCCAGCTGCGCGTGGGCCCCCAGAAAAAAGATACAAAAACAAACGGAAAAACATAACACTCCAGCGTTCGGAGAGATCTGTGATCTCGATTTCGTTCGATGTAGTTGAGTTTTTGCCGGTCTCGGCATTGCAAAAGTTTTCCATAAATGCGAAAAGTATAATACAATATACCTGCGATTAGCATAAAATACAGATTTAAACGAAAACAGTCTCTGACTGCTTCTTTAATTAAGAACAATCTCTTGAATAACTATTCTCTTGTATGTCTGCATTTGATTAATTTAATTCACACAGATCTGCGATCTGGATTTCGGTGGAAATAGTTGAGACAAGATTCAGAAGTAAACTTAATAGCATAAATGTGAAGCAATAAATTTAAGCCTTTCAACTTTGGCCATAAGATTGGTCTAATATATTGATGTACTTATAAAGCCCACAGATGTCAAGATTTGCCATAAACAAAACTTTATAATTTGAAACAATAAATCCAAGTTAAAACTGTAGGCACATAATCAAAATTAAAACCATTTCATGTTTGATCTATCATCTGAGTTCCTATATGATTGTTTCTTCGATGCAAATCACTTTTTTGAATAACTCTTTGCATTTTCAGGGACATTTAATCCGCTGCAAAAGTTTTTCATGAACGCCAAAATGGTAAAACTATTAATTCAAGGCGTAAAGCTAACTTTTGGCCATTCAAAACGATTAGCATAATACCCAGATTTGCATGAAAATTAACGCATTTGAATGTTCAATCTGTCAAACGCTTTGCGACTTTGGCTGTTTCTTTAATTAAGAATAATTTGTTGAATAACTTTTTGTGCCTGCATTTGACTAATTAAGTTTATGCAAATTGCTCTGGCGTGGGCGAAAGTTTTATGACGCCGGGAAAAATCTGGACATTTTATGAGTTTTTAAGTCGCCGACAAATTGTCGATGGATATGGTGTGGAAATAAAAATTGAAACATTAAAGTGAAGCAACTATACACAGAAGTCATAAAACAAAGGCAGGCACTTCTTCTTGTTGTGTTTTTCTCCAAGCTCCCCTTATTGTATCTTTTGGGGCGCCCTTCTCCAGTGCACTGGAAAAAATGTTACATACGGTTTATCATAGTAGAAGTTCCCCTATATTAATAGAATATAATATTGACTACCATTCATTATCCAAATACATATTTTTTCATACAAGGCCTTAAAATTTGATAAGCATCAGGTGGCAAACTTTTTCTCGGTGTTTTGGGGAGTGACATGAAGCGCAACTGTTTCTGCGAGACAAAGAAGGAGCAGAAAGAGAGAGGAAGAAGAAGACGAAGGAAGAGCCAGTGGAAGAGGGAGTGGAGAACAAGGAGCACAACAGAGGGAAGTCGTTGAAATTAAATACGGTTTGTAACCAGAAATTCCGCAACTAAAAATAAACAAATGAGAAAAAGAAGCGCAGAGCACGCGACGCACAAAAGAGGGTGAAATTGTACCCGCGAAGAGCTGAATTTAACAACAATATAATGTTCTTGGCCTCGCCAGCGATTTTTTATTGAGGAAATAGTGCAAATAGAATTGTGATTTCTGCATATTTGCATAAATGGCGGCCACTCGCAGAATTGCAAAACAAAGAACAGCGATAAATAAGGCCAAAACAACGATAGCGAAATTATCAGAAGAAACCCACACATGCAAACAGAACCTAAGACAACAAAAGAAAAACAAAAGTCACTTGCTTTCGTTTTGTTTGGTTTTGTTATGTTATGCTTTTTTATCACCCAGTTTCCATCTCCATCTCGTTTCCCCTCCCACTCTCTTCATCATTCTCGAGCGATCGCAGTTGCATTTTGCGATCAACGGTTCTTTGGTTGGGGCATACTTCCTGCTCGCTCGCACCAACGCGGAAAGGCTCTGCGAAACCAGTTATTAAAAGCCATAAAAAGGAGAACCGTTTAACAGTTTAAGTGTCCCATGTTGGCTTTTTCGCCAGGTGTCTGAAACCCTGCCAGCTGTTGGCCGAAACTATTTTCGTATTTTCGTATTTGTTTCGCATTTCTGCAATTTGCAATTGTTTTTTCGGTTTTTTTCTCGCTGCCTGCTTCTGCGCAGAGGGTGCGAGCAGGATGGCCGGACTCGAACTCACACACACCCTTAAAAATGCCGCTACTCCAAATGCAATTTCATTGTTTTACCGTTGCATTTGCACTAAAATCGGAACCTGAATTTAATGGCGATTTCGTTTCAAAATATTTGCGTGAACTCGGAATTATTTGGCACCCTCACCCCCATTTACATTTCGTATTTTGTTCAACTCCGGCGCAGCTTCGTTTTGCTCTCTATATACAGCTTCTTTGCGTTTTTTTTTTTATTAAATTTCTTTGCGCAAAAGGAGTGGCGTTGTCCAGGATTTTTTCACACATACACATGGACCTTATACACATATAGTCGGCGTCTTTTTATTTTCATTTGCACTGTTTTGTACTTTATTTCCGGCACATTTGCTTCTCGCAAAACTCCGTTTAGCACTCTTTTGCTGTGATTTACCTTCAAAAAGCTTTTTGTTTAGCCCTTTCGGTATACACAAATCCTTTTTAAAATACTCGCGACCGGGAACACTCGAATATATCCTGTTTCGTTTGACGCTACTCGTTTAATTAAAAAAATCACTCGATCATCATGTGAACTCAGTACCCGCGGCAATTTATACTTATTGTTGATATTTTTGCAGCGGCTAAACTCGCGACGAAAACGCGTCCGGTTCGCTTGAATTTCGGGCCGATTTTGGTTTTGCTTTGTTTTTTTAGAGCTGGTACAATAGTAGACGGTTATTCGATACTATCGCTGATGCGCCTTTGGCGTTATGGGATTTTTCTGCATGTCTGCAAATGCGGCCACACTAATCGGGTTCATATAAATCGAATATTCAAATTTGTTCGATCAATCAGCGCAGCATTTCAAAAATTGTGTTCTGAATTACAAAAGCTTATTTAATAAATGCTTCCAGTCTTACTTAATAAATAAGAATCAATTTTGCTTTCAAAAATGTTTAAAAACTCAAGCAAGTTTTTATCTTTTTACGGAGATGAAATAAATATTTTAGGTAATTATAATAAATCACTAGTAGTTTCACTTGCAGGGCTTGTGTAAAAGATTAGCAAAGACTCGAACCATCGCAAAGAGCTCTAGACTTATGTAAAAATTTTAATTAAAAATTTTGTTAAACTCAAGCAATCCGCTGAAAAATGTAGAAGTTATTTTCGAAACCAACCCTCAAGGAAAATGCAGATCTTTTGTTGTATTTTTGTTTTTTAATTTTGAGATTATATATATATAATAATTAGATTTACATTCATTTCTGTACCATTTTACTTGTTTTATTTTAGAAATAAAGTAAGCATTTATTACTAATTCTTTTATTCTTTTTTTGTTGTTTTAGATGTGCATTCTAGTGCACTTATCTTTCCATTTTGCTTGGATGAACATTACTAAATACGGGGGCGTACAATCATTTCATAACACAAAAACAAACAATATTTTAAATATACTTCTTCATGAGACTTTTATCGTGTGGAAGAGAAGGAGTGGGGCGAAATCACGCAAACAACATAAAATAAGGCAGAATTAGTGTTTCATTGGGGGCTTAAGTGCGCGCCAGTTGGGGACGAGGTTCTATATGCACTCGATATAGAGATATTGCAACGTGACCACTTTTGATATTGAAGCTAGTAAAAACACAAAGAAATGCACACAGTACAACAAGCGGAGATGGAGAGATGGTTATCAATTTTAACATGCTACGATTTATAGAATTTTGGTTTAATTTCCCTCCTCGATTTGTTCATCCGTTATTTTTGCTTTTGTTTTCATCATTCTCTTGGCTCTGTATAAAAGTTCAGTAAAAAATGCAGCTTAACTAGGTTCTCGTTTTGTAATTCCCTCCAATTTTTGTTATTAAGGTAGCTCTCCTCGCAAACGTCATGGTGCGTTTTTATATTTCCATTGGATATCGTCAATTGTTGCAAGCTTGCTTGGATTTGTGTTGCTTTCGCTTTCGCATTCGCTTACGGCTTTATTTTACATTAATCAATTATTTACTTGTTTATCACTTAGTTTTTACAATGGCGTTTTATGTGGGTTTTGTTTTGTTTTGTTTGCTTTGCTTCGCTTCGATTTCCATTTGCATTTGCATTTGCATTTCCATAAAATGTATAAATTTCCTTAGCTCTCTCCACTAACACGTATTTATCAGAAACGCACAAATAAATTCTATTTGATAATATCAAGAACAAAAACTAACTGCATATATTTTCTTCTATATTTTCGGCTTTGTGCTGAAAATTCGATATACTTGTATGTTTTGCGGGCATATGCTGCGCTGGTGGCTTTCAACTTAAGTTTAACTTGTAAGCGAAATCATACACAATTGTGAAACGACATTTGAAATGAATCTGAATCTGAATCGTGTGTGCTGAGTGTCCAGTTATGTAACGTTAATATACATACATCGAAAGGATGAAGGATACGAATTGCTTTGATTGCGATTTTTTCTGACCAGATCTGACAAAAACCTCGACGAGTGAGCTTGAAATGTTCGTTTCTAAATATTAAGTAGATTATTTTATATATATATATATATAGGCTCGTGTTGATCGAGTTTTCTTAGCACATTTACTAATTGAAACGTTGTCGTAGTGAATTTCATAAGCACAAGTTCATGACCTCGGGTTGTTGGTATGTTGTTGAGTGTTGTTGTTGTTGTTGGTGTGTTTGTTTAGGATATCTCACTTAATCGTTATGCACTCTTCACTTAAATCAGCTAATTATCTTTTATGTGTTCGCTTTAGATACTTTCATTTTCGTTTTCCTTTTGTGGTAAAATAAGAAGAAAATGTTTATGGGTTGATTTTGTTGCCGGTTGAGCAAATCGATCGCTGGGCGTCGATCGAAGGCTGCCTGCCAAGATCATCGATCGTCGATTGGATTGGATTGGATTGGATTGGTTTGGATTCGATTACCAATTGGCCATGCCCGGCTTGTTGAGCGTCATAAAGTAGATTTGACACGATGAAGCACCTTTGGCACTGCTGAAGAATACTTTGTCGTTTCGCTCGCAAAGGAATTTCAAGCGCTGCGCCTTTTTGTGCATGAACACACCATCCAAATGGCCGCTCTCAACGGAACGTATCTGTAATATGGGGGAAAAAGCCATTAAAATAATTACGCGAGGTCCCAAGAGCAGGCTCACTCACCTCTATTGCTTTATTGCCCCAGCCCATGATTTGTCCAGTGCCAATGTAGGCCACCGAGGTGGGCATCTCGCCCCACTGAAAGGGAATAAAAAAGTGTGTTAACACGCTGGCCAACTAGATAGGTGGGAGCATTCCCCAATGACTTGCCTGCAGTACAATGTTCTTGGAAACGCGGCCCACAGTGTTCACATAGACGCCCTCATTGTCGTAGCACAGCAGCAATTGCATGCCATTTGAGTTGGGAAGCGCCACAATACAATGCGGAATGATTGCACCCTGAGTCTGCAGATATAATAATTATTGAGTAATCAATTACGACACTATTAATCAGCCCAACTTACATGCTTGGGAAGATAGATATCGTATACTTCAGCTGAATCTAAATCAACCGCATGGAAACCCTCGGCGGAGCCATAGATCACCTTCAGTCTCGACTGATCCTCAATGGTGAGATCGACCAAAAGCGGGCGATGTTCCAGTTCACCAAAATTCTACAAAATATAAGCCATTACAACTGAGCATTTTCTTTAAACTTATGTTGAAGCAGGGGTACCCACCTTAAATGCCATAAATTTGTGATATGGTTTGGGAGCCCATGCATAAATTTCAATAGAGTCTTTTAATGCAATCACTAGGAACTTAATCCTCTCGTATTTGACAATCTTAAAATGTACAGCACCTTGCAGATCACCCACGTTAATCCAACCGTTCCGACGCTCCACTTGCTGTAGTTGAAATCATGACGAATTAGCGATCGAATGGATGATTTGGCAATTTTACAATTTAAAACTCACATCGGAGAGTCCGTCGGTGCGCAAGATCTTCGACTTTAGCCAGGACAAGTAGTAGACGCGCACTCGGTTCTTCTTGCCGGATATGGTGACCAATATGTTCTGGCCCTCTAGCACCTCCATTTGCTGGAAACGGCGTCGCGAGATGAGCTGGTACACCTGTGGCAGCAAACATAAAGGTGCATTAGAATGCTAATTGACTGCATTTGTTGTTAATCACTTACCTTGCCCTGACCAGATCGATCTAGCAGCATTAAACCATTCTCCGTTCCGATCAGCAGGTTGACGCCCCACAGCGCTGCGCACAGGATCTCCGAGTTGAAGCGCTTCTTATACTTACGGATCTCGGGCGTATCGTTGGCCGCCTCGTGGGAGGTGGGCGTTACGTTGACATTGACGTGCGACTCGCGTCGCGAGGGACCAGAACCGCCGGCCCCGAAGCCAAAGGTCAGGAAACTGCGCTGCTTCTGTTGCAGGGCGTAGGCGTGCGGTGGCAGCGGATTGGAGATCGACGGCGAGGACGTCATGGAGCAGGGCGTCAGGTGGTGCAAGTTCGCGGAGGAGGAAGAAGCAGATTTGTGCAAGAGATTAGTAATACTGCTGGAGGAGCGCGTCTTGCTGATCGAATTCTTGGGCGAATTCTGGCGCGAATTCGAGGACGAGGAGGTGAGCGATATCGTCGATTGGGGCGAGTGATTGCTGCTGAAAATCACCCCGCCCACAACGGTACCGCCCCCCAAACCGAGACCGCCGCCGCCGCTTCCGCTGCTGGCGATAAACGATTTCGATGGCGTGGAATGCACGGATGAGCTGATGGCCGCTTGATACTGCTAATCGATAACACAGTTCGATTATTTCGATTGTTTAAGTTATATATATATTAATTTATTGATGTATGTTATCGATTGTTTATCATCCATACGTTTCGATTATGTCAGTTCAATGTTTTAATTATATTTATATTTCATTCGATTATTTCGATAGTTTAATGTTTTACAATGGATTTCATTGGTTTGGATTTCATTGATTTTCGATATTTTACGTTTTTGTATGTAGAAAGAAAAGAAAAATAGAAAAGTGCAGAAAAATTTGAATTAGTCTTAAGATGTCAACTAAAAATAAGATAAATTAAATAATATACCATGCGGGGATTGGGTGTGTGCTGCGGTTTATGTGAGCATAGGGAGCATTACAAGTGTTTTGTGTGCTTATAAGTGTTGTGTGTGGATGCTTAGACTAACAACAAATGAAAATATAGCCGAAACTCAGACCATGTTAACAGTGGTAAAAAGGCGGAAGTGTGTTAAGATTAAACCAAAAGAAATTAAAAATCAATATGTGATTAATCTTTCCCCAGAGGCCTTTGGTAAAGAGAAGAAACCTTTTAAAAATATGTTGTGTTTTGATAATATTTTGGAAGCATTTCTCCCAGTGTGTGTTGTATGTGGATGTGTGTAATGTGTATAGTAGACGAAACGTTAGCCACAAAAGATTTGCTGCTATACAACGCAAAAGACGAAGGGAATACAAAAGTTGCAATTTAAATAAATATATATACACATTTATTTTATTGACAGAATAACACTGAAAGGTGTTCCTGGAGTTGGGAAAAGTTGTAGAGATGTGCAATAATTATTTTCAAGATTTCCATGTCCTTTAAAGAAAACTTAGCTATACACGTATAGATTATATGACACATTATAAAAATGTGATGAAAAATCATAAGATGGAGAAAATTATAGCTATACACAAACGTATTTTCTTGTTTTGGTAGTTGTTTATTGGGTTTTTGTTGGTTTTTTTTTTAAAAGAGCAAATTATACAAAATAAAGAGCATTTGGTCGGTGGGGGGACTATTCGTTCATACTTACTATTGTAATGTTTTGATTGTTTGTTTTTGATTGGTAATTTGTAAATTGTTAGAATATATCGTAGTGGCCATCAGCTCAAACGTTGCGGAAAGACAAAGCACAATTAAGAAGAAGAAATTTGTTTAAACGTTTTGGATCTTTACTTTTTGATGTGTTTGATAAATCATTTTTACTCAGTCATGCACTTGGTGAGAGCTTCATACGAGCATGCAAGTTATTTTGTATTTTCAAAATTTCTCGACCAATTTTCATTGTTTACCCTTCTCATAATGAACTTTGCTCCACGTCAAAGATTTAAGTTTATGCTAAAGATGTTCTATATCTTAGGGATTAGTCACATACATATTAAAGGTTAGGAATGGGGTATAAAATGACAAAATGAAAAATTCTAAAAAAAACTCTATTCCAAAAAAAGCAGCTACCAAATATAATTTACTTCTAAGCAAAAACCTTCATTTCGCGGACTTGAATATTTTTTTTTATGTTAGTAAAATTCCCTTGATCGAAAGTGTTCTGATTCACTGGTTATTAAATACGTCTCAAGGTTGGATTGTAAAATTGATGACTGATAATGGGCTTGTTTATGATTCTGTTATCAAACCGGAAGAACTTCGAATATTATTTTCTTAGCCATGATTCCTAGCAGAGATAATGGGCATGAATCGGCCTGAACAACAGAACGATACAACGAGATATATTATCACAATAAATAAACTCAACGTGGACAGAAGGGTTACGAACGAAAAACACAATGAAAAATCGATTAAAACGAAAAACACAGGAGGACGTGGTGGAGTATTTATTGGGCACATTACTTACCTCCTCACTGGATGATTTATCATGGCGCGGTGGCGTTGCCGGCGACGCCTGGCTGAGTAGATCCGGCAGGACGCTGCTGGTCCTTGTCCCAGGAGTTCCCAATCCAGTGCCATCGGCGCCCACGCCGCTGCTGCCGCCGCCTCCTCCGCCGCCGCCGCCTCCTCGATTCTGTGTGGAAAGCACATGGTACAGGGTACGGAGTTAGCATATCGAATAAATGCAGGCTCTCAAACAATTGCAATGGAATTAGAGTGAAAAATGGGATTATAGAATGTCTTCGGGGGAAAGAAAGTAGGAGGAACAGAAATAACAACGAAATGAGTCAAATAACGTACAAAAGAGATTCAAGAGCAGCAGCACGAAATAAATGAATGCCAATGAGACACTTTGAGGTTGCCTAATGATGACCCCTCCACTACTAAGCCTCGACTTTAGCCGCATATGGATTTACAGTAGGTACAGGTATGTGGACAGAATTGTGGGTGCTGGGTGTGTGTGTATCCTTTTATACAGAGCTTAAACACTATAACATTTAGGTGTATCAGGTACCGCTGAGTTCCTCAAAATTGTTTTAAAGCTAACACTTATTCTAAATTAGCAACATTTCAGTTTCAGCACAGCAGGCAAAACGTGACTCAAGTTGCAAAAACAATCTCTCAGACGGGGCGGGCGGTATATTGTTTATGTTTCTTAATTAACTTTTACTCTTGCATAAAACCAGCAAACCAGCAAACTTTTGTAATTGATTTCGAGTTTGTCATTGTTCAGAGAAAAGCTTTAAAACAATTTTGAGCGAAAGCAGTAGAGTTTACAGATGATACAGAGAGCATTCCAATTTACAGAGTTACTAGAGGCAGCCAAGTAGACAGTTTATTTAATAAATAGCACTAGTAGAAGCTATTACAAATCTAAAAACAAGTGTAGACTCTAATTTCAAACTATTTCGGTGTTTATTTGCGTATAGTTCAATATTTTATGCCGCCTCAAGGAAGCAATTAAGCCCAAATACGTTAAGATTTCATTATTTAACTAATTTCAATTGGTTTTACTGTTTTTAAATGATCCCCGAGCTGCCTAAAATACCAAAAAGTCAATCATAAAACTTTATCGACACCGTATTATTAACATTTAAACAGGAAGTTCAGAAAAGCTTCAACCTGCACTACGGGTATTAACTGATCTCATTAGCATTCGATACTTCTGCCTCTTTTCGGGGTTTAGGATACAGATACAGATTAGTTTATATACAGATTAGTTTACCCATCTCGATTGTCTACCGGTTATTTGCGTTTGTTAATCAGTGTTCTTAAGCATATTAGATAGTCTTAATTAGGGTTGCGGTTAGCTTAGGTCCTAAAATGGCGTGGGCTCTGATTGATTTCGAAAGTATACAAAACAAATGAGAATGCAGTAACGAATCGAGCATAAAAACCAAATAAAACCAAACATGCTCAAGCAATGAAAAGTAGAAAAACACATCTTTTAGCTTTCTCCTAAAATGTATTACACATTTCCAGCGGTTTTTCGATTAGCAACAATGGGTGTGTATTGTTTTAATATTTGATTTACGAGCTATTAGTTGAAGGTGCGTGTGTGTGGATGTGGTGAGTATGGATATAGCGAGCCAAATGGTAAATTTCAGCCTTTTTTTTTTGGTAGTTCGGGTTTGGTTTACTTTTCTGGCGCCAAGACAAAACACAATTTAATGGAGTAATTATGTTTGCAATATTCTTTTTTTTTGGTTTTGTTTTTGGTGAGTTATGTTCGCAGCATTTTTTTGAATAAATGTTTGCCTCTCTGTTGATTTGCTTGTTTGGTGCGAGCTGAGAGCGTTTACCTGCTGCTGCTGTTGCTGCTGCAGTTGTTGCTGCTGCTGTTGCTGCTGCTGCTGCTGCTGCAGTTGCTGCTGTCTTTGGGCGCGAACGGCAGCATTTTGCAGCACAATGACGGATTCAGTCTTTTCGCGACGCGGTCGCAGGAAGTTAAAGTTGCCCAGGGACTTGGAGGTCTTTGGAGCAGCTCCCTTGGTGGCAGTGGTTTTGGCTGCAGTTGATCCTGGCTTGGCACTGGCAGTGGCAGTGGCAGTGGCAGTTCCTGCTGCAGCTGCTGCTGCTGGCGTTCCGGGCAGGGCATTCTCCTTGCTCTTACTGCTGATGCTGCTGTTGTAAATGCTGTTCCTTTGGTACACAGCGCTCGACCTCTGCAATGCCTGTGCTGAGGGGGATACCGCTGTGGATCCAGATGCAGTGGAACCACTGAATACGGCCGAGTACCTCTTGGCCAACGGGAAGAAGTCCGAGTTCTCGCGTCGAAAACCGCGCTCAAAATTCATCGGCAGCCGGGAGTCCGAGTCCTGGCGCTTATGCGCTGGGGAATTGGAGCTACCACTTGCACTTCCTGATCCCGATCCAGATCCCGATCCCGGGCCGGATCCTGATCCTTGTTCTTTGGCAATACTTTGGCTGGCACTGGCTGGTTCGGCCTTCAGCGGCTGATAGCCCCTGGGAACTGGTCTGGTGATGGCCTCCGCCACACTGGCCCTTTGGAGCTTCGTGTCCACCTTCAGCGTGCTCAGCTGCGAGCTGCGGCTCAGGCTGGCAGTGGTAGTGGGACTACCCCGTCCACTGCCCCTCGGACCGTTGGCGTTCTTGGGGAAGAAGCGATCAAAGTCCCAGTCTCTCAGCAAATTGGATTCATCGCCGCGACGCGACGGGGTCACATTGGCCTGCGATGTGGAGGCGGACTTTTGCAGGCGGTTTATGTTCTGCTCTAGTTTCTATTGGGGATTTCAGGTTCAGGGAGGAGTAGTAGTAGTTGTTGTTGTTGTTGTTGTAGTAAGTACGCAGCAAGAGAAGAATGGTGTTAGGTTGGTCTGTTTTTGAATACTTAGAGGCATCTAAATATCGATTAAAAGAGAGCTTGGTTCGTCCCCACCCACCACAGCATGGAAAGTTTTTCATGAATTCTGCTCTTCATTCCGGTAGGTTACTAAAATACACAAGGTTTGATACATATATAATATATTTCTGATCAGTTTGATCAGTTGTCTCAGAAATATATGTACCAGCCCAGGTATTCGAGAGATACAATATATGGGGTGTGTGTGCAAGTGTGCATATATAGTCATAGTCATGTATGTACAATATCTCGATCGTGTCAACATTCTATGCACCAGTGCATTAATGTTTATATAGATGCAACATCACACATGGCTCAATCAAAATATACAAAATGTTTGATACAAAAATTTTGGAAAATAAATTTGTACAAAGAAAGAAAAATTCACGAAAAAGATTTCACGCTGCTTGCGCCATTAAATAACTATTAAAAAATATATATGTATGTTTAAATCAAATCAAGATTAATGCAAATTCATATAAATTTAGTAGGAAAATCAAATAATATTGTAAGCTAGTCTAAGTAACTCTTTAATTTAGAGAACCACAACCAGGTTGAACTTAGTCTATATTATCCGTTTTTGATTTAGTTGTAATCGCAGGTTCTTTTGTTCGGGTTGGAAGACCTTTAACCCAGCAAAAGCTAGTTTACAATTTGTACAATTTGTATTGTCACCGATTCACAATGCAATGCAATTATCCTGAAGCTCATTCTGCCCTAGCCCCCACTAATCGCATCTCATCGGTGGTAAAAATCAAAACTAATAACTAAACTAAAACGGAGATTCGTACTCATATGTAAGGATATGTGTAGGAGCTGAGCTCTGGAGATGTGGGTGCAACTTACGCGCTTCATGATCAAAGTCCGATCGCCGGCCTGATCGTCGTCGTCCGGCGTGGGCGGCAGTGGGCGGTTGGGCGGTCCACCGCTGCCGTGACTCAAGGGCGTTGTCGTATTGGCGTCCTCGGATACGGGTCCCAAGCCGGGCCTATATGAGAATTCGGGTCTGAACGTAACGAAAACCAAAAAGCCAAAAACAAATCGAAAACAAAAAAAGAGGCGGCAAATCGTCGTTGACAATGGGCATGGACATGGAAATGAAATGGGAGTGGCAGTGGAGGTGGAGGTGTAGGTGGGCGGGTAATCAATGAGGTGTTTAAATAAGTGAGAGACAAGAATGTTGTGAAGTGGGGTTAGTATCAATAGAGAGATGATGTGTTGCTTCTAATCAGGGACCGCAAATAGATTGTTTTATATGTATTTTTATATTAATATTTTTATATTATACCATATATGTATGTATATTGGATTGATATCAATAGCTAACAGGCATCTTTACTTGCGGTCCCCGTCAACTGAATCTTGATAGTGAACTACTTGGTTGCATCTTCGATTTGTGGAATTTTGCTGCAAACTGTCACGCCCCTTCTTTGTGGTCGTACTTACAGTGGCTTGGGCGGATCACTGGCCAGTAGAGTACCATCGTTCCTGGCCCGATCGTTGGGCTCATCCGGCTCGCTGTCCGAATCGCTGCTGTCCAAGGGATCCAGTGGATTCACCGGCTGGCCCAGATGATTGTTCGACTGCTGCGGCAGAGCGGCGGCCGGCTTGGACGAGCCGCCGCCTCCGGATGCCGATCCCCCGGAGGAGGATAGGCCGCTCGACTGGCGATTGTTGCGAGGCGGCGCCTCCGGCTGCGCCTGCTGCTGGGATCCCTGGCCACCGGCGGCCGTCTGCGGCTGTGGCTGTTGGGAGAAGACCACGCCCAATTCACTTAATTGTGCTGCTAACACATCCAACTGATCCTACAGTTTTACAATACATTTTTTTTGTTTTTTTTTTTTCGTTTGTTGTTTTCGTTTCAGGGGCAGGAGGATTTGTGTATGTGTGTGTGTGTTGTGTGTGTGTGTGTGTATGTAGTTGGTTGTGTGTATTTTGTTGGGTGTGTGTGTTGAATTGCACATGATACCACAGTTTTTCGGGTTTTCGATTCATTTCGAGGGGGTTGGGAACGAAAAGTAAGAGAGCATTAGATTGGATTTTCCTCCGACACGGTACTTATAGATAAAAAAAACGATCAAACGATCACGACAGGCAAAAGTGTGTTTTGGGATCCAGCAGAGCATTACATAGAATCGGTTAGAAAGCTCGGTTGTTAGTCGTTATCTACGTTAGTTGGATGCAATGTTCGGTTTCGGCCGAAACAGCATTAGAAACGCATCAATCACACAGGAAACTCTATGCTCCAGGTATCAATCTACTTGGGGGTTAGTCAAATCGGTTGAGTTATGGAAACTTGGCGCTGTGGAAGCTTAGTTCAAATGTGGCACGTGCAATAGGTGTTGGTTTTGGGGTTCGAGAGTTACAATAGGGTTTTTGTGTACCTCCGTGATGATAATTTTGACTAAGGTCCAAAAGGGGGATTTCTGGGGTTTACGCAACATGGAAAACAATCAATGCAGAGTGCGTTGCTGAAGTTATTATACACTTATGTTAGTTTGAAACCAGTTATCTCATTTATCAAAAGACAGTACTTCCGAAACGCACTCCATTCTCAAATGTATGCAAACTTTATAGGAAACTCAAGCAGTAAACGAAACAGAAAAGATGCGACAGGCTTCAACTGAAAATCGTAGGACATACCTCAGGTCTCCTTGGTGGTAACTGTTGTTGTTGTAGTTGTAGTAGTAGTAGTAGTTATAGTAGTCGTGATTGTTGTTGTGTTTGATAATATCAGTGTTTGTTTTGTTGTATGCGTAATCGTGTGCGGTTCGAAAATCATACGTTGGTTTAACGGCGCAACGGGATGATGTACACATGAGTCAAATCATAAATCGACAGATATATTGCGCATATGGTATATACGGGTTTATCAATGCATATTTGTATACGGTATATATATATATATATATATTTATATATATTAAGAGATTATGTAGGCGCACATAACATGAAAATAAAAGAGATATAAATTAGGATAAGATATGGCATGGTATCGACTTTTACATGGTTTACATATGGGTTCAACTAAAAACTAACTACAACGAGGGCGGGTGGGTTTACAAATTACGGGGCACAGATGGAGCCTCCTTGGACACATTTCACAACTATAAGCTGGTGCTATGCTTTCTCAATGCTGCCAGTCATTGCCCTGGAGACCTCCCCATGAGATCGGATTACCCGATTGCCGCCACATCGGCCCTGCCCTTTCGCTGTTAATCTACGCCCGATACGCACCGATGGCTTGAAGTTATTCTGCGAGTTGCGCTGCTGTTGCTGCGGCGTCTGTCCCGCCGGCTCGCCGCACTTGGGGGTCGGTGGCAATGGCCGATTGGCGTGCGGCGGATCCGGCACCACGATCAGGCGCTGTGGCGGCCGTGCCGGCGGACCCGGCTCCTCAACCTGCTGGCGCTGTAAACATGAAAGTTTGCAGTGGTTGCATTTAATCAGCGTAATGTGTAAGAAGGCTAAGGCCACATTCATGACCATCTACTTACCGATGGCGGTTTTGGCTGCCGATTGGCCTGCGGCTGCTGGGCCTGCGCCTGCTGCTGGGCGGCCTGCTGAGCCTGTTGTGCTGCATGGGCCGCCGCTGCTGCCGCCGCCGCAGCCTGCTGTTGCTGCTGCTGGAGTTGCGCCTGAGCCTGGGCAGCGGCATGGGCGGCAGCCGCCTGGGCCTGCGCCTGGGCCATCAGGTGATGCTGCTGCTGCTGCTCGGCGGCCAGGCGACCCTCCTGGATCTGCTGGAAGTTGCGGCGCAACGTATCGCCGCCTGGTGCCTGCACAATCGAGCTGTGCTCACCGGCCAGCTGCGGTTCGTCGTCGTCGTTGTCGGAGCCCGAGTAGCGATAGTCCTCGCGCTCCTTCTCCTGCTTGCGCTTCTTGCAGCGATCGATGTGGTCCTTCAGCTGGATGCGCACCTGGCGATCTGTGGGCTGGTCCTTGATGAAGCCGTGCTTCAGCAGGTTCTCGGTGTAAGGCCGCTGGTGATAGTCCTTAACTGTTGATTAAACATTACGCTTAGTTATGAAGCTCACAGGAGGATTATACTAAGTGAAATCGCATGAGTCAATAAGCCCGGATTATTGAACAAGAGTTTCTTGCTACCATACAAGCAGATGACTCACCTAGCACCGTGTCAATAAAGCCGTGGAACTTCTTGGACCACTTCTTCGATTTGAGCCTGGGTGGCGAGTTGCGCGGAATCAGGAAGAGGGCGCGCATCGGATGCAGATCGCAGAGCGGGGGCTGTGACTCAGCCATCTCCAGGGCAGTGATGCCCAGCGACCACAGATCGGAGCGATTGTCGTACGTGGCGTCGGGATTCTCGTCGCAGGCAATGACCTCGGGGGCCATCCAGTAGGGAGTACCTATGGTGCGAGAGGGAGACAGGCGGACGAAAGCCAGTTTAGCAGGTAGGATCGATGGTGGCAGGTGACTCATTTAGCTCACCGATGAATGTGTTGCGCCGGCCTATCGTGCGATCCAGCTGGGCGGACACACCAAAGTCCACCAGCTTCACCTCGGCATTGTCGGTGAGGAGCACATTCTGCCCCTTGATGTCGCGATGGATGACTTTGTTCGAGTGCAGGTAGCTAAGGCCCCGCAGGATCTCGCGGCAGATGTAGGCGATCCACTCCTCCTTCAGGCTCTGACCCTTGGTGGACTTGACCAGATCCGTCACCGATCCAGCACCACAGTACTCCATCACCAGCCATAGCTGATCGTCCTTCCCAGGCGGCGACTTCTTGATGAAGGCTCCGTAGTAGGTGGCGATGTTGCGGTGATTCGAGTATTTCTTTAGCACATTGATCTCCAGCTTGATCTCCTCCTCTTCGTCCTCGGTGACGTCCATCACCTTTATGGCAGCCAATTGACCAGTCTTCGTGTGACGGCCCTGGAAATGGAAAAACAAGAGTTCTCCATGCTTAAGAAAAAGGCTTGATAAGAACGTTACTAAACATAAGAATTTTAAGCGAAATGCTTTCGGCATTGTTCATGCTTAAATCTTATTTTTTAATGTGTGAAATAGGATTAATCTCTGAATAAAGAGGCCAAGTGACGAATGGTAAATTAATGTTACCCGTCACATAAGTCATCACCAAAAAAGCGGGTTAGGAATGCAATTGACACATCAACGTGTTTTTTGCACTGTCTGACAATTTAAATAACATTCGCTTATTTCTAAATGAAAGAGTTTGGTGTACAGCGAGCGATACATCGTATTCTTTGAATGCGGAACTTATACCTATGAATAATTTCAACTATTTAAAAACACTCAAGCCCCAAGAACCCGAACCGATTTGCTCTTGAGCACCGGCCATGATCGAGGTCAGGCCGGGGTTGGCGCTTACAGAACTCGGTTCGGTTCATTGCGGCATTGAGGCTGTTTAATGCACTTCAGCACCCTCCATTATGCCGTCGACGACAAAAAGACGATGGCGACGGCGATGGCGATGACGATGACGATGACGCTGGCGACGACCATGGAGGCGTTGGCTAGTGCAGCGCTGTATATATTCTATATATTTTATATGGTCTGTGGGTCTGGCCCCTCCCCCGCATTCCCGCCAGCCGTCCACAAAGTGCGACGCATAAAAAGTGATTAAGTAAACAAAAGCAACCGCAACGGCAGCATCGGCATCAACTCCAATGGAATCAAACAATAGAACGCAACGAGGAGGAGCGCAAGTAAAGTGGAGGGCAGAGAACTCTGTCTGGAGAGGAGCATCAACCTCGAGTGGGGTAATGTGTCTGCTCAATCAGAGTGTCAAGTAGTTAAGGTAAACATGCCACAAATATCTATTCAAGAGCGCCACGAAGGTGACTAAATCAGGATCTGGATGGGGGAAACTAAAAAAAGCCTGAGGCACTAAGAAAAATAATTTGAGCTTCAGCTACACGAACTCTCTTAACTATTTCCAGATTGAGAGGTCATCGGAGTATTTAAAGTTTTCAGCTTCCATCTTTAGAAAAAAGTCAATCTTGATTATTTAATCTACTCTCCAATCTGTGGCAATCCCTTACTACTAATGCTAGGAACTTAAGAAGAGATTTAAGAGCTCCAAAGTTTCCAAGTCACGTTGCATCTTTGGCGTTTAGTGCTGGTGCTCAGACCAACCCCAACTAGTTTCAATTAGCCTGCCACTTTAATCAAACTCGCAAATTGTTTTTTATTCTCTACCCCCTTTTTCTGGCCAAGATTGAGTTGTCCTGACCAACCGGTTACCGGGTTGAAGAAGAGCTCCCAGCTTCATCAGCTGCATCTCCGGTGCGGCTGCCTTGTCGCCTAAGCCGCTTTTAAAGTCATTTCACATTTAATACAGTTTTAATTGAGTGAGCAGGAGCATCAGGCTCCGGCCCCATCCATAAATCAAAATGCCTAACGAGAGATGATAACAATTTAAGTGACGATAGTCAGACGATGACGATGCGCCCATGGTACGGCTTGGTATGAAATGTTGCCCGTCGGCTCTTCGATGTTCACTTCAAGAGGGTGATTACGACGATTTGGTTTCTGGTTTGCGACCCACAGGGGAAAACACTTTGGAAACTCTATCTCTGCGCTGATCTATATCTTTAATAGCCTGGGGTTGATCGGTTTTTTTCGGGCACCTTTAATAGACGTAATTTCAGCTCTACATTTATTTTTTATGGGGGAAAAATGCTCGGTTCACTCAAATCATTTCTTGGCTCTTTGTAAATACGAGTATTTATAGTACAAATATCGAAACATATACAAATAAAATAGATGGAAATCCGCATGCGCAACACCATTATTTCTAGTGTACTCCAAAGCCTGTGTGAGAAAAGCTGTCATTTTCTTTCCGCTTATTGAATAGTTAGACGAGGCGTTACACCATGACTAGATTCTATCAAAATGTTATTAAAAAAATGGCCAAACCAAGCGAAAGGAGTTGGAGAACGTCTTGGCCATCATCGCATCATCATCAGGTTCTAACTGTGCTGCAGATTTTATGCAAATTAATGACATGCACTAATGGAGCCTGACTTGTGCAAAATAACGAAACTGTGCATAGAGAAATCGATTAGACGGAGCGATGGGGAGTGGGGGTATTGTTTGGGGCACCGGGAAAGTACCAGGAAATTGTCGTCTTTGATTTTTGAGTTAGTTCAAAATCCGCCCCTGGCCACGTCGCTATGTAATCGAAGAAGATAGATGATTGCCGCAATTAATACAAAGAAAAATATTTGTGAATCACTCAGTGCGGTCGCAATCTCCTCCTTGGCATTTCTCCACCTCCCATCGGTTTCTTCTTAAAAGCCCAAAAGCAAATAGAGCTAAACAATCTGCTGAAACAAATAAACAAAGCCACTGACTGCGACCGACGACAAGCCTTTTGCCATATAAAGCCCCGACCGAGGAAAAAAGAAAAATCGCTGAATTTGTAATATAATCAAAATGTGAAAATGTTTTAAAGGTAAAGTCAACAATGGAATGAAGCTCAGTCGAGTCGAGTGGTGCAGCTGTCCGATTCGGGTTTGGATTTGCCTACCTATGCACAAGAGATGGTTTATGATTACCACACCGAGCACGAGTATCTGTCAGATACCGGCTACAGTCACAATATCACTCACAGATACCCATACAAATACAGATACATATACATTTACGGATACGGATACAGACGCAAATAAAATCAAGCGTGAAAAGAAACCCAAACAATAAAACAATCAACCCGATGATATGCCACAGATATACAGATACTTGGGCGCTAGGGTGGACCTGTCTTGTGGAGATATTTGAAAAACAAAGTAGATGTACTTCTTGAAATAGAACATGGCTTGCAATTTACCAGAGCGAGGTTAATTTCAACAGTAGTTAGGTTACAAAATAACCTAACCACACTCTTTTCCCTTTGATTCCTTGAAATATGTATTTGTAAGCTATTTACTTCTGTATTGCAAAAATCACAGGTCCGCCGTAAACTGCATTAGTGGCTATATAAATATACATAATAAGGGAGGACAGATATTCTCATAAGCAACGTATATATGTATCAGATCGTGAAAAGTATACGAAAGAAGCATATGCAATATCTTCGTGTAAATTGTCGACAAGCAACGCAATGAACAAATGCGAGAAAAATTTGCAACAGACGGTGACAGAAAAAATATAATTTTAGTCTGCAAGCTGGCTGATAACAGAAGACGAAAAAAAAAATATTTTAAACGCAAGTCGGAAACTGACGTTGCATAAGAGGCAAAAATGCTGTCGAGTGCCTCCCCTATCAAGTGGTCCAAAAAGATCAACTTTTGGACATGTTTTTCAAGTTGGCCCAACTTGGCACGCAAATCGCTTGAAACAACGAGGAGAAAGGGAAATGCATTTTGTATACCATATATACGGGGGAAATGAAACTGCGATTGTGTTAGCTAAAAGAAATTGTGATTCGTTTGCGATAAGGCGAGAAACCCCACTGATGTTGATGAAAAGCACAAACATGTGTTCTATGCGATCAGTAGAAGAAAATAAACGATGAAATGGAAATGTTTTGAGTAGATTAGCCGAGAGCTGGAATCGAGGAAAATAGTAAATAAAGTTATGGTTCGCCAGAGGGAAATGGGTCACCGAACTTAATTTATCTAGAATTTATGTAATCAACCCAAGTTTCCCGCCCCAGTTCTCTCATTTGCATGAAATTTATATCGATAGACCCATCCACCTGTCGGTGGTATTGGGTAACACAAAGTCTTCCAACCACACCAAGTCGAAAGGAAGCCAAACCACATGGTACCAACACTTTTTCTCAACTACCTCAGCCGGTGCTGCTGCTGACACCTTTCATTGAGCTTTGTGGGCATATTAATTGTGGCAACTGAATCCAACTGAATCTTGCAGCTCCCACACAGCCGCAGAGGCAATTCAATTACAACACTTGCGAGCCACACAGAGATTCGACTTGGAGTACGAACGGAAAACCACAGCACCACGCCCGTGCGATGCGTCGAGTTAGGTATCATAAGTAACCCACCGACCCAAAACCCACCGAGTGGCAACAGCCTCCGGTTTGCCCCACTGGCCCACAGAGTTGGGAACCTCCAGTTTGGAGCAGCAGTGCAACACAGCTGCGTTTGGCCAACTTACGCAACATTTGCGCATAGTTTTTATACATCTCGATTGCTTTTTGCGCTGCCAGTTGATCGGTGTGCAAATTTGTAGACTCCATTTGAAAGGTGATTAGGTGGGCCACCATGGGGTTAAGATGGCAACGAGGGGAAGCGGGAAGGTTAACGCTCATCAATTAGCAATTGTTGTTTGTTTCGTTGATTAACGTTGATTACCCACGTTTTTGTTGTGCTTGAAAACTCGTAGGTGTGCTACAGTAAATTAATCGACTACATTTTTAATGGAAATTCCAGTTATAGTTAGTTTTAAACTCTTACATTCCTTTGGTTGCTTAGTATTTCGGACAAAGGCTTAACAGACATCGAAAATATTTCTGATTGGAAAACCAGAGTGTGCCTAATGAGGGCCCACTGTACTGTAGTACCCGACTCCGCGTTGCTGTATCTCGTTTGGTGTGCGAGTGCTTGCAGCTAGGTCATAAAACAGCAATGAAGGAGCAATAGTGCTTGAAATTTTTGTTTAAATTTATGCCCAGATATGTGGCTTACATTTGGTCAGCGTTCGAAGTGTTTTCCTATGCGCCGCTGTTGCCGAGCAAAACGGCGTGGATCGCCGGCTTTGGGGCGGGTCGGTCAAAGGTTAGCCAGGCCAATAGTTGCACTTACGCCGCTCCATCCCTCCCACCCGTTCATTGAACCACTTAACAGGCTTTTTAGCACTTGGCTGCATTTCATTAAATTGAATTTTCCCAGCCGTCAGCAGAGGAGTGTGTCTGAGTGAGCGGGTGAGTTCGAGTGGAGTGGAGTGGCGTGGCATTTCGTGGAGCAGCGCCAGGAAAAACCGAGTTCAAAGTGTTTGGAAAAGCTTTCCATTTTGTATTATTGCCAGGTTGCTGCTGTAGCCTCCACCTGGTTAACCTAGTTAGTCAAAGTTTGTTGTTTGATGTGCCAGTTATTTTCGGAGCCAAAGTGCCGGCGTAAATGTAATTTTGGCATTTACAATTTAAAAACTGATAGTATCCTACTAAAAGCAAATTACCCGAGAACAAATTGAGTTTTCCTTAGGAATTTGTTGTGACTACAAGAAAATAAACGCATTTAGTGGGTTTGTTACACAATTGATCAATAA
This sequence comes from Drosophila orena, assembly GCA_005876975.1. NCBI lineage: Eukaryota > Metazoa > Arthropoda > Insecta > Diptera > Drosophilidae > Drosophila > Drosophila orena. The sequence continues at coordinate 12,265,164 of VCKV01000006.1, read as the reverse complement.
AACAGCAACCCTTTAATAAACTATTTAAGTCAAGTTACTTATTGAGATTAGGATTCCATTTTTATACCCGTTACTCGTAGAGTAAAAGGGTATACTAGTTTCGTTGAAAAGTATGTAATACGCAGAAGGAAGCGTTTCCGAACAAATTGATTATCTTGATCAGGATAAATAGCCGAGTCGATTTGGCCATGTCCGTGTGTCTTATAAATTTCTATAGATTTACAAAAAACTTTTTGCCACGCCCACACTTTCAAAATATGTATGGGTATCTGATAGTCGGGCATAAAATGCTATCTTGTTATTTTCCCTTTGATAAATCATTTAAAACCCATCAGATTACCCACTTTCGTAATCAGAACAATTTCCCCCTATTTCCTAATCAATTACCAGCACAATTGCGGGTTATTCATTAGATTTACCGAGCATTAGTCTACTGGAAATCCCAATCACAGAGCAAATTTGCCTGGCCAAGTTGTCTTATCAGCAGTTTATACCTTGAAAATTGAGTCATGGACTCTATTTTCATTGTTGACGGCCAAAGTGTTTGTATGCCAGAGATAAGCGAGTGATGAAATTGTGCAGAAAAGATAATTTTGGCATATGTGGGGCTCGGAATGATGGGTGTATACGTTTTATTCAATAAAACACAAATGTGTTGTGCGATAATGACGTCACTTTTGCGTGTCAACAATTTCCGGTTCCTTCGAAAATGCCCATCAATTTAGGGGTGTGTGTGTGTGTGTGTGTGTGTATTATTACTTCCCGGGTTTATATTCTAATTAATTGAGAGCAGGAGTGAGTCCCTCCACAGCTGTCAAATTGCGATCCCCATTTCGGTAATTGGAAATTAAATGAATTAAGCGGAAAGACAGATAGGGAGGTCCACAAAAAAGAAACTTCCAACCGCAACACGACTGCGGGTCAATGGGTTCGCTTTTTATTTTATACTCCCATCTCCCCCGATTGTGTGCGCAATTATATGGACAATACTAGGGACAATAAAGCACACACACATATGTATATGTATATGTTCCGATGTCACATTACAAGTCAATATGCAGATAAGGGTCCGCCAGCAGCTATAGAGGAAGCTAAGGCTGTATCATCAGTTAGATAGGTTCAATTCCCTTTGGAAGAAAGACAAAGACTTTTCTCTGTTGCTTGCAGCAAATTATGCATGCAAAATTACAAAACTTTCACTCATAAATTAATTGTTCAACAGCAACAACGAGAAAAGTAGACTGGCGAAACCAACTAAACAAACTAAATATGCCCCAAAAGTGGCCAACGAAATCGTGGAATTCCGTGAAAAAAATCTCTGAGTAATCAGCGAAATGTTTGCATATTTAATCAAACCATAAATATTAAAACATTCGCTTATTGCCAAAGTTAACCTTGTAGGCAAAACAACAAGCCATACTTGTGGCAATTGCTGAATAATGGCGAAACATAAAGATAAAGAGAGCTATCTCATTTGCTGATTTGTGGGCGGTAATTTAGACATATGGGCTTCAAAGTTTATTCGGAAAAGTAGGTCAAGTGTCCATCAACACTGAGGAAAAGCCATTTGAAGCGGGTTGAGTTTGAATCCATATTTTGGAAGATATACATAGCATTTGTTAGATAGATATTTAAATGTAGTTACGCTGTGTTTCGCATACATCACAAAAGCATTCGCATCACTTGTGAATAAAAAAAGAAAAATTAATTGCCCTGTTAAGCAGAACTCTTGAAAGACATTCTCACATATACGCTAATCTGATTTTCCTGGTATTCAAAATGAACTAATCAGCAAATGAAATAGGGTAGCACATTTCCACACCACATTTTGTGTCTTTTGGCCAAAAGCCCGACCTTTGATCAACCTTTTTTTAATAGTGTTTGTGGTTTCAGTTTGCCGGAGAAGGCAGACCACAAAAATTTCACACGCCGCCTTCGAAAGTGATAAATTTTTAACTTCCAACATGCATTTATAATTTGAGCCAAAAACAAAAGCTGTTAAAAGCTAAATAAAAACAGAGGGGCCACAAAAACAAAAAACAAAAAACAAAAAAAAAACAGCAACCCACGCAGACTGATTATAAAAACTGCATAACTTAGCAGCTTCGACACCAACTCACTGGCCATCAAGAAGAAGCGGTAACTTCCCAAGGTCGTTACTGGGTGCCCACACATATGGATACGTAGACATCCATACACACCATCTACACCATCTACACCATCTACACCAACTACACCATCTACACCTATGTATAAGCCACATTCCCCCACCTCTCGACTCCGATACGATGACTTTCCCATCGCCGTTTGCTGCGGCTAGCAAAATGTGCCTTTCTTTTATTTTTCGCACCTGGCGAAAACACTCGAAAACGCAAACCCAAAATCCCATTTATTGTTTTGGCACAAAAAAGAGTTGCGGGGCAGGGAGCTAGTTGCGCGCACAGGTTGCCTTGTCAATGAAAAAGTGTCAGGGCTAGAGATTTAATTAAGCGAACAAAGCGGAGCAGCCCGAGCAGCCCGAAATCAGCTAACCCAAAATGCCCAAAAGCCAAAATACAGAGCAATCGCAGAGTTAGTGAACCTCTACTAAAAATACAATGAGCGGGAAATAGCGCAGAAAATGCAGGGAATGGCTAAAGATAGCGCGGAAATCATTTGAATATTTGTGAAGCAAGGAAAGAGAAAGGAGACTTCGATACACTGCTATCAACTAACGAGAATTTATTGCTTTTCAAGTTGATTTAAATACAGGCATTCCTTAAAAATGCACTTAGTTTTCGGATTAAGTGCGTGACTAAATTTTACAACTCTTTGGGAGACTGACTAGTAATTGTAGAGCTTTGTTACATTTTACGAGTATAGCTGTAGTTTTTCTTTGCGTGTAACCGCTCTGCGAACGTGTGACTTGTGCTCGCTTAAATGCTTTTGGAGCCTACCCAACAGATACTATTTGCGTAATAATTAGTTTTATTTTGTATCTGTGACATTGAGAGTGCCTTTTATGCTTTTTTGGACACTCGTGCACTAATTGCTGGCTCTTTTATGGGCCCAAAGTCTTTGTGCGAGTAGTTTCTCCTCCTCTGTATTGCGCTGTGTTTCTGGCTATTGCGCTGCCTGTGGCTTCCTGCTTGATTTGTTTATTGGCTTTAATGTATTTTGCATGTTTAGCTTGTCGTGTTTTATTTTTATTGACTGCCCTGCACTGCAGTTTCTGCCTCTGCCTCATCAGCTTGAGCTTCAGCTTCAGTTTATTTCTGCCTGGCTGCGCCTGCGCCGTTGGTTAATTTCTTTCCCCCATTTATTTGCTTGCGTGCTTTATTATCATGTCTCGCTCATAAATATGTATTGTGGTCTTGCTGTCTGCACTTGTCTGTCTCCAACTGGAGCTCCACCTCCTCGTAAGCCTACTCCACCTCCGTCTCCTCCGCCGCCACCTCCGCCGCCTCCTCCTCAATCCATTTGCTTCCTTCTCGAGTTGCCCGTAATTGGGTCAAAGTTCGCCCAGCTATGAAAAATGTTAATTATACGACAACTGTGGGCCGCTGTCGTTGTTATTATTGTGTGGGCGGAAACTAACGGGAGCCAAGCCCCAAAAATAACATTTATAAACATTGCGGAAATTGGGCTTTGTGTGTGTTGTTTGAATGCCAACACGTTCATATGCACTCGGATCACTTAGAACATGACGAATATATTATGAAAAAAACTACAGTTCAAGCAAAAATTACTCAGTAATTTCATGTATAGTTTTTATCTCCGAGCTTTCTTAATATTTCCTTAGCGATAAGAAAATGCCACATTTAGTAGAGAACAAAAATCACCCAACCAACTTTTTGTGTGATGAACTAGAAGAATGTATATGTGACAGCTACGCTGCAAGTAAACTTCTTTCGCATTTGTTAACTTTTGTAAAGTTTCTTTGTCTGAACTTTGCCACCACCTGGCTAGCGTCCTCAATTTCCAGTTGACCACGTTTGAAGTCGCACTGCTCATTATAAGTTCCACACCCACACAGCGAAAAATCAGTGCACTTGACATAAGTCCGTTAACACGTTGCACTTGTACGTGTTCCCCGGAACCGCATGTGGCTAACGATCCTCCCCCACTTCGCCACTCCACCGCAGCGATTCCCTTCCATTTCAGCTCCTCTGACTCAGTGGACGACAGTTTGGCCAACGTATTAAGTGCGATAAAAGGCAAACACCACACGCAGCGCAGTTGGTGGACAAATCGAGTTATCAATAAAACGGAAGTGCCCTAAACAAAACGAGCATGAAAGCGAAAACAAAACGGGCAGACAGATAGTCATAAATCAATGGGGCTTTGCGTAAAGATTCCCAGAAACGAAATTAAATCATGCTAAAGATCGTCATTGACTGGAACTCGGATCGAATGATGTTCGAAATACCCAAAAAGAGAAAACACCCAGGCCAAAATGAAATTATGATTAAGCAGCAGGCCAAATGGCAAAAATTGGTCAACACGGCTCTGTGACGTTTGATAAGCTGCTGGGGCCAAAAAGGTGGCTCTCGCCTCGAATTGCGGCTCAATAACCAAAGCGAATGTAAACCGGTTGGACAGTCAGTCAGTCAGTCAGTCAGTAAGCGTAATCGGCGTAATGACGGCTAAAACCACTGCCAAATAAATACCAACGAAATGAGACATACAGCGAGCAAGTGGATGGACGCCCATCCGTTACTTTTTAAGTGCGTCCGAGTTCCTAGTCACATGCAGATACAGACACAGATACAGATACAGATACAGATACAGATACAGATACAGTTACAGATACATATACAACTACACAATCAGAATCAGATACACAAAGTATCTGGGGGCATTACTCATGCTAATTTCACACAGATGCTCGGCCACTGCGGAATAATGAACTACTTAAAGCGCGAAAGACGTCGCCGAGTTGAGTTAACAAGTTTTCAAAGAACTGCGGCTACACAGTAAACAAGATTTGTGCCTTATTCAATTTTCCATGCGCAGAAAAATACATTTCAATAGGTATTGATTAGTTCACGGAAACATTTTGCCAAGTGTTTTACGATTTGATCTGCGAAACCCTAACCACTTCACTTGTGTGGGAGACTTCAATTGAGTGGCAGCATTTCTTTGGCAAAATTTCAGGCCATAAACATATGAAATTACAGAGATTTTTGAAAGCTGCCAGTGCCAATTGATTGACAGCAGAATTTCGTGAAATGGTGTAACCGATAGAGCTTAATCCACCAAGAGAACCTTATAAGGGCCACACGAACGAGAAAGAGCTGGTCATTCCGAGGAATTGAATATAAATAGATGTGTATGAAAGGCAGATAATAAATTATATATATAAATACCCATGTATAATAACCTTGAAGGTAGAAATGGAAATTCACTGGCTTGATTACTCATTCTCCGGATATGCAAACTCTGATGATTAACTTGCACAAAGTCAAACGCTTAGATTAGATGAGATATCCAGAAGAATACACAAACTTGTGAGATTGCATTTCAGAGTCTTTAGTAAGCTTTCTGCCTTGCATATAAAGTTTCTGCACTTTTTTAATCGCCTAACTTTAAATATTTAGGCGAATAAAGAGCTTGTTGATTGTAGTTCTTTTAGATTGTACTCGTTTGACTTTAAAAAACAAGCCCTTCTCCAAATTTAGCTTTAAATTGTTTTCAACAGTTGTAAAAACTCCTTTTCATGCAGTTGAAAACTACTTTTTTCAAATCAAATTACCCACTTCGAGGGCATAAAAATACTTTAGCATCTGTAGAGGCGATAAACAACAACTTGAGGCAAATCCAGCAGCAACGGCAACTCAATTTGGTTGCATTCATCACAGAGATGCCGGCGGCGACCCCCACAAAGTGCAACAGCAACATGCAACAGCAACAGCAACAGCAACAACAGCAGCACTATGAACGTCCAAGTACCACAACAACAACAGCAACCCAAACTTGCCGTTGGCCTCCCAAGCGGCGCATGCCACACTTTTTCCGCTTTTTCTGATTTTCCAACAGCTAACGGTAATTTACAAAAGCAATGTCTATTTTTGTACCGCCGCCACCGCTGCTGCTGCTGCTGCTGCTGCTGCTGCTGCTGCACAATTGTATCTTGCAGATACATTTTAAACTTATAATTTAAATACAAGCACAAAGTCAAGGCATTGTTTAGCTGCGCGATGCTTGTTCCTGTTGTTTCTAATACCCTTCAAAAGGGTATAGCAAATTCGTGAACTAAGTCTGATTTTATAAAAATATGTGTCTATAAAGTTATTCATTTTTTTAATATTTTTTTTGTTTATATTGCCTAACCTAAAACTTATTAAATCCAATTTGAAAGGGCATTCAAACTTCGCATTTGATGAGTTTTGACCTCCCTTTTTATTCTTTCTATTATTATTTCCACTATCACTAGTAACCCGGCAGGCGTAAGGCCAGAAAAATGTGTTAATGTGTGAGAAGAATCCGTTCTCGGCATTTGTGTTTTGGCTTGTAGTCATTTTTTGTTTTGTTCGCCGCTTTAAGTTATTAGACATCATAGCGGACACAAACTAATTAAAGCGACCAGAACAAGACGGAAGATGAGGCGTCGCCCTGTAGATACAGATGCAGATAGATACTCAGATACATATCGCTTTTGCAAAGAAAAAACATTGCAAAACTAAAGCAAAGCGCAGTCAAGCATAAACTCTAACGATTGCTAATTATAAAGCGACTAAGTGAGTGACTCTCAGAAGCCAAAAGTCTGAGATCATTGCTCTCTCAACGAAAATTTGCTTATGAAAAGAAAGCCGTAAAAACTTCACACGAGCGAAATATCAGCACGAAAATAGCCAGCTAAGCGCCAAGTAAATAACAGCTAATAAAATACAACGATTTGCTTACCTTGTAGACCTGACCGTAGGTGCCATTGCCCACAACTTCGATGAGTTCAAAGATGCCAGCTGGATCCTGAAAAGAAAGAATGTGGAGAACATGAGTGATGAACTAGCTAGGGAAAATCAATGTGGAAACGCCCAAATAAAATCCTTTCTGTTCATTCTGACCAGCTGCCAAACACACAGCAAACAAAGAACCCTCGAATGCCCCTCTTGAAACCCTCTTTTTTTTCGGAACCCGCACCACTTAAACAACCTTTAAACACGAACCAGACCAGGCCGGGTTTTCCCTTTGTTTCTGGGTTGTTTGTAAACAAATTATTAAGGCATAACAATACAAATAAGGAGAGACAAGTCCGCAGAGGCACTCGCACTGCGCTAAAAATATAAAATCCTCGATTTCCAAATTCCGATTTGGATTCCCCCCACCCCCCATTCCATCGCATCCCATCTGATATCCCTTATTCCACTTTCGGTTCCATTCTCGGTTCCCAAAAGCCATACAAATTGCATGCGAGTTCATTGACACGCAACTCGTGACACGGGCGTGACACGAAAACAAGAAGAGGAGGCACAATGGTTTCTATTTTTATTGGAGCGCAGGTGATGGCGGAGCAGGGCGAAAATGGGGTACTGGGATTACAAAGACGTCCAGAGCGACAGGTAAGGCAAATGCCAATTAAAATAACGACAAAAACAAGAACGCCGCCATTTCAACAGGTAACTGACTTTTTCGACAGCCCCAGTTGACGCTTAAGGGTTCGAGAGGTTGTGGGTTAAGAGCCACGAGGCGCACATAAAGAAATTGTGCTCAATAAATATTGATTTAATAGGCTTATGTAGCTATTCTCGGAAAATGATGATTATGGCTTTATGATAGACCTATTGTCCTGGGACAACGAAGATAATATTATGCAGGCTCTGGCCAAAAAACATCAAATTAAGCTGACGGGAGCTATGACATGCTACAATTTTGTTCTATTGTAATGAAATAGCCCACTTTTTATAAACTAATCCTTCAAGTTCAGTGTAGATGGATAAGAAAAGTTAGTAAGCTGCAGTTAGTGCTCCAAATTCAGTTGGTGCAAAAGTTCTGCAAAAAGTTCAGCAGGCGAACTCGAAAGAAGGTTGATTGAAGTCTTACAAGCTTGGGAAAAAAGTCCATTATTGACAGGAGACTGGTATTAGGAAAATATATCGTGGAATATTACTCTTGGCATCCTCAAACGATTGATTTATGGCGTATCATAAGTTGTCAGCTCTATGCAGCTTTAATCCCCCTCAAGCAAACTGCAGTTTTCCATCCCCTCGTGTGGATTCACCCATAATTTTTCACAGGGTGGAAGCTCCTTAAGCTGCAGGAATTAGAGAGCGAAAGACAAAAAGTCAACAACCAAAAAAAAAAAAAGATGTAGTAAAAGTAAAGTAAAAAACCACGAAATAAACAAATGGGGGAAAATCTAAGAGTGGGGGTGTCGGAAAAGCTGAGGAACTATGGAAGCCGCTTTGAGTAGATTTATGGCTGCACCCCCAACCCTTTTCCACCACTCGAGACCCAGAAAAGTGTGTCAAACACATGCGATAAAGGGAAAGGCAGGGAAAAGCCAAAAACAAGAGAGAAAACAGCCCAGAGACAAAGGAAACGTGCTGGGAGTGCGACGGCAATTACTGCTATTTATGGCTGATTACTTCACGTTGTAAAAATCAATTAAAAATTCACAAAAAATGAACTCACTGAATGGAGAGGAAAACGCCAATGAGAACCGAGTGAAAAGTATCTGCTGGTACCACTCCATGACTCATTAGCGTTGACATGTTAAGCAACACAGAGACAAATGCCACCAAATGAGCAGTCCAATGGACGGGTGGCGGGGAGCGGGGAAGACCGGGTTCAGGTAGCCGTTAGAAAAAGTTCTAGTCGGTGGTCAGCGATCGCACACTGCGAGAAATTATCACGAAACTGTTTTGTATTTCGTTTTGTCCAATCTTAAGCGGTCTTAGCTTTGCGTTTGGGCTTTCTAAACTTAAGTTGTTGTTTGTAGATCTGATTCCCTTTCCTTTCTAAGCAAAATAAATTCTTAACTACATTTTAGATTTTTCCCTGTGTAGATTTGGTTACAGTTATCAGTTACCAGCAGGCAAAACAGGCTGGCTCGGATGTTGTTGGTACTGTAGCTTATTCCTGTCGCTCTCTTTGGAAATTGTCCAGCTGCCGCCACATGTGTGCCCCTACCCCCACCCCTCCCACCGACTACTTCCCCCCTGCCCCCCCCCCCCCACCTTTTTGCCTTTTGTTTGCCTTTCCTCTCAGCCCCCCGCATATTGTTGTTGCTGCCCCGGCCGCTGTTTGTTTTTGTATTTGTCCAAACGGGTACAACTAAAACTAAAACTAAACAACCCGTTGGAGGCCGAAAGATCGAGTCGCCGACCAACGCATTCGCTGGCGGTACAGTGAAGTTCGCTTCAGGAAAACCTTTGATATTGTTAGACTAGAGATTTCAATCCGATTTCCAAAAACTACTACAAATAAGTATGTTTTTTTGTGTAGATAAAACAAGTTTTAGAGTATTATAGTCTACAATTTTAAGTTCTGCACATATACATTAGATACATTTTCTTGGTTGGCAAATCCCTGTCTTTGGCTAGTTGCTTCATTATTACAGTTTGCCTGGCCTGGCAAACTGGAATTTTGTGAGTTGTTTTGTTTTGCTTTGTTTGTCTAAAAGCGCAGAACTCCCTCCCCCCTTCCAGTTGGCCCGTTTCCCCTACAAAAGGCTTGGCCCAGTTAGCAGTAAAAAATGCAAAGAGCAGGAGAGTGGCTTAAAACAGGACTGACGGCATATTAGGACGCCCATGCAATTCAATCGAGCTGGCTTATGCAGATGCAGTGGCTGCACTAGGAAAAAGTATGTAATGTTTAGTAAGCCTTGGAAATATTCCAATTATAACTAGGAAACCATAACACGCCAAACCATTCATATTTGTTAAACCACATCTATTTTAGTTTAGGTTCACTTTTATTAAATCTCCAATTAAGTTGAGTGTGTTAAATATTTTTTCGCAGTGACCCAAGCTATTTGTCTTTGGTGGCTTAATTTGAGTGGGTCGCGTGGCCAATTCGATTAGGAATGCACTCAGCTGACGTCACGAAGCCCATTTACCTACTTTTTGGGTATCAGCACATGAAGCCAACTGCGATTAGAGCTGATAACTTAACGACCGATTTCCACAGATCCACATGGACAACAAAATGATTTCCCAATACCCCGGGGAAATTCGCTTCTATAAACACACGTTCGATAGCGATGAGATGCCTCTTCCCGAACTTTATAAAAAGTATTTTCCCGAGGACCGGGGCCAATGTTGATTTAACCCACAAAACAGAAACATGTGTGGATTTTTTCCACTCCTCAGAGCAAATTGCAGCGCAGACGGACACATGGCAGCCGAACAAATGTGGGCGAACACGTTTTTATCGCAGCTAACGAAATGCAATAAATGTTGATTAAAATAAACGCACACTGGGGAGAAAAGGATTTAAAATGACGAAGTTCAATTAAAAGTGCACCATAACAAGTAGGCGTCCTCGTGAATTTATAAGAAAACATTGTATATATGTATCTGCCCCAAATTTACACTAAAAATTCATGATTAGATTGATTTTTTCCAGTGCACATGCGAGTGAAATACACACAAAGTAGTGGCAGCCACACCAAAATGAAGACAAACTGCGTTTGAATGCTTATCAGTGGAGAATAAAAGAAACTGCACCAAATACAAATAAAGGGGGAGTCGTAAAAACCAGAAACAATTAATGAAATTTGTGCTGATGAATGCAGTTCGTGGTATCTTATCGGACATGAGGAATGGAGCTCTTATCGAGTGAACAGAAACCAGAACGGAAGCCGCACCAAGCCAGCCAGTTTCGAGAGAAAGAACCTTAGCTTTAAGGACTCTGACCTTTTCTCGTTTTCTATTTTGGGACATTCCACAGCTATTGCATACTCTCTTCTCGGTCATTGTGTTTAATGACCTTTAAAAGCCACGCACAGACAGGTCACCGGAATATGGCAGACATGCAGGCGGGGGGCCGCCCACTTCCACGCCCACTTTTTGCGCCCCTCGCCGGGAGGAGAAGGCCAAACAAAAATAAAAACAACACTTCAAACAAGACACACATCACAATTCATATTCTCATGCCTGCTGCCATTTTTGCTGATTTTGCTTTGGGTTCGTCGCCGCTTTTCTTGGCAGCCAGTGTGTGTGCCCCATCTTAATCATCGTTTTCATCATCATCATCATCATTATCATTTGAATCCACATCATCGCCATCTTCAAGCTGTCTGCTGCAGCGGAGATACAAACACACAAACACACACAGCGATCCAGATACATGCGACTCACGTAGATACAAAAGCACGCATGGTGTTGCTCTGCTCGCTTCTGCCTGCCGCCTTTTAATAAAGTAAACTAAACAATTTTCATTCTTGTCTCGTTTTTGTCTCGTCTTCGTCGCTCTGCATCGACTATGAACAATTTTTCATAAACACACACGAACAAACAGTTGGGGCTACAATAATAGTGCTTTCGCAGCCTCTTGCTACTAAAAGAACTAAGATAATAAGCCTTTAATCCAGAAAAAATAATACACTTGTTTTACAAATAGGTTTTCCTAATATTTTTCAATAGGTATATGCAAAAATAACATTATCCAAATATCTCCCTAAATAAATGGTATAATCTTTAAAATTGAACTGTAGATTAAGATTTTAGAACTTCATGCAACATCCTTCCTTTAAGACCGCATTAAAGCCTATTATTATGGCCTCATCTGTGGGTGATGCACACTCACAACCACAGTGGCGCACATGCCGTAGCAGTGAGGCGACGACCCAAGCACCACCACCAGCCCACTCCCCATCGACCCCCCAACCACCCCCCACATCCAGGCAGAGTCAACAAACGGACACTCACACACACACACTAACACACACTCGTACCAAACTGAACTTTTGGTGGGTGCGCAAAGCAAAAGAGATGGCGCCCAACGTGGGGCCGGCGGGCGTGGTGAGTTCCGTTCCGCCACCGAGAGTGGTGAGAGTGGTGAGTGTTTGGTGAAAGAGAAAGGCAACAAACGCATGCGGCAGTGCGTGCGGCCACAGGGGGGTTAAAGGGGGGCGCCAAGGCGGTCGAAAGGGGGTTAAGACTCGACAATTTCATTGAGAAACGAAGCGAAACAAAAAATAGCTTGCCAAAGCGGAGAAGGTGACACCGGCCGGTCAAAAGTTGCGCACACCACTCGCACACATATAAAACTTACAGGGTGGGTGGTGCCAAGTTGGGTGGTTTTCTATCAGGCAATGAAATCGAAATGCCAATGTGCATTTATCAACTCGATTATTATTGTGATTCCTTTCAAGGGGGAGAATAGAAATCCAAATCAAAAAAAAAACCTTTTTTCGTTGCCATGGCAAAGTGCAAAAAAGGCCGAACACAAAGAAAATGTTCGCTTGTGTTGTACTTTTAAACAATTTGCATAATTGTGCGGGGGAAACCTTCAAGGGTTTGACGACTGGAAAGGCCAATCGAGTTGGGTAAGATATTCTGGGGTATTTTTGGAACGAAGTCGTAAGTAACCAGGGTTCTTTGCGAAACTTTTCAATTTATTATTCATAATGCAGGCGCTATCAGATTAAAAATTATACTTTTTAAGGCAAAAAAAAATCAAGAAAAAACTGATTTCATATTGGTTGCTTTATACAACGTTTTGATTGCAATATATGTATGTATGTACAGAACTAATCGAATTGTGGAACCTTTCAGTTAGTGTAAATAGTTTGTGAAATCCAATAGTCGTCGAACCGACGAACTAAAAACGGAAATTGGAGTGTTAACGACCACACCTGGGAGAAAAATCATGGGGCGGTCACTTTCACGTTAATCGGGCGAGGCGTGTTAATGAATAAAGTTCCCAAGGGGGGGAGGGGGCATGGGCATAATGGGGGCTCTATTTTCGGGGGCTCTACTGCTAGTTCTATTTCTAGTCGTATTCCATTTCCATTCGAGATGGATAAGCCGCAGCTTATTGACTCACTTTTAGGGCCGTCAGATCGATATCGTCCAGTGAACAGTTGACCGATGGAGCCAGTTGTTGTTGCTGCTGGTGCGCCATTTTGATTTGCTATTTTATGTTGTTCTTCTGGATCTGGAGAATTGCTGCTGCTGATTCTTCGCACGCAGAAAGAGGTGGAGAGAGGAGAAATGCAAATGAGTCGGTGAACGGAAGAAGGGGGACAAAACAACAGGGAGAGAAAAAGAGCGGAGAAGGAGCGGCCAAAGGATTTACTGCGATTTTAGCTTTATAGGCTCTAAATGACAAATGCCACAATAAAAAACCAGTGCAATTAACAAACTATTTGTTGCTGTCATACAACTTTTCTCTTTTTGCTTCTCCGCTCTTCTTCTCGCTCTCTATCTCTCTCTCTCCATCTCTCTTTCTCACTGCTCTGCCTCTGCGTGCGTGTGTGTGTTTTGTGACGAAGTGTTTGTGTGTGTTAGTTAACGTTTGGCAAACGGGGCGCGGCTCTTTTAATTCCCCAGCACTTTTTAAAATCTTTTGTCGCCCTTTAATCATTTATTAATCACTGTCGATTCATCTGCTTCCTCGCACACACTGCACAATTTCAATTTTTTTTGCGGCGCTCCGATGGACCAGCTTCACACACACACCCACACCAGCGCAGCAGCCTGCGTATGTGTTTGTGTAGGTAGACAGAAAAAATCTGCCACTCGCTTTTTCCTCCCGATTCCGTTTTGCGTTTTCGCGCAGGACTCGCGATTTTCACTGGCGCACTGCGAATACGTACTCTTCACGCACAGCGATGGGCGCCTATCGCCTTTGCATCGCACAACCAGCTGAACAGTTCAATTTCCCAAGTTCAGTGAAAATCAGAACGGTTTTCCGTTTTACGCGACGCCAAAACCCCGACGGATTCCAACAGTGTGACCAATTAGCTGATGGCCGCTTATACCATCGGCAACTGGAAAATACTCTTCAAATACCGTGCTCATATTTGCGCACATACCGAAAATATATCGAACCGTACATAGGCAATTCGCGTGCTCTTATTTTGGTATTTTGCAGAGCTGCAACTAACAGCTGCAAGCAATAATTTTAAATTCTACATGCACTGATTCCAATCAGAACTATGATTGGACTGAGAAAAAGAATTTTTATTTTTAATTCTTCTAGTTATGTTAACATATGAATATTACTATTTTAAACGATATATGCAAACCCATTTGGGATAATCAAAGATTATGTATGTTATTAATGTGTGAAAAAATGTGTGCTAGTGGAATCAACCCATTGCGCTTAACAGCACAAATTATCTTTCTTAACAGAGTGCTTTCGGGTTTGCAATATTTCCACCGATTTCTTTGCATTCTTATTTGCTTCTCAACCTAAACGCATGCAATTGGCAAGCGCAATATACAATATACAATATACAGCTTAGCAATATTCAATAAACGAATTAGCAATTTAACTCGCAAACAGAGTACTCAAAATAACAGTGGGAAACAGCTTGTTCTTCAGCAGCACGATAGTCGCGACGATGGACGCCGAATGCAGCCACACTATTTTCTGCCCACCTCTAGGACCTCTTCCTCTTTTCTTTTCTTTTCGCCCCGTTTCCGGAGAGGTCGTATTGGGCAAATTTTAATTTTACGGTAAGCCACGTGCTAAATTTTGTCAATTTGGTGGTGTTTTCAATTGCGGAAGTTGTTTTCAGTGCGCAATTTAACATTATAACCGCGAAACATGGAATATTTCAATTTTCTCACGAAATAATCGAACAAGACAAATATTTCATAGCGTGTTTCAGTGGAAGAGCGTTGAATGGCCATCTTATTTAATGAAACCGCTTTTGCAACATGGTGTACTAATCCCGTGAATTTGTCTTGCAGCAATGGGTCGCGTTATTCGTGCACAGCGTAAGGGAGCTGGTTCCGTGTTCAAGGCGCACGTGAAGAAGCGCAAGGGAGCCGCCAAGCTGCGTTCCCTGGACTTCGCCGAGCGTTCCGGCTACATCCGCGGAGTTGTCAAGGTGAGTAGTGTGCTCCTGGGATGGCCTATTACCCATCCACTCAATGTGCAAGGAATAACATGCATTTAGCCACATTCAAGAAACTTATGTTTCTCGCGCTTTAAACCAAGCCCTGCTAAACCACCTGTGCCAGCTTACTACCTGTTTCGAAGTAGATTCACAAAGTTATCCGGCTCCCCTGGCTTACTTGCCTTTGAAGTGTAACTAACCAAACCGTAAACTTTCATGTTGCAGGACATCATCCACGATCCCGGCCGTGGCGCCCCTCTGGCCGTCGTTCACTTCCGCGACCCCTACCGCTACAAGATCCGCAAGGAGCTGTTCATCGCCCCCGAGGGCATGCACACCGGCCAGTTCGTGTACTGCGGCCGCAAGGCAACCCTCCAGATCGGCAACGTGATGCCCCTGAGCCAGATGCCCGAAGGTACCATCATCTGCAACCTGGAGGAGAAGACCGGTGATCGCGGCCGTTTGGCCCGCACCTCTGGCAACTACGCCACCGTGATTGCCCACAACCAGGACACCAAGAAGACCCGTGTCAAGCTGCCCTCCGGCGCCAAGAAGGTCGTGCCCTCGGCCAACCGCGCCATGGTTGGCATCGTTGCCGGCGGCGGTCGTATCGACAAGCCCATCCTGAAGGCCGGTCGTGCCTACCACAAGTACAAGGTGAAGCGCAACAGCTGGCCTAAGGTGCGTGGTGTGGCCATGAACCCTGTGGAGCATCCTCACGGTGGTGGTAACCATCAGCACATTGGTAAGGCCTCCACCGTCAAGCGAGGCACCTCCGCCGGTCGCAAGGTCGGTCTCATCGCTGCCCGTCGTACCGGTAGGATCCGTGGTGGCAAGGGCGACAGCAAGGACAAGTAAGCTCTGGCTGCAGCAGGATTCCGGCGTGGCGCAGGTTCCGCCTGAGATCTGGGTAGTAGTCGTGCTCTGCTGTGCGGCGCTGTGGGAGAAAATGCTATTCTACATGAAAAATCTGTATGTTGTAAGCATACGCTTGACACGGCGGAATAAAACTTATTTGTAAAAATTATCCGTCGTTTGCTATTTAAATTTGTAAGGGGTAACTGCTCGAAGAACTAACCTGAATAAACAGTTTTTGTTTAGGTCTATTCGGTAAATACGTAATCTGCAATTTTTTGTTATCAAACATAAATTGTTTTTTGGGAATACATATAATACTATACTATGCTCTATATATACTATACTATATATAATGGGGTTGCTATTAGACTGCATTATTTTTAAAAAAATTAAAATGTTTGTAGGGACTAAAAATAAAGGCGAGGAATGTTTTTTTTTTTATTTAATAATGAATGTTGTAAATATTTCATAATTACAACTCAAAATTATAAAATATTCCAGTGCTGAGTAATTATGAAATTGCACGCAAAGGTCACACTAATTGCAATAAATTCGAAACCAAACCAGAATAAATAAAATACTAACTTTCCGCCAAACAATTTAGATCGATATACATAGCTTTAAGCCTATCGAATACTTAATCGATATTGCTTGGCAAGAACTAAATAATCGATACTATCGTCTGCGTGACGCCCACCTCTAGTTGTGTGCGCGGAGTGGAGTGAAATAAATCTAAGTAATTTGCGTCGAGCGCTGCCAAATAATGGATCGCACTTTCTACGAAGGCTGGCTAATAAAGTCGCCGCCCACCAAACGCATTTGGCGAGCAGTAAGTTGCCGAAAATGGAAAACCCCTAGGCTTTCGAAAGCCTGTGTGTGTGTGTGTGCGTGGGGAAGTGCTAAGGAATTTTCCTGGAAACCCCAGCTCAAAATCAAAATCAAAATGAAAATTCCAATCCAATCAAATCAGAAATACTTAGTGATTAGTGAAATGTGCAAAGAAAAGAGAACCGCAATTGGGTAACGGTAATCTTAAGGCCGGAAGAGAAATACCGTAATCTTTGTCCATCGATTGACTCACGAAAAAGATTTTAAAAAAAGCGATGGATAATGGAAGTGGCATTTTTTTACAATTACGCTAAGCCTGTATTGGTGCCTGCCTTAGCGTGTGTGTGTGTGTGTGTGCGTTTGTTTGGCGTTGTTGTTTGTGGTATAATTTAATTCATTATTAAGCCGAGGGATTGCAATTCCAGTATTCCAGTTGATTGGAATGCAAACAAGCTGAAAACCGCAGCAGTAATTGCGAATATGTGAATGAATTTACGATGGCTTCCTCTGCGTTTTTTCCCTCTCTCACTCTCTCTCTTTCCGCACCTCCCTCTCCACCGTTCACTCTCTTTCTGTTTATGTTTGCATTTGGCGTGGGAACGTGTTTTTTTCCATTTCCCCTGGTCTAAATTTACGCTTAATTAATTTTCCGTTTAATGTTTACTTCAGGGAGCCGTATTAAATTTCCGCCAACTGTTGCCTTTAATCAAATTTACTTTCCCCGTATTTCATGTTTTTTATGCGCATATGTGCTTGTTTTCTGTTTTTTATGTGCACGGCCGATAAGCGGATCACGCACAAAAACAATGTACAACGACAACATAAACTAGCGACGGCGGCCACAAAAACAACGACACACTTGTCATTCTAGCTCCTTGTTGTTGTTGCTTGCTCTAGTGATGCGTTATTGTAGTGTCAGTTTTATAAGTTTTGCTTACGAGCGATAATAATTTATGACTCATTAGATCTGAAATTAGAAAACCTCACACGTTCTTTTAGAAAATGAACAGTTGAAAAAGCCTTAATGCAAAGTTTGGTTAACTTATATAAAAATTGTTTAAAATATTTAAAAATTTAAGTACACTCGAAATGGTTTTACTGTTAGTGCTTAGTTTCAACTGGCTTTAAAATTAGTTATGCTTACATTTTAAAGTTCGTGACACGCGCTCATCTCTAGAGCGTTCATTTGAAACCACTTATAATGGATACGACAGTTCCAAGAACACCCAAACCGTTGATCAAAAGGTCTGCAGCACAGAATTTTCAGTTACAACAAACCCACCTTATGGTTTCACTGTAACCAATTTGTTTGCTTATGCTTAGGCATGCAATAGCGGTCAAAATAGAGGTATTCAGTGCGCCTACTTTGAAAATTTCGTAAGATTTTAAATACTATAGTCAAAATAACAAACCTTTTGGTTTTAACCCGCGCTTAAAAATACAATCAAGGTTTACAGTAGATTTATAATTTTAAACATCCCCCATCAAGGTCGTAAAAAGTAAACAAACTATTTAGAAAATTTGTAAAAATAGATGCTGTAGCCGCACAAATGTATGTATGCGTTTCTAATATCTTGAGCGCCATTGTATAAACAAACTTTAATGATGCCTCGAGAAAATAAGCTGCGTATTTCCAGCGCCTCAGGGTGCCAATTTCTGGCCTGTGTGCGGCAGTATGTTTATTGTTTATAATTCAATTAAGCGTGATATTATACAGTCCGAAAAATCCATCCATTATCAGATGGAGTTTTCAGTGTTCAGCGGGTTCCCGAACCTCTCAGCTGTTAATTTCCCAACCGCTTAACGGTAACGTGGGTGTGGGGTGTTGTTTCGTGTGTGTGTGTGTGTGTGTCCGCTTGGGTAATCAAGAAAATGTCAATGCAAAACATGATTCGCGGAAAAGCAGCGCCGCTTCAGTCTCTGTTGACTTCGGCTTCATCACTCGCTTACTCACCATCCACCATCACCAGCAGTTATTGGTGATAGTGTAGTCAGTCGTTGAGCTGATCAGCCGGACCCTACCCTCATATCACCATCCGCAGTCCATCGCTCAGTAAGGGTATCTTAATTCAGAACAGAGACATCGCCACACTCGTGGAGAACATTTATAAACGGCTATATAAAACTATGGCAAGATATCGCATAGTTAGAGATAGTTAGAGATAGATAGTGCAGATTCTAGGAAATGTGTTAATAATTCCGAGTCCATTGCAGATCCTGAATTAGTATATTCTAATCATAATTATTCTTATCTCTAAGCAAATACAACTTAAGTCGCGTCAATGAGATTGTAAGCATCAAGATTGTTAAGTTATGACTAACTACCTCATTAAGTTAGTCATCACTATACAGACATCTTAGTACAATTTGCTAATGTTTAATCTTGCTTAATATTGTCACACCCATTTGCTTACTGTATAAATCCTCTTATCGAAACAGCAAACAATTTTAGTCCCATTTAGGGGAATCACAGTTTAACCTTTGTTAGTTCCTTTTGCTACGAAAACAACGACACAAGCTTATCGTATTATATTTGTACTTCCACGACCCATTTAACATATCGTAATGAAGGAATCTTGGATATGCAGAGGCCTAGGAAAAATCACTATTGCTTTTAAAACTGTGCGCCTCGTTGCAACTCTTAACGCCCTGTTTCCAAATTATCTTTGCAGCGCTGGAGGCGTCGCTATTTCACGCTGAAGCAGGGCGAGATACCGGAGCAGTTCTGCCTCGAATACTACACCGACCACAACTGCCGCAAGCTGAAGGGCGTTATCGATTTGGATCAGTGCGAGCAGGTGGACTGCGGCCTGCGGCTGGAGAATCGCAAGCAGAAGTTTCAGTACATGTTCGATATCAAGACGCCCAAGCGCACCTATTACCTGGCTGCCGAAACGGAGGCGGATATGCGCGACTGGGTGAACTGCATCTGCCAGGTGTGTCACCTACACGACACCAAGCAGTCGAATGAGTTGCCATTGGGAGCAGTGGGTGCAGGTGAGTGTACGCAAGCCCAAGTCCAAGAAACCCCTTTCTGAGTATTTCCTTCTTTGTAACACCCAGACGAAAACCGCACCCAGCACACAAGCTCCAGTGGCGGTCTGAGCAACTCCACTCAGAATACGACCACCACATCGTTGCACTCCTCTGCCGGAACCACAGCGCCCCCAGCCTCGGTCCCAAGTGCTGGAGGATCTGCCCAACTGCGACGCCCGGCGGTCATTGAACAGCAACCGATGCCCTCGAATGTCGGCAACAATAACTCAGACTCGGTGTATGTCAACACGGAGTACAGCAATCGAGAGACGATGCTCTGCGATGCCAATTTCGACCAGCAGGAACTGCTCTCGGCTGCCCAGCAGCAACCGCCTCCATCGCCGGCCACGGCACTTTATCTAAATCACAGTGCTTTGATCCAAGCTCAGGCGGCAGCTGCGGCCGCCGAGCAACTGCAGCAGCAGCAGCAACAAGCTGCTCGCCTGGCTGTCAGCGCCAATGGAGTGGTGCGAAAGTTGCCGGAGCACCTGGTGCTCACCCAGCAGACCCTGGCGGAGGCAGCTGCCCAGCAACACAGCAGCGTGCAGGCTTCACCCGCTTTGAGCACCGCTTCCGGACCATACATACCCATCAGCGAGTGCTTCTCGGGCAGCCCGAGATTCCTGCCCGGCAGTGGAACTCCCGGTGCAGATGTGGCCATACCAAACAACCCCACCACGCCGTTGAACAACTTGGACCCCAAGTTCTACGATACGCCGCGCAGTCATAATAACATTGGTCTGAATCTGACCAACGATCAGTCCTACTCACCGAAGATAACCAATTTGAGTCTGGTAAGTTGATAGCTTACGATGTACGTCATGCAGTTGTAATTAATATTTATCTTGTTGACCTTTTAGCAACAATTGGCCAATAATAATGCTAGTAAACAGCGCTCCGACTCCGATTCGGAAAGTGTTTTCACCGATGACGATGAGTGGGCTCATCCTTTGCCCCTGCGGGAGAATGTGGGTAAGTACTCAAAAGTCAAATATCAAGGCGAATTCGCAGTAAACAATGATTTATCTCAGATCGCAGCACTCGACCTTCGGATAGTTCCATTGAGAACGAATCATTCGTACTGACCTACTCGCAGCGTTTCTCCAAGATGCCCGAAGAAGGTGCAGCAATCGTGCCACCACCTGAAAAGAACTCCAAGCTAGCGGGAGCAGCGTCTCTGACAGAGGCTGGTGACCAAGGAACGCTGGATAAGCTGGCCAAGGTGCTGAAGAACAAAAATAATCTCATATTGGACTTTAAGGAGAATGAAAAGTGAGTTAAAGCACTGTCAAGTGAATTTTAAACACATTTCAATGTCAATTTGTGCACTAGCAGAATTCCTCGCGATCTGCCGCAGCTGTCGGATACGGAAAATACTTCACCGGCCATTGTGGCCCGCCGCAACGCCCACTCCGCTTTCATCGAGGAAAGCTACGACATTCCACGGTCTCATCAGCAGCCTTACTACAACGTCAACCAGCTGCTGGGCGAGCGACCAGTCACCAGCCCTCACAATTCCAACCCCATTGCTGCATCCACGCCAAATCTCATGGCAGCCGATTTGGGTGCAGTGGCCGGCATCTCAGCGGCAGCGAATCCCGGCCTGATTGGCGGGGCACAACCAGCCGCGTCATCGCCCACCAGTGCGCGAACGTTGCCTCGACACTGCTACACTAATGCAGCTCCCACAAAGATGGAGGGCAATGTTTTTCGATATGACTTCATGGAGCAGGCGGACTGCCCGCCAGTTAACCGCAAACTAAAGCCAAAGGTGTCGGGTGGATTGCCAGTTGTAGAGGACAAACCGCCGGAGGAATTTCCGGCTAAGCCCCCGGTGGGCGTGGAGCATTTAACCAATAAATTGGGTGCAGCCCAACTGCAGCAGCCGATTGGACCGCCCAGTGTGGACAGAAAGTGCAAACCAAATGCCTATAAGGTGAGAACGAAACATTGTACAAACACAAAATCATTTTACTAATGTCTTATTTTTAGTTGGGGAATCCGGCGACCATGTCGCCGGCAACACGGCGTTCCTCCGGCGCACCTCTTTCAATGGTGCTGCTGCATGAAACGGATGTCCACTCCCCGGCAGCCAACGCCTTCTTCCATGAGACACGCACCCTGCCTCGCCAACAGCATCGACAGCATCCAAACAGTCCCGGCAGCATGTCGGTACAACATCAGCGCACCGCATCTGCAGCGGCTGCCATGATGAGCTTGACGGGAGTGGCAGCTCCCAAGCAGCAAGCAGCTGCGCAGACTGAGCACAAGCTTCAGTACTTTGATTTGGATGTGACCAACAAACCGCCATTGCTAAATCGATCCAGCATGAGTGTGGGAAATCTGTACTCACAAGGAGGAAGCGGAGCTAGTGGGATGCGACTGGCTGGCGTCGAAGCTGGTGGAGCCCGTGCCCCAGTGCCCAGCAGCGTGGTCTACAGATCCGTGGACTTTGTCAAGACGGAGGCATTCAAAAGGATTCGCGAGGAGCGCGAGAGCAGCGGCAACAAGTGAAACTGCTGGTTCAGCTGAATGGTATCAAATCTCCACTACATCTACTTGTCAACGTGCAATAGCAAAGGACCATGTTGCTGATCCGAAACTTTCGTAGTGCCTATTGGTGGTCAGCAGAGAAGAGCTGACCACATCCAAAAACAGTGCAAATTCTGAGTGGCTTTTACATTCGTTAACATCGTCAAATTCATAACCCATTAAACCACATATCTAGCTTGTAAGTCGGCACCAGCATCTTTGTGTGCTGCTTTGAATCAGTAATCTGTAATCCGTATCTGAAAATGAATCTATGTCGTATTCGTATTTAAATCGTGCTTCCAACACTTCCATGTTTATTGTTAAGCTTCGGAATCAAAATGTAACCATGACAAACGATCTTAGTGCTAATTTTACAATGCAAACAGTTATTTTATATACGCAAGCGAAATATTTATATACACGAATTTTATATGATAACAAATTATTTACAATTTATTAATGTAACTCGTGTGCGACACAAGCTGTAGCTTGATTCTGTGCTTTAAAAAATATATATACAATAATACCAACTTTTTGTGTGTTCCTGAAAGTTCCAGAACAAATATCGAATTCAAATTGTTAGGAAAGTTTTAGTATCTCCAGGAAACGCTGAAAATTCTATAGCAACCTTTGTTTCAGTTAAATCAATCGCAGCCAGCACAGAGGTACTTGGCAACGCAGAAGTCTCTACTAAACAAACTGTTATTATTAAACGATTAGTCAGTAAACTAGCACGCCTTAGAGTTCCCTACCTTTACCCTTATATATTTGCATTACAATGTCGCTGGTTTATATCACCCATCACGATGAGAACATTGTCGGGTGCGAGCACGATTTTGAGAAGGCTCAAGGACCCAAGGAGTCCATTTTCGTCTACAAAAATCGTAGGGATTTCCCATAAATATTCTTTTCTTCACATCTAACTTTTAGCAATTTTGCAGCTGTTGTGGAGAGGGCAGCTAAATATGCCCGAAAACTTCGCGAACGCTTGACCGAGGAGGACAAGAAGCTATCGGTTATCCTGCAGGCCGATGGAACCCGCGTCCTGACAGAGGCGAAGAAATCAGCCCATCGCACCATGGGCTGTGCTCACACTCCGATTGACCCACCGTGCGCCTACTTGCGCAAGAGCCAGGGCATCAAATGGCGACGGGAGAATACCCACAAGTGTCCCAAGATGCCGCCTATGCCGCCACTTCCACCGGCGGGTAGTGGCGGCAAAAAGCCGACCATGGTACCCAATTTCATTAAACGCAACAGGATGTGCGCCGGAAAGACGATTCCATGTCCACCGCCACCTCGTTATATAGACACTCCCGTGGGAGCTCGTCACGATCTGCTGAATTCGGGATTGGTGCCGCAGTTCATCTGCCGCAAGGATTTCGGCAAGGTTCCTATTTATCTCAAGAAAACCAAGAGAATGCTGGCCGACATGAATGCGGTGTGCGCTAAGGAACAGGCACGTTTGCTGGAGCTGTGCCGCGGTATCAAGGGTTTCACCCGGGCCTCTGTCCAATCAAGTGGTCCGCCGCAAGTGCCGGGAATGCGGGTAATGGAGCAGGCCGAGCGCAATGAGATCCTCGAGGGACTGCGACTGAGCCTGACCGAGATGACCAAGCAGTATCAGTCCATGTCGCTTCTGATCGACAGCATCGCCAAGCGGCAGCGCAAAAGTAAACTGGAGTCTGATCTTCGCCAGGTGGAGCAGGACATTCTACTAATCGATACCACTCCCATTATCTATGTTTCCGAGTACTAACGATGACATTGCTTTTTTTTTCCTTTTCTGTGCATGTGTGTCGGCATCTGGCAGCCGAGTGAGGTGTCCATGTGGATTCACTTGCTCCGCTCTTAGAGGCGGACACACAAAAAACTTGGTAATGAAGCTTCTGAATAAATTTAACGTTTATGCATTTAACATTTCCGCGGCGAAGCTTCCATGGCAAACAGCACAAGTCAGATTTCTTCCGGATTCGTAGAGTTCTCGCAGGTTTTCCAACTCGAAAAGTATCTGGCGGTCACAGAGGCTGCAGTAGCGTCGCTCCAAGCTGGGGGAGATCTGTATGGATGCTATAGACATGTCTACAATAATTTTAGTAATCCTTACCTCCACAAAGGACACACTACAGCGACGAAGTTGCTTCTCCTGGGAATTAGCTATCTCAGGAATACCCAGATTCTTATGCAAGATCTGAATATGATTGCCTACTTGCTCAACGAACGCATTTGCTGTGGATCCTAGGGCATGCTTTTCCGTGAAGTCGGCCTTAGTTTTATTCATCAGTCGGTGGGCCTCCTCAAACATACACTTTGTTGCCTGCTCCTGGAATGGTGTCCTCTTACTAAATGACCCAATGAACTGGAGCCTCAGTCTTATGTGTGTGATAGTCAGCATCACAAGGAGCAGCTGGAGTTTATCCTGGGACTTTTGTATGTGAACAGTCAGCTGGAGGTGGCTAGATTGCAGGCGAATCACGTGTTGCATGACATGGAATTTGATTTGCAGCTGCTGCAGCTGTCGTTCAGTGGCAGAATCCGTAAATTGAAAGGAATCTAATGGATCATAGTCCATATACCTTTGCCAATTCTCCTCGGCAAATACGTGTAGACGTAGTTCAGCTAATAAATCGGTATAGTGATTCATGGGCTTATTGGATTCCAGGTGACTGATAAGCTGAGCAAGTGGATCCTGATTCCCCACCTTGAGCACTTGCATAGGCAACTGGTTCTTCTGAGGCACAGTTTCACTCATGTATTCTTTGTTGCGGTAGAGGAAAAGGGTCATTAAGTTCTTGTGCCTGCTGCTGCTCAGTCCCATCACCTGAAAGTCCTGAAGCACATCCATGGCTATTGATTGCATCTGCAGGCTGAGCTGATTATTCTCGTGGATAATTTGTACGCGATGCAGGTAGCTTCCTGCGGTTCCAGCAGCATAGCTACTGTTGCCCAGGCTGCAAAGACCGGTGATCTTCATTCCACCGACATAGATCCGTGCTTTCAAAAACTCTGTGTTCCCCGTTCTTGGCATGCTCCAGGTCAGCAGATGCGCCGCCTTGCAGCAGGTTATATAATAGCACTCCTTGATGGGACATTCAGTGATCACTGCCATTTGCAGACCCATTCGATCAGCTTTTTCCCACAAGGGCTTCACTAAGACGGGAGCTTTGCTTCCCGTTTCTGGCAATTGGTACAGGTGGATGAGTCCGTTGTTATCGCCCACCAGTAGAAGGTCCTTGAAAACTTGTATATGGCAGATACGACCCAGGCAGGTTTTCGTTTCTTGGTGGCTCAAAAGAGTTTTGACATCGGCGCTTAATGTAAGCAACCACAAACTTCCAGAGGCGGTTCCCAGAACCAAAACATGCTGGCCAGTGGTATTCGAATCATCAGGTAGCCAAGTAAACATAGTGATCCAGGCGGGATTAATATATTCCTGATAGTTCTTAAAGTCTTTGATCTTGGCGATGTTCACTTCAGGCAGCAGAGTGTCCCTCAGAGTTTCAGCGATATTGAGGCCTTCCAGAGGGTTCCAGCGACTGTATTCTGCTGGTTTGTTTATTAGGCTCAAGAATCCATAAGTGTTAAGGGAGCCCAGGAGGAGATTTCCATTAGCCAGCGGCTTGGGTGCCCGCTTAACAGTTATTAATCTGGCTGGTGGCACGGCAACCGAGCACACAGCGGTGTATGCCGGGTCCAGGGCCAAATGCTGTGCCTCCAGGACATTGCAGCTGTCGTATATGGCCACCAAATTCACTTTGTTGGCCAATACATCTAGGGGTCGTGTTTCCGCAGCGTTGGAATCCAAGATGGCCACAAAATAGGGCCAGGGATCCACGACCATGAACTTGCTGTTCAACTCCAGGGTGACCACGTCCGATTTGGAGCCGCTCAGTGCTATAAAGTCTCCTTCGGAATCGCTGCTTATGAAGTCGTGTACCGAGTCCTGGCGGACGAATCCTTTGGCTAGGATGGGAAATTCCAGATGAGCTAGAACAAAGTACATCATTTTTAATCCATGATTTTTACTTAGTTTTTATGTAGGGTAGTTTCTATAGTATTAATCAAAAAAGATATTCCAGTTGTTACAACATTTCATTAAAGACTACGGATTATTTACAAGTACTTTGTTAGTGCGAACAGAGCGAGCACAACAAACCGCGTAGAATCGGCAATCACTATCTCAGATGTGTGGGTATATCTATATAGCACGCATACACTCACATTTCCCCACATCTTGAACGCCATGTGAAATGCCTGCCTCAGTAACTTTCGTCATTTCGTCGTGCTCAGTTCAGGAATCCAAATCCACCGGAATGGCGACCAAGAAACTGGGAATGGTTAGAACACCATGTAACTTGTCAAGTAGTTAGCTAATGTTGTTTCTTTTCGAAGGACTTTGTGAAGCAGATGTCCGAGTACGCCAGCGGGTCCAATGGATTTGACCGGGTTTTGAGAATGGTAAGATTATAAACAAAAAGTGCAGCCGATTTTAAAGCGACGCTGTCGAAGTCTCACAAGCAAACAGCTGACTGTCGTCAGTGATGGTATTACATAACTTGGCTCGCTACAATCGATAAGTGCGACTTTGAAGTGCCCATCTCTGTCGTGGCATCACAGAGATTCAAAAATTTGACTTTCTGCCAAAAAATTCAATGAAATTCGCAGATTAAAATCACAGGCGGTGGTGATGGTCGCGCAATAGGAGAGTTTACTGTGGCCAATGAGCACTTGAATCGCCAAGGAACTTTGCATGGCGGTCTCACGGCGACAATTGTTGATAATTGTACCACGTATGCCCTTATGTCGAAAGGTATATAATAACAAAATATAGATTTCTACGATTAATATTACTTTCATTTTAAGGCTCCCATCCCGGAGTTACGGCCAACTTGAATGTGAGCTACATTGCAGCAGCGAAACCTGGGGAAATTATGGAAATTGATTGTCATACTGTGCGGGCCGGCAAGAAAATGGCCTATTTGGATTGCATTCTGAGGCGCAAGTCCGACGGAAAGATCATCGCGAAGGGCGGACAGGTCAAGTACATTCAGTTTGACAAGGAAAAGCTGGATTTCTAAAACAGTTTGTAGATCGTCGGAAAGCCAAATAAAATTTTTCGAACCACTATTAAAGTCTTGCTAATTTATCTGTGCTCTTTGTTTACTTAAGTTCTTAATTTCAAAGATAACGAAATTTAACACTTAAAATAAATCAAAAGAATAAAAATCCTAACGGACAATTTTAAAAATGGTAAGACTTCCATATCGACTATGCCCTTTTATATATCGATTGGCGACACTCGACATCGAGAAACAGCTGTTGCTTGTTTTGAAATTATAGTGTTTTTCGGAGTTGTTACGTTAGATTTTAATATTTAAGATATTTATGTCAATTTCGGGGCCTTACGAGCGTAGTTGGGTAGGTTCCGCATTCCTAACTATTTCATGACATTGCGACATGTGCTGTTTACCTTATTTTGATACTGGCTAGTTGTTTGTTTTTCATCGAAAAGCGGAAAACTGCACTCAAAGATATAGAAATCAAATATTGAAAATATCAAAGCTATCCGTTTGCTAGTATACTACTGTGATTTACTTTTGATTGGCTTTAGTGCAATCCAAATATACACACGTCATACCTAGAGTGTCATACAATAAGTTGAATTGTTCTGTTGTAAAACTATTACTATCTGAAACTTGAGATACAAGTGCCCGATACGACTACATATCTATCTATGAAACTAAATCTAGTATATTTATAATCTTACGATCGGACGAACTAATTTATTTTGTAGTTATTTAGAAGCTAGGAGATCGTCTGTCAGGCAACATCAATTAGTAATATGGGAACTCGCAAAAAAGGACTGGAATTCGCCAAACACATCACCGAGATTATCACTAAATCAACGGGCTTTGAAAGTCACCTACAGAAGGTTAGATCACCGCAGAGTCTCCTTACAAAACTCATTATCTCATCCATATATCATCTTCCCTTAAAGGTCAAGATCGTGGACGGCGGCGATGGAGCCTGCACTGCTGAACTGAAGGTGGACAAGGATCATGTGAACTTGTACAAGTTCATGCACGGCGGCTATATCATGACCCTGGTGGACATGATAACCACCTACGCCCTGATGTCCAAGCCATGTCATCCCGGCGTTTCGGTGGATCTTAGCGTAAACTTTCTGAACGGCGCCAAGCTGGGTGACGATGTGGTGATTGAGGCCAACCTGTCCAAGGTGGGCAAGTACCTCGCCTTCATCGATTGCACCTTGAAGCACAAAAAGGACGACACAGTGATAGCCAAGGGCACACATCTGAAGTATATTAAATTTGACTAGGCCGGAAGTCCCGCACTTATTTAAATAAATTGTTTCGTATTTTGGAAGCTACTTATACAAAGTGCTATTTACATACATTCGGAACTGTCCAAGTAAGTTGAATAATTTGTACAAATAAATGACTATGGGTTATTAATGTGCTTTATTTTATTACACGTGTAGCAGTACATTGTTAGTTAATTGTCAATTAAACATGCTCATTGCGCAATTGCCGGTGTGTTTCCATTTTGGTTTTGATTAGAGTGAGTGTGGCTACTACGGATAAACGTCGATATGCGTAATTCATTTGACGGCTCTTCACTTGAGCATCGGGCAGTGTGGGCAGCAGGCCTCCGGAGGCGTCAGTGGGTCCACTCCCGGCGGACAGCTGACCTCGCCGCATCGCTCCCGCAGGCAGTTGACTTGGCCGTGGAAGCAGTTGCACTTGGTGCAGACATCCGGAGACCAGACCTCGTTGTTCAGCCGGGTGGTGCCCTTGTCGTCGACGCAGTGGCTCCTCTTGGGCTTGGAAACCAACTGGGGCTGTGCCGCCGCCAGCTGCACCACCTGAGTCACTGCCTCGGAGTCCTCCAGCTTGCGCAGCTTCTTGTGCAGCTTTTTCAGTTCCTTCTGGAAGCTGCCAATCAGTTCCTCCAGCCCACTGACCCTTTCCTCGTTCACATCGTAGAGGGATTCCAGCGGACTGTCATAGCTCTCGGCGGTGGCCACCTCCTCGTTCTCCTTGCCGAGGTCTCTCTTTTGCCTGTTGCTCCGCTTGTTGTACGTTTGCGGTATATAGGAATCGAAGATGGCCGGTGGACTGTTGCACCTGCCGCACTCCTGCCACAGATAGAGATTAATGCCGGCTATATCCTCGCACTTCTTGTAGCCACCCTGATGCTTGGCCAAAACGAACACGTTCTCGGTGACCTGGTCGAAGTTGTCACCCACATCGCAGAGCACTCGACCAAAGTTGGCCTGCTTGATTTGGATCAGTTGCTCGGGTGAGAACACACCGGGTTTCTCGTAGTACAGGCGATCGCCATCCCGAAGCCTACGGAACTGCTCAACCAGCATGCACTGGAATAGGGGACCCACCTTGCCGCCCTCCACCTGATCCTCGAGGATGCCACCCAACCAAACATCCACGTTATCCGGGTGTCCATACAGTTCTTTCATCTTCTGGCGTATCTCGGCATTTCTAATCTCGCCGGCTAGATCCTCAAAGTCCTGAGCCACTGTGAGATTGCATAGCTTCCTGTAGACATTATAGCCAGGCATTCCGTGATCCCTGCCCCTCTGAATGTTGATGGCCGCCAGATCCAATGCTACAGCATGGGCAGTCTGGAACAGTTTCTCCGTGAGCTCAGTGTTGAGGTTCTGATCTGGGGTCTTTAGCTTGGCGGGCACGGCCAGGAAACCGCGCATCAGGGGATCCACTCCACCCTCGTAGGCCAGACGCCAGGGAGCAAAGAAGGCCTTGTGGAGGAGCAGATGGCCCTGGGGTATCGGCTGGAAGGTCTCGTTCAGGCGATGGAGAATAGGGTTTATGATGGTGTGGCCAAATCGCAGGGCGGCCGTGGCAAATTCGTTGGCTATGCTGGGATTCAGTTGGGGATTGTAGCCCTGGTACTCGCCCATCATCTTCATGCCACTTTCGCCAATAATCAGGGGCAGCCACTGCTTGAAGGTGATGTGCTGCATCTGGGCACCGACTATCTTACGAGCCTCCTGGTACAAGGTGTCCCCATCCCAATGGGAATTGATTTGCTTCAGTTTACTGGCTATCCTGTTGTGCTCCCTCATCCAAATGGTGTGCATGGCCAGCAGACCGACCTGCTCGTTCACCCGGATATCGCCCGAAACAAAGCAGCTCATGGTGTTTTCATCGAGATTCCTGCGGCAATCCATGCCATCCTGGGGAGCAGCAAACGGCAGCATGTCCTTCTGCCGCGGAAAGTGGACACCCACGCGGAGTAATCCCTCCTGGGATGTCAGATTGCGCAGTTCCTGGGCGAATGGTGCACTGTAGCCATACACCTGCGATGCATCGATGTAGGAGGTCAGTTGGTTGATCTGCTCGCGATGCTGTACGCTGTCGAAGAAGAGGGAGGTCATGCCGGATCCACAGATGGCGCTGGATCGCACCACATCAATGCAACGACGGTTGCGGACGCGCGGATCATTCGGGGGCACTTCAATGGGATAACACGGTGGAGCCATCTCGCAGCTCTTCTTGCAATCGATGCCGTCCCAGCTCTCCGAACTCACGGATGGAATAGCATGATCCAGATCGTGATCCAGGAACTGACCCCACTGCATCACCATGTGCGTTATCCGGGCATCCGGTGTGATCTCCTTGGTGGCCACAAGGGAGGTGGACACCAGTCTCGCACTGGGCTTGGCATGACCCGAGTACAACATGCCCTTGGTCCAGCCCACGGGCATACTGAAACCGTTCTCGTAAATCGGTGGCGTCAATCTCCGGAAGGCGGTGAGTGAAGCTCCCCAGGTGGGATGCTGCAGGTTGTTGCAGGTGCCATCGATACTCCTGTACCTCGAGTGGAAGCACATATCCGTGCAGTTGGGCATCTCGCGGTGTTCCATGCAGCCCGATAGCTCCGCCACCAGATGCAAATGCTCTCGTGACAGCAGATCCCGGAACTCGTACTCCTCGCTCTTCATGGTCAGGTTATCTCCCTCCTGCACGTGTTTCCGAATATTGACCAGTGTCCTCTCGTAGATCTCCGCCGCGCGGGCCAATTGCCTAGCTTCTCCAGTGGGAAAGCGGAAGACCCGCAGTAGTTCGCCATAGTTGGGCGGCGCCTTGTCGGATCGGTTGGAGAAGATCGTGTCCAGGGTGTTGTTGATGGCCAGGTCAATCTCCTTGGCTGCCTCGGCAAAGGCGATGCGCACATACCGATCCCCTGGAGCCAAATCCACGTTGTTTCTAATGGGGGAACGAAACAAAGGGCGTTAGTTAACATAAACCAATAGTTTAATAAATCAAAGAAAGTTTGGTGACCCAAGGCATGGCATTTCGGTGACCCAAAGCCCTGCTTTGTGCACCATAAAGTGCGAGTGTTTCAAGGCTGAAGTTCTATGTCTTATTCGGATGTTGAAGTGGCATACCTCTAAATGTTTCTGAAGCAATTCTCTAAAAATCTGCATTCACATTTTAAAATTTTTTTTTTTAAATTTTTTTTGTCATTTTTTCTGATGTGATGATATTGTAGAAATTCAAAGAACTAAAAAAATGTCCCAAGGCTGAAGTTCTGAAGTCCATAACTCAACTTGTCTTATTCGGATTTTGAAATGGCATACCTCTAAATGTTTCTGAAACAATTCTCTAAAAATCTGCATTCAAATTAAAAAATTTTTTTTTTATTAAAATTTTTGTCATTTTTTCTGATGTGATGATATTGTAGAAATTCAAAGAATTTAAAAACTGTCTCAAGACTGAAGTTCTAAAGCCCATAACTCAACTTATGTTAACCGGATTTTGAAGTGGCATACCTCTAAATGTTTCTGAAGCAATTCTCTAAGAATCTGCATTCAAATTAAAAAAATTTTTTTTTTTAATTTTTTTGTCATTTTTTCTGATGTGATGATATTGTAGAAATTCAAAGAACTAAAAAAATGTCCCAAGGCTGAAGTTCTGAAGTCCATAACTCAACTTGTCTTATTCGGATTTTGAAATGGCATACCTCTAAATGTTTCTGAAACAATTCTCTAAAAATCTGCATTCAAATTAAAAAATTTTTTTTTTATTAAAATTTTTGTCATTTTTTCTGATGTGATGATATTGTAGAAATTCAAAGAATTTAAAAACTGTCTCAAGACTGAAGTTCTAAAGCCCATAACTCAACTTATGTTAACCGGATTTTGAAGTAGCATACCTTTAAATGTTTCTGAAGCAATTCTCTAAAAATCTGCATTCAAATTAAAAAAAATTTTTTTTTTAATTTTTTTGTCATTTTTTCTGATGTGATGATATTGTAGAAATTCAAAGAACTAAAAAAATGTCCCAAGGCTGAAGTTCTGAAGTCCATAACTCAACTTGTCTTATTCGGATTTTGAAATGGCATACCTCTAAATGTTTCTGAAACAATTCTCTAAAAATCTGCATTCAAATTAAAACATTTTTTTTTTATTAAAATTTTTGTCATTTTTTCTGATGTGATGATATTGTAGAAATTCAAAGAATTTAAAAACTGTCTCAAGACTGAAGTTCTAAAGCCCATAACTCAACTTATGTTAACCGGATTTTGAAGTGGCATACCTCTAAATGTTTCTGAAGCAATTCTCTAAGAATCTGCATTCAAATTAAAAAAATTTTTTTTTTTTAATTTTTTTGTCATTTTTTCTGATGTGATGATATTGTAGAAATTCAAAGAACTAAAAAAATGTCCCAAGGCTGAAGTTCTGAAGTCCATAACTCAACTTGTCTTATTCGGATTTTGAAATGGCATACCTCTAAATGTTTCTGAAACAATTCTCTAAAAATCTGCATTCAAATTAAAAAATTTTTTTTTTATTAAAATTTTTGTCATTTTTTCTGATGTGATGATATTGTAGAAATTCAAAGAATTTAAAAACTGTCTCAAGACTGAAGTTCTAAAGCCCATAACTCAACTTATGTTAACCGGATTTTGAAGTGGCATACCTCTAAATGTTTCTGAAGCAATTCTCTAAGAATCTGCATTCAAATTAAAAAAATTTTTTTTTTTAATTTTTTTGTCATTTTTTCTGATGTGATGATATTGTAGAAATTCAAAGAACTAAAAAAATGTCCCAAGGCTGAAGTTCTGAAGTCCATAACTCAACTTGTCTTATTCGGATTTTGAAATGGCATATCTCTAAATGTTTCTAGCGTAATTCTCTATAAATCTGCATTCAAATTAAAAAATGTATTTTTTATTATTTTTTTTGTAATTTTTCTGTTGTAGAAATTCAAAAATGTCAAAAGACTGAAGTTCTAAAGCCCATAACTCAACTTATGTTAACCGGAATTTAAAGTGGCATGTCTCTAAATGTTTCTGGCGCAATTCTCTAAAAATCTGCATTCAAATTAAAAATTTTATTTTATTTTAATTTTTTGTCATTTTTCTTATGTCATTTCTACAATATAAAACTAAAAAAATGAACAAATTTCCCAATTCTAAAAAATTGAAGTTTTTGGTGCATTTTCTTACGCAATTTCTACCGACATTCCAGAAAATGTAGAAATTTCCCGTTTGCATCTTCACTAGCTGAGTAACGGGTATCTGATAGTCGGGAAACGCGTCTATAGCATTCTATCTTGCTTTTGTATTAATCTTTATTAAATGTCTGGAGGCAAAAGTTGACACGCACATAAAGAACACAAAGCGCGGAAACAATCAAGATATCCCAGGGAATTTGCACATTTTAATTACCATAATGCCAGTGGCAGGAGTCGCCCAAATGGCCGCGCTGTCTAATAAAAATGCCAGCCAGTCCATTTCCCCTTTCTGCGCCTGTCTTACCCACAAAATTATGCTGCATTCTTTTTGCAGCGCATGGGAAAAGTCATAGGAAAAATCCGCGCCTTGCTTTTCGCCTTCCTTGAATCTGAATGGAGGAGCTGAATGGGGGGCAGCATTAACAACAATTCATGCCTGGCATTCTGCTGGCAAGGAATGCTCCTTTAGGAAACTTTCGACTGTGTAAACTTTGGCATTGTGTGGCCACGGCGCTGCTGTAGGTAATAACTTAACGACCATAATACACCCTGTTGCACCAGAGTCTGCCACTATCGGTTGCCAGTTGCCAGCTGCCACTGCCACTGCTGCTGCTGCTGGTCGTGGTCCTGGTGCTGGTGCTCCGGCTCCGACTCCAGTCAGTGGATATTGCGGCGCCAAGGACTACATATTTCCACGCTGCCATCCTGTGGCTGCCCCCTGGCAGTGTCCTTTTCTCCGGGCGACTCGACGGGGTGTTCGTTGTTCTATAGCTGACAATTGCCCACGGTATTTTGGACATTGATAGTTTTTGGCCAAAGTTGGTGCATCACTCGGACAATTACTTCAGCAGGCAATGGATCTTTTCGGGGTGCCTCAAAGAGTATTTAAAAGTGGAAAAGCCATGGGGAAAAAGTTCGTTGGGTAGCGGTACCTCAAGGGAATTATAAACGTTATCTCTGGCAAAACGTATTAATTTTACTTGTTTGTTATTCTTCGCAAGTAATAGTTTACTCAATTAAATTTAATACAAATTCATTGTGTCCACAAAGTGCAGGAAAGGGAAAAACTGACAAGGAGACTGCCAGAAAACTTATGAGTCAGATTTTAAAAATAATAATTTAAAATTAGAGAGCACACTTTCCCATATTGGTATATCCTTTAAGACTATTCAATTGTTTCAGGTTTATAATTAAGCTGGTAACATTAAGACATTCATATTTTCAAGTCATTGCCGTGCTCACAAATATAACTTCCTCATATATTTTAGAAGTACCTATAGTTTTTCCCTTGATAATTTATTTATTATAAAGCCTTTTTCCATAGTAAGGGTATCGCTGCAGTCACCACTTGCGGCTGCCCCATTTGGTGTAAATGTGCTCTGTTGGTCCCGCCTGCCGTCCCACTCACTCCTCACACTTGCCACATGCTGTGGCGCACGGCAATGTATTTCCGTGGTTAGCCTTTTTGCCAGCAGCAGGATCACAGGAGCAGTGGCTGCGCAAGGAGCGCCAACAACAAAAGTGGCCGTAACAGGATAAGCTTTTGTTTTACGCCCAGCATTACCCACAACTTAGGCGGATTTCTGGGTGTTTTGGTAGTTTTTGTTATTTTTGCTATTTTTGTTGCACTGGTTTCGCCGGGGTCTTTCAGCGGTTTTCACCCACACCCTTTATGGGGCAGGATGATAGCTGCTGCTGGATCCCTGCGACTCCTGCATTCTTCCAACATAGTTTTTCACTTTTGGCGCCCGGCTTTCTCGCACCCATTTTCTGGATTTTTTCTTTATAATTTTCCGCCCCCGCTGCTTTGCTGCGGTCTGGCGGCTGGGAAAACGGGGAAAACAGGGAAAACGGGAAAAACCCGGCGTAATGAGTAAAGTTTCTAATGCTGCCGGCACAGAACTGTAAGCCGATTCAGATACCATGCCCTCGTCCCTGGCATTAAATGCTCCGTGCTCCGTGCTCCGAGCCACACATGGAAATCCACGGACTCCCGCCAGTATCCACCCGCTTTTCTGCTGCATTATGCATCAGGAAAATGGCTGTGTAAGCAGAAAGTAAGCCGCTCCGGCGGTTCTTCGGTGCCCCATCATTGGTCTCCAGTTCGCCAGTCGGTGGTTAATGGCCAAGTCCGCATCCACGGCTTCGTTTTTGTCGCCTCAAATTGATTTACGGCTTGTGGCGGATGGATGCAGAGACCATTTGCTCAATAAATTCACGTCGTGTCCCTTTTTACTCGGAACAAACAATTTGAAAACTTCAAAGGCCGCAAAAGGAGTGCAAGAGTTGAGGTACAAGATCTAGTTTTTGTGCACCTTTAGAAAAATAAGCAAAATGCATATGCAATTCGAATAATAAGTAGCTGAGTTTTAAGTGCAGATAAATTGTTCGATTTAAACGTATAAATATTTAGATTCATAGCATACAAATTGTTCTAAAGATAGCTATTTGTATTGGGTTAATATGTAATCTAGATCCAGCTTTGGAATATCTTTATATAATACAGAATACTAATTCTTATAGTTATCATCAAAGAAAACACACTTTTAATTTAGTGTGTAGCCCTTCTTTTTCTTGTCGCAGCCAGCAACTTGTCAACTCAATTTCAATTTGGGCAATTTGGATAACTTGTGCGGTTGCTTCAGTGAGGAATTTCCACTGCCAGTGTCTTCCCATTTTCCCATTTTCCCCGACCGAATCCGATGGCATGTAAGTGTGAGTGTGGCACGTAGCTTTTCCGGGCTTAGCACGTCTTCCAGTTTGGCAACTGGCAACAGAAAGCTGCTAACTGAAAACTGGCATCTAGCAACTGACGATGGCGGCGACAACTTTTGTACTTTCCACCGCCGCCTTTTGATGTTCATGTTGCAGTTGGAGCCTGGGTGCATATTTTATTTGCAGTTTAGCTGACAACACAGTGGAGCCCAGTGCCTTGGCAACTGGAGAGGATTAGCAAGTTTGCGCAGCTGCTAACTGCTTTTGATAACAGCCAGTCGGAGCTTGATGTTTATCCCCTAGATTTTGTCCAGAATTTTCACTCGTTTTCTGACCACTGTGCTGCAGCTTAGCCAGCAGCTTTATCTGATGGTTTTATGTTCTTTTCATAGTTGGCGGCAGTGGTTTCCAAGCAATTTAGTTCAGTGAAACTCCGCAGGGACTCAAAAATGATTTCAGTCGCGCCAAGTTCAAGTCCATTGGCAATAATTGTAAAGCATTTTGATTTCATTAAACACAATTTGAAATTCATGTTGAAGTGCGCTACCCCCAGGCTTTTTAAGGTGACTTTACCAAGCTCGTTTCATAAAAATGTCAAGATATACGCCAACTTCTTTCCGGCATCGCTGCATCGTTAACTTAATGTTCACTTCTTTTGCAGCTCAACTGTTTTTCAATTAATTAAGCAACTTTACCGCGCACTTAAACGCATTTTAAGTGCATCCTCTGTGGGCAGAGGCCTTTTCTTGCCAGCTTGCCAGCTTCCCCAGTTCTTTCGCCTTTGAGCGAAAGTTTTCCCTTTGATTTTAATGGAGTTTTATGCAATCCGCCCTTCACGCCGCCGACGGCGCAATTAAAGTTGCGGTCGGCGCCCAAAGTTGAGCTATTTGATTTTGAATCGGTATCCCGCGTTTGCTCACCTGATGGTAACCAGTGCGGAGGCGGAAACCCGGCCAAATTGGTTCTTCAGCTGACACTCGTACCGTCCGCCATCCGGGATGGTCACATTCTTGACGAACAGACTGCCGGCGCCGCTTATTTGATATTTCTCCGTCAGCTGCACATTCGGATCAATGAGCCGGCCATCGTGGCGCCACGTAATCTGAAGAGTTGCAGTGCAAAAAAATGGTATAAATATTTTAAATTACAATTTCGACTTAAAATTTTGTCATTTTGCAAGGGCGAAAGGCACTGCGGGTTTTCAAAAAAAAATATAAGAAGGTATCTTATAGACACTTACATATAATATAATTTGTACTTTCTTCAAAATTTAACTATGAAACCGAAATGAATGCAATTTTTGGGGTACATTTTTTGCGGTGGCCAAGCGGAAAATGAGGCCAAAAGGGAACGTCAACAAGTGGCGGGTAAATAAAAAGTTTCCGATTCCGTGGCCAATCGCGGTAAGTGAGTTTACCTGCAGTCCGTCCTCCGGCTGGTCGACCTGGCAGGGCAGCTCGATGGTGGTGCCCGTAATGGCCATCAAATTGCTCGGCTCGATGGCGAGTTGCGGTGGCGACTGCGACCGTTCCACTTTGATGGTGGCCTCCACGCTCGTCTCCCCATTTTCGTTGCGCGCCGTGCAGCGATAGACACCTGCAAAGGAGCGAGAAGGAGCAGGTGGGAGCAGAACGGGCAGGATTCACGGGATTATGTCCAAGGTATCGAATGAAATGCAATGTAAACCGTTTTGGCAATCACTTCGCCCACTTACCGGCATGCTCCTGCCGGGCAGCGCCCACCAGCAGCTCGGTATTCTCGTTCTCCAGCTGCAAGTCGGGCGTATTTCCGGGTAGTGGGACTCCATTGAACTGCCAGTCGATGGTGGGCAGCGGGTTGCCATCGGCATCACACTCCAGCACAAAGGCCTTGCCAAGTTTGATTGTTTGGCTTTGCGGTGCCGTTAAAATTTCGGGCAGTTCTGCAAGAGTGGCAAGCGGTGCAACGGGGCGAATGAGTGATTTTCGAGCAATTTTACTGCTCCAAATGGCAGCAACAAGCGACTAAAGCGAGGCCTGGCTTTTTGGTTCGGTTTCTATGAGTCTTTTGTTGCCGCAGCACCACCAGCACCGCACCACCCCCCGACTCTCGCATTTTGACCCGCTTTAAGCGCCGTGCTGTGGGAATTCATGTGCAAAATCCGATGTGCAAGCTAAATGTATATACATTTTTAAAGTATAAGTAGTATGTCCCAAACAAACTATATTTATAATCCACACTGCTTAAAACCGCCGTATAAAACATATACTAATAAACCCAATCTGCACTTGTTGCCGTTGCTAACACCACTGTGCGTTGTCGATGCCCATGGGGCGTATGCGTAATATGAAATGTGAAATTTTCGCTGCATACTTTTCAGCGCGGCCGCCATATTTACTTGTGTACGAATGTTTGTGTTTGGTCGAGTGTTTGCCCGTGTCTGTTTATGCGTTTGGCGGGTTAATTATGCTGACCAGGCGCCATGCCTGACTGCTTAAACAGTTCAGCCGCCCCGTGCTCCCCGTGCTCCCCGTGATCCCCCAAGCCTCACTCCGCATTTTTAAAGCCACAGCGCGCAATTTGTGCGTGCCCTCGCCGCACATAATAGTTTATAATTTTTGCACTTAATTCAGCAAAATAATGCATAAATTTCGCACTTCATTTTGTGCCGCCGACCACAAATTATAATGAGCCATTGTGCTGCATCAAGGCGGTGGATGGATGCACTTTTCGCCGTCTGTGATCCCCCCATTCCCCAGAGGATATACATTTATAAATTTCACTCCCCGTTGGCCGTTTCTATTGCGCCATAAAGTACAGTCACGTACATGCGCTCGAAATACGGCAATAACGAATGGAAAAACATAAAAAGCTCAAGTGCCAAGTTGTTTTCGGGCTTAACCTCCTGCCGGGATGCACTTCATCGCTTATTTAATGGCCAAGAAGCTACGAAGCGAGAGCGCTTAATGGGCGCCAATCAAACTCTGAACCATTTACTTACACCGCATAACCTCACTGCACTGGAAGAAAAAACCTAAGCGGGCTTGAAACCACAGCAAACCAAGGCAGATTTCAGCACAATTTAAAAATCAAAATTTTTTTTGTTTATTATTGAAAATATTGCTGAGAACTTTTCGAGCGAAAAAATATTTTCTAGAAAAGAAAGAACACGCAATTTTTTTTGCTTGAACAAATTGCCAAATTTGCCGATTGCAAAAACACAAACTTTTGTGATTTGATTTGTCTACATGAAGTTGCATCCAATTACCGGCACCACCTGCTGTCAAAGTTGTCGCAATATTTCTAACGTACAGTGGGGTCCTTTTCCCGCCGGCCAAACTCGTCTGCAAAGTCCCAATGCCCCGATGATATCAGTTGAGTTGGTCTGGCCAGCATCCTGGTCAGTCTCAAATTCCACTCCCCACTTGCCCTTTTCCCAGACGAAAACAAATTAAATCGACTGCAAATTGAGTAAAACGCGACAGTTGTGACTCTTATTCCTGCTGCAACTGTGTGGCAGTCACCATGGCCATGGAGTGTGGCCTGAAAAGGGACTCTATGTGGATGCTGCACCAGGCTTGTTCCAGAGATGCCCAGTACTTGGGTGCACATTTCCGTAGATACTTTATAGCAAAGATTTAATATACAAAGGTGTTCTTTTGAGATGAGCACCAGCATAAATAGGGGCATACCTTTAGACACCTTTATGGTACATCTGTACCTTGACTGGAAACAAATTCCCACTCAACATGGAGCATCTCTGGCACCTACTCACCCTTCACTTCGATGCGGGCGGTGGCCTGGACGCTGCCCAAAGAATTGCGAGCCTCGCAGCGATACGTGCCGGCTGATAGCTGGGTGGGCTGCAGCAGGATGAGGCTGCCATTGGCCTGGAGCTGGAGGCTGGGGGTCGACTGCAGGAGTTGGCGGCCATTGACGAACCATTGTATGTCCGGCTGTGGCCAGCCGGAGGCGGCGCAATCGAGCAGCACGTGTCCAGAGCCGTGAAGGGCCACAATTTGGTCGTGCGGCTGGTGTGTAAAGTGCGGTGGCGATGGCGATGGCGATGGCGATGGAGATGGCGCTGTCGTTGCTCCGTGCGTGGATGTTCCGGCATCCGCCCACACCTGATTGCTGTGGGCATCGAGTGGCGAATCGAGTGGGTGGTTACCGCCATTAACTACCAGGCGCACGGGCTGGGAATGCAGTTCACCCATCTCGTTGCGCGCGATGCACTGGTAGATGCCCATGTCGCTGGGGTCCGCGCTGCGGATGAGCAGACTGCCGCTGGGCAGGATCTCCGACCGCGTCGACTCCTCCAGGCCCACCTCCTGCGTGTTGTGCATCCACGTGACCTGGGGGCGGGGCAGGCCGGTGACATCGCAGCTCAGCTGCACCTGCTCCCCGGCAACGGCTTGTGCGTCTTGTGGTGCCACCAGGAACTGCGGCTTGGCTGCAAGTAATTTCAAGTAGAGTGGCCATCAATTCGGTATTAAAATGCATCTGCGGCGCACATCGGGAATCGTGCTTTCAATCGTGTTTCTTTCAAATTGATGAAAAGTGTGCTTAAACATAAAGTTGCTTCATGTTAAATGGAAATTTAAGTGTACCGCATTTGAAGTGTTGCTCTCCCAGGCTGGAAAAGCCCTGGTTTTCGAGGTGCTGGGGAGCGGCACAGGTGAGCGAGATGGACACCAACTGGCGCTTCACATCCAGGTGCCAGCGGCTCCACAGCGAGTAGATGCCACAATTGCAGTCGATGGGGTTGCCGTCCAGTCGCAGGCGCTTCAGGTTGTTCAGCCGATTAAATCCGTCCAGTGGCAGTTCGGTCAGCTTGTTGTTGTACATGATTCTGGACGGAGGGCAGGACAGTGCAGAAAGTTAGTGCAAAGAAAAAAAAAGCGGAATCGAACCATCATCGACTTACAGGCGATTCAGGCGCGGCAAGTTGTCAAAGAGCCCGGCGGGCAGCTGCCAAATGTCATTGTTCTCCAGGAAACTGCAGAAGGCGGCGGCGACAGGAGAAGGATATTAAGTAAGGCGATTGCTGGAGGGGATCCTTAATTAAGGAGGGTTCACTTACATCGCCTCCAGGCGTGGCATTCGCTGGAAGATGTCCGCCGGTAAGCGGCTTAGCCGATTATTGTTCAGATAGAGGAACCTCAGCGCCGGCAGTCCATTGAGAGCCCCATCCTGCAGGTAAGCCAGCTCGTTCTCGTTCAGGAAAAGCGTAGTCAGCTGGACGAGACCACTGAACGCGTTGGCCGGCAGCACCTCGATGTGATTGAAACGCAAATCTCTGCAAAAATGTTGCCGGGAAACCAACAAGAACATAGGACACAGCGTGAGTGGATGCGGATGGCGTGGACAAAGAGACAAAATGCGATTCGCAGATTGCAGATAGCAAAACGTTTATCTGATGGATGGATGCGAGTCGGGTAAAGAGTGAAAGGCGAGTCGGGCTTAACACTGCGAGAAAAACCACTCTGCAGTTTGGCATTTCAGTTTTGGTATGATGTCAAAACGTCTGTTAAAGATGCCAATTATTGGCACTCTAAAATTCCAATAATCACATTGTGGCATTTCAACACTTAAAGTAATCTATCGTGTTATAATTGCATATCCTTAAATATTGCGTATGACAAATAGTTAAAATACTCTGAACGGAAGATACAAGGAATGATGTCAAATATGCCCGGTGGTCAGTGATGCCAACTCGTCAAAATACGCAAGTGATGCAAATTCTGCTAAATTTTAAAGTTTGACTTTGCAGTTTGCCATCGAACATAGCTTCTAAAAGCAACACAACATTTTTCCAAGTGCCTTGAAAGCTGTGTGAAGGCGGGAAGACTTGCAGTTGAGGGTAAATCAATTTTTGGTCCTGGCAAATTGCAGCAAGTTGCCAATTCTCGTCATGCGGTCTGCGTTGCTCCTTCTTTCCTCTCGCTCGCACACTAGATGGGCGTTCAATGGGTGTTAGGATGGGTTTTTGGGACGTCAGGTGGGTGTGTATGGATGTTTTTCAGCATTGTCATATGCAATTAGTGCAAAGAAATTCCGTTTGAATAACCAGAAGCCTGGCAGTCTTGGCTTCAAG
Organism: Drosophila orena; assembly: GCA_005876975.1. Taxonomy (NCBI): domain Eukaryota; kingdom Metazoa; phylum Arthropoda; class Insecta; order Diptera; family Drosophilidae; genus Drosophila; species Drosophila orena. Next base: position 12,222,602 of record VCKV01000006.1, on the reverse strand, counting down.
CAACCGCCAGTTTTAAGCGCAATCCAATTATTTACGCCAGCTGAGCACAAACTTAAATAGTATATAGTAGATCCCCCCACCGCTCACCGCCCACCGCCCACCGAAGCCGCAGTTTATCCGCCTCTTAGAGCGCTTGATAAACCGTTCTAACGACATCCGCTTGATATGCCGGAGCTCGGCAAACAACAACATGCTCGTTTACTCAAACATTTTGCACACATTAAAAATTAATTACAAAAAGTTGATGCTCGCATAGTTTATGCCCCTGCCCGGCGACAAAGCAGCCAAGCGATAAGCCACCAACCCCGGCAACCAACTCGTACTACCCATGTGGCATGTGGCATGTGGGATGTGGCATATAGTGGCATGCACTGCATGCCGCGGCGTTGGGAACCTAAGCCGCCGATTGAGGTCTTTTCGCATATGCCAAGCTCACGAGCTGCCATTAGCAACAGTACACTTAAAGAAATTCCCCAGCACAGCGATGAGACTTGAGCATATCATCATAGAGTAAAGAGTATTTGGTAACCGAATATTGAATAACATATTTATGGTGTATTGGTATTAGAAAACGCCTTGTACTTGGTGAAAGCCATATTAGTTTATCTGAGTGCAGGATATGCTGGGGGGCATGGCTGTAGGATTTCAGCAGGCTAAGGATGTAGCTGCAACAGCGGTTAAAAAAACTTTCTAATCAACTCATGAACTTTGTTGCTGTTGCTGTTGCTTTTGGTCGGGCTTTAGCTGCTCGCTGGTTGCAAATTCAATGCGGCAGCGAAAAAGTTTCTTGGCCAAAGTGAAAATTATACCAAAAATTCAGCTGGCGGTGCCTCCGCCTGCTGGCAACATCGTTTACCACTGGCCGATGTTGCAGCTGCTTTGCTGTCTTTGTTGGCGCAATAATTATGACCCTGTTTTGTTTTCCGCTCTTTTCCGCTTTTGTATTTTTCCACCCCTTTTCGCAAAGCGAACGCTTTTGGCCAGAAGCCACTGCAATTGGAGCTGGGGCTAAAGTTGTCTAAACAGAAATTATGTTTTGTGGCCACTGTAAACATGCAACGCACAAAGTGCAACCCAACTAACTAACTACCAACAGCAACTAACGGCAGCAGCAGCAACACCAACAACCTGCAGCCTAATTGGTGTCAGCATTTCACTGTGAGTGTGTGAGTGTGAGTGAGAGTGTGAGTGTGCGTGTGAGTGAGTGTGACTGTGTGCGTGTGTGTTGGCCAAGTGCAGTCCTGACTGCTTCTGTGTCTGTGCTCAAATTGCAACTAAAGACGAGGATGCAATACACGGGAAAAAGGCAAAACCTCGCACACAGGACAACAAAAAAGGCAGCACAAACAAGCTACGACAACGAAAACAACTTAAAAATCCAGAACAAGATAGAGAGCTTAAGGTGAGGGCTGCGACTCCATGATACCCTGTAGTCTCTGCTCTATGACTTATAGTAGTGCGTACCTAAAAGTCTGGGACTAAGTTCATTTATTATTTCTAATATCTTAGAATGCATATTCAAACAATATACCTTTTCGATTTAATCTATAATTTAATATAGTCTGTTAATTGGCACCCCCTACATATTCATAAAATGAATATCCCCTTTCGCTTTGCAGCTAGGAGGTACGCGAATCCAGAACAACACTAAAACCACTCTCACGTGGAGCTTGAGGCCCCAGCCCAACAACAGCAGCAACCACAGGATGGTGGTGGGTGCCTCTGATGGGTGGTTGAGTGGGTCATGCATATGCCCAAATGGAGCCACATAAACAAAGCAGCTCCCCATCTCCATGAAATTCCACTCCGGGTTTCGGTTTCGGTTTCGGTCTTGGCTCCGGCTCCGGCTCCGACTCTTATGCTCCGGCTGATGAAAGACTCACGGCCCGAGGCCGGTCGACCCACTGGTGTCCATGTGGTAGCCCCGCTCCCAGAGCTGCACTCAACAAAAAACTACTACGATCTTACATTCAGCACTTTTACCCTAGTTTACTATAGATTTTCGAAAAGTTGCTTGTGCAATAAACACTATTAGAGCAAACTTTATTATGAAGGAATTTTTTTCAAAGTCTGCAACAAAATAAGTTTTCATTTGTTTTTGGTTTTTAATAAGCTTAAGTCTGAAACTAGTTTTTTTGTTTATTGCCAAACAGCACTTCAGTTAATTGAGATGTAATCCTTAGAATTTTTGTAGTGCCTTAGAAGTTGTGGCAAATATTTTTCCTGGTGGACCAACTTGGCAGCCTCATGCAACAGGGGTGGGTCCAAGGAAGTGGGGCAGTGGCGATATGCAGGCTGGGATTCGGGTGGCGGCAACAATTTGCAAAGTTGCTCGCATTTCTCCCGCAAGGAAGGAGCGCCGGAGAATGCAGTACGAAGATTGGTGGTGGGGTCTCTGTGTGCATGTACGGCTGCTTGATCCACATTTTTGCCCACTTCTTGCAAACTCCATTAGCCCCGCCGCCACCAACAGTCAACATGGAATACACGGCCACATCCAGAGCCTGCACCACAACCACAGCCACAGCCACAGGCACAGGCACAGCCACACTCACATTCAGATTCACAGTGGGTCAAGCCGAGTGGTGGTGCCGCCAGATGGATCGGTCTAATTTGAATCAACAAGGAACTGCTCTTCTTTGCCCTTTGACTCACACACCGCTATCGTATTTGCTCAGCCGAAGAGTGCTTTAAAATTCCCAGCCACTTGCCGAGTCTCTTTCTGCATGGCCAACACCTCTGCACCTCTTTGCCCCACAGTGTCCGTGTCCCCTCATCCACCTCCACCTCCACTTCCACTGCCACTTCCTCTTCCACTGCCCCTGCCGCACCCACTTGCACACCCACCTCGAGTGACAAACGATGGTCCACTTCAATGTGCACACACGCTGAGTGCGTGTCCGGGTTCCGGACTTCGGACTGTGGATTCCGGACAGGCGGTATTCCCAGACCAATGCATCATTGAGCCTACCCAAATGTGATGCACTGTGAGAAAATGCAAGTAGCTATGCCCGCGACCTTAATCATCCTTCAACTGCATTTTTCTTAAACTGAGGTGTTCTCCAACCATTGTTTCCAATTCATCCATTTAATTGGTTGAGCAGATGTTAGCCACGATTTCGCTCAGTGCTCATGTGCCGGAACAGAACCCACTCCTGACCAAGTGCGTGCTGGAGCTGCTCTCTGACTAAATGGGGACTCAGCGGGGTGCCTCATAGACGTGGATGGCGTCGTGTCAGTTGCGCAACTATTTACGGAGCTGCTAAAAAAGGACGCGAACGGAGGCATAAATAACTGGGCTGCTGTGCTGGCGGTGTACTCGTGCCGCCCCCCCTGCCACGCCCCCTCTGGCCACGCCCTAATGCCCACCTGCTGCGATGCACGTCATGTGTGCGGAAACGGAAATTGAATCTTGAAACTTCTTTTCAGCGCGTGTGACACTTCCGCCGGCCTGAATTTTGATAATGACATTTGCATTTTCGCATTATTCGATATTTTCAATTAAATTTGCAACGCGCCGTGTTGGTGGTGGTGAGTCCTGCGTGTCAGTGTGTCCGTATGTACGTATGTAGGTACGTACACGTATATCTGTGTGTCTGCATGTACGTATGTCCGTATGTCCTGTGGCGCGGGATTGGGCATCCATTGATGCACCTCGGATATCCTCGGTTTGATTCCTCTGGCATCCATGTCTGCACTTAATTAATGCATATTATTGACAAAGGCATGTTTGTCTATTCACGCATGTCTGCACACCCACACTACCCATCACACATTCTTGCAAACAGGATATGCCACACGCACACACACACCAACCACACCAACACACACACGCACTAGCGCACCCATATTGCGTATACGCTTTGATGTCCATGACGAAAATTTATGGTTAGCCAAAACTGAAGCCAAGAGCGATATTTTAAAGCGGCGTGCAGACAGTAAATTGAATGAAAACAATTAGCATTGTGTGGGGTTTATGGTTAACCCATTGGCCGCCCGCTTCCCCGAATTTTCCCCATCGCCGAGGTGGAAAATCTGGTTCGTGCTCAGCGAGCATTAAGCTGTTTAGTGGCTTCACTAATTTGATTTCAATTAGTTGTCACAATTAGTGAAGGAAAAACCGCAGCAAGTAAATTAGTTGCGGATTTCCTTCCTGGGGGTACGAGCGAAACTACAAGGGGGCCATGCAATTTCGGCAAGTGTATGTTTGTGGTGTCCCCTTTTGAGATTTCAGCTTGATTATTTTGCCACGATTGCGGTTGCTGAGGCTTATTACAGATGCATTTCAGTCAACTGGAATTTCGCAATTGCACTAAGTGAAAAATCATGAACTACACTCATTTGTAGTGTACAAATAAATACGAATTAAATACGGCTTAATCCACACTGAGTTATCTATTAGTAAATATCAAAGCCTCACTAATTATAATGCCTCCGTGATCAGAACGCTTTTGTACAAGTCGCTTTGATTGCTGATTCTAAAAACGTTTTGGTCCTTTGTGGCGGTTCTAAATGAATTAAGGGTTTCATTTTCTCTCTGAAATTGCTTTCTGCCAGCTTTCAGCGTCAGTTAGTTTTTATCATGCAGTCAGTATATTTTCCAGTTCACTGCATTTTCATTAGAGTTAACTCTAACGCTTCGCTTTTTCCGCGTTTTGCACACACGCTCCCCCTCGCTTTACCCCCCCCCCCCCCCCACGCGGCTTTGCGCCATAAAGTATGCAACGTAAACAAGGCCATAACCGTGGGTGGAAAGAGAAAGAAAAAGGCCACCTATGCGCTGCCTTATCAGTGGCATCAGCACCCCAACACCCCGGATAAGAGCAGCCCGCCTGGTTGTTAAGGTGATTCCGGCTTTGTTGAGCTTGTTGCCTTGTGCTCTGATTATGATTTGTCTGGCTTACCCACCTGCCCACCTGCCCATCCCACATGCGCCTGCAGCTTAGGCAGCATCTTATGACGCCTCTTGCTCCTGCTCCTGCTCCTGCCGCTGCTCCTGTGGCAGTACAAATCCTTTTACGGTCTGACGGTCCCTCGGCTGCCTTTATGGCAAATGTGACAATAAAAACATGATTTAACTTTGGCCTGCCGCACACTCGCACTCACACTCTCATGCGCACCAAGCCACCACAGGGATCGCATTCGCCAGCAGAGAGAGAAAAATGCTATGTGTTGAAGCATACATCCTTATCGTATCCGGGTGGTTTCATTCGTGGTGGTTGTAAGCTGCTAAAGAGCTGTTTCCAGATTGCAAATTTAAGATGCTTTTCCAATGGCTTGGATTCCTGCAGCGTATTACGCGCACCGATTAAAGGCACACACTTAAGGCAGACCATTCATCTGCCTCATAGATATTTCTCTCAGTGCGCCATCTCAGACTCAGATTGCGCATTATTGTAATAACATGGCTTACAAACACGCCGGCAGCAGCACAAATAGCAGCAGCAACATGGCCAGCAATAACAACCAAAGGAGTAAAAGTGCCTGCACCGGCGAGGCGGGCGCATCCTTGCATGCCACGACTCACATTCTCGCAGCCAAGTATCCTGTGTGCCGTCGGGTTGCCCAGGTGATTTGCCAGTGACGATAGTCCAAAGGACGCATGACAATTGCTCTGACTGACTTACTGTGTGTGTGTGTCTGTGTGTGTGTGTGTGTGTGTGTGGGTGTGCTTGTGGGGAGCACTTGGCAATGTAATCCTTCAGCCGCTCGGCTCCTCAGCCGTTTATTTTTGCCCAGTGACATTTTATTATTATTTAACAAAGGCCACCCCCTCCCTCCCACCACCCATCGCTGTTAACCCTTGACACTGTTTATCTGTGTGCGTAAAAGTTCAGCTGTCAGTCAGCCAGTCACTTTATCTGTGTGTGTGTGTGTGTGTGTGTGGGTTAATGGAGATGGGCGTTACGGGTTACAAGATTCCGGGGTTAAAGTTAGTTACCGTAGTGGCAGCAGTTTCAGCAGTAGTTTCATTGCCTCTGCTCCTTTTAGCCAGGACTTATTTTCGAGCCTTTGCAGCTGTGGCTGTGATTTAATTTTCGTCCTGTTTGCCTACCCCCAATTTCGCTCACTTCTGACGATGGCTATATCTAACCCGTTATCCCCCGGAAATCCCCGATATGTGTGTGTGTGTGTGTGTGTGTGCTAAACTGTTAATGTAATTGTGTCCAGTTAGGACTGTTTGAGATACTTAGAGCACTTTGCGTAATTGGCTCGGAGTGTGCATGCATAAAACGCTTTGTTTAGCCCAGATGGAACAACAAAAGATTTTGGCCAAAGAGTGTAGAGCTGTAGAGCTGTAGATCAGGGCCTAATGAATTTTACCTGCTACGGATGGTGCAATGACATCTGAAAAGGAAGCTCCAGACTAATTGGAATCCCTAGTCAATGAATATCTCGGGAAACTTAAATCAATAGTTTTGCGTACGGGTAAATGTTCCTATAAGCCATAATGTTAATAGCGGACTTCCAGCAAATTGAGCCAAGCACTTGAGCGGCGCAGTTTACGGCTTAGCGGATGGCGCCTGTACCGACAAGTCCAACAGTTGAGTCAGTCAACCGGATTGCGCAAAGTAAACTGCAAAGCAATTAACATTGTTTTCCCCAACTGACAAAGAACGAAACTTTGCTCGACAAATCCTTGGGCCAAAGCTGCGCTACTTTAAGGATTTGGCAGGCGAACAAAAAACCAGTGCCACCAGTGAACTGTGTGCGGGTGACTCGCCTTTGGCCAAGTGTAAGCGATAAGGGATCCGACCGAACCGACCCCCGCCCACCGACCACTGACCACCGGCAAGAAGGACATTCCGGAACCAGGACTGCACCAGGACCAGTTAGTCCGCTCACATGGAATTGATATGTGGCCTGGCTTGGCTGCATCCGCCGCCGTGGCTTTTGTTGCACTTATCTGGCGCTGCCGTTACGCACAAGTGGCTATGGCGACGGGATGTGCACTAGGCGAAATCAAGGATGCATCTCAAGAATATACCGAAGGTGCTCCAAGGGTATTGCAAGCACATCCGAAAGATTTGAAAGAATAATTTGGCAGTGGAGAAATTATTAGAACTTGGAGTGCAGAAAGAATTTTCGAATCAAATGTTATGTATTAATTAAATAGAATTGCTCACAAACTCGCATGAGTTGGGAAATTTCTCAAAATTCCTGGTGGACATTTCTCCGAGTGCCACATGCAACTTCCACCCCTTTTGTGGGGCCACCGCAGAATTGTTATATTCAGTAATTATGTCCAATAAGCGACGAAGCGTGAAGCCAACGCCATCCTACCCATTTTCCACCCACAAAGCGCCGCCCACCGGAAGGAAAGCGTTGTCGTTAATGTTGTCGTTATGTAAGCTAACCCAGTTTTAGCGTCGACATGGCATTTCCTTCCTTCCTGTTCCTGCGTTAAATGCAATCCTTGAGCGAAATCCGCAAGAAAAGAATGAAAGGCGCCCACTCGAGCTGCTTGGGTTTGGGTTGGATAAAGATTGCTGACTGCATGACACGCCAGAGCAGGCAGCAAAAGTTAAGCCACGTGCAGAAAATTCACTTCCGTCACACACACACACTCGCACTCACACACTCACACACACACACTCACACACACACACACTCACAGTGGCACTCACGCTCTTGAGCAAAAAGGACGCTGGAAGAACAAGAGGCATCTAAACTTGCATTGCATACTTTTGGGCTGCCACCGAAAGAAAAACTCCTGACAGCGGAGGAAAATCAAAAGGAGGGGCAAAGGGTGGAAAAGCCCTCGGAGCATAGAAAAAACGAAATGTTAGAAGGCCAAAGAAGTGCCGGGGCTACAAATTTCCTCTTACTTAAAATTGCTGTCTCACTTCGCTCTTTTTTTTGACCCACCCGATCTCAAGTTTTGCAGACCAACCGAAAAGCTATCACCAAGATTGGTGTATTTTATCAGAGCCACTAATCAAAATGAATCAGTGGGTGGGGTTGTGGTGCAGCAGTTTAAGTAAGGAAATAATTAAAAAGGCTGCATACGTTCCTTGAGTTACCTTTGTAACTCAATTTATTGCTGTTCTACCTTTCCTATGAGCTGCTTTGTTTGCTTGTCACTCGTGAAAACAGCCCCTTAAATATGTTGTAAGCAATAAATATAAAAAAAACGAAATAGTTTTGTCTTGCGAAGTTTAATTTTTAGTTCGTGAGGACTGCTCTTCTCTTCTGTTGGACTGCTAATGTGTTGTGCCTCAAAAGCTCCTTCAGCCGTGCCTCATATCCCAGCTCAGAACGCTCTGCCGCCCACCGCTCCCATCGACGTTTCTACAGGTGTAAATGTCTCACAAGTGCACTCTACACACATGCAATTGCCGGCTGTCTAAAGGAGTCCTCGTGCTCCTCGTCCTTCGAACTCCTTGCCAGCGCAGGGAACCACCCTCATCATTCCGGCTGCTCGTTGTGGCATGCTTAAGCTGCTTCCAGTTTGGCCAGGCAAACACCTCCATGGTTAAAAGTGGCCACCTGGAGGAGCTGCACCATCTCTCCACTCCTGCGCCCTTCAATATATAATGCTCACATTTTGCAGGCAACTGCCATCTCTACACACACACACACACACACGTTGCCCAACGAGTGTGTATTTTTGTTGAAATAAATTTTATTTAAACTTTCGCTGCCGCTGGCTATGCACTTTTTTTATTTTTTCTGCACCATTTTGGTATTATTTTTTTCCTTGCAACGTGTGAAATTCAATTATACAGCAGATTTATATGTCGAGCATGGAGCTGGGTGCATGAGCAGCTCCTCGTTTTCATTTGAGGAGGCACACTCAGCCCACACAGCGAACATGCAACATACGAGTAGACGTGTGTGTGCGTTATAAAAATGCAATGAAATCAGTTCGCCATTCAAGTGGAAACGGTTTAATATGCGTATAAAAGGCGAATATTACCCAAAGCCCTTTTGATGCAGTGTTCTATTTCGGCTTTGCCAGGGATAAATGCATTTTGCTGAGGTGCATGAAAATTGATAAATATGCAGGGGAACTGAAATGACAAACCATTTCTAAGCGTATCAAATTTGTTCAGGTGCGGCTATTTTATCCACCTTTAATTTTATGCCATATGAAACAGCCAGCTAATTTTCATTTTTGAGCCGAGTAAGTACATAGTTTCCAAATATTTAATGTTCATTTTTGGGTTTCGGCTTCAACTTACACGACGGCCGAGAATAGCTTCAAATTTGCTTGCATATTACGCATACGCCATGTTGGCTTCAAAGTCGCAGGCGCTTGCATTAACATTATTATGCATCTGTGTGGGGCAAGTTCCGCACCCGGACGAGCCATCTTGTATCTGCTATCTGCTATCTGCCGGTTACGTGGTGTGCCACTTGGCTCGGACCTGGACTCCTTGGACCCCGAACCCGGTCGCACTTGGTTTGCCGCCTGGTTGAGCAGTGAGCGAGCCAGGAGCTTCTTTTCCTTTGGCGCCAGGAAATACCCTTTGAGGGGATCCTGCGCCTCCCACCGACTGATATGGGGTCGAAAATGAACTGATAACCCTTTTGCTTAATTAATTTCTTATAAATGAAATATTTGATCTGAATATCTGTGATTTTTTTGTGGTTGCAGACTTAAAGAATTTGATTCATTGAAAGGGTATTTTCCATTTAACTTAGCCACACTGCTATAACTTGCTGTCCTGTTTTTTCTTGGCTCGCCCATCGCCTGCTGTTGACTGTAGTTCGTGCCACATGGCGGTGGCATCTCACCTGGCCGGGCGGAGTCGACGAGGAGGTGGGCTTCCGCATCCACCGCTTTTATTTGCGTTCTTATTCCTTCGCTTTTGGGCTTCGCTCCGTTGCCATAGCATACTTATGGGCTGCAGCTCCTCTTCTACTGCAATTCTTCTGCTGCTGATGCTGCTTGTTTCTTATGCTTGACCGCCAGTTGCCAGGACTGCACTGTAATCTATTCTCAACTCCATTATTTCTTTATTGAAAGGGGTATTATTATGCGAATTTCAGAAACCTCATTTGCAAAATAATTACATTAAAGCGCTCGCCTTCGCCTGCAGAAACGCCGACTTCTTTAACACTAAACTAATTGTTCTCCATGTATTCAGTTTCATGATTGCAACATCTGTACTCGTCGATGGAAAACCTTTAGTGGCAGCCAGAACATCTCAATATTGGCTTGGAAAGCCGCAACTTCTTTCTAATTTTTCCCGCAGTGCACGCCTGTTTTCCGTGTTCAGTGTCCTGTTCTGTGTCCGTTGCACATGCCGATTGCTCCACTTTGACATGTTGCTAGTTGCCACAGCCCCGCCCCCCGGCCGCCCTACGCTTCTCGGTGGCAGAATAACTTTGCTTATAAATTGTGGCATGTGTTTGTGCAGCGTTGATGTTGCTGCTGCTGTATTTTCCACACAGCTCCTGCTATCTTGCTACTTTGCATTCTTTGCTCCGCACTAACGAGCATGCGAAATGACAAAGCTGGTGGGCGTGGCAGTGGCAGTGGCGGTGGCAGTGGCAGTGGCGGTGGCAGTGGCAGTGGCATGATCCGAGGTAGCAGCAGAACTGCTGGCAAATGAACCAAGTGGCACTTTGTAGCATTAAAGAGGGGCGCGAGTGAGAGATGAAAGAAAGGGAAGCGTGCAACTTTAAATGCAAATTGAGGGGGAGTTTTGGGAAATCAATAGAAGATTTTTCTATGTCAAAGTGAAGCTGGTGCGACGCCTGGCTGACTGGCAGACAGATTCCTTGGCGGAATCTGTAATCTGGTGTCCCCAGCCGCGACCCTCGACCCTCGACTCCTGAGCCTGGAATCTCGAATCTCGAATCTTGAATCTCGAATCGGGAATCCGCCACCCGAGACGCCACTCGATTTTGCAGCTCCATTTCCACTTCTGCCTGTGACAGTGAATTAAAAATGCATACGCTTTGATTGGCAAAAACTTTGCCTTCGGGGATTTCCCTTTGAGGTTTGGCCATGTTGAAACTGAATATTGCCCAAACGTTCAGCTTTAATCAATGAAAACTGCATTGCCCATTGAATTGGTTTTGCTGGTCTACCGCTTCATTTGCATAATTACAAATCATATTACTGATTGGGTGGCGGAATGGTAAGAATTCCATTCATATTGTTCACATACGCAATTTAATTTTATTTCCATGTATTTCCCCTTTTTTTTTTTGGCCTGCAAAAATATGGCAACAATTGAAAAGTCAAACCAGACTGCACTGCAAGGGCAAAAACCGTAACAACAATAATATTATATTTCACAAAGAGGGGCGGAGCGTTTTTGGGGGGGAAGGGGGCGTGGCAGTCTACATAAAAAGCAGACGGATGAGACAGCGACGATTGGATGCTCTTTGATTGATTGGTAATTGGATTCGGAACGCATTTAGAGGATTTATCACTAGGCAAACGCGGACAGCTTTGATTGATGGCACTGCGATTTTAGCAGAATGAGTTTTTCAATTGCCAGCACCACTTAAGGAAATTAAATTCGAGGAAATAGGAGAAAATTAAATTAAATGGAGGTGCTTAATTAAAATAACTAATCTAATAATAATCTAAATAATTAATCCAACTATATTTTTTCTAATCTTTGTAAGCATCTTAAATAGAACTTAATGAAACTGGGATAAGTTTCAATTAATCCCCTTTATTTCATTCACCTAGAAATTATGTAAAATATTATTTATGTTTGTTATAATCACTTTAACAATATTCCACTTTTATTATCATTATCATTACTGTCTGAATTTTCTTTTGTACACACATCTAATGTGTTGTTATTACTAAGAATATTGTTTGATTACATTTTAATTAAACGCTGCATGGAGCGATAAATGTCATTAATTATTTTTTAATAGTCACAAATTCACTGAATTGAGCATTCCACAAAAACATCCTTACCAATTAATAATAATTATTTAGCTAGAGGAAATAAACAGCATTTAATAAATTTGATTTATCTAACTGTGGCTTAAATGGAACATATACTTTAAAATTCCACAGCAGACAATAAGCTGCCCATTACTCATTAGAAACTGCATAAAATATATACAAATAATTTGAGAATTTGAGAAAATGGTGAAAGCCTGCTAGTTAATAATAATAAATCTCATTAGCAATATATTTGCAATAGAACACAACTCGACACAAACGGAGCGAAGTACTCACAAATCGGTCAGAAACTTGAACCGACAACTTGCCGGCTCCTTTAATTATAATTATCCGCATCCAGGCTGCATATCCTGCATATATTCCGGGATAGATAGATCTATGTGCATATACACAGTGCTCCAACTCCCACCTCCGCCCGACTGACTCCGGATGGATGGGATGCATCCACACCTGAGTCCGGAGATGCGACTCCATGCGGCCCACCGGAAACAAGTTCTCTGGGCTGGAATCTGCTATCCATTGGTAACAATTTCAATATTCCCACCGACAAATAAACAGCAAATGTAAATGCAAAAGTCCTGTGCAAAAAGGAAATTTATGCATATTTAATAACAACATGGCAGGAGCAACTGGATGTGGAGCAGGCACAAGGATATGCCAACGAGGACCAGCTACAAAATACAAGGCATTTCTCACGCATAAATGCACCCACCCGACGAGATGAGAAATTCAGGAAACTATGATGGCATCCCTACATATTGTATATACATGTATATATCTATATCTATATCTATATATGTGGGGTGGATGATTTGGGGGGCAGAAACAAAACAGCAGCAGGAGCAACAGGGGAGTTGGTACATTTTTGCTAGCCAAATAGTTTTCACAAATAGTTGATTCTCAAAAAAAGCCGAGCCAAATATTGTCCATATATGCATATAAGTATTCATACTCATGTTCGTGCGCATATGTGTGTGTGTGTGTCTGTGTGTGTGTGTGTGTGTGTGGGCGGAGAGTGGGCGTGGCAGAGCCAGCGAACTGGACGCTAATCAAACTTTTTAATATGCCATGCTTGCAACGTGCGGCGACTTTTGTTTTGACACACCGCCGCAAAGTGGGCGGTTATTGGGGGGCGGTCATTGGGGGGCGTGGCAAGTCGGTGCGGCATTATGAGATATATTTGATATGTGCATAATGCCCGAGTTATTAGATGATAGCATGTGTGGCAGAGTTGCTGGCGGCGAGCAGATTTAGTTCATATGTCTTGGCTACATGTGCGTTTTATGTGCTCGTCTTTTCAACTGCGGCTACAGTGAGCGAAAAGGGTGCAGGGAAAAAAAGGAAAATTCTGAATTTATATTTTTGAAAAGTAATTTCAGGTAAAAATTCATAATTTTAACTTTAGCTCTCTTTTAAGACTCATTTTTTATGAATAAAAACTCTTTAGATTGGCGAATTGTTTTAAATCTAATATACAGAACTTTCAACCTCACCACTTTTTCTCGCATCGAAAAGCAATTTTTCTCGCTCCTTGAAAGTAAGCACTGGCTCACGAGTCCGGAATGGATGGGGCCAAATCCACTGGGCGAGCTCCTCGATCCCGGGTATAATGACAAAGCAACTGCCTCCATGGCGGCCCAAGTCGAGATGTGTGCTTTTTATGGGAGGTCAGCTAAAAATGCATCATCATGAAATGAAATCAAGTGCATTTATTTAGCTCCCCCCCTTCCCCCTCCTCCCTTTGCCAGCTGCCATGTGGGTGGGCGGTTGATGGTGTGGGGGCGTGGCAAGATGAATGATGCCGTATGCTACACAGTTGCGACTTCCATTTAGTTGCCAGTTAAAATACACACGGGTCTGGGCCAAAAAGTGTTTTTTGGGCCTTTGTGCGCGAGGCAAGTCAAGGATGTGATAAGGGAGATTTCGTGGACCCGGAGCTGCTGCACCCATTTTTTATGGCCCCATCCCGGCGAGAGCTTTCAATGGCTGCGAAGGCGGCGACTTTATGCCTGATGGATGGACAGCTTGAAAGAAGTGAAATGTGGCTTAGGCCTTGAGGAGAAGATTGCAGCTGCAGCAAATTGAAGAGGAATCGCAGCTGAAGCGAACTCACTGAAAAGGCTTTTGTGAGTTTGCCAGGAATGGAAGCCATTGAATGGAAACACCTAGGAGGTGATCTTCGGGATCATTATGCATGATCGAGCTAACTATTCATTATTCTTAATATTTTCCTTAAAATATTTTTGATTAGGAGCATGTATAGAAATATTTTTTGCCTCTTTGACTTAAATTCTTTGTCTAATTCAACTGGAAATTGATTTTGCTTTTAACGCCACTAAAATTTGTTCTGTATTTACCAATTTGACGTCGTTTCTTTTATGTGTGCTCGACATTTATCTTCAGTGACCTTCCGACAGAAATTGTAAACATCATTTGCGCCATTAAGGAAATTAAATCAAGAATATTTCCAAGAAAATTTTCATGGAGAGTGAAACGAAATGTGGGCATGTGTGAGCTATAAAATGATAGTGTCTCCGGCTGGGAAAATGTGTGCTCATATTTCTCATAGACTGCCGAGCAAAATTTCGAGAATTATGGAAAGAAAGCTGGAATCTGAGTCGACAGCCTCAGACAAAGGCGAAATGCACAAAGTGCACAAGTGCATGACTGGTGTGGGGGAAAACAAGAGCAACTTTTAGACACATGCTGTAATAAATGAAACAAATTAATTAAAAGTGTGCAACGGGTCGGCTGCGTAATAAATGAAAAGCGAATCGCAATGGCAACCTAAAAGTTGCTCGCTTTTTTAGTCATTTTCTGTGTTTCTCAGTGTTTTTCAGTGTTTTTCAGTGTTTCTCAGTGTTTTTCAGTGTTTTTCAGTGTTTTTCAGATTTTTTTCTATTGTTGTGTGCGAATGGTGGATGGTGTTGCTCTTGAGGCATGATAAATTATGCAGCCATCACCTTATTTAAAATGAAGATTAATTTAAGTACTGCCAAATGCTGTTGGCTCACACCACCACCACCACCACCACCACCACCACCACCACCACCACTACCACTACCAGCTTTCCACAGCTTTCTTCCATTTGGGAAATTGTTGTGCGGCGAGCCAAACAAATGGCAAAGAATGTGATCCTCCTGGTGAGATTGCCAAATGGTTGTGGATTCGATGGCGGAGTGGATTGTACAATAGCATATTTAAATATGAAAGGCATTGTTGTTGGTTGCACATAGTTTTGCTTTGGCCTGATATGTTGGCTAACTCAATTATTAATTCTGCTGTGGTCAGAGAAGTTTTTGGCTTCATATTGTTTTTCAGTTTTTTGAGTTTTGTTTTTGCCATAACATTCATGCTTTTGTCACCTGTCGGGCGGGCTTAAATTCATAATCTAATACCACCTATTTGCGTGTATTGTGTTTTGTGCAACGCTACTTAACCAAATGAAATATTTATTTAAATTTAGTAGCAGTCTTTAAAATGCCAAATGAACAATCTCTCTCAATGGCGACCAGGAAAAGCGCAGTGTCCACTACGATAAAATGAAATAATAAATCCGCATATTTGGTGACCCCAAACTCGATGACAGCTGCAGTAATTGGTTTCACCCATTCAACGGACAGGTGGAATTGATCCACCTGTCAGGAGTTTTAAAAATGAATCATTTTCTTTCGGCTTGCATAATTTAATCAAGCAATGGAAATCTCCTTTTTCCACCCCAGGAACGTTGAATTTTCAAATGCTTCTCTATGGTATCTTTTTTCCAAATTTAAAATGTATCAGATTAAACATGAAAGTGCTTCAGAAATCAGCAATCTGGCGAATCAGCGAATAATGTTCCCCAGTCGAGGGCACTTTATAGTTTTTAGAGCGCCATATAATCGATTTGTTCAGCGCTTTCGCATTCGCTGACACGTGAAGTGAGTGGCTTCATCTATTCCCAGGACCAGGATGGCATTTGCACCTGACTGGCGTGCTGTGGAAATCCTTGTGCAGAGAATCAGCGAATCCCTGCCATCAAACGCGGCTCAGCCCCGCTGGAAATTGAATTCTACGTAAATACCACGAAAACCGTGCTCCGTCCGTCCGTCCGGATATCTTGTTGTCCCCCAGTGGAGACTGTTTTTCTGCCTGATGATAGCTTGCCATCGGCTGCAGCAGCGGCAGCAGCTGGTTGCGAGGTTGTTCCTCCGGCTGGAAACACGCCACGGCCTACATAAATATGCATATGCTCCGCAAACATTTGCCAAGTTGTATGCGTTGGATGCGGAATGGTTGTGGTGTGGTGCCCAAAATTCATGCGAAAACTGCTGACATTTTCGAAAATAAATGCAACGTCACAAATATTGCACATGCATGCAAATACGCGACAGGCAGCGTGATAAATATACAAATCGCAGTCAGCTTTTGCCGGTTAGACATCCGTTTAATTGAGTCAACATAGCGCAGCTTGGTGGAGGATTCATGGATGCCGCTGGAAACTGCTCCATAGGAGGAGGAGACAGAGGAGGAGGCGTCGGGAGTAGGAGGAGGACTCCTCCACGGAAGAAGGAGCAGAAAAAGGGGCGTCAAATTAACGCCGTCAACTTTCCGCAGCGTGCACAGAAAACATTAAAAACTAATTTATGGATTTGCAAGCCAACTCCCGCGTTGATTTATGTACACTCGACGAAAGGCAGCGGGAAGCCGAACTTGGACAGGAATAAGTATTAAAAATGCATTTCGAACTTAAGGAACTTAGGGCTCTTTCAATTGTTTGATTATTTTTTGCTACTTAATTAGTGAACAAATCCATATACATTGTTTGCTGAGTTTTTAAGCACGACTTGTGCAATATATGTACATATACGAGTGAATTGAAATAAATAAACAGATCTTAGGTCCATGGAGTACTTACACCGTTAGGGCATCCTGGGGCAGCTTGGGCACGGCGGTCAGCTTGGCGCGGATGCAGCGCACAGTTCGCTCCAAGCAGGTGCATCCGGCTGGGCAGTAGATGGACTGGACTCCGCCGGAGAGGAGGAGCAGCCCCAGCAGCTGCAGCAGCAGCAGCGGCACTCGCATTTCGAGGGCACACTAGTTTCGCGCACTTCCCACCCAACTGGTTGTTAATCCAAGAACTGTTCGAGCAACGCGACTCCACACAACAATCGCCTGCGAGGGGCGGAAGTTCGAAGCACTCGCTTATCACTGGGCCGTTGGACGGCGCTTATCACCAAGTGGAGTCCCTACAAAGTAGTGGCAGTGCTGCTCACATATCGCCCAAGGCAACACGCAGCTGCACAAAGAGAAATCCAAGAGATATCATTTGGTATCCTAAGCAGTCGTATGTGCCCTTGTGGAAACTTAAGAATTTGAGGGGCTAGTGTTTGATAACCTTTCAAATTCCCGCAAATAGTATATAACAAAATAGTCAAAACACGTAATTAACAAATTTGGAAAACCACAAATAGATGCGTACATCTGTCTATAATCTGCTGAAAAACTTATAATATTTAAAAGCTCACATTTGTTTATATTGTTTTAGCACGCGTCTTAGTCCGGGAAATATTTAAAATAATAGATTTCGTTAAATTTTATTTTGGTTTTCAAAATGTATTTATTTGGTTTAGAATGTTTAGAAATATTTTCATTTCTTTAAGTTGCGCATTTAAAAATTTAGAAATAATTTCTGCTATTTCATTTGGGCATTTAAACAGCTATAAATATATATTCTTTTATTGCTTTTAGGCATTTAAACATATTTAAATATTTTTTTTCTATTTTTGTAAGGCAGTTAAACATTTAGAAATATTTTCTTCCAATTCAGTTAAGCATTTAAATATTATTTGAATATTTTCTTCCAATTAAGTTGGTCATTTAAATATTTAGAACTATTTTCTTCCAATTCAGTTGTTCATTTAAATATTTATATATATTTTCTTTCAATTCAGGTGGTCATTTAAACATTTAGAAATAAATTTTTCCAATTCAGTTGGGCATTTAAATATTTAGAAATATTTAATTCCAATTCAGTTGGGCATTAAAATATTTCTAAATATTTTCTTCGAACTCAGTTGAAATATTTAGAAATATTTTCTTTCAATTCAGTTGGTCATTTAAACATTTAGAAATACATTTTTCCAATTCAGTTGGGCATTTAAATATTTAGAAATATTTTGTTCGAACAAAGTTGGTCATTTAACTATTTAGAAATATTTTCTTCGATCTCAGTTGGTAATTTTTTTAGAAATATTTTCTTCGAACTCAGTTGGTCATTTAAATATTTACAAATATTTTCTTCGAACTCGATCATTTAAATATTTAGAACTACACTCTTCTACTGCAGGGCCACAAGGTCTTATAATGGGCTTTAGCTCCTATATTTTTTGCCAAACAAAAGTAGCGAATTACTAACGATTCGAGCGTTGGTTTTCTCTCAGTGCCCTCGCGAATTGTTTAATTTTAGAACGATATTCCGCTATCGAGCGAGTCCGGCGAATTTTCAACCGAGTGAACTGAACTGCACGCGCCAAATGCCGACTAGCATCTGAGCGCCGAGGAGCAGAGACTGAAAGCGGAATTGGAACCGAGTCGCCGAGTTGCACTTCGGCAGAGGCGGAGGACTCCGTGCCGGATGCAGACTGTGATAACATTCTCCTGAGGCTCTGGCTTCTCAAGAGTGCTCGATATTAGTTGGCCAGCATGTGGCTGAAGGCCTATGGATGCTGAATGGGACGGTCGGATGGATGACTCTATATCCAGCATATAGCTTATAGCGTATATGTACACGTATCGTATATCGCAGCGTATCGTATCAAGGGCGAAACACTTGTGTTGCACCGGCATTTTCAATGTATTTTCAATGCGGACGCAAAGCGAGCAAAACAAAACACAACAAGCATACGCCACGTTGCACTTGCACAGCATCAAATGCCCTGCCATCCTCATTTTTAATGCATGAGGGGGTGGACCCCCCACCCGGCACACTCCATTTGTTTTTCCAACCATCGTGGTGGGGGCTCCGTGGGGGGCGGTGGGGATTGCGTAGTGATTGGGGGCTGCAGATCCGAAACTGCTCGCTTAAGCGGTCGGTGATAAGACGCGAAATCAAATTTAAAAGCTATCAATTTGATATTAGCTCGGGGACCGGCGAAAACCCTTCGGGGAAAAGCTGCAGCCGCGTGCCAGAATGCAGGAATCGGAGTTTTTCAGGGGGGATTCCTCCGCGGAGAAACAGAAAATATGAAGTATATATTTGTGGTCCTTAACTTTAACAGACAAATATTTTGTTACATTTCTTAATTAGAAATATAGCTTATGAACCAAAAATGAAATATATTATTTGCTAAGTTTTTCTATATTGCAAATATAAAAACTCAAGTATTTAGAGTTGTATGCCTGTATTTTCTAAATTTATAACTCAACTAAGCTAAAGCTATTTTCTCAGTGCACCCTATTTGTATTTTTGCCGACATATGCTGCAGCTCATAAAATTTCTCCGTTTCGCTGCAGTTTTCATTTGCCTCTTATTTTTCGGCAGCACTTTTTGGTTAGCTGTCGAAGTTTTGAAATCAATTTGCAGATGATTTATTATGTTCCCTGGAAGAGGGGGCTTCAATAGAGGAGGAAGCTGTGCATACGACATCGCAAATGGAAGCCACTGACGTTGATGAATGCCGCTGTGTATTGTTTTGCTGTCAGAAGCGATCAAATTTCTGTTTTGGAGCACAGAATTCCAGGTGAAGCGGAAAATTTGCAAGTTATGCGACAGTTTTATGCGCCCGTTTTTTGATTGGCAAGAGAGGAGGATGCATATATCTATTCGCAAATTGATTGCACGTCTCGGGGCAATAGCTTTTCTGCCAGTTGGCAAGGCGAAATATATGTATTTCAATAAATGGATCAAATCAAAAAATAAACATATTCAATACTAGCCGTAATATTTAAGAAATATTAACTACTGACTAGTTTTAAACATTTTCAAAAAGTAACCGTTTTGCTAAACAGTGCTGCCCTTATAGCATTTTTATGGGCAGCACTTGCACAGGGTAGTACAGCTGTTATAAATGAGTGTTATCGATAAATAACAAGGACTCATAAAAATTCCACTAAAATTATTAAAAAAGCAAGCTAAAACTTAAACATTACAACTATAACAACTGGATTTAAAAATACCTTACATTCATAGTACAGCACATTTAATCGTTGAAGTATTGTAAACGCGCGCTTCACAGCACTGCTCGATAAGCATATGTTTTTCTTATCGAGATTTGTGGTAAATAAAAAGTGCAAAAACCGCTGCTAAATCGGCCGAACAGTGCAATGATATAGCGGCCATATCTGATTTGATATGTCCAAGCGCAACATAACGTACGTCAAGCCGCAAGAACCGAGTTTTTTGGCCAAGTTAAAGGCCGAAATTGGCTACAAGGAGGGACCCACCGTAGAGACCAAGGTGAGTTTTTCGAAGAAGGTCTCTGCAGCATTCTAATGCAGATACATGTACATATAACCCCATTGGATAGCGCCAGCGATTGGATCCGCAGGATCAGGAGGACTACGATTCTGAGGAGGATTCACGGGAGGACGAACAGCCGCAGGTGGTCGTCCTTAGGCCGGGAGATCTATCCGCCGAAGAGGCCAAAACGGAGAAACTGTTGGCCTCCAAAGGTCGGTACATATGTACATGCATTCAAACATACATAGCGCTATAGTACATACATACTTACACGCTCGCCACAAGCACACACACACATGCACATAACCAACGGTGGCGGCGGCAGTTGCACGTGTGTGCGTAGGTAGGATGTTGTAGTTTGTCTTTCAGTTTAACTTTTCAGTCAGAATCGAGCGGTTGTCTTCTTCTGCCCGGCGTTACATATATATTAAAATCATATATATGTACGTGCGTATATAGCGTTGTTTATGCATGTGTGTGCGCGTGTGCTTGTGCATTTTTGCCAATGAAAATATAACGGTAGTGCAAAAAGAGCCGTTTGTTGCAAGAAGTAGGTGTTTTTTTCCATGAGAACCTTTTAAAGCCCCAAGTTGCCATGACAATTTTGGGCAGTTCCGTCCTGAAGATTCCCTATTTTGCCCAGCGGAGCACCCCTCACACAGGCACACACACACACCCGCACTAGCTAGCCGACGAGGCATACACACTGACATTTTCATTGGGGGCTCCGCCAAAGCAGAGCATGTGATGAAAATCGTTGGCAAAGCGGGCGGGGCGATAAAGCAGCCGGCAAAGAAGTTAACAACAGCAGCTGCCGCTCGCTTTGTCCGCCCCTTCCGCTTGCCCCCTCCGCCCCCCTTGGAAGAGCGCAGAAAATCGGGTGAAAACAACGTGTGCAAGAACGAACGGATGAAGGAGGCGGCCAAAGAGGAGAGGCAATGATGAACGAAGCAGGCGAGCAAAGAGAAAAAGAGCGGGCCAAAGTGGCTTGACGACGTGGAGAGGGTGGCGGAGGGGGAGGGCGAGGAAAGGGCTGGCGGAACAGCGGGGGCGGGTTGCGAATCAGTGGGTGGATCAGAGGGGGAGGGGCGGGCTCCCAGGGCCGAGAAAAACATCTTGTGGGTGCTGCTTGGAAAAGGGGTGGAGAAAAGCGGGGTGATGGAGGGCCGGTGGGTGGCCTGTTCTGATTTGCCCCCCTTTGTCATGCTGCAGTTTTTAAAACCCAGATACATTTTCCAATCCAATAACGAATTGCTAGGCACCGGCATTCTATTCACCTTCCGATTTCCAGTTGAGCTCATGCACTTTTATAAATCAGATAATTTTTCAAGTATTCCTATTAGTTGATGCCATTTTATAAACCAAATTGAAATCGTTTTAACGGATATACATACATAGATTCTATGCATACTAATTTCCCCAAAATGAACCTATTTAGGCCTAATGTTCTTCATTCTTACATTGTTCTGATTGCATAACTGCATTACTCTGTTTAAATTGTAAATAGGTCCTTGGCAAGAATATTACCTTTACTACGATCATAATAAGTTCTGAGGATTTGTTAGCACAACTAATTTCCATTTCCAATCTTCTCCAGAATTAGCCGAAAAGCGTGCGGATCTGACGCAGCCAATAGTCTTCAAGCAGCGTGTCAAGCAGCCCAACATCGAGGAAAATAAGTCCCAATCCGGAGTCAACAGGAAGTCCGATAAACCCGGCACATCCAAGACCAAAAAGTCCAAGGCCGCCAGTAGTAAGCTGTCCTTCAACGAGGACGAGGAGGACGAGCCGTCCGAGGATTGAAGATCACGTCTTTGCTATCTGGCTATAACTTGCACCAACCAAGTTAACTTGCAGCGAATGATTAAGGTGAGGAATTCAGGTCAAAAACTGTAAACGATTGTTAACTATGCTTCGAGTTTCTTTGTTGCCATGTGAATTTTTTGGGTTTAATATTGGGCTTTGCATATGTACGTATCAGAACCCAACACGAAATGACGCTGTCAGATTGTAGATTTTTAATTGAATAACCAAACTGTATACAACATTACTCACGTTTAAACTGCATGATATAGTATATACTTGAGTTTTGCATTGCATATATGTATGTTTGCATGTATTACTGATTTGATGATATTATGAAATGAATCATTGAGATTAGATCATCATGGTTTCAACACCTCGATCAGAAAAAAACTATTTATTATTTCAAATGTCCTTTTAATACCTACAACATAATTTATGATTTGTTTCTCAAGCATCCCCAAAGTGATGCACGTTCAAATAATTAACTTACTAATTATTTTCATTATTTTTCAAGAATGTATATACGTGAATCATTCAACTTGTAAAAACATAGTGACTCATAATTTAATATTTGTAATGATATTTTTTTTAATTATCTTTATTTTATTTAGTGTAGCAAAGGTTAAATTTTTATCAGTTATATGTGAATTTAAACGAGGATAATAAATTTTTATTTATTTACATATTGTTAAACTGTAAGATTAGATTAGATACAAGGAATGATCTTTAAATTGAAACTAAAGTTTACATATGTATAGATACACTTATTTTTTTGCTTAAAATTTGCAATTGGTTTTATAGCTAATGTCCAAACAAATATATAAGATTTTTAATTTTTTAGTCAAGAGAAGTTGTTGATCAATCGTGATACAGATGGATCTTTAATCTTGATCGAAGTCTCAAATTGGGACTTTTGAATCGATGTTTCGAAGCTGAACCTAATTTCTTTTAATTTAATCATTTGATTACTCAAAAAGTAATTAATAATTAATAATAATCCTTTTAAATACATTCGAGGACTGCGATCAATACCTTAAATGTGCACCTTGTATCTAAACTTTTGATCCAATAGCCTGAAATTTTGAGATTATAAGACCCACCTGCCTCAGTAATTTCCGCTTAACTTTGTTACTTTGCACTGGAAAATATGAATTGGCTAATTTACTCGATATCGAAAAGGGTCACGTGTATGTATAACATAAAGTGCGGCGATAGTTGGGGTCTGGGTTTGAGTTCGGGGTCTTTAATGATGATGGCGATTGGTTAGGTGGCCTGCTCCTTGCTCCGGATGCCCTTCGACCTCTACCAAGCTGATGATCACGGGGGAGGGGGCGGGCGGTGGACAGGGGACGGGGATGGAAAATGCGCCAGAAGCGGGTTACTTTCAAATTTTGTACTTGCATATAGACCAAATCGTACAGACACACACACACACATACGCACACATGCATAGGGCGACTTACATACGGACATACATATTTAGTTGTATGTATACATATAGATAGGTATGTGCGACTGTATATACCCCGGGGCCGTGGGTGCGAAAGAGAGGGACAGCGTAATCTGAAATAAGTTGGAGGAGAAAGAAGAAGCATCAGCAAAAGTATCGTGATGAGTATACAGTTTAAGACGCTAGTGTGTGTGCTAGTATGGGTGTGTGTGTGAGTGTTGGTGAGAGGGTTGCGGCGGCAGGGGAGTTGCAATTTGCCATATTTACCTGCGGTATTTAAAGCCATCTAGATTTGTTCGCGCGCTCTGTTTGAATTTCTGCACATGCCGATTCGCATAAATCCATCAAAGAAAAACCGGCGACAAGCAATGCCGTTTCAGTTTTGTTTTGTTCATTTCGTTCGTGGCGCGCGTACAATTGTCAAATTTGTTTTCCCTCCCATTCCACGCCATTCCATTCATGCACACACACACGCAGGCACAAAGGCCCATGTGTGCGGGCCATGCGCTTCACACGCTTATTCGCTATTTTTGAGAGGCGTTCGAATGAGAGAGAGAGAGTTCTCTCCCTAGCCGGCAATGTGAAAGCTGCTAGTACCGTTAATTGAGAAGAGAAATAAGCAAAAATATGAATTAAATTCAAATTTAATTGCGAAATAAGCAATTGGCACCTTTAGATAACCAGCTATCGATGTCCGACAATCGATAACCGATAAGACGTGCAACCCTGCGCGCGCCCGGCTGTTTGTTGCAACTCTGTTTTTGCTTTTTCCGCCTCACACATTTCCAGTTTGCCTTGCCTGCTTGTTCGTTCGCTCGTCTCTTGTGTCTCCGCCTTCGGCGTTCTTTCCACTCAGTTTTTTTTCTCCAATTAAAAAAAACCCCACGCAAAATTTTCGGATTTTCCCTGGTTATTTCGCAAAGAAAACGATCTTTCATTTGTTGACAGTTCAGTTTTTGTTTATTGTGATCAAGGGACCAAAAGGGAGGCGAAACAAAACAACAACCTGCCGATTGTGAGAGGAAAATGTGAATGTAAGTGCGGCAAGGAGAAAAAACAACGCTAAATGCGGCTAAAAAATGTTTTTAGTTTGAAAGAAACCTAGAATATTTAAAAGTAACGTGAGATCCAACATAGCAGCAGAAAAAACACACACACATACGCAAGAAAGCGCCGCACACACACGCACACAGGGACAAACACTAGCGCAAAAACACGCTCCTGTACCAAAAAGTACAACAACAGCAACAGCGGTAGTATACTCCACCACGCCGCCAGCCGAGCAACAAAAACAACTACAACAAATAAAGCTAAAGCCAAACGTCGTCATCCGTGCCGCCCCCCGCCTTGCGTCCCTCCTTCTGTGCTTACAAGCATACAAAAATATATATGTGCCGTATATATAGATTGTATATATGTGTGTGCAGGCGGTGTGTGTGCGTTTGTGTCTGTATGTATGTCAATCGTTTTGTTGGCTCTGCTCGGTAACTGTTCGTTTGTACATACAAACATTTCACATAAACATATATAAATATATGTTTTATATATATTTATAGGCAAGTGTGTTGATGCCAAAGTATATAAATTACAAGTATCGGCAAACCATAACTCCCACCGTCCTGCATTTGTGCTTTTTCTCGCAGTGTAAAGCCATTTACATACTTACATTACATATTAAATTGTATTTTAGTTTTAATCCAATATGGCAGCCATTTTGTATCAAACCATTCTTTCAACTCTCCCCCGCTTCCCTTCCCCTGCAGCTGTTGCCCTGTTTTCGGTCCGCCTTTTCTTGAGTTCACCTTTTAAATTCACCTAGATTTTCAAATATTTTTCGGTGATTGTTAATTTTTTCGCCCCTTCGCCCTCCTCTTTCTGCAGTTTTAGCTCTTTTTATTTTTACTCTTCGTCTGCTGCGCTTTGTGCTGCTCATTCGTTGCTTTTTGATACTTTAGTTTTCTTTTACGTGCCAATTTTTCCGGTTGGTCTAAAGAAGCAGCCATTAAGTAAAATTAAGTAAAAATTTGAATTCCCGAATGAGTTTTGATAATTCTTCAATTTTATTGTGTCTCTTGCAGAAACACAAACAGCTGGAAGAAAACCGACTTGGGCACATTCCACGGAGCAGAGAACGGACCTCAAATGACTGAAGTCGATGTCGTTTTGCCGGAGGGCGTGGCCGAGCCCACGACAAAGCTTGCCAGCGCATCAAGTTCCCCAAAACAGAGTAAACCATCAGCAGATGATGATGAGCAGCGGGTCACAACTGTGGAGGAGGAGGATGAGGTGGTCGAGGAGCAGCAGGAGGAAGAGGTGGAGCACCTGACGGAGGCACCCTCCACTGAAAAGCTTGAGCTGCTTTCAGCGGGCGACAAGGACATCATTAAAGAGGATGTGGCACAGGCATCTCCACAAGCTCCAGTGCCCGACGAGATAATGGAGGTGGACGGGACCGACGACGTGGAGGAAGTGTGGAACGACGACGAGGACTCCCAGATTACCAGCAGCAGCTCGAAGGAGGCCAAACTGGATGAGGAAAAGGAAGAGGAGGAGGCTACCACAAACGGAGATGGGGATCACGAGCCAGAGGACGAAGACGAACCCGAGAAGATCGGTAGCACAGCGGAAAACAGCTGCGAGGCCGAAGATCCCCTGGGAGCAGTCACAGCTCAGGAGGATGAACTGGTTAGCGCGAAGAAACCGAATCTAGATGGCGCCGAGAGCGTGGCCAGTGAAGGGGTCGTCGAGGAAGAGCCCCCAGCAAAACAGGAAAATGGATTTGGGGCCAGTCCCAAGCAGAAGGAGAACGGCCAAGCCAGCATTGCAGAGGCCAGGGCGGCCATAGCTCCCTCCGATGGTGGTGTGGTCAACCTGGACGAGGATAGTGACGAGGAAATGGAGGATATAACGGAGCACAAGCAGCCGGCCAAGCCCATCGAACAGGCAGCCAAACCGGCTTCCTCCAGTGGCGGTGAATCCTCCGACGATGCTGTTCTGATAGCCTCCGATTCGGATACGGAGTCCCCAGCGCCACCGGCGCCAGTAAAGAAGCTCCCGCCAGTTGTCAAGGCCACTCCGCCACCGCCCGTGCAGGATGATGAGGACGATGACGACGACGACGACTGCGTCGTGATTGAAGATGACACACCGCCAAGTATTTCGCCCAGCGGCAAGCGCAAGAGCGACCTGGATGACCTGCAGCTTCAACAGCCCCACAACAAGAGACAGCGTAGTTCGACGCCCTCGGGAATGGGCCAGCTGACCATCAAGGATGCCCGCTCGTTGATGCCTCTCGATGGCAGTCCGAGCTCTGTGTCGGGTCCTCGAGATTCTGTCTACCCGGTGACCATAACGAATGCTGTGACGGGTGCGGCCACCAATCTGGGTGTTGTGCCGCCCAAGCTAGTTCCCATGACGGGCGGCCTGAGCGCCAGTCCAGTGCAGCTGAATCCGCCAACTTTATCGCTAACTGGGCTTCCCAGCATGACCAACAATGCCAATCTGCTGCCCGGACTCACCGACGACATGTTCGTCTTGGAAGCGCCCTCCTTCATTGTACCCTACATCTATGAAAAGCCACCGCGCGAAAATATCTGCGAGGTCGTCAAGGCAATTGAGACAAAGTATGCGCTGTCTCCTGAGGATTTGGCCGAGGCAGACAAGGGCGATGAGTTTGACATGATGACCGAGCAGAACAAGGAAGATAAGCCAGCGGAACCGGGCGATGCGAGCAGCAAAAAGAAAAAGAAAAAGCGTGGTGACGACGAGTCCTGGTCGGAACAGTCTGACGATGATGATGACGAAGACGACGACGACGACTCGGAGTCAGGAGTGCGGACTAAGGTTCTGATCAAGGAGGCAAACGACGACCTGAGCGCCTTAAAGGTGGCCATCAAGCCCGCTGCCGCCTTGGCAACAGCGGGCGCAACGTCGCTAAACAATCCGGGCGGCAACAAGCCAGGACAGGAGAACTATTTTGAGAGTCCGTTGGGCAAGTTTTTTATGGACATTGGAGTAGGTCTGGTGCAGGAGTACGTTCAGTCGGATCTGCTGCGTCTCCAGAAGCGCAAGATGCGCAAGGCGCAGGTGCAAAATTCCAAGGAGTTTGAGATGGCCATCAATGCGCTGTCTGGCAACCTGCAGGCATCCAAGACGAAAAACGCGCCCTTCAAGTTCCGGATGAAGCGATGCGAGTTCTGCAACTTTAAGTCGGAGTCTGCCATGGCGATGGCTAATCATTACGAGACGCCGCACATGAACGGAGTGCTATACAAGTGTAACTTCTGCACGTTTGAGATACGGAACGCCACGGAGATTGTTTACCACATGGAGGCGGTGCACAACATAAAGGCTCGACTAATAAAACCACTGCCTTACCACCAGTGTCCCAACTGCGGCTTTGAGGATAATGGAAAGGCAAAACTGGCCCGACATCAACCTGTCTGCGCTAAGAAGTTCCGGCCGGAACTAAATCTGGCGCCGCCAAACGACTGGGAGGCACCGGCCAAGATACCGCGCATCAAGCCACGTCATGGTCTAGTGGGCACTGCCACAGCCTATCAGGTACGAATATCTACAGCTAAGTCTTTGGCAATCTGTTCATAATCGGCTTAATCTCTTCCAGGCTATGGCTGCACAGGCGGCCGCACAAAAGGCCGCTCTGGCCAACATCCAGCAGCAGCAAGCGGCGGCGCAGGCGAGGAATAACCTCCAGGCAGCCGCGTTAGCCGCCCAGAATGCGGCCAAGATGCGTCAGCGAGCCCCGCAGCCACCCAAACAGAACTTGGTGCGAAATCCGGCGCCTGTGCGCGGAGGCAACGCAATGAATGCAGGACTCTCGTTGCCCAACAGCTATCAGCTGGCCGCCGGACAGCTTGTTCAGGTAAGCTACGTTTTTACGCTCAACAAATATTTAAATGCTGATATTGGCTTTTAAAAGGGTACATTTGTACAGTATTTTCTATTGTTTACGTATTTTGAGTTAAAATCTTTTTATGTGTTGGTGTACAAAAATAGACTCTCCGTAGTTTCTCATTAAAACCGGTTTTAATCGAAAATCTATCTATTTATACAGGCGTCCAAGAAGCCGATGGCCGGACAGCCCAGCATCTCGATAACGCCATTACCTCGACAGAGCTCGGTGGGCGCCGGAGCGGGCGCCTCGTCCAGCAAGGCACCACAAGCGGCGGCTACAGGAATGAAGCCCGGTCAGAGTCCCAGCGGCAATAACAAGGCTCAATTTGTTATCTGCGAGATCTGCGACGGCTACATCAAGGATCTGGAGCAGCTACGCAACCACATGCAGTGGATGCACAAAGTGAAGGTAGAGCTGAGTTTCCATTTCTTCCGATTTTCCCCTTTGCTAATGAATGCTTTGTTTGAAACAGATTCACCCCAAGATGATCTACAATAGGCCGCCTTTGAATTGCCAAAAGTGCCAGTTCCGCTTCTTTACGGATCAAGGATTGGAGAGGCACTTGCTGGGCTCACATGGCTTGGTCACAAGTTCCATGCAGGAGGCTGCCAACAAGGGCAAGGATGCTGGTCGCTGTCCAGTCTGTGGAAGGGTGAGTTCTTCGTATAGATGGGCCCGAAGAACAATATATAACATATCGCTATGCTTGCTCCACCTTTAGATGTACCAATGGAAGCTGCTTAATCACGTGTCGCGCGATCATCATATGACCCTGAAGCCCGCTCACCTGTCCTACAAGTGCACCGTTTGCACGGCGACATTCGGCATGTACAAACAGTTTGAGACGCACGTTTACACCGCTCACAGTACCGTGGCCAGAAAGGCGATGGATAGCAAGAAGAACAGTGCGCAGTCCAGCGGTTCGGGATCTGGGGCAGGGATGTCGCGCAGTTCGTTGGGAGCGGCCAATGACTCTCTGCTGAAGCCGCTTAAGATAAACGATGAGATCACCATCATACCACAGCCCGCATCGAAGCCACGCATCACAAATATGGAGAGTCATGTCATAGGTACGTGATTTTCCAGAAAAACAATTAAGGCTGAGGCTGTAGAATTGGTTAATTGATTTAGAGAGTTATAATTTATGGCTTGAATTGGAAACAATAGTTTTCAAGCAATAAAGTATTATCTCTCTTGACATTTTTAAAAACCCTCTCCTATTAATAATTTATTTTGTCTTCGCAGATTAATGAGCATGTTGGATCAACCAAAAACCTAATCTCGCAACGTTTGCAGCATTGACAGCGCTTTAACATTAGTTTCGTTTTTAAGCTGAACGCGACCTTGGCGCCCCCAAGGTCCCGCCCTTTTACTTCTGTAAGTCGGATTGTATAAAGAATAAACAGAAATGGGAGCGGATGGGAAAGAAAAGCAAAGTGGAAAGCCGCCGCGTTGACCACCTGACCTGTTACCCCTGACAAAACTAGGGTGGCCCGCACTTGCTGCGGCTTCATCACCAATACACCAGCTACAGGATACGCGATACACATAACGCTAAAGGCATAGATTCACTAGAGATACTAGTTACGGATTTTAGTTACATACGTTTTGGAGTGTGCACATAAGTTGAAGTTGTAGCTACTACTAAAATATACCACATACATACATATATATTTAACTATATTTAAAGCATATTATGAAGAAGCCGCCAGAGCGCATCGTCAGCATGATGACTATGTAAATTAGTTAAAAACTAAACTATTTATACGAGAACTACGAGTATCCAAATGTGTGTTGCAGCAGTATGTATATACATTTTGAATAGGTCCCCGCCCACGCAGTTAGCGTCCTTGTGCTTCGTTTCGTTCTTCTCTCGAATCTTCTAGCTTATTTGTACGAACAGTCGATGAGGCAGAGAGGAAGTTGCATGAAGCGAAGCGTGGGGGGTAGGACTCTTCTAAACTGATCTGAGAGACGTTCGACATTTTAATTTTTGTGTACAAGTTTAAACTTATATTTATATTACACATTATCTATTAATATTAAAGTATATATCATCTATTACCACCTAAGATCCCAATGTAATACAGTTATAATGCAAAACCACACACAACCAACCAACCAACCAACCAACAACAACAACAAACAAACTGAAAATGAGAAAATTAAAAACCTAGTTAATATAAAATGCTACGACCACAGCAGATTTTCATTGCACCCAAGGGGTTCCAGCCGGGCCGGGCCTCTTACTTTTGGTTCAACTCCACCATCCGCCGACGTCAGAGGTGAGAAGTGATCGGAATGCTTTTAGCATTCGCCACTCACATGACTATGACCACCTCGCACCGTCCGCTGACCAGATAACACCAGTTGGGAAGAAGAGAGAGAGACGCCTCATTTACCTAGCACTAATGCGAAATTTATTTTTACTTTACAATAGAAAAGTGAAATTCCAACCTTGTGATGAGACCAAGGCAATTGTGCTGATCTCCTGTCCTCGTCCAGTCTTTTCTAGCACTGTAGGTACTTAAGTGTGAAGCCATAAAACTAAGTAGATCTAGATCTAGAGTATACGTATTTATAGATTGCATGGAGAGCAACGCACTGCATCACGATGAGATTCCGCGGAGTAAGCCTAATCCTCGGGTTCCGACTGGGGCACCTCGTTGGCGGCGGCTGGGTTCACTGGCACTGACTGGCCAATTTGCGACGATGGTGGGAACAACTGGGCCGCATGCGTGAGCTTGGCCAGCGCATCCTGATCCAGGATCTGTGGCTTGTCGGCGGCACTGGTGTTCGATCTGCTCAGCTGATAGAAGGCGGTGTCGCTGTGCGTGATGTTCACAATGCTTCCGGTCAGGGGCAGGGTTTCCAGCAGTTCCTGGGGACTGCTGAAGGCTCCCAGATTCACGGGCGCGATGCCGGTCAGCACTTGACCGGTGACGTTCGTCTGGATGGGCAGTGGGATGTTGCCCAGGTCAATGTGGCTCTTGTTGCTGTGCGTGTCGAAGAAGGTCAGATCAACGCGTTCCTGGCTCTCGAAGCTGGTGTCATTCTCGCCCACCTCCGTAAGAATGCCGATCTCATACACCACCGCCTTGACCACATAGCTATAAAGGAAAACGAAATCCGGTTACAAATTTCTATCAATTAGTTAATTCTGCTTATTTTTACACAGCAGAGATCTATGTTTCAATTAGCACAGTAAATACAAACTAATAAGTACACTATACTAATTAGTAATATTGAATTGTGCGATCAAATCTATTTCAAGTTTCCACTATATTAATCTAAAAGTATTATATGCTGAAATCTCAATAACCATCTGAACTTTTAGATATTCTAGAAATACTATGAACCCTTCTGGACTTACAGATTCTTGGGCGTGTCGTTGACGCTGGCCCTCAGCTCCTCGATGGTGGCGTTGTCGATGCCGGAGCTGACATCCAAAACGGGCAGGGAGCCTCCGATGGCCAACAGCATGCCGAGCACGGCGGCTCCAAACACAGCCTGGTGGACCTGCATCTTAAGGTTTAGGCGTTTGGGGCTAAGGGAAGACTGACTGCCTGCTGTAGCTTCTCGCACTGGGATAGTGGCTCCGGTGCCTCGCCTGACTTTCGCGCGTTTAAAGTTAATTAGTGCAGATCGTAGCGCTTTTATAGCGACTGGGGCGCCGCTGGAGCTTCGGCCGGGTCCGCTGGCGAGGCGCGATTCCGCGTAATTATCGGCACCTGTTAATTGCCCGACAGGTTTGCCACTCTCCGTGGGTCTCCGTCGCCGGTTTCTAGGCGCGGACTCGGACTTGGCTTCCGTTTCGACTGGACTGGCGATTGTTTTCGCGCGGCCCAGACTCTAATTAATTGTGCTCGTTTCGGGAGCGTGTCCCAGGGACTGTCCCCAGTCGGACCCCCACAAATAGTGACCATAGGCATGGCTGCTGGCCTACGCAATTCTCGCACGGTTGTTTACTCCTCGGCTGTGGCCAAAAATAAGCCCATTAACATTGCACCTCCGGTGACGCATTTGTCGGGATCATTTAATCCATGTGGTCTGGACACGCGCTCGTCTGCCAAGATAATTCACATCAAGCATACGCCCCGTCTGACGTAGACTTGTGCTTCGACCGCAGAATATTAACAATCGTTTGCATTTGATGTGCAATGTGAAGGTGTTACCCGTCACATGCTAAGCTCCTTTCAATTCGAGTCACTTCATATTACGCATACGCCCTGTGTGGCAGCAAAATATCGTAAAGCCTTGGCTCTACTCTTGATTCCTTTGATTCGTTATTAAATAATAGAATGATAGATCAGGAAATAATTGGCATGTATGGAGGCACTTTAATGTAGACATCACATCTTCAGAACTTTAAAGTACCAAGAAATTGCTGACTCAAGTCTAGAATTAGTGAGCAGATGTGGAGATATTACGCACATCCCCCGCCAATGTCTCAGAAATGTATAATTAAATTAAAAATTTGCGATTTTTATAGCCCGCCGAGTATTGGAGTTAACCCACACTAGAGTTAACCGCCTAAAGCCGCCCATACTCCGGCATAACCAGCCAGATCTTGACTTTCATTCATGATTGCCCGGATTCTGCGTTTTTTTTTCTTTTTGATCGCCAGTCTTTCTGCGGCGGCGAATCGAAGGCACAGTTAATATATTGCGGTTTTACGATGTGGAGGCAAATCAATTTCCAGGCGCGTTTCTTTAACAAGTTTTCACCTCAGCATGGACCTTTGTCTCAGCGGAAAATTTTGAAATTAATTTGCACATTTCGCATATCAACTTTGTGCCCCGGTGATCTCATGGCGACCGCTCTAATTATGAAGTGTTAAAGAGGCGCAATTGTAATTGGTACAAAGTGCAGTCATCCCAGGGATGCAGAAGTATCTCAAAGATACATACATACATATCCCCAAATTTGGCGTTTTCTTTTTTGTTCGATTGTTTTGGCCTTTGAAAGTCTTCAGACTGAGCTTGTTTTTATTTTGATCGCCTTCTTGGAAATTTAATTTTAGTAAATATATGTTAATTCGCGCAATTAAGACAATCAACGTGGATTTAAGATGTCTTTCTAAAACTCCTGGGTCACATCAAGTAAGTCCTTGGAATATATTTAAACTAATTGAGAAAAATTTGAATCATCAAGGCTCAAAATATTATCATTAATCTGCGAAAAGAATTATATTTGTACCCAGATATGATAGCTATGTATGTAGATAGAAGGTTTAGGAGCCGTAATACTTTTAAAAATACTTTTAAAAAGTCAATGACCTTCTCATTTGAAAACTACATTTCTATACGTGCAATTTTATATTTAAGATCTTAGGGATCGTTAATTTGAAATTTCGAGAGATTTTTTTCTGCAGTGTCGAATCAGTGGAGATGGACAACAAACAGAACACGGACGAAGCTCAAATAGAATTGGTTTGGTCCCAACATCCCAAACATCGAGGGAGTAGCACGCGCAGGCACCGAAACAAGTTCGGCTAACCAAGCGATTAAAGTGCTAACTGAACGTTATAATAATAAAGCTTAGTCGCAACTTTCAGTCGGCCGTTCGGCGGGCGCCAGAAAACTTTAAAAACTCACCGGCCACTGGGCCGTAAACTTATTTCCGATCTGAGCTTGGAGCTGAACACAACCACCCGGACCGAATCAGCAGTAGCAGTGGCCATGAAGTGCACTTTGCTAACCACCGTGAGTGATGATCTTTCAAGGAATTTTAGATATAAGTGTAATCAGTATGATTACACCAAATGTCCACCCGTGAACAGGTGGAATCAATAGGTGGAATCAATTCAATTCAATTTAAATCAAACCAAACCGAATTGAAGAAGTGATTGTTTTGTGGAATTTTTATCACTGCTACATATTCTACTTATCTCTTAGTTGCTGGCGACTCTGGCGGCTTCTTCGTTGGCCGCCCCCTTCGATTTGGGTGATCTCTTCACGGGCTTTCAGCCGTTGGAGAAACAGGAAGTGGTGAAGCGGCAGGTGGAGGCCAATCCCGATGCCGAGCTGAAGCAGATCTCGTTCCACGGCCTCATCGGCGATCTGGAGGACAGTCTGTTCCAGTCAGCCTTGAGTCTGCACCACGCCAGCGCCCCGGGCAGCGAGGTGGAGGAGGTGAAGCCTGAATCCCAGGCTGCGATCACTGGGGACGATGAGCACGCGCTGACCAAGCGATCCGATGAGTCCACGCCGGCCACTTCAGCCGCCTCGACCGCGGACGACGGATTGGCTCGCAAGATTCTGCTGCAAACCACCAGGAAGGTGCCCGATGGGGAGGATGGTGTGCCCGCCCACCTGATAATCGATCACGTATCCGTGCAGCCACACAATGGTGGTGCGCTGCCACTGATTCCCACCTTCCAGGTGCACCACACCAAGCTGATCTCGGCCACCATCAAGGAGGATTCCAATAACGACAGCAGCGATGGCAAGCAGACCAAGATTAGCATCACCAAAACATCGATTACGTCCACGGCGCCAATTGAGAGTGTGGAGGAAGCGGTGGCCCTTGCTGGATCTGCGACCAACACCGAGGAAGCCACCACCAAGGTGGAGACGACCACAAAGGCCGTCGAGAAGGAGGAGGCTGACAAGAGCTCCACCACCATCTTGACCATTGTGAGCAGCTCCACCTCCAGCACCACGGAGGAGCCCATCCAGAAGCTGAAGAAGGACGAGGAGAAGCTAAAGGAGAAGGTGGCCGAGGTGGAGGCCGATCCCGTCATCCTCTCGGCTCGCGTTTAAGCCGGCCGACCTCTGAACCCTATAGCTGTAAACCTCATCTGCAACTCATCCCGCCACTCGCATATTTATGACACGCCAAGTTCAATTAAAGTCATGTGATTTGATCTGATCCGAAGCTTTTTTATTTGCATTTCCAATTCACACGCTGCGGGAAGTGATGAGCTGGGTGGCCAGGTCTACCCGGGGATCTCTGCCAAATTTGAGGCTCTAATTGCTCGGACAAACACAGGCCCTAATGAAGCTAGCGGTTCAACCAGGCATGAACGATTCATTCGAAACCTTCCCAGAATCTCCGGTGGGAAAAACCTGACAACGTATGCAAATATTATATTTCGTTTCCAAGCAAATAATATTATATGTATATGTTCTCACACAGCGTGTTGCAAATGTGGAGTGCAATTGGGTTAATAAAACATTGCCAAATTGTTGGGGCCCCAACTATTCAATCGATGTGTGTATATACATATGGCCCAAAGTGTTAATCAGCTTCATTACCCGATGACCAATATGATTAGTCAACATACTGCGAATCAATTGTTTGCACTGCGATTAAAAAATTTTAGAGAAAGCGGAATGAGGTTTTGTTTATTGCTGATAAAGTTAAGGTCTTAAGAAAAGCACATTGCCAAATACTTTTCAATTCAACGACCCTATATAATCAAACATTGTTAATATTATCTATCTTAGAATAGATAATATTTTGCAAACATTTTTATGATGGAGGTTGTAAATACATAAATAAGTAATGCACAATTGAAGGTTGTGAAGAAGAACATTATTTTCGTTCTTTATCGCATGCTTGCAAATTAATTGTTGCCTTTTGTTTGACAACTTTCGAAATGGATAAACCCATTCAACTCTTATAAAGCCAAAGCATACAAAAAAACCATTTTACCTATTTCTTTTCAATTAATCTATTGTACAGCAATGTTTTCTAACCAATTTCCAGATGTACCAAGAGTAAACAAGGTTTATCAAAACAATTACTGGTGCTTGTAGTTCTTAGGTGCTTCTTCGGGTGTATTATGAATCAGTTTCGATAAAGAAATCCCCGTTACCCGCTCAATCACTTACAACTTATAAAGTACACGAGTCAATAAGCTGAGTGTCAAATATCAAGTATACGCAGCGTGCGCGTCCAACTTGATAAGTCAGTCACTTGTCGTTCTGATAAACTCGCCATCAGCTGTGAGTTTAAATTTAGTTCCTGCTAACTAGGTAGGTAGGTACCTTTATTTGTTTACCTACATAGGGGCAGGTTCGCCAATATTTGTGTTCTGATATATTTTGGTATGCTCTCCGAATGATAAACTTAAAAGCTCGTTGATAACGCACTCAATTTGTATTACAAAATGAGCAAGATATTTGCACTCTGCTATTGTGCAACTGTGGGTCACAATCTGGGGTAGTCACCGATCCGTTCTGGAGCTTTTGATAACAGGTGTAACCCTTAAATTCATTAGGTTTATCTTATCGCTTTGGAAGAGCGGAGCATTTGGAGACCCACAGTCGATGTCCATTCGATGGAAGAGCTCAGTCCAAAGGAGGCAGCTGGCGAACGCGTTTTGCCTTCCATTTGCCACCTCCGAGAAAGCCGCGAATTCAATTCCAACGGTGAGATAACAGTTTGCGATTTGGCGTGAGTGTGTTTCCGTTGTTAATGGCCAACATTGCGTATACTTTATTGAAGTGACGACAACGTAATTTCCTTCTATGATTCATCCAATCGAGAGATAAGTCAGTGATCCTCAAGAGAGGCAAGGAAAAGGCCAGGAATGATTGAGCTATCCTGATTCCATATGCAAAATCCACCAGAAAACTAATCAAGCTGATTAGATAGACCTCGCATTGACGAATTGTAATTTCAAATTGAATTTATAGCCCCAAATCGTGCGTTGTCTTATCGAGTAGGCAATTGGCAGGCCCAGCGATCACAGGTTGCACAACCCATTACCCGGAATAGCAAGTATCCCACGCCGAAGGAATAGCACTCCATCAAGATGGCCGGCATGGGCACTGGATTTTCCAAGTGCTTCATACTCTTCATGGCGATTGTCATACTCGTGAGTGCCATAAAGATTGCTCAACATTCCAAATGTGCTAGTCAGTAATTTCATGAATATGCATTTCAGGTCCAGGGAGTTGCTTACTTGGGCTTGTCCATCTGGGGCATCACCTTTCGGGAGTGTCCGGATGGCGTTACTGACTTCAGCGAAAATCCCTTCAAGTACGCTGTGGAACTTATTTACTTTACGCGTGAGTATGGGTTTGCTTCAGAGGTTCCACAGAACGCTACTGCAACTTATCATACAATTTCGCTACAGAGGAGCAATGTGGTGATCCGGTGCTGAAAGTATCGGAAGAACAAGTTCCCTTGGCCATTGATTGGGACAAGTCATATGCCATAACCCACCGGGAGTTCATCTTCATGATAACCTACGCAGTTGTAAGCGGACTTTGGGTAGCTACTTCGGTGTTGATAATAAGTGAGTTATCCAAAAACCCATTTAGTTTTTATAATAACTAAAGATTCACTGCAGCCACTTTGTGCAGTCCCACCACCAAGCTGATCTCCGGAGCAATCTACTGGCCCTGGTTCCTATCCGTGCTAGCTGGCAGTATCCTCGATGTGGTGGCCTCGGTGTATCATGGAATTGACTTGAGTCATACAATGGTAAAGTAAACTATGTTCTACCCATCATAAATTATATTGCTTACCTTTTTTAGACCATGAAAGATGCACTTGACTACATTGGAGTCACATATAGTGATACTGTTGGTAGTATTTGGACCCTAATGGAGCCCTTCGGCGTATACTTTTCGACGCCATCGATTCTTCTACTGTGCCTCACAAGTCGCGTGGCAATCATCTGGCTGCTGAACATCATTGGAGTCAGCTTCTGTCTCTCGTTGTCCGGAATCATGGCGCAGCAGAATGCGAAATCAGCCCCCGTTAGCAGGAGTCAGGCTCCCACCCGACAGCCAACGCCACAGCCTGTGGTGGCCTTAGTCCAGCCGGTGGTGGAGGCCACCGTAGTGGAATCTATTCAGCCTTCGGCGCCGCAAGAGAGCCCTCAATATCCGGAACAGATCCGACCCAAGCCGCTGCCCATTTTCATTCCCTCGGAGCAGGGTTCCCAGCGTCCGAACTCCCAGCAGTTTGTACCCGGAGATCGCACCACTTTGCAGTCCCCTGTGATGGTGCTACCACCACAAGTTCCCCAACAGAGAGATGCGTTGTCTCCGCAGCCTGACATCAACACCTATCGCACCACCGGGGCTCATCCTGATCACCTCAACTATCCGCCTTCGGAGCCATCAACTCCACGTGCTCCTTCGCCAGCTGTACAACAACTGGCGGTAACGTCGCCACTAAACAATCGATACAGTGAGATATATCCTGCTCCAGTAAATCCCCGCGTTAGCGAAGAGCTGCGCAACCAGATGCCTTGGTCGTACACAAGCATGGTGACTAAGCCACCACCGCCGCCACGCAAGCCCCAGCTTCAAGTACAGATCTACCCGCAGATTCCGGAACCTGACTATGCGGATCACTAGTCATCAGAGTGGTGAACGCTGCTCGGAGTTGATTTGCGCTTAATCAGTCTGGATGAGCGGTTGTAAAACGTTGTGTGTTATTGTTACCTTTATTGCATAAAGCTAAAGCTGATGGCCAACTGATCGTCTTTTACTTTCTTCATTGTCCGGCTGAAAACACCCCAGTATTAGACTTTTCTTATACTGGCTATGTTCTGCCACCAGTTTTAGAGTTTCACTTAAATCGAGCTCAAGTGTTTCTCCTTTGCTGGTGTGCACTTCCAGCTTGGGAGAATCCTGGCGGATTGCCTTTGCTCCCACCACAATGGTTAGCGGATGTCCGAGACGCTTGGCTTCCAGCAAACGTTTGCCGATAGTAAGCTCCTTGCGATCATCATGCAGCAACTCCTGGTGTCCGCAAATCTCTCCTACATTCAGAATAAGTTTATTCTCTATCACTTCCGCCTCCGGCTGCTCCTTGCTGCCTTGCTTGGGTCCTATTAAACACACATCGTAAGGCGCTAGCAGCTTTGGCCAATGGAGTTCGTTGTCGGAGGAGAGCACTTCCAGAGCGGCAGCAATAACCCTAGTGATGCCAATGCCATAGCAGCCCATGACTAGCGATTGCGGCTTGCCTTTGGTGTTGAGAAAGGTGGCGCCCAGTGGTTTGGAGTACTTGTCACCCAACAAGAAGGTGTGGGCCACCTCAACTCCTCGTACTTCTTTCAAATCCGAACTGTTACAACTCGGGCAGCTAGCTGGTGTTTTTACAACCTCAGAGTTGCCAGCAAAACCGCAGGAGCTGCACTGCAGCAGGTTGTCCTCGCCCACGGGCGATACGTAATGGTACTCGTGTGATACACTGCCACCCATCATGCCAGTAGCAGCATTTACTGGTAATAAATTTTCCATTAATAATGAGTTTTGTTTTCAGAACGGAAAGTATACCTACCCTTAACAAAAGGAACCTCAAGCTGTTTGAACAACCTATCGTAGGCAGCATTAACTACTGAGTACGTTTCCCTGGCTGTTTCTTCGCAGACATCAAAGGAGTACATATCCTTCATCAGGAATTCCTTGGCTCGCATTAAGCCAAAACGAGTCTTAAGCTCATCCCTGAACTTGGGACCGATTTGAAAGAGTCTCAAAGGCAATTGGCGATAGGAAATAGGTGAGGTGGTGGCCAGCATGGCAGTCACTGCCTCCTCGTGGGTCTAATGAATGAAATAAGTGTTTATTTGAATGGGGAATGAAGAAATCTGCTCACTCTCTCACTGGACTCATTAGGAACTGCTTGCCGCTGCGATCCCGCACCATGTAGAACTCGGATATGTCGCCTTCCAGTCGCCCCGTCTTCCTCCAAAGCCCTGTGGGCGTCAGGATGGGCAGGGTGATCTTCTGCCCACCAGCCTGTAGCATGTTGCTCTGCACCAGGTCAATGAACTTGTCCACCGATCGCTGGGCCATGGGCATTATCTGGTAGGTGCCATTGCTTCCCGACTTCACCAATCCCAGTTCCGTCAGCAGCTGAAATGTTTGTATGATTTCAGTTTCAATTTTAATTACTTCTTTCGTAACACCATGGAAGGTGGAATTCTACCTTTTGACTGCGGGACAGTTGCTCCGTTTGCTTAACCACCGCATTTTTGGGTGTGATCAGGGCTGGGCAGAAAATGCGGGACGCCTTGTTCATGTTTTGTTGTTAATTTACAGAGTTTTAACTCTGTTTTTCCATAAAAAGACCGGTAAAGTACGTGCAAAACAACAATGCCAATTGCTAGTGTGAC
Organism: Drosophila orena; assembly: GCA_005876975.1. NCBI lineage: Eukaryota > Metazoa > Arthropoda > Insecta > Diptera > Drosophilidae > Drosophila > Drosophila orena. Next base: position 12,182,019 of record VCKV01000006.1, on the reverse strand, counting down.
CAGCAATGCGTAATCAAAATATTGCATATGTGTAACAGAGAAAACACATACAGTGCACACACGCTGTACTTGATATTTTATTATTTTTATGTTCTTGTGTTTTATCTGCGATAGTAGAATTCGAGAAGAACAATAAATCACGCTGAAACTACTGCTTCAAATAACGAATTTTTATAAATACACATTTTACTATGGCTGAAATGGTGTCTGAACATTTTTATTTTTTTAGCTGTATAGTTCTCTTTTTTGCCACGACGCGGTCACACTGAACTCTAGCCGGCACATTGTTTTGATAAACTCTTCAATATGAACTCGAGTTTTCAGGAGCTGTATAAGAAGGGTCTGGATATGGGTGAGCAGCAGAAGCAGCGTCAAAGGGAGCTTCTAAAGCAGCAGAAACTGCGCCGGCAGCAGGAGCTGGATGACTCCCGTCCGCTGCAAAAGTCCGGGAAAACGCCGCCAAAAAAGAAAAGCGGGAAACGTTTTGGTCACCAAAAAGGCATCCCATACAGACCACAACTTTCGGAGTGGCTGCGCCATAAGCCCGAGGATCTCAGTGAGTGGGTACTGGTTCCTTGTCCTGTAGGCAAGAGGTGCCTCGTAGTGGCTAGCAGTGGGATCACCAAGGCGTACTCCAAAGGCGGCTGGATGTTCATCAATTTCCGATCTTCTCTGCCCGGCGACTGGCAGCTCCAAAAGAGCCAAACAATACTAGATTGCGTGTACGTAGAGGATGCGGACACTTTCTATGTGATCGATGCCATATCATTTGGCCAACAGCACTTGCAGGAGTGCGAGGCATCCTTTCGCTTCTATTGGCTGCGCGCCCGATTCGAGGAGAATGATTATGCCACGATTAGCGAGCACAACGATAAGAAATTTAAGCTTCTGGATCACTTCGACTTCGAGGAAACCTCTGCTGTGGAGCAGACTCTGCATAAGTATCCCATTTTCCCGGAGAACAAGCCTGTGCTAGATGGCTTCCTATTTTACCATAAAGAGGCTAGTTATGTGTGCCGAGAAACTCCTTTAGTATGCTGGCTGTTTCCATTTATGATGCAGGATGTTCTGGGCTTGCCAGTTAGTAAGAGCTATAAGGCCCCCGACGACTACCAACCCAGCCATGCTTTGCAATACATGGATACGTTTGACCGAAAGCTGGCAGAGCACCGAAGGACTCTTAAGGAGCAGAAAAAGAAAGTGAACGAGCATAAGCAACAAGGACCACACACCATGGAAGCGGATGGGGATGTCGAGAGCGATGAGTATGATAGCCTAAAGCGAGTACTGGATCAACAGCGACGTCTGGAGCTAGGTGAATTCGACATGGACTGTGCGGAGCCGCCATCAGCTGATGGCTGCTAGGCCAAATGGGCAGCGGTGTGGGGGTGGCTTTTCTGCGCAGGCGTTTTGAAAACACGGCCCTGGACAAATAGCCTCAGCTCGCGCCCAGGAAAATCAGAAAACCCAGATTGCGGCCAGCCCAACCAGCAACAAAACTTATTGGAATTGTTAAAAAAATATATAACCAAACATGGTCATTCAGCGAAGTTGGAAAATACCCACTGACGTGGGCGGTTCCTTAAACAGCGGCACCACATCAGCGAACGAGGTGCAGCAGCGTACATCTCCGGGCATGCAGCTGCAGGCAGCAAACTCCTCTTCAGATGACTCCGACTGCTCTAATCAAACCACACATTCGATGGACACACGTGTGGCCAGTCCAGTTGAGGGTGTCAGAAAGCAGACGGAGAAGGATGTGGCGCCTGAAAGCAACACAATCACCTTGTCGCTGTTGGGCGAGTCCACATCCTCCGATGCGGATTCCTCGCAGGTGAAGAAAGACGTCGATTTATCTGTGCAAGCGAGTAGCTAATATTTATTTTTCCCACAGAAATACGTAACCACACCAGATATGGCCGAGAACATGTTACAACGCATTCGGCAACGACTCGGTGGTTCCCACAATATGGAGAGTGGTGGCAGTGCAGAGTCCGCCATGAGAGCCCTAGAACTTTTGAGGATCAGTGTACAGCAAGCCTTTGATGCGGAGGTCAATGAGCTAATTAAAAAATATATGCAAGTACGTAAAAGTCTTCATGGCAATGTAGCCCATTCTTAATCCGTCATTCTTAACTTGATCCAGAACTACTTTAAACCCGCTTTTGGCAACATCAAGGAGAACCTGGGCCAGCATTCTGTTAATGAGGAAACGCTTCAGAAGATGTCATCGTGTGCTTTGTTGGAGAATGCCAAGGCTCAGTACACGAACTTTGTGCGCCAGCATCGTTTGGTTGCTAACGCCACGGATCAGCAGCGTTTGGCTCTCAAACGCTCAGCCAAACAGGATCTCAACCCAATTAGTAAAGTGTTTGCTGGAAACTCGGGTTTTGTGCCAAGCAAACCCATGCCCTGCACGGCGACTACTTCCAACCAGTTGCCAACCCAGAACCAAAACCCTGCGGCTCAGCCTCTCTTGCTTCCTCAAACGGAGTTGCAAACAGTTCAGCCCCTGCAGCAGCAACAGGAACAAACACAAACGCAAAATCAACAGCAACCGCAGCATCGCTCCTCGGTTACTCCATTAGTGGGTGGCACTCTGCCCACTCCTGTACGCCGGCAGATATTCTGGAACACCGCACAGATCTCGACTACCACCAAGTTTGTGTTGGATGTGCAGGCCAACCTAGCGTTTGGTTTTGGAACCGACGGCAAGGAACGATTGGCCAGTAAGCATCCAGAATTGATACGCTACCTGCCGGATGGCGAGGACAGGGAGTGGCTGGCCACCCGTGGAATTATTCCCGCCGAGAATCGCAGCTCACGGTTCTTGTTTCTCATCTACGATGAAGTGTGCCGGCTGCAGCAAACACACGAGCTGTATCGGCATAAAACCAACATAGATCTCAGCATGATGCTCACCTTCAGCGTCACCGATGCCATGATACACAAGATGCGGCTGTTCTTCGTGGACCTAAACATCAAGAGCCGCGGACTTATAACAAACTCATATATTTTGCCCAGCCAGCAGCATTCGGGGACTACCAACAACAGTCATTTAAGAAATGCTCTGCTCCAGGGCGTCTCATCTCAGCAGCAGCAACAACAGGCTACCACACCACCGTCTGATGAAGCTGCGCTGAAGGAGCTCCCGGCTGCATCACCCACTCCCTGTTTGCAGGGCCAGGTGGTGGGCAGCACAACAACGCCGTTGAAGGCCAAGCTGGCTGCCAGTTCTACGCTCAGCTCCTCGCATGCCACACTTACGGCTTTGCTAAACAACGGGGGAGCTGTTGTAGGGGCAACTCCGCCAGGGAACTCCACTTCCAGCACCATTGCCAAATTTAGAAATTAATCAATGTAGATGTTTATAATTCTAATGCTTGTTAACGATTACAACTGACGTGTTTTAGGTAGCTGATTAAGTGCATTCAATGTTTTCGTTCTGTGTATATGAGTTTGAAGACACCAGCAATTCTGTAGCTCTAAATCATTTGCTTTCATCTGCGAAAGGCGGACCATAACCTTGCTGTCTAATATTTAGTCATATCCAACCTAGAATTGTAATAAAAGAAACTACAAAAGTAATAGACAACTTCAAATAAATATTTGATGTTTATTGAAACTCAATTTGATATACATATAGTGTGGGTCTCTTTTGGTTTTTCTACAGTTTTGTTTAAACATAATAGTATATATTTAATATGTACGTTCATATTTATATAGTTCACATTTTTGCATATTGTTTTACATAGTGTACGCAGGTAATGGCTAAGTTATTCATTAACAAGTAGTGGATTTGTATTCTTATAAGCCTTGCTACAGACCTCTCGGCACTTTTGAAGCGCAATCCTCCCCAGATTCCAGCCCAACGCTACACGCTGATATGGTGTTATTTTTACAGATTTCAAAGTACTTGATACCCATCTCCTCCGGCCAAGTACAATAAGTAATAGTAGTCGTAGATTAGAGTAAGTAGAAAAGACCAAAAATACCTAAGAGTAGTTGATACAGCTTACTGCGCCGAATTCAGAACATTAATAAGTAGTTTTAATTTTGAGATAGCACAACCATTTTAGTTTTCGTTACCCAACTAGGTATATCAAACAACAGCCAGATTGTGAATAGTAATTAGCCAACCGAAGAAACACAGGAATATATACGAGTATATATGTATATATATTTTACCCTGACTACCTTGACAGCTACCAAGTACTTACAAGATACAACAATGGATTATCTGATACTAAGTATTCCTCTTTGGGTCTTTAAAGCAACATCTAACAATAGGGAAGGACCGCGGCTGCCCTTGAACAGATACAGATACAGACACAGATGCGTGTACTATATAGTTGGCTTCACGATTAAAGAGAGCTTAAGGACATTTGAGCCACCGTGACTGACGGTAAAAGTGTTAGGACCGTAAAAGTTCCACAAATCGTTTGCAGTTAAAGTACTCTAGGTAGTAAGACTGAAGTGTAGGCGTTGTATAAATAAATCTAATGTGTTTGTAACCTTAGTTTGAAACTCCAAGTCGCTAGGCTGAACGCTGATTAGATATTAGATTTATACACAAGTTCCGAAAATGTAAATGTAAATTTCTCACTTTTCACTACACGCGATTGTCCTGTTTGAGTGGCTGAAGCGACGGGAGAGTTTGAAGAACAGGAGAAGGGTATGTCTTTAATCTTCAACCATGCCGTGTGGTGTTGCCACCAATGCCCTACCATAAAATGACTACAGTAAATTCGTCTTAATCACGCTTTAATCGCACTCAATTCTCGCACCCACACAAGCACACACCCATAAAGATTGTCGATTTAAACTAGATTCCGTTGGTTTGTTTCTCCAATTCGCGATAATACTAGACATTCAGATGTGCAGAGTTTCAGATTCAGATTCAGATTCACAGATATACAGCCGGAGCTAGAGATCTTCAGTTGTCCAGATTTTCGGACTTCTAGTTCGCGGAGCAGTTGAAACCTTGGCGGGGTTATCAGCTGTACAGATAGTTGGGGCTAGCCTACTTGGTTTTGGGTTTTCTTCTGCGAAACACTTAATTAACACTTAATCGGATAAATATGCATTTGTCAGCTACCAAGCTTTAAATCCCTCTCTGTGGGCGGATGATCCACCCACTTCGTTGCCTCGAAGTTTCGACATTATTGTTTTGTTGCCCGTTTCGTTTCCATTTTTCAATCCCACATATCCACATATCCATATATCCACATAACCACTTCCATACAAATGCGAACAACATTAAACTTTCGCAAACACAACAAGCTAAAATATATAAACGCGAGTAAATATGCCTCTGGTACTGCGATTCCTCAATTATTGTGCTGTCTGATATGGGTACTCGGATTCCCCATCCTGTTGCTGCCCTATCTGCGTACCCTACTTACAAAGCTCTCTCACCACGAATAAAGTATTTAGTGTAACATAACCCGACCCGATTCCACCTGCCAGCCTAAAATGCTAAGCTCATTTAACTATGACTAATACATACAGGGATAGGGATAGGGATAGGGATACCTTGGGTTACAGTGTATGCGTATATGGTGTCCATAACTTAGGCGCTAACAAATTGAGCTTGCAGTGGCACTCCGGTTACGTCCGACTCCAGGCGATTCCGGCACTGCATGTGGACTGCGACTACCGGGTTGTTCGGTCAGGGAGAGTTGTCCGAGTCGGAGCCTCCGTAGCTGTGCATCGGGAACAGCGGGTACCATCCGTTGATGGGCTGGCCAATGCTCAGCTTGTCCAGGTTCACCTCCGTGCCGCCCAGTCCCTGGTTGTGCTCGAAGCCCACGCACCGCTGCCACACCATGATGACGATGTTGCGACCAAAGACGTCCGAGCTCTGCGTTTACATGGAGATTCGTTATCGTTACGGGTTACTCGTTTGGGTAATTACATGGTTTCCATTAAAAATATGGCCCACCCACAGTGCCTTAACCCTCTGCACGCCCACACAACTCCAGTTATGTCGTTGGAAAAGTGTATAATCTTCACCAGAAATTAAACTTAAACTGTTAAACAGTTGCGAACGCCATAGTTGAGTTCACCGACTATCAGATACCCGTTACTCAGCTGAATTTCAACATTATTCAGGCAAATCGATAGAAGTTGGAAGAAAAACGGACAGAAGGACATGGCCGGAGCGAAGTGGCTAGTGATCTTGATCAAGAATATATATACTTTATAAATTCGGAAATGTTTTCTTCTACCTGTTACATACTTTTAAACGAATCTAGGTAACCCTGGTAACGGGTATGAAAAGATATTTTTTTTATGAAAAGATTTTCTTAGGACCTACGAACTTAGCATTACTCATAGCAGGTGCAAAACGAGGACGTGGGCATGCAGAGGGTTAAGTCGGCCACCCGCTGGGCGCGGAAATTGGGCTCGTCGATGCTGCGCGGCCAGTGGCCATTAATCGCATTACAATGCAGGCGGCAGGTAATAACATCCGGACGTGGCCGTGGTCAGTATCAGGATGGCGGAGTGCTGGCTCCTCGTCAGCATCATCATCATCGTCACCTGCCAGGCGTTACAACAATGGGCCATTTGCTCACCTGGTACTTAATGGTCTGGCGGTAGAGGGGCTCCGCCGCGTGGCGCACCACGCGCGTCTTCTTCTTGTGACGCAGGCGGTCCCCGTCCTTGATGTAGCACTTCACGTACGTATCCGGCGGAGTCTCGCAGTCCTCGTTGACAATGTTACGGGCGCAGATTAGCTGAAAACGAGGTGCAGTAAGGGAGGACAATAAAGAGGCCAGGTATCTTTCATTTTCCATCTCTTAGGTCTGTAACGCCACCTACCTCCACCTCCACGTTGCCCTTGATCTTCAGAAAACCCATCTTCAGCTCACCGTACCGCGCGGTGGTCAGGCGGTAGCCCTTGGGATGGATCTGCGAGGGCCCGAGCTTCAGGCCATAGCTGGACTCGCTAGCCGTGAGGGGGCATGTGTTGACATAGCTGCCGCTGAGGGTCTTGACCACGCTCTGCTTCCGCTGCGGGCTGTCTGCTCCGGGACTATTCACGCCCAATCCCACTCCGCCCCTCTGATAGACGCTGCCCTTGCGAGTGGGCGTGCCGAGGGGCGGGGTCTCGGTGACCTTGGCCACGTACATGCTGCCCTTTCGCTGCAAGTGGGTGGTGGTGGTTGGGGGTGGCAATGCCTGGGACTCGTCCAGCTGGAACATGCTGCTCTTGCGCTGCTGCAGTGGATTGGTGGCCAGCAGCTGGCCCTGTCGCTGCGTGTCCTGGGCCACATTTGATGCGGATGCGGCCTGCTTGAGCCGGGAGAGCGCCTGCTTGGGACTCTGCGGCGGCAACTGGCTGCCCGATCCCTTCCAGCGCGGCCTGTAACGCTTATCCTCGTCTTCGGACGGCGGACTGGTGTCGGCATTGCCCACTCCCATGGGCAGCTGCTGCTGCAGGTACTGCTGCTGCTGCAACTGCAACTGCTGCAGCTGCTGCAACTGCTGCTGATGCTGCTGCGACAAATCCAAGACGGAGCTCTTGCGGCTACTCGGTCCGCTCGGCAATCCAACGCGACTGGCACCTGTTCAGGTGGAAATCTTAAGTTAGAGTACTCCCCTACGTAATCTTCTTCAGCTTTTCAACTCAACTCAATGTACCAAGTAATACCGACAGTGATGGGAACTACCGATTAATATATGGCTATCTACTAAGAGGCTAAGGCAAACTACCAGTTAAGACCACGAACATATGTTACTTAAGCCCCGATTAAGGGCCACATGCAGCTTTAAGTAATCTGTCTAATATAATATAATATTTAAAAACGGTTCTTATAGTCCGTAGAGTACCAGAAATTTAAGAATCGAATTTAATTCAATAGAAAATGTTAATTTAGTTAAGAACTCGTTGAGCATTTCCCATCACTGGCTGTTGGCAGATTAGAATGGAAGGTTTTGCAGGACTAGGACTAAGTTAAGAAAAAGGAAATGCTACACTGAACAAAGCATGCAGCTAAACAACATCTAAATCATTTACGATTTGAAAAATTTGTCGTTTTCAATAGCGTTTTTAGAAATTTCTCGTTGATTTCGCAAAGATAGTTTACTGCATTTGAAAGATGCCAGCCGTAGATGTGGACACTGCCCTGTTAACCATGGGTAAAAGAATATATAAAAATATATCAATATATATATAAAAAAAATGGACATCCGTCGCTTTTCACCAGGTTATGGGTGTGGTCAGGTGATAATTTTCATGGTGAGCTTTTTCGTGTACATGTACTCCGTAACTGAGTCCATGACTGCTGGCTATCTCGTGGTGCTGACCTCCTGCGAGTTCGATACCTCACACAACGAGAAGACCCTGTTGGCCAACTCCCTTCTGGGCGGGATGGTAGCCTCCGGATTGTTTATTGGCTTTCTGGCGGACAGGTACGGCCGGAAGTTCGTTATCCGGTTGGCACTCGTAGGAGCCCTGAGCTTCTCGATGATCTCTGTTTTCATGCCGGAGCTCTATTCGCTTTCTGTGGCACGCATGATTGTGGGAACCTTGTATGTGGCACGGACAACAAAATGGAGTACAATGTCTTAGCATCTCCGAATATCTCCCACAGCCTCTCGGCGGTTGCATCCTTGCAGGTGGGATTCCTGGCGGAGTTCCACGCAGTCAAGTGGCGACCAATTACTGTGGCCATTTGCAGCCAATCGCAGGGATTAGCGCTGATCTACTGTCCACTGGTGGCCATGGTTATACTGCCCTACAACTGGCACGTGGACCTCAGCAGCACCATGCATTTACGGGCCTGGCGATTCCTGATGATTGTATTCATGATTCCCGGCTGGTTGGCCCTTGTCGGTATCTGTCTGGTGCCGGAGACTCCGCATTTCCTCATGTCCGTCAATCGGCCGGAGAAGGCCCTCCTGGCCCTTCAGTGGATAAGTCGGATGAACAGAAAGAAGTGGGAGGACTTTGACATAACTCTGAGTGTAGATACATCAAACGTGGCTGATCAGGGAGGCATGTGGCAGAATGTGCTGAACGAGTATAAGCTGCTCTTTACCAAACCTCAGGTCTACAAGTTTTTCATCTGTCTCATGCTTATTTTTGGCATATTCTTCACGTAAGTGAAATCAAGTGCACACATCTTTGTTTCCGAAGTGGCGAATTATTAACAAATTCGCCTGACTACGCAGATCCATTGGATTGGGCATCTGGTTCCCGGTTATCCGCAACATGGACAACTCAGGGTCGAACCGTTTATGCGACCTCGTCAATAATAACCCAACATTTATGAGTCGCAAGGATGATAACTCGGCGGCACAGTGCAACGACGAGATGACCAACCTGATCGATCCGGTCTACTACGGGTTAACCTACATTGGTTGTTTTATTCTGGCCTCGGTATTGGTGAACTTCATGGTCCGGAAGTACGTGATTGCGGTGCACATCTTTATTTCATTTGTCCTGGGCATTTCGCTAAATATCTTGAAGCAGCCGGCCATGGTGCTAATCTTTTTCGTGCTTATGATGGTGCTGCCTGGCGTCCTGATCCCGCTGGCCACCTCGGTGCTAGTCGACTGCCTGCCCGTCAATTTGCGAGGAAAGGCACTCTGTATGGTGCGATCATTGGCGCGATTTGGTGGCGTTTTGGGCAGCACCATGATTGGGCTCTTCATAAGGGTCACCTGCGATGTGACCTTCAACATTTTCAATCTCTGCCTGGCAAGTATGTGACGCCTTGGTCCTCCAATCCGAATATTCGATTTCATAAGACCTTCACTCCCCGCAGTTTGTGTCGTTTTGGCAATCTTTCAACCCAGGGACATTGTCTAATGCTGTATGCTCGTCTATATTTTTTGCGTGTTGCAATAACGAAAAGTGTTTGAATAAAAATTATATCATAAGCGTTTTTTTATTTGTCCCACCTTTTTTTTTGTTAAGAACCATTACGGTAGGAAATAGCCTAGCAATCTGTATTTATGTTTCATGCACATTAAAAATTACCCAGTAGTAAGCCTTTTTAGCAAAATGAAATGCTAATAGCCAGAACCAAAGATGAGTGACATAGATGAGGTTTTTGCCAAGCTGGGTAAGTGCCGCGCACCTTCAGATGCTCCTGTGATCCAATCATTTTGTTCTGATAGGTTTCGGCAAGATGCAGTGCATCATGTTATTTTGCTGCTTTATACTGCAGCTTTGGATGACCAATGAGCAACTGGGATTTGGCGTAGTAATCGCAGGGGCAAGTTGTGAAATGCGGATACACGACAGGCGGTTGGCCTGGTTAATGGCTGCAAACTTCTCGGCCCAGATGATATCTTGTTTTATATGGGGCCAGCTATCGGACTCGTACGGGAGACGCAAGGTCATCGGAATTACGGGATTCGTCGCTATTACATCTTCCTTGACCTCGGCCTTCATGCCGGAGTTTTGGGGCTTCCTGGTCATGCGTACAGTGTGTGGCTTCTTGTGAGTAGAGCCGCGTACTCTAATCCTACATCGATTGACCTTGATCATGACTTTTATCCTTTCCACGCTTAGTATTGTGGCGCTAGTTGTTTGCCTAATGACCTACTTGAGTGAATTCACAAAGATCTCCCTGCGACCCAGGGTGCTGACCATTATGAGCTATTCCCTCGGGATGAGCATGATCTACGTGCCGTGTAAGAATCGATTCACTACCATCTTCAGATGAGCAGATTTCTCCTTCCTCCAGCTCTGGCCGGTGCTCTGCTGTCAAAGCGAATGGAGCCCAGTGGCTGGCGCATCCTGCTGGTGTGCAACCAGCTGCCCGGAATCATCGGAATAATCCTTCTGATATTCCTGCCCGAGAGCCCAAAGTACTACCTGTCGATTGACAACCAGGAGAAGGCCATGAATGTCATGGAAAGGGTCTGCCGAATGAACAAGGGCAAGGAGGTCACTCTAAAGAGTCTGGGAGTGGAGTCGCTCACCCAGCCGCGCCTGCGTCTACCGTAAGGATCCAGTTTCTGGCACAGTATTGGGGTCCTAACTCATTCCTAATCCTTGTTGCCAGATCCGAGATGCGCGGACGGTGCTACGACACCAAGCAGCTATTGGTACAACATGGCAAGATCATGTGGTTTTTCTTCATCATATTTTTTACCCTGACTGGCCTGTAAGTCCAAACTTGGAAGCTGTTGGCCCCTTTTCTAACTCTCCTTTTAAGAGGTTTGGCTCTGCCCATCTGGGTGTTGCGAATCAGGGTTCTTACGGCAACGTCCGATGAGATGGTGCCACTATGCGATCGCCTAGACAGAATTAGTACAGAGACGCATGGCGATACAGAGGTACGATTGGGTATTCCAGTGCAGTTTGAACGCTTTCTACTCCCCGTTTCTTGCAGTGCATCCTGACCTATGCGCAAATGACGGATCCAATGATTCACGGCTGCGTTGTCCTCGGCCTCTTTATAGTCACCAGTGTTCTCTTGATTTGGCTGAGTCGTCGAGTGGTGATTATAGTCTTTGTGTTCATTTCCATTCTGGGATGCGTGGCGCTTAACTTTATGGTGCATTCCACCACGATACTGATCAGTTTCTTCGCCATAATCGATCCGCTCCTGTGCAGCGTCAGGTTGACAAGTTCCTTGCTCATAGATTTCGTACCCACTCATCTCAGGTAAGAGATCCATCCATCGTTTCCATCGAATATTGCAATAGGGAAACCCTACGCTGATTTCCAGGGGCAAGGCCGCGGCTCTAATCACCATGACAGGTCGGTCCGGGATTTTGATAACCAGTGTGTATATTGGATATACCTTGTCGCACAGCTGCTATGTCACCTTTAATACATTTATTGTATTTCTCTTAGGTAAGCGATAACTTTACCCACAACCATAGTGCTATGATTAATAATTCAACTTCACTAGTCTCTGGCATCCTTGTGTACTGGCTACCAACCGAAAATAAACACTCTAGCTTTTCAAATTAATAAATTATTAGTAAATACGTGTACATTTATATATGTGCTTCTTTTTCAAAGTCAGAATTCGTTCGCTTGGCTAACGATATGCATGATATGCGTAACTACTTGAGGTTTGTGGGTCTTCAACAGTGAGTTCTTCCCTATCCGTCCTGCCAATCGGGCAATCAATCATTCAATCAATTGGACGCACAGCACGCAGTACAAATTTGATGTGTCCCTGCGCTCGGAACGGAAAAAGGATTATGGCGAAAGTTCAAATATTTTTGTACACCAGCCGAAAATAAAATAAACGTCAAATAAACTTGGCGACAGCTGCGTTTATATAGTCCTGAGTGGATTTTTCCCTGTTGGTGTTGGTGTTGGTGTTGGTGTGTTTCGAGCCCAGCGGATATGAGTGTGCGTAAAAGGCAAAGCGGAAACGGAAGACGAGGCAATCGCTAAGCGGCTTAATAATAACTGTCGAGCAAGAAAATCGAATCGAATCGAATCGAATCGAATCGAATCGAATCGAAGGGAATGGAAAGTGAAGGAAAGGAAAACGGGAAACGGGAAAGCGAGAGCAGGAAAACATATTGGCAAAGACGGGCAGCTTTTTGCTGAACTGGCACTACAATAGGGACATCTTGGCAGCAAGGATCCCCAGCGAGAATGGAGCCGTCAATTCGGAATACAGCTTGTATATATATGGTACATATGTGATATATACACACCCATATTTATATATATATATGTAAGTATGTGTGTGTGTGCTTGTGTGTATAGAGGACTTTTCCCAGACAGCGACTCTGCTTATTTTCATATTTAACGGCTTGTTTGTGGCTCTGGGAAATGCGAGTTTTGGCCAAGTTCTGTTGTCTGCCCTCTGTCGCTGTGAGTTTTCATATTTCGCATTTGCGCCGCTCCTGCTTTTCAAAAGTTCATTTCAAGGCTCAGCTATTTCGACGACGGGTGGCGTTGAAGGGTTTATGAAAGCGGCGAAGCCAACAGGTAATAAGGGGGTTTCCCTCGCCGAGCTTTGCATTTAAAACACGCATTTACTCCGAGTTTCTGGCTTTTGTCCTGTGCTGTTTTTCGCAACTTTTTTTTTTTTTGGGGCTGCGAAAGTAGCATCAATAAGCTTAAATAAGCCCCAGCCGCAGACGAGAAGTTTCCATGTGACCCGGCTGGGCTCCAGTGGATTATCGAGCAGTACGTGAGCCTGGATGAGTGTGTAATGAGATTTCGGCTTTCCGCTGCTCGGCTCGGATAACATGCATAACATGTATAGACAGACGGCTACAACTAAGTAATTGTGTGTGAAATTGGGCGTTAATTAGGTGGCTTGCATGCAGAGCTAGCTGGAATCGAGAACTCCAGGTTTACGGCGCTAATTAAGGTTGAAAAAGAAGAAACCAAAATGCCAAACGCAACTCAATCTCAACTCAAGTTCATTTTGCATTCTTACCAGTGGTGGTGAGTGATGTTTTGGTGGTGTTTCTAGTGTGGTACATACTGTAGTTCTGGCTTTATTGCATTTTATGTTTGTTAAATACTTGCTGCTAAGCTCAATTTGCAGGTATATCTACTTTCTTCTTGGATTTCTTGTTTAGTTTACAAAGAGGGTTTAAGAGGATTTGTTTTTTTGGTTTTGCAGATTTTCAGTTTTTTTTTTTTCGGTTTTAAGTATACTGTTTTCTGTTTCTGTTTTCTACCATTTGTGGTGGTTGCTCTGGTGGTGCAGTGTGGTGGTTGTTGGCCCACTCGAGAGTGAGCCCTTTTCATTAGATTAGATTAAGCAAAAGAATTACGAGTAACTGACAGGTGCTGAGGGCTTTAAATAAGTGACTTTAGTTAGTGCTTTATGCTTTATGCTTAGTTTATTTGATTTTGGATTGGATTTAATTGAGATTTTGTGTGGCTTTGCTGGGCTTTCGTTTAGTGTTTTGTCCAGTTTGTGTAGGGTGTGTCAAAGCTTTGATAATGCGACACCGATATTGTGGCTAATATGGGGAAAGACATGGAAGAAGTTATTAGATAGAGACAGTGGCAGATTTATATGTGTAAGATGCAATGTGAGGTTTAGTGGGTGTCCACATAGCATGTAGCAGCAAGGCACAGTTCGGGTTTAGTGGGTATCAAAGGAAATGCAAAGAGACACAGGAATATAGCAGATAGAAGTGGTGAAAGGCAGCAAGAGATTTCTTGCAGTGTGTGGCTCAGATCTCGGTTTTGTGGTAGGGAAAATCATACTAACTGAAAAGATTTCCTTTAGCAATTCAGACCCCCTCTCCATTTCGGTGATATAATATATTTCTCAAGAGCTTTTAGCTGATAGCATAATTAATGGTGATTACAAGTTTTATATTAACATGGCACCCGCCGAGCAGGGACCTTTTTTTTTTGAGAAATTGAGGAACAAAATGAGACTTAAATCAACCGCTTAATTTTGCTAATCGCCTGGTGCTCTTGGGATGTCAACCTATTTGTTTTCAGTGTTATTCCCCCTACTCACGTCTCGATCCCATGCGCTTGTGCTGCTCGGTACCCAGACTCATGGTGCGCCCCAGCTCACCGCGGACAGCCTTCAAGGATTTCAAGATCTCATCCGGATCGCGCCGAGCCACGGACGAACGGCGCCGGCCCACCAGATATGAGGTGGGCGGCGTGGCCATGGCGTCCTCCTCCAGCCGATTCTTTTCGGCATCCTGGAAGCTCGATCGACGCGAACCCGGCAATGAGCGCGAGAAGTCCTTGCCCAGCTGGTAGACCTCCACCTCCATGGTTTCCGACTGGGAGGAACCGCGTCGCGAGCCAGCTATCCAGGCGTGATCCGGATGCAGCAGTGAAGTTCCATCTCCGATGGAGTCTACATCATCGGAGTTGGAGCGCTGCATATTGTAGTCGCGGCGCAGCAGCCGGGTCACATCGCCACTGGGTGCTCCTGCCCCGGCTGCAATGGAGCCGCGTGGCGAAACACTCGGCGATTTGCTGATGCTAATGCCACGCAGTCCTTTGGTGTCCTCCAGGCGGCACCAGATGGCCTGGTCGTCGAGGAAGGCCTGCTGCAGCTCGATGCTGCACTCGCCCAGGAAAATGGACTCGGTGTGGGGCACCAGGTCCCACAGCTGAATGTCTATGTAGCGATCCATCAAGGTGTCGGCCTTCACATGGCCGAAGGTCAGTGTAGCGTTCCAAATGGGATTCTGGGTGGGTCGGCTGACCTCCGTTTGTTGCACGCTGCCATCGCCACTGCAGGTGGAAATAAAACGTAGGACTCTCTTAATGGAAGTTTGAAAGTTGTTTGAAATTTTAACAAGTGCTGCAAGTGCTATGCAGTGGCATAAATAGCGTTGTGTTTTGAGGAGTAAGTTTAAAACCCTAGTGATTTCCGGATGCTTTACTTTTCCCAAGTACTATGAAGTTGCTCTCTTTCATCTATCAATCTAGCAATGGCTCCCGAGCAGGGACCACTACGCTTTCACTCACCATTTGGGCAGGATGCGGACCTTGGCGTACGCCTCGGGCAGATTGCCGTGTCCGTAGGCCTCATCCCTCAATGCCAGGTCATCGCCGGCCATTAGGGAGACGACCAGCTCGTTGCGCTCCGCATGGTACCAGACCTGGATCTGGACCCTTCCGGTGACCAGCTTCTCGCGGGCAATTTGCTCCTGTGGCGACCAAAAAGCTCGTTAGTTCACGCATCACAAAGGCTCCTCCTGCGAATGCCTGTCGCTATTCAACTCTTAACAATCGCTAGGAATATATGTATATAGTTATGGCGTAGTCTAGATTTATTAGCCTAGAGCCTAAACAAAAGCATTTTGTTTGTCTGCCTATTTACAGTTGTTCGGCTGGTTTCTTGCTCTCTGAAAATTTGCGTGTTTGTTTCGCTTTCTTGTTGTTGCTTTTTTTTTTTTTTGTTTATTTTGTTGTGTTCTCGGATGTGTGTGTGTGTACATAACTGAACAACAAATTAAAGCAATCAAAACGTAAATAAAACTAATTAAACGAGTGAGAACGAAGGGGCGGTGGCAGGGCGTGGTGGGTGCAGCATGCCAGCTAAATTGCAACGCATCCCCCCCCTTGGGGGCAAACACAAATACGAAATGCGAAACTGAAAGGCGAAACTGCAGGCACATAAACATAATGCAAATTATGATGTTCGCACACTGGAACAACGATGTGCATGTGTTCTCTATTTACAAAAGGCAAAGCACACACATGCCCATGCACAGATAAACAAAGCGGACCGCAAATGCAATCTGCTCGGGGCCTTCTGTCTAGCGTTTTCTATGCCCCAAAACGGAAGTCATTGCGGTGCAGTTGCGCATGAAGGTTGCGATTGTTGCTGCACTTGTGTGTGGTATGTGTGCACCAAGAAAAACGTCAACTCTGCTTCCTTCAACTCGTAATTCAGTTGATTCACTAGCCTATCCACCAATTTGACTACCAAATTTGGAAATTAAAGTTTTTAATTTAGATATGGAGTTAGTAAAAAACTGAACTTGGTTGTCGCGACTGCAAGCATGTTTTCCAAGCATTTAGCCTACTTTGTATTTGAGGTGTACATTGTTCGCTGCCAGTCAAAAGCATTTCAATCGGCTGCTGTAAATTCCCCCTGGGCTTTATTATTTTTTGCCGTGTCCTAGTAGTTGGTAAGTTGGTGGCTTCATAACATATTCATGGCGTGTACATGCGCAGCAGCAACAACCACACGTCCGAATTGACTTTCTCCATGGCGGATCTGCAGCGGAAGCCGCCATATTGCAATAACGTGTTGCGAGCGGAAATGGAGCCCACATAGAAGCATACTCGCGCGCGCGTGTGTGTGTGTAAGTGTACGTGCATATGTGTGTGTATTTGGAAACTGCGAACTGTTGCTCGGCAACTTTTTACGAGCGAAAAGGAGAAATATTACATTATGCCGCACACTTTTCATCTGTGGAAATCGAATTCGTGTTGCGACTGACTTATGTGTAAGTGGGAGTGGGGCATGTTTATTTTTATCTACAGGTAAGCAGGCACATGTACTGGCTGGATTATTGGAGTTTATCAGGCATCAGACATCAGACATCAGGCATCAGGCAGGCGCCGGCGATAAAGGCCTAAGCACTTGAAAACTTTGAGGCTCGTCGTCGTAGTCGATAATAATAATGACGAGGGCCCCCGCAAAGGCGGTATCCAGGGCTGAATTGTTGTTAAAAGTTTTCTAATTTTCGACATTTCCAGCATTTGCAGCATTTTATGCGCCTCCCAGCTGTCAATTAAAGGACGTCAGCACCTGTTGCTGACAAGTCCGCCAAGACAAAAGTCACCGGGTTCCCTTGGGAGATGATTTCAACCCCCCCACCCCCCGCAATGGGAAACCCACACGCCCACTTGACACCTGCCCGTTGCTTTTGGGGGCACTTCAGTGTGATCCAAAGTTTTCGGCAACCGCAATTCCCCCTTTTTTCTCTGGAAGATAACTCAAAGTGACAGAAAAGTTTGCCGCAAAAGTTGCGTATGAATAATAAACACAGGCATGCCAGTAAATGGAAAGATATATACATAGACAGCTAGGTGGGCCACAAAAACATACGTGTATATACAAGTACATATAAATATATATATATATATACATACATATATATATATAAAGAAGAATTAAACACTTATTACAGATGCCATATGCTACGTTGATAGGATATTTACAGGGGAGCAGGAAACAAGGACAAGTCTTATTGCATCAAATTCAAATCGAATTGATTATACTTTTAAAAGTCGTATGCATATTGTGGGTTAACTGATTACATTCAACAGATCAATCAATCAATCAGTCGCGTGGAAGCAGCACAGCTCTAGGGTCAATCAGTCTGCCATCAATTTAAATAATGACAGTGGTATTACTCTCGGTTTTAATTTTGTACATATATTTAGATTGTTTCGGTTTTCGATTGTTGTTCGCCTCGCTTTTTGAGGTCTTGATACTTGGTTGGTTACTGTTTTCATTGGTATTTTGTTGTTTATAGCCATAACTCGTGCCAGCTGGGGTTACATTGGTTGTACAGGAAATGAAAATTGAGTTTGTATACAATCAGCACATGTTGTTATCTATATAGTATTATAGTATATTCGCAAGTGATATTAGTTGTTTAGTCGTTTAGGAGAAATGCTAATCGGTTTAAGATTCAAGAGCCACTAAATGCTAGTCAAACTTAGGCGTAGGTTTATGCAAATTAGGCAAAATGCAAACAAATCAAGGTGATGTACTCAAGGAATCTAGGAGGAAACCAACTCAAATGGAATCGCAAATCAGGCAAACCAAACGAATCGAACTGAAAATGTTGTATGTATGTTGTGTCTCTGTTTTCTGTACCCTGGACAAAGTGGTGGTATTTCTGGTAGCAAAAACCTGGGTTGATCGTCTCTATCTAAGCACGAACATCAGGTTATACATTAGCGCACAATAAGCCTTTGTTTCGATGGATAGCAAATGCAAACTGAAAGGATTCGTTACGGAAAGTGTGTGTATTAATGTATTAATGTATTAATATCTATGGTACAGGGCTTCTCCTCGGAGGACGAACAATTACGGCACTATATGGTTCACAGATATATATGGTATTTTGCGGGCGAGCGGCATAATTAAAGAGTAGTCGGGTATTATGCAAAGCCAAACTGAACAGACAGATCCAAACCAAACGAAACGAAGCGGTGGAATCGAGACGAAAGTAAAGGTAAACATTTGCTAAGCGAAAGCCAAACAAAAGCTCATAAATTGACAGAGAGGTGGAAGTGGAAATTGTGTACAGGGGACACAGCGTGGCGGCAGCAGGAAACCGGGAGAGAGAAAACGGGGCGTATACGTAATAAATAAAATGGAACCAAGGCGAAAATAACGCAGCATTACATAAAAACAGGAGAAAGCGCACTTTACAATACATATCATTGGCTGGGGGAAGGGCTTTACAAAGTATCTTATAGAACCTAGCTATGTTACACTGGTTGTTTGCTGGTCAGGGATATATTATTACAAGTATAATAGTTTGTTTGTTCGCTAAGGATATACTGATGTACTGATGTACTGAGGTACTGAGGTACTGATATACTGGGTGCTAAGACTGTACAGAGGCGAGGCTGAGGTACGTATATTCATTGGGCTTTGGGTATGCTGAATGTACAGGGTACTTGGGATAGAGTTGCTTTGTTCATTTACCATTTGACTGATGGCTTCGGGGGTTGGCTGATTTGGGTGGATCGGCGGATGGTGGATGCTTTATACTGGATACTGTATACTAGATGGCTGAGCGGATCTGCGGAATTGCGAGATGCGGTGATGCGGGTCTGCTGCGAAAGGATATAAAGCAAGTCCAGGCAAGAGATTCGCAATTGTTTGCACGATGTTCGTTTTGTTTTGCAGTTAAATAGAGAGACTTTATTTTCACATTTCTTTGTTAGCCGTTTTTCAGTTAAATTTAGGTTGCTAGCACATTTCGGTACGCTGGTATACGCATTAGTGACTATTAACTGGTTGTATATAGATATATATTCAAGTATCGTATAGCGTTGAGTTGTAAATGTATACACATGGATTTAAATAAATATCTCAACCTCGAGCTGCGGTTAGTGCGGATAATCTAAAAAATTTCATCAGTTTTTCACAATTCCATCTCCCAGGGAGCTCTTTTCAGGGACCTTCGCCTGCCCATGTGACTTTTGTAAAGGTTTCTCATAAATTTAGTACATAATTCAGTTACAGGTATTAGTTACAGTTACAATATAAGGTTAAAGTTACAGTTACGAGTTATGAGTTACGAGTTACGAGTTACGATTACAAGTAGGTAGGTAGTCTATACAAAGTGTCGTGATCGAAATCAATGTTAAGTTATCACCCATCTGACAGGAGTTACATAGCTACAAAGCATCTGCTATAAGGTAAACGAGTAAATTCAGTTAGCTCTCGAAAGTGATTCTACACTCATCTCTCTCCTCCGTTTAGCACTTCGTTAATGTGTTTCTTAATTACGAATACGAGTTGTATGTAAGGTGGGCTCCAAAGCGTTCGCCTGCACTTCCGTTTCCGGTTCCGCTCTCACTTCCCCTCTCACTTTCTACTTCACTTTCAGTTTCGTTTACGGTTTCAGTTTCAATTTCAGTTTCAATTTCAACTTCGATTTGACATATACAAACACAGCTCTAACACTGACTGACATATAGAGAGAGTACGGGGTCTACAAATGCGCACAACTCTCGGACTTTAGTCGTGTACCATACAGATATAAGGTGTCTCGGGTACTTTGGCTTAAAAACACATTTAAACATTTCAACAACAAACTACTAATTTTCGTCTATATGTTTTCTTTTGGTTTTGGTTTTGGTTTTGCTTTGTCCAATTTGGTTGGTTTTCGATTTTGCTTACGATTACATATATTTTAGTATATATATATATATATATATATCATAAAGTCAATAACATTTAAAACACACACAAATATTGTTAAACTCTGTTCGCTACAAATTTGCACTAGTAACATTTATAAAGATTTCGGTTTATCTATAAACTACATTATAACTGGCCCAAGCCGAGCCATTACATTAGTTCTCTTCTTGTGATTCTCAGTAGGTCTTGGTCCTTTGTTATTATTGTATCGATTCGTAGAGCCTAAAGATAAGTTCTACACAAGCGGTGTTTCTTTTTTTTTTAACTTTTGATCTGGGGAGTAGCTCAAAATTTGATTCGCTTCTCGAGTGAATCTCCAGCGGAGATATCCGAGATATCATAGACACGAACGTTACGTTAAAACTTTAATATCTTAAAACCCTATTGTTGGTGCTTTGTTCTTACTGTGATCCCGGGGCAATTCGGCGATTCGAGTGCCCGCGAAGAAGAAGGTTGAACCAAGGAAAAACAGACTTGGAAACGAAAACAATTCGATACGGACTGTATCGATGTCAACTGCTTTGAGCTAGCTCGACTATCCAGTCCTATCAGTAAATCGCTTAGTGGCTATTTAACCGTCTACATACGTTAGTTGGGCATGTTAGTAATATATTTGTAGTTTCTCGAAATCACTAAGTTCTACCAACACCGAAAAATAAATATATGTAAGTACATCTGGTGGTTATATGACAAGAATAGCAATGAACACATTTAGCCATTTCGCATGGTTAGTAGTAATCATAAACTGTAGTGGAATTCAAAAGTAAAATGTAAATCCAAATCGAAATGAAATCAAGGGGAACACAGAAATCAGGAAGTATATTACTCGGTTAGCTACTGTAAATATCGGGTATGAATGTGTACCAAAACCAAAAAGGTCAAAGAAAATCGTTGAATCAGTGACTAGAAAAGGTGAGTTTACGAGTATTTATTTATATATATATGTAGATATATATTATAGCATGGAAGCTGCAATCAAGTACGAAGAGTTCAATTCATTTCGTGAGCACTTTGTGAAAGCTGAAATCGTGTGAGAAAACTGCTGCCAATGCTTAAGCTGCGTTCAATAGCTACTTAATATCGTATGCATATGGTTTCAGTATCAGTATCAGTTTCAGTTTTAGTTGGGTTTTAGTTGGCTTGCTGCTCATAGCTCGGTGTGTTCTCATTAGGCGGTAGTATCTCTAAATTAATAATATAGTATGTTCACTTCCTCGACTGCTGCCGCAGCTTGGATGCTCTTACACAAATGAGTATAACGAAATAGTTTTATACCGGAGTTTTTGGTAATTTCCGTCTAGTTGGCGATGCTGGTGATTTGTCTGTGGTGGTTTCGGGTTCTGTTTTTCGGTAATTCGTTTGTCGCGATAAGAAGTAACGAGAAACGAGAGCAACAAATGAAAATTATGTGAATGTTTACTTGCAGGGTTCATATACATATATATATAATATATATTAAATGGCTGGGTACATTATGTACAGGACAATCAACTGGCTTCCCTTTGCAGAACTTACCCGCTATGAGGCCCAGTCCGACGGGCCCGTCTCCGGATCTCCGCGGTCCGCTCTGACCACCGGCATTGCCGGGCGGCAGGTTCTCATCGAAGAGGTCGCACATCCGGAAATCCGTGGCATGTTCCACCAAAAGCTCCACCACGTCCCCGGTTCGATCCATGATGGAGCACACCTCCTCGAAGCTCCGGTCGATCAGCGACATGCCATTCCACTCGAGTATCTATTGATGGCAGTAAGAGGGTGTGACTTAAATATCTTCATCATCTCCTACTTATGGGTTTGGATGGTAAAAGCGTGATAAAAAGTTGGCGCGCAATGTAGCTTGTTAAAGTGCATCTTTTTGTTTACTGTGTACTCCCAGTGTCTCGTGTCGAGTGTCATCAATCATGTGCTATTAATGTAGAACTGCCATCTGGCCGAGTGCTCACCGCGGTTGGCCGCACTTTGCCACCCTTTGGGCCATTACCAATCATGGCAGGCTGGCCAGAAACACCACCCACCACCCAACACACACCACCAACCACCCACACTCACCTTGTCGCCCTGCTGCAGGCCATTCTTCTCGGCCGCTCCTCCTGGAACGGTCCACACAATGTAGGCGAACAGACGGCCATCGGCTCCGGTTTTTCCGCCGACGACGCGCATTCCAAAGCCACGTGCTGCGGGAGTAGACAATGTCAGATTTAATAAGAGCCTGGCTGACGCGCTGAGCGATTAGGCGATGAGGCGATGAGCCGAGGAGGACGGAATAATCAATAGTTAGGCTCTTGAACTGTCCCAAAAATCGGGTACTGCGACTAGGCACGTACTGGCAGATACAGATACAAATTTCGGGCATGTGGCAACAATTTGCGTTGATTTCATTTGCACTTTGCAGTGCCGCAAAAGTCGCAAGCAGAACCGAAAAACCCAGCGAAGCCCACGTTGCGTATACGCCATGTCGTCCGCCCTGTTTGTGTTTGTCTGCTAAATTCTGTTTTTGCCAACTCAGCGCGTTTTGCTGTGCAGATGAATGAGTGTGCGCTACTGTGGATTTTCCAGTATTTTTCTTTCTCCCAAATTTGACACAAATTTATTCTCCAACTTAAGCTTGACCCCTTGGACATTTATAACAATTTCAGTGACCAAGCTGCTGATTTAGTTTAAAGCGCTTACACATTTCTGCTGAAAAGTATTATACAGTTGTGTATTTTCAACTTCATATGTGAGTTTCCCAAATTGATTTCAGGAAGTGAAAAGCGTTTCCTAGCTGGAAGATTTCGTTAGCCGAATCCAAACAATTTAATTAATTTAATTGCAATTTCGGGGGCCTGCAGTTGCGTTTCAAGTACTTATCATTTGGCGCAGAAAACTAATTTCAACAATTTGTGCACCGAAAACTTGGAAAAGCGGATTTCCGTCGCCGTAGGACGGGCTGCAGACAATGGCCAGGAAAGTTAACCAGCCACGGGAGCAGCGATGACAATGAAATTGTGTCTCCAAGGTGAGATCTCCAGGGATCTGGCAGGAGGGCGAAGGATAAAGGACGAAGGGAGCTGAGGGCCGGAAGGACAGCACGGCAGGTCCAAGTTTTGCGCAGGAAATGGCGGCAAACTTGGGTAGTATGCAATAAAATGTTGCGCATCCGCCGTCGCTGTTGATTCAGGCGCATTGATACCCAATTAGGATAAGGCGACATTTTCTTGCGGCCCGCTGTTTGTTGAGTGTCGTTTAATCAAAACTTTTTTCCCGACCCTCGCCTTAAGACTGCAATAAAAACGATATAAATACAACGCAAATCCTTTTGCTGACAGCGGGAAAAAGGCCCGAATTATTCGATGACGCCACGCTTTTCGCATATCGCGATTGATGCACTTCAAAAAAATGTAGGATCTAACACAAGTTCTTGGCGAATACTTTATAGCCCAGTAGTACCTTACTTTAATTTATTAAACAACAGCTAACATGATGTGAAAAGAGACCATTTCGTCTCTTTGATACCAAACGTTCAGTGTTTACTTTGAAAATAGATCCCAGTGCCTATCTAAGTATATTTGGGTTAGTTTCTCTCTGAGTGCTGCCATTTGCCTTTAAGCCCGCACTTAACATGGAGCTGAGTGAAATTTTCGATTCGTTTTGGTCATAAAAATCATGAGTGGAGGTGAGGTCCTTGTTTTGGCCGTATTCCATGTGCTTTGTCTCATTGTCCCGCTGCCCACTGTCCGCTGGCCTTTTCCGTGCTTATTTGCCATTCCTGGCCGGGCCGGACTTTTATGATACAATTTGTTTGCCGGATGGCCAACGATTTTTTATGTGGCCATCATTGGGATTTAATAAGCCGCCCGGCACAGCCACACAAAGGTGTGTTCTTTATGGCCAGCGGGTCGGAGTTCCAGGGGCATATTATTTCCATTTTGGGTATCCGTTTCCTTTGTTGGCCGTCGGCCAAGGGCCGTAAACATGCTGGCAAATTGAATCAACATTTGTATGTAGGTCATTATTTAGGCAGACAGGCTAGCACCCTTTGACTGGCCTGAGCCACTTTAATTGGAAAACTATACCTAAGCTGTGCCCTTAAAGTTTCGTCCCAGCGCTTCTTTGGCAACTTTTTAATTTGTGCCATGTCCTCGCATCCTTTCCGCCTGCCAGACACATGCTCCACATCCTCGTAATGGCATTAGGTGAGCAAACTTTTAGCTGACACACATCGAACGACTTAATCGATGCACACCTGCCTGCATCCTTCGAGTAGCTCGATTCCCTCGCTGGAGCTGTGCATCCTTTTCCTGTCCGGGAAACCCAGTCATGGAGTCATGAGCGTAAGCGATTTAGTGGCTTCTATCAGCTGCTATAAAAATTGTCTCTTAATTAAACTAGCAGAGCAAGCGAGGAGCAAGGACACTACTCGTGTGTCCTGGCAGTCAGCACTTCAGTGGGCTAAACTAATAAGCCATTTTGAGCATCACGATGAGCAACCTTTGGCAGCAGCCGGAAAATGCTAGCAGCCTTTGATTGAAACATGTAGTTAGCTGATCCCATTCGATTTTTAAAATCGAGTTTCTCACGTACTGTATTGCAAAGTATCTAGGGATCTGAGTGAGCAGTGGGCTTCCACATTTCAATATGTTATTCACAGAGGATGCTTTGGGGCTTTTCTTCGTGTGCCATAGGGGAATTAGGCTCGTTTTGAGTGACTTGGGAGGCGGAGAGCTATAAAGGGCAGCCAGGCGAGCAATTGTACGATGTGGGCCAAAAGGAGGCGTGGCACATGGCCACCTGTAGCTGGGGAAGGCGGTCACGCAATGTCAAAACCGAAGGTTCGTGAGTCGCCCCAATAAATGTGTGTGCGTTTGTGTGCGGCTCATGAGACTGTATAAAATTTCATTAGGCGTGTTAAAGCGCCATTTGCCGCTACAGCTGGCCAATGTTCTCACCTGGCCAAAACCCCATCGCAATTAACAGTTGCTATCGGAACATTTGGAGCTATGCATAATTGAAGAGCTCGCCGAAACGGTGCCTGGATACAATTGAATTACACATCGCCATCGGATGCCTAATTAGCCGTGCGAGTGCAGCGGCTAATTACGCTCACCTGCATGCACCTGCACCTGCACCTGCACCTGCGAATGTTAACGCGAAGAGTGTAGCATGTTTTAGGGCGCAGCGCCGAAATTACAAGGCATTCAGCTCAGTCAATACATCAAGGCGAAATTGCAGCACAGCACAGCTGCCACAACCACAAGCCATGTGTGTGTGTATGTGCGCGCCGTGGCTAAGGAGACGCTTCTTAGGAGCTCCTGCCAGGCACAAGGATGTGGATAAGCATGAGAATACGGATAAGGATAACCGTGCAGGTGTACTCGTATTGTACAACAAAGGCCAGCAGCAGCAGCAGCAGCAGCAGCAGCCAAGGAAATGGTTTAGCACATTAAAATTCCACTTGCTTCGCTGCATATCAAATATGCCGAGCTAAGCAGCCACTACTGGCATGGATATACTCGTATGTATGTATGTATGTATGTATGTATAGGTATGGGGGTGTATAGTATAAAGACAAGGTCCTGAGAGCGGGCTTAACCCACGATATCGCTTGTTCTACTATACTGAATACATTCCATTCGCCAGCAGTGCAGGTACCTGTGCGTATTTGTTGGGTATTGACATTTTTTTATGATATGCAAATTGAAATTTTATATTAGCAAGCGCACGTCGCACAGGTGGTGGCTAACCGATGGGAAAAATGGGATAAAAACCTGCAGGACGGCCAGCTATTTTTATTGGTATTATAGGCGCTCGTTAAGAGCTCTTCACAAGATCCTACCAAATGCCACGAGCTGCACGGGAATTATTGAGTGGTTTTGAGAGCTATTTTAAGTAGTTTCTTCATAGTTGGCTTCAATTATTATGAGAGTCGTTTATTGAAATTTCTGTGAGTATTAATTATGGAAAAGTAAGCCCTTGTTTTCTAGTTACCAGCTTGAAATCTGAAAATTGGCTTTGCCCTTGACGAGTCTGCAGTTCTGGGTCGATGAGAAAATGGTTGCCTTCTCGTTCACTTCTGGCCTTCTGGCCAGGATGTTGGCCACTTTTTGCCGCATGTGTTCATGAACTGGCCAAAAGAGAGCCAGCCAGCCATGCATGCATGCATACGTGTATGCCAAACATTCGGGGGTATTATTATTTATGACCAGCAGGCGTAAAGTTTTCCATTCCCATTCCTATTTCCCATTCGATTGGATGGCAGGGGAAAAGTGGCCCATTTAAATGGGCGCTGAATCCTAATGCCCATGCTCACGTACCTCTTCGTATTGATTTTTATGCTCCAAGTCCGCTGTCGATAATTAAAAATTCATTTGGCCTGCTATCCTTGCTGACTGGCCCCTTGAGGTATGCAACAAAAATGCATATAATTAAAATACATCGCCAGTGAGTGGGAAACAAAGCGAGGGAATAAAAACCCCGGCCCACACCTACACACACACACACATACCCAAATGACATTGGCCAACAATGCCGAACAGCTAAATGTCCTTTGCATGTGTATGTGTGTGTGTGTGTGTGTGTGTGTGTGTTGGGTGTCCTTGCTGCTGCAACTGGGAACTCAAAGCTCGTAACTCGGAATCCGGAGCTCTCGGTGCCTTTATGTCGATGAAATCCGCTCAGTTGCTTAATCTGCTACCAGTCTGCTTCCGCTTTGGGTTTCATTAAGGCCCACGGGGACCAAACCACATTATCCTGGCCGCCCATAGCCGCCGCTCCATAGCTCCTGCACTTTGCTGGGCGGGCGAATTAAGGTACCCACACAGATACCCGGAGATGTCCACAACCCACTTCGGCGCTGCTCCGGCGAATTAGCATAACCAAACGTTGTAATGAGTCCTGTTTACTTGTCCATTTCCGGTGCGGTTCCAAGGGCAGGACATCAACCGAATCCGGATGGAGTGGACAAACAAACCGAACTCAGTCCCCTACCCACATCGACGAAGTTGCTCAACCTTAGCTTATAGCTTAAATCAGAAGAAATTATGCACAATTTGTATCTGTATGATGCACAATTTGTATCTGTATGATGCACAATTTGTATCTGTATCTGTGCAAATCACTGGTTTTGTTTGCAGTGCACGGCCACACACTCTCACGCAATTTCAGGAACACATTAAGCTAAGCCTGGTGTCTTCGTCCCTAAGCTCTGTACTCACTGCGGTGCGCCTTGTCCGTGGGATCCCGGCGCAGAATGATGCGCCGCTTAGATGCACAAATCGGCCCCGAATCCACGTCGTGGATTACGATGCGTATGGCCTCGCCATCCATTGATGTTTGCCGTCGCGGCGCCTCCAAATCCTCCAGATTGGGGCCCGTAAATGAAGCCATGGGCGGCGGAATCGAGGAGGGCGGCACCGCAGGCAGGGCACCACGATTCTGCAGCATTGCAATATCCGGTCTGGAAAATGAAATAATATTGGATGTGCTCTTAAACATATTCTTTAAACAATACAGAAATGTTTGCTTTAAACATATTGAATCAAACACTGAAATGCTTGCTTTAAACATATTGCATCAAGCACTTACAGCTGCGATCCGCGTCGCCGCATCCGGCGGTCATCGTCGACGGTCAGGACGGGGCTGCCCTTATCCGGCGAGCCCGGCGAGTCGTCGTTCTGGATGTCCTCCGAGGGATGTGGCACACGGAACGAGGGTCGCCTGGAACCAGGCAGCTGGATGGGCGGCATGATGCCGCCCTCGCCGGGCGATCGCTGCAGCTGCGTGGCAGGAGTGGCACCACCTTGCGTCAGCCCGGGGGCAAACACATCATAGGCGGACTTCCTGTGTGGGGGAAATTGCGGCTCAATCTGGCTACGTTGACCCCTCAAAAGTAACTTCCTACCTGCGTGGCATGGCCGGAATGCCGAGACCCGCTCCATCGGCACCCAATCCCAGCGCCGGACCACCGCCGCCCATGCTGCCGCCCACGGGTCCGGTCTTCATGTCGTCATCGTAGCTGTGCTGCCGGGCCACCCGGGACCCCCTTCGCGACTGCATGCGCGACAGGGGCGCCCCGAAGGGGGGCTGTCCATCTGGGCCCTCGCCCCTCGGCGGACTGTTGGAGCGACTGGGCGCCATGCTGCGGCCACCTTTCAGTTGCTAAAATACATTTAACATGGGTTTCAATTTAATTGTGGGCTTGGTAAGAGACACCAACCCCAGTTGAAAACTATCTTGTATAATAACTATCTTGTAGCTCAATTTCCATCCCTAGGTATCGATTTTCAACTTACACGCTCCAACTCCTTCAGCGAGGCTGGCGAAACATCCGAGTGGCGTCGCAGTTCGGGACTTCGCGGCGGGGCAAGGGCTGCTCCATTGCTGGGGGCCAGGGTCTGCGTGCTGCTGCCCAGCTTGGCGTCCGAGTGGCGCCGCTGCAGTGCCTCCAGCACCGGGACGTCCAGCATCGAGTCCGTCGAGTCCTGCGGAATGCACACGCGCGAGGCCATTTTCCGGCGGCACACGCTGCAGCGCCACATGGTCTGTGGGTTCGAGAGGGTGCAAAATCAATTTCCATTGCTGTGGTAGCACGGCATTCAGTGTACGCGGCGCTAATTAAAAACTCCCAGCTTAACTCTGGAATCTATTTGCGGACGCACACGGCGTTCTCTAATATTTATTAGTGGTCGGTCGGTCGGCCAGAGCTCAAGAAAACCCATTATGCTGGGCACCGCGAATAAATATTAATTACTTTCTGAACAAAACTTTTCGCCCACCCGCGTGCCGCGTGGCGCGTGGAGCGCGTTGCACAAAAATCCAGCTTCCAGGCGCCACTGCCCTGAACACATCCGCACCTGAAAATGGGGGACACAGGTGCGCCTGCATCGGCATCCCCTCAAGTCCGCCTCGCTGCATTTTCCACTTCCCACATCCCTTTTCCGCGGCACGCCCGCACAATGCTCGTTACATTTCCACCTGGCTGCTGATTCATTTTGCCCGGCGGCTTCAATCGTCATGTGTGGCAGCCACGTCCTTTTCGTGCCTTCCTCCCCATTTCCGCCCCTTTTTTTCCACCCGTATTCAATGGCTGCCCTGGCGGAAGCTGCCGCCATTGTAATTAAGTCAGTGCACGGAGAAAAACCGCTGCAAACTATCAGCAATTCGGCTTAAAGGCAATCACAATTGTTTGTATTTGTGGTGCGTAAACACTGAAGCGTGTCGGTATGAAAGTGAAATCTGCATAAGTTTGAAATCACATAAAAATGCGCCAGGGAATGCAAATGCTACAAATTTTCTTCATTTATTCAGACTTATACGAAGCTTTCAGGCAGTTTTTTCATATAATGTTAAATAATGTATAGGGATTTGAAGACATTGTTTTTCTTTCATAGACTGACTCTGAGGGGGGCTTTTTCCGTGCACCTACGCTCATGGGCTGCACTGTACGCCACAGCTGCAACTAGAGCTCGGATCTGGTTTATTGCCTCTGTGCTCCGCAGTTGCGTGCGCCGTAATTACACGGCTCTGCTGCAGTGTGGCTGCCAGTTCATGATCCCATCGAGAAATCGACTGAAAAGTTATTTCCCAGCTGCCACAGCAACGTCAGCGAGGAGCAACCAAGCGCGGTGCACGCTTATGAAAATTTAAGATTTATGCAGCATTCATCGCATACGTGTATGCAAAGGCAGGCGGAAATCGATTTTGATGTGAGAGCAGGAAGTCGACCATGAAGCGGCAAATAAGCCAAACCACATTTCTAAATAATCAGCACTCACGGAAATATATTCTAAATAGTCAGCAGCTCAAGGATATATGTTCTGAATCCAGTTATGTGAGCCTGGAAATCAATAGAGGTTACGACGATGGTGCCACACAGCTTTAGAGATCTTTTATTTCGGTTTCTTTCATAAGCTACTGTGCCATTTTCTCCGTGTGAGTGAAATCAAATTCCCATTTGGCATCGACCATATCTGGAGCTCATGAACAATCGAATGCCTAGCTGCTGGCCAGTGTGGCATGCTCTAAATGATTATTGCAGCTGGGCAGCCGCCAAGTGTCCGGGGATGGGACCACAGTACACCGAGCAAGCGACGCCACCTCCGTCTGCGCCATCGGAAAACCGGAATACCCATAATTACACTGGGTGGGTATGACAAGCGGTTGTGGCCATGCTTGTGTGCTGTAGTCAACGCCCAGGAACATCAATTTCAATTAGCCAAAGTGGCCAGGTTGACAGACAAACGTTAAATTTTATGTTCAGGGCGTTGGCGTGGCTTCTTGACAAATTACCACAAGTTCGGGTGAAGACAATGTTGCATGGTGTGGTTATCAATGATCATTATGCGGCAAGTGTTGATGGGATGTTGGAGCGACGGGACACGGAACAGGACATCGGCGCAGTGCAACCGAGGAGGAATGCCATTTAATCTCGTTAATACGGCCTTTATCTTGTTAATGTCCCGCGATGAATAGGCCGCAGTTGAGCCCAGTTGGCCATTGTCACCGAACCCCTTTGGCACCGCCACTAATCTAATTTATGTGCACTGACCCGTGCCCCCCACCGCTGGTCACCACCCACGCAGTCATTATCACTGCAAAAAAATACAAACTGGCTTTGGTTCTTTAAATCGAGTGTACAGCTTTGAATTTTCATAAAAAGTACCTATAAGTGGAGAGCTTAAAAAGGGTAATTAAATAATGCAAGGCTTTATAAAGATGCCACACATTTGTGGTAGCTAGTCTTGAGCTTCAGTGATGTTTTCGTGTGTTCTAACATTTAAAAGTATGTATATTACTGCATATTTCATGTACATGTGAAAAGGATATGTCGATGACTGGAAATATTTTCACTCTGCGACCAACGCCCTGCACATTTTTCTTATTAATGAAGTGGCGCGGCAAGCAGTGTTTATTTGTGCCGCGAGGAGCCCGCGACCATGGCGCATTGCCTAGTGGCCCGGAAGGTGCATCCTGGCCAGCCCATGCCGCACCCTCAACCTGGTGCAGCAGCAACTTGGCAACTTGGCAGCTTGGCAACTTACCGCATCCTCGTGCTCGTCCAGCTTGCTGTAGCTGGCGCAGTCCTCGCACACTCGCTGCTGGCACTCGAAGCACGTCTTGTGGTAGTCGTCCGGCTTGAAGGACTTCAGACACACCCGGCAGGCTCCGGCCCTTCGTCCTGGCTCCTGTTTGGCCGCCGCCCCGCCTCCCCCGCCGCTCGCTGTCGCCGTGCCGCCGCCGCCGCCGCCGCTGCTGTTGTTATTGTTGTTATTCAGACTGCTGCCGTAGTCCTGCTGCTGCTGCTGGCTTTGATAGCTGGGCGAGCCGTAACTGCCGCTGGTATCCGCATCCGTCGGCACCAAAGAGGGGCGTGGCGACATTTTATTAACTGGAAAAGAGACAACGGAAAAGCGGCAGGGCTATGTAATCAATTACTGAGGCAACCGAGCAACCCAGCAACCCAGCGACCAACCAGTGAATGCAGCCCCTTGTCCAATGGAAACTTGTTGATTTTCCGCTGATTGCATGCCCTTTGGTACAGACTGCGGACTGACCCAAATGCAGTGTGTATTTTACCCGAAGCCGCACACTCTGTTCTATGCTTAATTTGTTGTCAGCGCACATAATTTGTTTGGCTTGCTAATTGGGCTAACGACAGGCAGGCAAATGCAAT
Organism: Drosophila orena; assembly: GCA_005876975.1. NCBI lineage: Eukaryota > Metazoa > Arthropoda > Insecta > Diptera > Drosophilidae > Drosophila > Drosophila orena. The sequence continues at coordinate 12,150,033 of VCKV01000006.1, read as the reverse complement.
AAATAAAACAATAATCGGATAAAACGGAAATTTCTGACAGCCTTCGTTACTCGTTAAACGCGCTGCCCAAAATGGCAACTAAATCGGATTATTTCCCACTGCTAGACAAGGCTAAAGTCGATTTCTGTTACTGAATGCCCTTTTATTAAATACTTATTTAACCAATCGAAAACATAGTTCCTAAAGTAAAATTATGGGCAGATTTGCCCGACTAAAGCACTCTCTTAAATTACATAAAATCACTTATGCAATACTTAATTTTTTATTCCGAGTGCTTTTTTCTGTGCAACAGAGCAGCCCGAAGAAGTGGAACCTTTTTCCCAGAACTGGCACACATTTATATGATTATATGCATATACAGCGAGTGTGTTTTATATATTGCACCCTTGAGGAAATGGCGAAAAGTTTATGCGGCCCGGAAAAAGTCGCGGTGCATTAGTCACAGTCAGGAGACAAAAACAAAGGCCGTCTTTTGTTGTGCACCCGGCATTGCTCATACGCACAGTTGCACCTCGTCCTTTTTCACCTTTTGGCAAGTCACGCTTGACATTTTCAGCCGTAAAAGTGGCATGGTAAGTATATGTATGAAACAATGCTAGAGAGAAGCCGGCGAGGAAAAACCTTTTCCCTTTTTGTTTCAAATAGCGATTTTACCTGCTCAAGGGAGCACTTAGGTGGCAGCAAAGATAAAAGAACTGCGCAACTATTAAAGTATTTGCAAGTTTTTCTGCTTTTAAATTATGTGTCAGCTCTTCACTGTGGTTGGCCACAAAAACCTGGGTGCTTGCCAACTGGCAAGCACTAGAGAGCACTTTCCCAGCGCTGCATCCTTTTGGGGGAGTCGAAGGGAAGTCGAGTGCCAAAATATTTGCCCAAATTATGTGCACAAATCTGTGTCGCTCTTTTACGATCCTGCTAAATAAACCTCGTGAAATAAGATTTCATTTCGTTCTAATAAATCGAATGGCTGGGCAATAAAATCAACAAGCCACAGCTTTCGCTTAGCTGGTGGCCAACTAAATTGTGATAAAAATGACACAAAAGTCAACACAACATTCTCATGTTTTCCGCTGCTTCTTTCAGCACTAAACAAATACACCAGGGCACAAGATAATAGTAGTTTTAACATTATTCCCAGACATTGCTTTAAGTTTTCAACTCGGTTTGCTCTGCGCTTATTGAAATTTAATATACAGAAGCCAATAAGAATTTATATTATCCACTTTCGTCCTTGGTAAACTGCTATTACTTTGAACTCAGCTGTAGCTTGGCTGGTGCTAAAACAGAAGTCACCGATTTTATTGACTTTGTCGCAGCATTTATGGACCCCATAACAATGGCAGTGTGAATGGTGATGACTGGGCATGCAGCATCCACTGACCCCTTACATTATTCAATATGCGATGCAAACGAGCGTGAGCAGCAAATATATTGCGTATACGCACCGTTAGCCGCCGAATGCTCATTGCTCCTACATACGTGCCCTCGCAAAAACACACAAAGTTTGCTGAAAGTTTAGCAAGCAGCTTTACGGGCACTTGTATGAAAATTCATGCCATAAATTCGCATGCACTTACGGCAAGGATAACCGCCCAGAAAACACCATCTACATCCACAACTACAATCACGCTTACCTTTATCTGTGACGGTGAGCAGCGAGGAGGAAATCGTAGCCTTCATCTTGTTCAGGGCCCCCGTTTGGGAGGCGCCTCCTCCGGAGTCCGCTGCATGTTGCTGCCGTTCGCTGGGCTGCTCGTCGGTGGCCACCATCTGCGGAAAAGGGGAGAGAAAAAGCGGAAAGGTGAGAGGTCAGCGCGCGGGGCTAAGAAAATGTGGATAAATATTGGCGTATCGGGCTGTGGGTTTGATTTCACGCAGCCGTAAATCTTTATTTGGTTCTTGGCTCGCCATGAACATAAAACGCGTAGCAAAATGACGGGATTATTCGAGTGTATTACAAAACCAGGTTTCCTGTTTGTTTAATTCGTTGTGATACTTTTTTTTGCCAAGCTTTGACAAAAAAAAAACAATTCTTGCATAAACCTTCTATGCCCATTTTTAGGGTAAAAATAATCGGTATTTTCTTGATAGCAAATAAAGTACTGCTCCGAATATAGAATGTCCTACATCGTTGAACTCGCAATCAAAATGGCATTCGAGTGGCATTCACACTTTGAAATGTAAAATTTTTGACAATTTTCGGAAATTTTGATGAAAAAATTGATGTAAAAATTGACAAAAATTTTTTTTACCAAAATCTGCAGCTTTGTGATAGGTCTCGTTAGTTTTGGTTACCAGTTGCACAAAACACTCATTGTTTTCGTTGTGCGACGTTTTTTTGCCAAGTTATGAAAAAAAAACCAATTTAAAAGTTCCAATTCTTGCATAAACCTTCTATGCCCATTTTTAGGGTAAAAATAATCGGTATTTTCTTGATAGCAAATAAAGTACTGCTCCGAATATAGAATGTCCTACATCGTTGAACTCGCAATCAAAATGGCATTCGAGTGGCATTCACACTTTGAAATGTAAAATTTTTGACAATTTTCGGAAATTTTGATGATGTAACCCCTTACAAAAAATGTAAAAATTGACAAAAATTTTTTTTACCAAAATCTGCAGCTTTGTGATAGGTCTCGTTAGTTTTGGTTACCAGTTGCACAAAACACTCATTGTTTTCGTTGTGCGACGTTTTTTTGCCAAGTTATGAAAAAAAAACCAATTTAAAAGTTCCAATTCTTGCATAAACCTTCTATGCCCATTTTTAGTGTAAAAATAATCGGTATTTTCTTGATAGCAAATAAAGTACTGCTCCGAATATAGAATGTCCTACATCGTTGAACTCGCAATCAAAATGGCATTCGAGTGGCATTCACACTTTGAAATGTAAAATTTTTGACAATTTTCGGAAATTTTGATGATGTAACCCCTTACAAAAAATGTAAAAATTGACAAAAATTTTTTTTACCAAAATCTGCAGCTTTGTGATAGGTCTCGTTAGTTTTGGTTACCAGTTGCACAAAACACTCATTGTTTTCGTTGTGCGACGTTTTTTTGCCAAGTTATGAAAAAAAAACCAATTTAAAAGTTCCAATTCTTGCATAAACCTTCTATGCCCATTTTTAGGGTAAAAATAATCGGTATTTTCTTGATAGCAAATAAAGTACTGCTCCGAATATAGAATGTCCTACATCGTTGAACTCGCAATCAAAATGGCATTCGAGTGGCATTCACACTTTGAAATGTAAAATTTTTGACAATTTTCGGAAATTTTGATGATGTAACCCCTTACAAAAAATGTAAAAATTGACAAAAATTTTTTTTACCAAAATCTGCAGCTTTGTGATAGGTCTCGTTAGTTTTGGTTACCAGTTGCACAAAACACTCATTGTTTTCGTTGTGCGACGTTTTTTTGCCAAGTTATGAAAAAAAAACCAATTTAAAAGTTCCAATTCTTGCATAAACCTTCTATGCCCATTTTTAGGGTAAAAATAATCGGTATTTTCTTGATAGCAAATAAAGTACTGCTCCGAATATAGAATGTCCTACATCGTTGAACTCGCAATCAAAATGGCATTCGAGTGGCATTCACACTTTGAAATGTAAAATTTTTGACAATTTTCGGAAATTTTGATGATGTAACCCCTTACAAAAAATGTAAAAATTGACAAAAATTTTTTTTACCAAAATCTGCAGCTTTGTGATAGGTCTCGTTAGTTTTGGTTACCAGTTGCACAAAACACTCATTGTTTTCGTTGTGCGACGTTTTTTTGCCAAGTTATGAAAAAAAACCAATTTAAAAGTTCCAATTCTTGCATAAACCTTCTATGCCCATTTTTAGGGTAAAAATAATCGGTATTTTCTTGATAGAAAATAAAGTACTGCTCCGAATATAGAATGTCCTACATCGTTGAACTCGCAATCAAAATGGCATTCGAGTGGCATTCACACTTTGAAATGTAAAATTTTTGACAATTTTCGGAAATTTTGATGATGTAACCCCTTACAAAAAATGTAAAAATTGACAAAAATTTTTTTTACCAAAATCTGCAGCTTTGTGATAGGTCTCGTTAGTTTTGGTTACCAGTTGCACAAAACACTCATTGTTTTCGTTGTGCGACGTTTTTTTGCCAAGTTATGAAAAAAAAACCAATTTAAAAGTTCCAATTCTTGCATAAACCTTCTATGCCCATTTTTAGGGTAAAAATAATCGGTATTTTCTTGATAGCAAATAAAGTACTGCTCCGAATATAGAATGTCCTACATCGTTGAACTCGCAATCAAAATGGCATTCGAGTGGCATTCACACTTTGAAATGTAAAATTTTTGACAATTTTCGGAAATTTTGATGATGTAACCCCTTACAAAAAATGTAAAAATTGACAAAAATTTTTTTTACCAAAATCTGCAGCTTTGTGATAGGTCTCGTTAGTTTTGGTTACCAGTTGCACAAAACACTCATTGTTTTCGTTGTGCGACGTTTTTTGCCAAGTTATGCCAAATTTGGCTAAAAAAGTTAGTGTAAAAAATTAAATTTTTGGTATCGAGTTCAGGATGTCAGGAAGCTACTCACCCCATTTCTTTTCCTTAAACATGGCGTGAGTGATCATTTTCATACCCTGAGATTAACTAAACTAGACGAATGTAATCATTAAATTCCCAGCCAGGGAGCAGTTTGGCCCGTGAGCAAGGTTATTACCCTGATGTTTCTCAGATTTTTTTGCGCAGTCATCAGGGGCACGCAGGTGAAAGTAACGCGGTGCGTTTTATTTGATTTTTTCCTGTGCTTTGCTGGAGGCGTCTGAAGCGCAACAAATTGCCAAGAAATCGTAAAGTGTGGCAAGTAATTTTTGATTAAACAACGGGGGACCAAAGGCAGCTTCCACCAGCCGGCAGGGCTTTCAAAAATAGCCGTCATTCTTTTTAATGCACACAGCCTGTAAGAAGGGGGATTCACCGTGCTCAGCCGTCTATGCGTGTGTGTGTGTGTGTGTGTTTCAGTTTTCCGGGCAGAAGAATAACAATTGGAGGCGACTGGCCGACCAGCCGAGCCCCGAAAACATAAGTGCTGCTCTGCTCTGTCAGCATTTTATGAAGTGGAAATTTTCTATTTGCCAAAGCGCCAACGAAACCGGAACAAACAGCCGCACAGTTGAGTACACGGAAAACAATTGGTGGCGCTGCGCTAAACCATTATCTCTCAAAAACCTCGAACCCAACTTTTAATTCGCCAAATTCATGGCTCTTACTCAGTAGAGCAGAATGGTAGGAACTAGAACTAATTACTTCACCTCTGATACATGTAAGCATGTCTGTTTAATATGTTATCCAACGTCCGGATTAAAAACTACAATGGATTATAATATTTTTTCGTATGCATTAAGTGCGATCCACATAGTGCAGCCATCTCACTCGCACAGCGCAAATTACGCTAAGTGCTTTGGCTGCAGCGCTTTCGGTTGCCTACCTTTGTGGTGGGGCGGGGGCTTTAGAGGGTTAAGAGGGGGCTTGGGGCTTGGGGCTTGCCGGGAACTGGGGTGCCCAGGGGTTTGGGGATCCTACTCGGGCAGGAACTAAGCGGCATCTAGTGTCAGATTATGGCCGCTTTGTGCTCAGCCTGGGCTACATTTTTGATGATGTCATTTGATGTCGGCCTGGTTATATTCATGCTGCGGATTTATGGGCTCCTTTCCACCTACATTTTGCCTGCCAGCTTTGCCCATGGAAGCCCATGGAAGCCCATGAAATCTTAGTATAATGTATAGTTGTTTGCTCGCTGGTCTGCCTGCCCAGAACCCAAACTTGCAGCCCAGAAACCCCACTTAATTTATGTGCTCAGGTGTCTGACGCCATTTTTCTTGTGCACGGGTAAACTACTCGGCATTCCTCACGACTTCAGCTCCTGCCACAGCTCCTCGCTCAATTATTGCCGTGTTAATTTTGTCATTTATTATGATTTTTTGCCTCGTCTGGCCTGGTCCGGGTCCTATGGCCCGAAGCCGCAAATAGTTTCATGTTTAGTGCCGAAAATTATGTGTTGACGTTTAAGAGCTGCTGTTCCCTGCACCCGCCCATCCTCGCATTTCCCACCGCTTTTCCACTCGCTTTTCCCCGACTTTTCCCCGGCTCGACAATAACATGCCGCGCAATATGTGCGCCCTTTATGGCCGCAAAGTATGCTACATAAAACAGCAGGCAGTGCGCGCTGCGATGAGGAGGAAGTGGTGGTGGCGACCAACAGGGAGAAAGTTGCGCCTTGTCAGTCGTGAATGAATGCGTTTGCATTCCGCCAGGATAGACATCCTTGCAGTCGGAATGGAAATCAATAGCAAATGAAACGAAAGCTGCGAGCAAATACTTTGCCACTTAAAAGTTGCGAACAAGTTTATAACGAATAACTTGCACAAATGCTGTGGACACGTTGCGAAATTTCCAAGTTTAATTTGATGTCAGTTTCATAATTGCTCGTGAGCACTAAATAATTTATTAGTTTTTAAAGCTTGCAATAGAAAACATCAGCGCGTACCTTTCAATTGGAAATACAATTTCCCTACACGAGATGTATACATTATTAAGTAACCAACCAATTCAATGAGCTAAAAACTGCTTACTAAATTGCTAAAAGTTTGGAGTAGTTAGGAAAAGTTTCGCAGCTCAATGAATATTTTATTCAGGTGTAAAAAGTTTTCTAATTGCAACCAAGTTAATAAGCAAGAAAATTACTTGTGACTTAATATTTCATTATTATTTGTTGCAGCCAGGTTGCCACTTTCCTCGCATATTTTCAATTTTCAATTCAAAATTTCAACTTGAGCTATTTAAGTCTGCTTTATAAACTAGTGATTTTAATACTTTCGATAGCAAGGGATCATGCTCAGTTTATTTGATGTACTATTACAAGGGAACTCGACTTTTTCCTATGTGTAACAAGTAGTTTGTGGGGCAGGCACGTGCTTGTCATTGGGCTCAAGGCTCCGAGTTGCCTGTTGCAAGTTGCAGCTGCCTGCCGCCTGCCGCCTACCGCCTGTTGCTGTTTATGGCCTGCACCGAGGCACAATAAAGTGCAGCACACTGACAGCAAGGGGCAGCCGACAGGGACACGTGTGGTCTGGATGGCAGGCATGGAATGGCCGGAATGGAGTGGTCAGGCTGGCCTGGCCAGGATCTGTCCACAGGCGAGTGTTGTGGGGCGCCACCGCAAGCAAATGGGTAACGAGCCAAGTGCGGCAGTGGTCGGGGAACTTTACAGCGGCCGGACTATTAAGGAAATTGCTGCAAATAAACTGCAGGAGATTCTGCCGCTGCCAGGACTCAGGTTCCAGGGCCCCGGAGTGTCCTTTGATGTCCTGCGGCCCCTTCGCATTTGTCGCCAAATTCCAGAATGGCCCGACTGGTTGTTAGGCATTTGAATGGCAAATAGAAAAAGTTTGCCATATCCTTTTTGCCAACAGACTTGCTAACGGACTGTCAACGGCTCATCATTGTCTTGAGATGGGTTCCTTTTGGCTTGGAAGTTGGACCGCTTTGATTTTGTGCTTCATTTGGTCTAATCAAACTTGCCGAAAACACAAAACGCAGAAAACACAAAAAACACAAAAATCTGCAGCATTTAGTTGGCTGGCATTTGCTTGGCAGCCGGCATTTGCCCAGCCTTTCATTGCCAACTTGGTTTTTATTAACTTTGCAAAGTATTTTGTGCCAAACCGGAATTTCTACGGAATTTACACTCTTCGAAGGCTTTTCTTTTGCTCCCTTCTCTTCTTATTTTTGTGTTATTTTTGGCTTCACACGCCCATGTATAATTTTATTCTTTCCTTTCCCCTTGCCCACCCGATCCCGAAAACAACATCCGCATTATAAAAAGGGACACAAACGCGAGGCAGGTGCTGCGCAGGATAATTGAACCACTTCGATTGTTGCCAGTCCGTTTGCGTTTATTTTTTTGTGAATTTTTGATATTTTTCGGGCTCGTAAACAAAAGGGAAAATCAGTCGGGCGGGCAAAGCATTTAAAGGGCTTTTTAATTAAAAAGTTTTGTTTGCCCTTCCGACAGGCATTTGGTCTTGAAGCCTGTTTGCGAAGGTCTTAGGCGATTTCTAATACACGAACTTTAACCTGCAGCTGGGTCACGTTATGCAGTTCTGCGGAATATGGGAAATTATGAAAGAAAAGAGTTAGCAACTCTTGGTTCCATTAATTGGCAATGGAGCCTGCGCAAAGAAGTTTTTAACGATTTACATTTAAGGGCGCACTTCGTGGCCAAATGAAGGCAAATGAAGGCAAGGGAATTAAAATTCCGCCTTTATTGCATTTCATTTGCTACTCATTATCATCGGGGAATAATAATTAAAGAATCACAACTGGCGAATGAAAATGAAATTAAGCATAAATTACGAGCTTCTGCCAGTGACAACAATGCTGGCACCGTGATTTATATACGGATATTCATTAAATATCGAAGTGTCACTTACCTTTTTCATGAATGACATCACATTTGTTGGCAACATTTTGAAGTTTTTCTTTTTTTTTTACTGGCTCTCTACCTGGGTTGAAAGTGCGTTTCTCGTTCGCTTCGCTTGTGTATTTAAAGTGCAATTAATCAAGCATCCGCCGTGTTGGACGGTGCGAATACGTAATGTTCGCTTTGTTTTGCTGGCCGCTGGTAAGCCGCTTTATGCCATTTCGTTTTGGACTGCTGTCGTTTCTCTTGGCCAGGTATTATTATTCGTTCTCTCCTCTGATGGCCATTTTTCACTGGCCATGTAAATAGGCATTGACAGGGGTATATTGGCATGCCAGTTCTGCATGTTGTGCCAACTCTCGATTCAGATTGATTTATGTGTGGCTCTAGTTGCGCACTTGGCTTTTAATTAACATGGGCCATAACTCACAAACGGTGTTATTGCCGCCGGCTGCAGCTGCTCCTTTTGGTGGAAAGCATGGAGAAGTACACCGAGAAAGAGGCGGAAAATTATAATTAGTCATTTGGCGATGGGAGAAAGTTGCACGCGGCGCTTAAAGTGCTCAACTCACGGACGTGTAATGGTCCGCTCGGCTTACACCGTACTTAGCCGGGATCCATAAATTTCGCTACGATAACCATCAACAGTGTTTTGGGTTTTCCCAGCCCACGAGCCCTCTCGCACACACACGCACATGCGGAAAAGTGGTGAAAAGTCGAGCGGCAAAAGTTTATAAGGCGGAAATAATGTGTCGCCTGGCATGCAAAAGTCCCTTTTCCACACGGACCTGCACAATAGGTTGGTCCAGCTAAGTGGGTTAGCCCGAAAGTGATTTTCAATAAGACTGTTTGAGCCAGTCTGAAGCTGGAGCTATAAAGTCTAAAGTTACTGAAGTTCATATTAAAACCTGTTGTTATATATTGTGTTTTGTTTGAAAGGCAACGTAATAAGAAAGAGTTCATTTCTACTTTACAACTATATTAGATACTCTTCATTACTACTTTTTTTTACTACTTTTTTCTAGACTAAAGTTAATTAGTTCGTGCTCGCTTAAATGTATTTTACAGATAGTCAAATATTCATTTGTGCATGATATTAAAGTGGAACTATACACTGATTCCAGCCAACTATTTGGCTGCTGTCCTAAGCTCTTTGGCTGCCTGATAAGCTGCTCTAGATCCTCGCCATCAAGCAGTGCAATCACAATGCTTTGGCCAGCTTATCGGGCGTTCACTGCAGCTGCGCTGCACTGCAAACAAAGGGGGGAAGCGAGAGAGCTGGTTAAATGGAATTATTAAATGAAATGACCCACATAGCAATTCAATTGTCGAGCTGTACGCTCGATTTCAGCTGCATCGGTCTGGGGATATATACAAGTATATTGGACTATTTATCTATATGTATGGATAAGCCAGTGCAATGGCATTTGCAATTCCCAATTCCCATTCATGTTCCCAGGACAACGGATTAAAAGCGAGGGATGCCGACCGATCAAGTTTGAAGTTGCAAACTTTGGCCAAGTCATTCTCACAGAATGCAGGGGCTACTATCCTTTTTTGCCATTTTGGCCATTTTGACCATTGTGCGAGCAATTGAAAAGTTCATAAAAAGTCATTCGAGATAGATACCAACATGGGGAATGCGTTTACGCCCAATGAAATACTCGACTTGGCAGCTCGCCAAATGAGCTGGCTGGCTGGCTGGCTGGCTGGCTGGCTGGCTGGTGGATGGCGGACGAAGTTTTAAATTATATTTTGGGAAAATGAAAATTAGTTGCCGTTTGAAGCTGTCAAAATGCCAGCGACAGGACATGCATTCCGCGCAGCGAAATCAGGACGAGTTTCGGACGATATTCGCAGGAAGATGGAAGATGTACGGCAAAGTGTTACAAGTGTTTGCTCAGCGTTTGGCGGTAGACGGGGGGTACGGGTGCGAGTAGAGGCAAAGTGTGGGCGCGGAAAATTGGGTGGAAAAGTGGGCGGGCAAGCGACGACAGCCTCTCGTGCTTACACAAGCTTAGCGCACAAGGATGTGCTCATAAATTGTAACTTTCCGTGGCCGTTGTTGGTGTTGGTAACAAGCATGAAATCACATGAGCACACACATTCCGAAATCAACAGGACGAGAGGCAGCAGGACGTCGGGACGCAAGGACGCAAGGACGCAAGGATGACGATGGATGCTGGATGCTGGCAAAGTTCCAGCCAACTTGGTCGACTGTAGTTGGCACCCAGTTAATTAGCGCGAAATTGGGAGAATGAGTTTCCGAATCGGGCTCTGGGCCAAAAGCGAGCTCCCCTCGGGCGCGTTGCCTTCGTCCTGTGCATGCTAATGAAACTGATCAGATTGCCATTAGCATTAAAGGTCGCTGTGTGTGTGTGGGTGTGTGTGTGTGTGAGTGTGTGTGCGTTTGGTTGGAAATAATACATGCATTAAATAAAGTCCAACAAGATTTATAACCCACACGCTTAGATCCTGTGCAGCACTCCGCACCCAAGGACATCGCAATTGTCACGCACAGGCAAACAAAACTAGGAGAAAACAAAAAAACCAGGCCGTAACCGAAGCAAATCGAAATTGAAACGCTCGAATATAGAAAGTGGCTACTGCACAGAAAGAAAAAGGGTTCCAAATACTCAATTGCCACGACATTTTAGGCTACTACTTAGAAAGCCACAGCTTAGTTGTATGCGATCCTTTTTAGACGAACTGCACAAGAAATATAGGTTGTTGTGAAAAAGGCTAAACGAAATCCTACAGCAAATAACTGTACTATATTTTGTTCAGTGCATGTCCACTTAGATTTTGTTATTTTTCTGTGTGTGGGCTGCAGCAAACTTTCAATGTCCGGCGATTTATTGGGACAAACATGGCACGGGGTGTCAAAGTGAATTGTTATGCCGGAACGTGCATGGGACACAAATGAAGTGCAGGTCAGTCCGAAATAAATGGGGGAAAAATACGGCTGAAGCAATTCCGCTGCCAAATGAAGCGCAACAGCCTTTCACTAGGGATTCCACCAAAACAAAAAAAAACAAACAAACAAAAAATTCAGCCAGTGCAGCATCAGGTCCAATTGCAGTTGAGAAATCGCAGCGCAGTTCATAAATAAACCGGACAGCAGGGCGCATCGCTGGCATCACCAGAACCACCAGCACTGGAGACCAGCTGGGAAACCGACCTCATGACTGCCATGAATGAGGCGTTGTCAACAAAGCCAGGCGATGAGGGATTTCCCGGCGAGTCTGCAGATTACAATCCCGGAGTGCTCCTTCCCCCCTGTTGCCTTGTTGCTGGACTTGTTAACACACTCCGTGTAGAGGAGAGGAGCCAGGGGATGGGCCAAGGATCCGGGCCAGGATAAGATGAGTGCCGAGTTACCCACTCCATCTGCCGACTACTTGAGGTGCCTGCCTGCACAAAAAGTGTGTGTGTCACTTGAAACTAAGAAGAATCATAGTTTATCGATCTGTGAGGAAATTAATTTTGGCCTGGCGAACAAGCGTAAGTTTGGAGGGGAAAACTTTCGAGAGCAGATGAACTTTCAACGAGCAACAGGACAATCCACAGACACGTGCTAGCTGCTTTAAATATAAACTATATGAACTCCAACTTTCCAACTAAGCCTCTCTATGGAAAGATGTCTGAATGGACATCAAATGAATGTTGGTTCGAGTGCCAGTTGCCTATTGGAAATAGTTGATGTTTCGCCTTCGATATTTTAGCACTACCAATGGCTGCCAATTTCCTTTATTGTGTTATGTGTTCGCCATCAAATGAATTCACTGTGCGCTGTAGGAGATATCAGATTTTGGTACAGTGCCGCCACAACAGGCGACATTGTTGGCCAAACGGGATTTTTAATGAACCAGCGACCGCTGCCTGTTTGCTTCTGGTCATCAGGACAAGAGGACAAAAGGACATCGGGACTTCGAACTGCCAAGTGGCAAGTGGCAAGAGGCAAGTGGCAGATGGAGGACAGGATGTCAACGCCATCGCTGGCTAATTGACAGAGACGGGCTTACGTGGCGGCTACACGATCTTGGGCCGTGTTTCCTGCTGCCTCGAAAGTCCTTGGAAAGGTTTAATTGCTGGAAATAAACAAAAGGGTGGAATGGGGTGGGATGAAATGCGTGAGGACTGGTCGAACAGATTGCCGCCAGTGATTCTGATTGTGGATCGAATGAATCGGGCCGGGCAGCACATGGCACTCCCATTGACATGGCCATTTTCATTTACAATCGTCCTCCGGATTTTCGTAATGCGGAACACGTACGCGGCGGAATGAAATAAAACTACGCCCACCGAAAACGTTGAGCTTTTCGCAGGAGCACAACAACAAAGGCTGGCAATCGTTTAAACTGCTGGCAAACTCAATTATTCAAATGCCAGAGGGCGGGTGGCAGACATAGGAGTAGGGGGCGTGGCAAGGAGTACATGAGAGGGCGTGGCTCATGGCTCATGGCTCATGTGCCTCAAGTGGCACTCGCCTTGCGGTCGCACACGACGACACTTGCAACCTGACGTTTAATCAAAGGCAAAGCCAAAGCCAAAACGAAAGCCATAGCGAAAGCCAAAGCGAAAGCAAAAGCAAAAGCCTAAGCAAGAGTCCTTCAGAAGTTTCATGGCTCGATTTCATCTGAAGCACCTTCGTTCTGCGGCGTGGCCACAAAACTGTTGACACGTCGTTCTCCATATCCTGTCGCCTGTATCCCGACTTTCATCTTAATTGAAATCGAATCAAAGTGTTTTCACTCAACAAATGAAATTGTCTGCTGCACGCATTGTTCGAGAGAGATTGTTCTGCTTTTGGCCAACTGTTGCCACCAACTAATGACCTGGCATTGTGTTTGGTCCCGGGTTTTACACTCAATTTGCTGGTATTGTGGCTTATTGTTTCATAAATTATTTATTAGACAATTTTATTTGCTCTTGGTCTCGCTCTCTTTCACGTTGTTTGTGCCACTGGCCCCGAAGGGAATTTGTGCCCGGCATTGTGTGGCTATATTTGATTATGATTCCGATTCGAAAACCGAAACTGGGACATGCACTTGACAATGCCCCAGAAGTTGCGTGCCACCATTTGGTCTATTGGATTATGGTACCAATATTGCCCAATCCCAAATGCTTTTGATTCCTCCTTCAGATCTGATTACACAAAGCTTGCTCGGGCACTTATTAGACTTATTGGACAACGGACTCCATCGCCCAAATGTACCAAATGCGACAGTCAACATCAAACGACTGTGCGAGTGCTTAGCAAATATTACGCATACGCCCTGTTTGCAATTGGGGGAAATTACGCATACGTCGTGTGCACATCACACAGCACAACAGTGAAAGAAAAATGGCGTTTGTCATGCCTGCTTTTTCGCATTCTGATAAGATTTCCGAACATATGAAATTAACAGAAATGGTTTAATCAAACATGTGTTGTACTCTAGAATTTGCAATTCTCAGAAGAAATTACAAAGTAATGCATATTTAAGTAATTTCAATGTGCATGGGATTATTCTTCCACTGCAGAGCAATAAAGCTCCAGGCAAATTAACTTGATATGGATATGGGCACAAAACCCCTGAGCGCGCCAGCCGCTCATTACCGCTTTGTAAAATGTGCAGCTCGACGACTATTTTCTTGCATGACAACACGCAACGCTGCCACGCCCCCTACTCACGGTAGCATGGGGGCGGCGGGAAAGTGGAGGCGACGCATTCTCACATTTATGGTGTCGCGTCAACGTGGCAACTCATTAGGAATGCGTGAAATTTAACACAGTCTCATCTGAATTTAAGGGCGGAGACAGTGCGTAATTGTCGCTTTGTCGTAAAAGCGGGAAAGTGCTGCTTAAATTCTTATAAGAACACCAGCTCTACGCATCCGTTGGGCAAAAACTTAACATTAATTACGCACGGCTGGCATAGAATAAAATAAAATCAAACAGCGCGGCGAACAAAAAAGTGTGCGGTGTAAAAAGCGAACCTTATAAGGACAAAACCTCGGCCGACCTGAAAAAAGGTTTAATGGCCGTTAAGCGATGGCACGACCATAAAGATTTCAGCGGACTGGGAAAAAGAGTCAAAGTGACCGCAATTAATTAACCACAAGGCAGCGAATGCCGCTGGCAATAAAAAATAATTATAATTATTTTCAGCAAGTGCTCGCCAAACGAGATACACTCATAAGCCCGAAAAGCTCGGATTTACGTAGATACTTGGCAATAATTCTGCTAGATTAATGAGAAACTCACTTGGTTGCTGCTCATAATTTGTTGAATATTTAACACATTGCTTGAATATTCGACTATTTTCTAAGTGTAGCCTTAGAAAGGATATAATTTAGGCCGAAAACTTGCACAAAATAATACATATTGCTAGGCACTCGTTGCGTAATTAAATGGCAGGGCAAAGGTTAAGCTGTTGGGGCTGTCACGGCCCGGCCTTTGTGCTTAAACATACTTGCAGTTAATTATTCAGCATATGCATGAAGGATGTACCAATGTCAATGTCAATGCCGATGTCGAACTGTCGGCCAACTAAACAAGCCGTAAAAGCAGCTCAACGGCCTCATGAACTTTGGCAGCGCATCTAATGCGAATTCAATGTCGTTCTGGCCTTCTAACTTCCACCTTCAACCGCCCCTCCAACTCCGCCCACCCGGCCGCCTTCAACTCGTCCTTGGAAGGACGACCTCGTGGCCCGTCAGCAAAGTCAATTAAAAATATGAGCGCAAACTAAATGGATTGTCATAAATATGCTAAAGAGCACAAGACACACTTCCTGCCAAGGACATCCTGGCAACCTGGACTTAATCCATTTGTTGTGGCTCGTTTGCAGCATTTCGCATAATCATGTCTACCATCGATACCCCTGACTCGAGCGTATGCTGTCATTACAGTTATTGCTCGCACTGTCGTACCGCAGTTGTTCTGCTTACTTATCGTGCCACACATAACACGTGTCTGCGCTGTCGCAGCTGTCTGTCTGCGGCGCTGCAGGAACCCATTTCCCCGGCGCCTTCAGCTGTCTCCTCCGGACTCCTCCAGTAGCACCGCCATTGCCATTCCGGCATTCCCTGCATGGCACCACAGCAGAGACGGAGTCCTGTGAATTGCAGTGCGAGTGCTCGGGGATTCACGAAGGAAAATGGCATAAAAGCAGGTCTCCACAGGATATTTGCACATGCTACTTCTTAAAGCCGAATGAAAGTTATTCGAAAATATCTACATCTGCTTACTGCGCTTGTATTGCAAGTATTTTTAATTGGCAAAGTTAAGTTATTCACATACAAGATTTCTACATACATTTATTTTTAGTATTTGTACTTTTGAACTATTTTTTATTTACAGTATGAGTTCTTCTGAACTATTTCTTGTTTATAGTATATGTTCTTTCCAACTATTTAGTTTGAGATCTGAATTTAAACTTTTGGACAGCATACACAAGAGCAGAGGAGCTACTATTTTAAATGGAGAAAAGTCGTATGTAACCTGTCATGGCGAATGCAAATTTCAATCCTTGATTCGCTCGGAAAATTAAACATATCTGCGGAGTCGCAAGGTCAAATGTCAGACCAGCAGACAGACATATATTTAATTCCCACAATTGCACACAATCCGCCCCACTAGTTTGCCCTTTGCTGCTTTATTATTTATGAAATATTCAGCACTTATATTCATTAATTTGATTGCGATCCGAATTGATGCATTTTTCATATGGTCTGTCAAATTGGTTTCAACTTTCCAGCGGCAGCGAGCGAATTGAAATGGCAAATTGCACTAACTCGGTCTGATGAAGCGCTAATTACACGCGATTTCAGTTCCGATTTCATGGTCGTCTGTCCGGGGCGAATTCAATTGAATGCGCGAAAGGCGGGAGCCTTGGGCCATATTGATTTCAAGGTCGCACAAAAATCAACAAGCGCCCTGGTAATTTATGACAAATCGAGGAAAGTAAACACCACTCTGCGTTTGATGCTTATGTGCGGTGTAACACATTGCGCATACGCCGCGTGGCCAGTCACAGCCTCAAGTCATTTTTCATGCTAACGTATTTAACATACATACGAGTATTAATCAAAGGCGGCATTCTGTTATTGAACCCGACAATTTAAATTGAACCGCCAGCAATGGCAAAGGACTAGAAGTAATTGCTGCGGCTTGCCTTCCCAGGACGAGCAGATATGAAAGACGCCAGCCGAGGCCATTACTCCACCGCACGTCCTTGCCAGGACTCGCCACTCTGTTGGCCTGTGGAATGCCGCAGGCATCGCATATTGTTCGGCTTCTCGATTGTGCAACTCAAACCTAATCATCTGCGCACAGTAATCCCATCATTTGTAATGCATACTCACTCGGGGCTTGCGGAGGGAACACTGGGAACAAATACGTCCCAATTGGTATAATTTCTGTAAAAAGATACTTTTGTTATACCAGACAAGCGCACACATTTGATATGCCTGCTTGTAAACGATTATCTTACTAAGAAGTCTAAGACTTGTAATGTTCGATTAGTTTCTGAGTACCCGAAGGACCTCCTAGTTTTTTCCCGTGTAAGCACAAAAATGCCGCAGTAAGTTGTAGGCCATTGTGGCAACAAATTACCTGTGCGATTTGATTTCATTTCCGTTCAGCTGCCACCGCCTTCAGTTTCACAAACAGACTCGGAGTCGGGAATTCGACTATGGGTACACCTACGGTTCCAGATCCATTGCCATCTAAATCATCATCAGCACTGAGTCGGCATCGTGCTGCTCGATTTGTTGTGCGCCGTCGATGTGCATTCGGTTTTTGGCTTTCGATTTGGAATCGGGCTGCGTGGCTGCGTGGCTGCGTGGCTGGAGTACTGCAAGGATACGAGGAAAGGGGAGTTGTGGTGAGCATGTCCTGGCATTAGACAGCTGTCGAATGTGAAATGCGGGGCATAAATCAAATGTTATATTCGGCCGGGCGGAAGGCAGGCCATCCCAACGTTTCAAATTTATCAATTTTCACTCGAGCGGCATCAATCTTAGTTAACTATGGTAAATTCAATTTTTTCGCCTCTCGATCCATAGTTTCTGCAAAGGGAATAATTGTATTATTTGATAGCATTTTTGCTTAGCTTAAGAAATATGTAAATTTAATTGAGAGCTCGAGACACTTTCCATTATCGATTCTGTTTGAATGGGCCCTTTGCGCAATACCCTATCTATTAATACTTTATCACAACAGCTGACTTTTCTCCATTTACTCCGGGTACTAAGTACCTACTAAGCCCCCAAAGTGCAGAGAAAGTATATTTCCATCATAAATTCGGCTGACTTGAAAACTTTTCGACGGCTGTGGCACTTTCGGCCCTGTTGCTGTATGTATATATATAATATACATAAATATACATATATACTAGATGTGGCTGGATCTGAAGGCTTCTTGTGGCTGTTGTCGTTACTCTCGTAATTATGAAAGTTGGCCAACTGGGCTGCGGTCGCGCCTTCCCTGGGGCATTCAAGTTCCTCACAATGCTGCTCCTTATTTTGGCGCCCCCAAGTATGCAACAGCAAATTGTATGTGCGGAAATTGAAGGATACGATGGCCATGGTGTGGGCATATTTTTTGGCGCAGGACATCCTCATTACGTTCAAGTGGCACATTCAGAATGCAGAATTTCTGTGGCCAAAACTTTGGCCGACTGCGCGCTGTGTTGTTGAAAGTTTGTTTAAATTAGTAAATGAGAATTGTAGTTGTTTGGCCGAAAGCTGGCGATGTCGTCCGTTGTCAGGCCAGCGTTGTCGACAGCTCGAAAAACAAGGGCATAAATTACACAAAGGCAGCTGAGGATGTCTAAGTCCACCTACAAGTCCATTTTCGACAGCATCAAAGTCACTCAAGCACACGGGGCACACAGCCGAAAAACTTGGCCAAAAGTATGCAAAAGCCAGGCCGTACTGAAATTATGAAGCACTGCCAAATTCGTTGAAATTGCCAGACTGCCGCTCTTCCAGTCAAGCAGTCAACCAGTCGGTTAGTCAGCCATCCAGTCAGACGAACGTTCGAAGGCGAACGTGCCGGGTGCTCTGCGTCTGGATCTGGCCGAAAGCTATCCCTGGCCACGTAGCCACTTCACTTCGACTCCCTGCTAACTTGTTTTGTTCAATCAACAACAGGGCTATATTGCCATTGCCAGCCATTGTTGGTACCCCCACCCCCACCCCCACCCAACACCCACAACCACACCCTTCATTTGGCCTTCGGTGCCGCTGTCGCCCGCTTGTTTGTCTAAGTGAAGTGAAGTGTGCCAAAGATATTTGCGCCCGATATGCGTCCAGGCATTTCGGGTTAAGGCCTGCTCCCAGTGACTCCTTCAGCAACAGCTTTTAGTTGTGCACTGCGAGAAAAGGCCACTCAAATCGCACAACAAGTTTGCAGCCCTCAAGCCCAAAATTCAGTTGGTCAAGATAGTTTTCAGAACATATTATTAAGTTGAATTCAGCGGTTTCGGTTGGTTACAAGTAAATTATACAGGATAATATCTACAAATTGTTCGCTATGCAATGGAATAGGTAAAGACATAGTTATGGGCAAATGACTGTATCACTCAATAGACGGAATATGACAAAGAGCGTACTTTGGCTGATGGAGCAATAACCGGGCTGGCAAACAAGCATTTCACTTGGAGCGCCGCCCCGTCTAATGAGCCATCCTTTCAGCCGGATTTCGCTTCCTGGCGCCGGAAGAGCACCGGACACACGTGTGCCTTTGATTTGAATGCGACAAAAGAAATTAGTTCCATATTCAGGGGGCTGGGGGGGCGTTCAGGATCCAAGGACACGAATACAATCAGGCGTGAAGTCTTTTTTCCTTTCTTACGATTCATGGCTTCTTCTTGTCTTAATAGCTTGTTTTCAAGTAGCTGGGCTTGAGATGAATGACTTGTACGTTAAATCTCTAGGGGCTTCACAAAAGTTGTGGTCTTTAGGTGTCATAAAATATTTTACAACACAAATCACAATGAGAGGCAAAATTAAATTTTATATTGCCTTGTTTTAAAGCCTCTGGAGATTATGCGAAGACTTGTACTTTTGTTTTGCTCTTGACCCAAGCAAAACCGAGTTGCTTTGCGATTTTATGCTACAATTTATGAATTAGGCAGCAATTCTGCTTTGTAGCCTAGCTTGGCAGCACTGGTCGAGCGAACATGTGCTGCCAATTTGCAATGAAATCATTCAAATCTTGTTGTAGCCAAGAAACTTTAAATTGTATTTAGTTTGCCTATGGCATCAAATTAATAAAGTCGCACAAATTGGTTTGGGCAGCGGTAGCTAAGCCCAGCTTTTATCCAATCATCAGTTATTAGCAGCCACTCCTTTCGAGCAGCAAAAGCTCAAAGTGGGAAATGAAAAAAGAAAACCATTCCCTGGTGGAGCGACATTCACTTTTTCAGGCGACGTTTTAGCCTGGCGAGAACGAGAATGGCAGACAAAAAACACTTGATTCATGGGCCGCACTTTTTTCTACGGTCCACCACTGACTTGTAGGCAACATTCAACGAGGCGTGGATCCTTTCGCAATCGAGTCCCTTTTGATGGCCTTTGTGGGTGAAAGGCGAACTGTATGTGTATGTGCATGTGAGTATGTGTATGTGTATGCGAATGTGAATGTGGATGCTGTGCGTTGACGGCAAGTTTCACAAATGATTTCACATTTTTGCATAAATAAATGTCAAGTGTGCGCCGGAGCATGCGGAGACTTGCTGACAGCTTTCTAATAAACCCGAAGGGAGAAAGAAAACAGGATAATCAGCGCGCACGACAGGGATAAAGAGACCGGAGCAACAAGTTGTGCACACTATATGCTATGCTATATAGCATATCCCATATCCCATATCCCACATCCCATATCCATGTGTGTGTCCACTTTAGCCTAGCAATAATGATAACCTTGGCTGCCATGATGCCAGCCATTTTTCAGGGCCCTATTCCCCATGTGGAAACGACAATTTCCATGCCTCTCGACACTCGACTTTCTGGCTGGGTGCTATGGTTATTTTAGGATTTCCCAGCAACGCTGGCAATTTTAATAATGTTTACTCAAGGCGTAGTCCTAGATCATATTGCCTCCACCTACCTCCCTCACCACGAAATAAATAATAATGATGGGGGGGTGGCAGGGAGGATAGCCAGCGCCAGTGAAGTAGCCAGAATGCAGCGAGGCATGCCAAATGGCAGCTGCTCCAACTTGCCCCACCACCACTCAAGTTGTAATGGAAAATGCCAGTACCTTAATAAGCAGCCCATAAGATGCAGCACGCTATTGCAGCGGAGAACTGACAATGCTGCTACGTGTTTCTCCGTGCCTGTCTCCTGGCGGAGACACCCATTGGCATTCCCCAGCCATCGCACCCATTAGACCCCTAATTTATATTCCGCCCATTCGAAAGGGGTGCGTCCAGGAGTCGCATTATCCCTCTGCCAGCAGCCGGCAGAAGGCATTTATATAAATATCATTTTAAGCTGCCACTTGCTGCAGCTGCTGCCTAATGAGCGGATTAAAGTGCCCCAATAGAGCTGCTCGGCACTTCCGGTTCTGGGAAACGCTTTTCCGCACTCCACTTGATTCCGGGAAAAGCCAGTGCCGCAAGTCATAGTGGCGCCAAAACGCCAACTAGTGGAATTTATCCTAAAAGGGAGTACTCCGATATTCTGGGAAAACGAGACGTTCTCGGCAATCAGATAGCAAAATTGAATAGCGCTTGAGTAAGGATTTTAGAGCACATCAATAGAGACGAGAGTTTTTGGCAATCGAATTTCAAAATCTAATATTCTTTGATGATTTTTGCCATTGCCATGTAAATCAGCGCACAATGCGTTTTTTTTACTCCAGAAATTCCAATTCAGATCTGGGAGGTAAAATAAGAGCTCAGATTGAAATGAAAGCATCTATTCAGAATTTTTCCTGTACCTTACAAATATTTAAAGTGCCTGTGCAGGTCAAATACTAAAGGGAGACTTTAATGTTACAAGTTATGTTGTAACCAGAAACAAAATATATTGATTTTTATGCAGCTAGAAAATACTTTTATTTATGTGCTTTTTTGTGTTCCTGAGCAATTCGAGTTTGTTTCCTTTCCTTTACAATTTCTCTCCTCATTTACAATAAAAAGGAAAAGGCTTTGATTTGCATGCGGGAGTTTTTGAGCTGCCTTTGTGTGGCATAAGATTTTCGCACAGAGACACAAAAAAACATATTGGCTCCGTGTGTTTATATTGGAAAATATTGATTTACCTGCTATCAAAGACAGCTGCGACCTGCTACGACTGGAGCGAACTAGTATTTGTGTTTGCACTTGGTGCGAGCCACAATGCCAGGACCTTAGATCCCCGCAGCCAGGATACTCGTACATGTGTAGTGTGTTTGATTTCGCCTTTATGCTCCAGTTGGCAGCCATAAACGCAATAATCAATACGGATTGCCGGGGCGCAAAGTGCCCGGATGGCAGGATACCGCAAACGATTCACATTCACATTCCATTTCCATTTCCACTTCCATTCACATTAACATTCACATTCACAGTGGGACCGAGGCTGCCAGTGTGGCCAACGCAGCCCGGGGGGATCAACAAGTGCAGCTAAGGCCACATCATTAACATTTGGCGCGCCACTCAATGTCAAGGCAACTCGACTCGACTGCTGGGATGCCTATTCAAAGTACAAAAGCGTATGTCCGCACATAGCCACATTTGTATGCCTAAGGTCACGAGGGCTAGACGCACCTCAAGTATTTTATTTACAGCACCCGCACTGGAATTGTGTGTTTTGTAGGAGGAAGCTTATTTCGAAAGGGCCTTTAGGGTGGCTGCCACCTACGCAGTCACATGTTTAGGGAAACTCTGAGAAATTTCCCACTCACCCACGCCGCACATCCTGCAGCCGACAGCTCATTTGAAAATCATTGTTAGATCTGGCAAACTGTATTTTTAATTAGCCCAAGGACCACGCTCGACGGCCTGAGGATGTGATTTCACTGCTTGGCACATGTTAAATGCAAAATGGGTCATCAAATCCACCAACTAATGCGCTCCACAAGTTACACGCATTTTGGAACTGCTGCCTGTTGCTGGGATTTTTGGTGGCACGAAGGAAGGATGTGCTTTTCGGCTGGTTAAATGCGAGTGTGGTTCCCTCTGTTTGTGCAAAACGTTACTATGCGCAAAATTATGCAAATTTGATGTGCGTTTTGTTTGGCAAAATTTGGTAGCACCGCCTGCTGTGCGCTTGTGTCTGTGTCTGTGTCTGTGGATGGTGGGTGCTTTGTGGGTGGTTGGTGGTGGTGCGTTTATACCGCATGCCACATACCGAAGAGACCTCGGCAAACATCCTGCTGTGCAAGTTCCTCGGACAGCAGACAAAGTGCATGGCAAACAGAGCCACTTGGAAAACACAGCACACACATGGCCAAAAACAAACGAAAGTTGTTAGAAAGAAGCCAAACATTTGTTTTCAACCATTCTCCAGCTCAGCAGCGCCACCCAGCACTTTAAGCAAAACTTCAGGTGCAGCTCTTTAAATCAATGGCCTCCAGGAAAATGATTTATTCCGTTTTCCTGCGGAGTATGAGTAAGAAAAAAAGGACTAATCTGATCAAAGCGGCGCAGCTAGCAAAACAACGAAACAATTTCTGCAGCAAATGGAAGAAAAACACGAGAATCCGGCCAAGTTTTTCGGGCCTTTGAATTCGGCTTCGTTTGTTGTGGGTGGCCAGGAAAATCGGGAAACGTACAAGCCAGGACCTTGTAACCGGAAACCACTCACACAATCGCACTCGCACACACACACACACCCACACACACACACACACATGCACGCGGGATGGCAAATAAACTGCTCATTATTATGCAAAGTTTTCAGTTTTTCGCTATCTGCGGAAGTGTAAGTTGAGCAACTTCACTGCGGGCAAAAAGGCTAACTTCAAATTGGGGATAGCTTTCTTGAATGGAGCAATTTAAAGACGGCTGTTTTAAATGAAGATTTTTGGAACTTTTAATGCATCTTTAAAAGAACTTCTAAGCGAAACGAAAGTTGAAGCTGAAACCATAACAAAAAATTACGTAAAGTACAGATGCTAATAAGTAATTGTGGAGCTTTGTGCTTTGGTTAGTACTTGCTTTTTAGGTTTAGGTCAGCCTGCTTTGGTGAATCCTTTCTAACTCGCAATTTGGCGTAATTTTTAAACTCATTTCTCTCTCTGTTTGAGGGCCGCCAGGAGCAACAGTCGTTCGAATTACACACCCCAATCCTCGATTTAATTGGCCCACTATATGTTTGTAAGGGGAGTGGCCCAAACAGACGTTGGCATATGGCCAGTCAGCCGACCCCGCGCCTAATATGCTCCTCATCCTCGTTCTCGTCGTCGTTTTCATTCATTTTCTGGCTAAGCACACGCCTGGGATTTGGCCTGGCTGGTCGGCCAACAGAAATGACTGCACATAAAGTGAACTAAAGTCTGCGGCAAAACCGAAATACGGAATTCAATTTCCCGGGAATGGGGCGGCCGGAATTTGGCAAAACGACGCTTAATGCGCCACAAAAATGCTGCTGCGCCATGAAAAATGAGCCAAACGAAAACGGGGGAAAAAAAGAAGAAAAAGAAGTAACGAGCTAAATTTAAACACATATTTGATTTATGGCCAAGCTTCGCAGCCAAAGTGAAAAGTTTCGAGTTCTGCCGTTTGGCTTTGCCAATTCTAAGGCCCTGCGATAAGACGAAGGCTTGCCACCAATCAGCATACTCGTATGCACGGCCACGCACACAAACACACAAACACACACACACAAGCAAAGGCGCACTCAGACAAACAAACAACGTACACTGGGGAAATCCTTTTAAAGTGGGAGGCTGCCACACGTTGGGTAAATTACGGTTAGAGCTGGGAATTTAGTTCTCTTTGGTATTAGGGCAGGGCTTAATGTTAATGAAAAAAATATTAAGTTTTTCATCTTTATTAATCCTTGAACTAGGGTTGTGAATGTGAAGTACTTCATAGCCTAAACATTTCAGATCGGCCGTTATATCTTTGTTTTGTGTAAATGTGATGTAAGTCCCTTACTACAATTCTGTGTGCTTTTTCTGTCAGCATTTGGTAAGTGTGAAACTGCATACCAATCTCATCCATATAGCTAACAATTTTTCTGTAAGTATCACTGTCTTTGGGAAATATTCTGACTGTTTCCCCTTGGTTAGCTTTGACTACAACGCTATCTAGATTTGCCTTTTCTTTTATAAGCTCAAATAGATCATTTAAGTTGCTAATACTAACAACAATTTGCGGTGGTTTTTTGGAGTCTTCGAGTTGATTGATGGCGTTAGATGTTTCCTGAGATTTTTTTGCACTCAATTGGTTACTTGGTTTTTAGTAGAAACCTGCTACTGACTGAGATCACCTGGTGCGAAAAATCGAAAAAATCCACAAATTTGCCATAAAAATGCGCATTTTATAGTCAAAATTGTGAGATTTTTTGGTTTAAGTTACCAAGACGCCTACTCCCTGCCAGGCCTCTAAGAAGGCTTGTTTTGCCAAAACAATTGGACAGCTTTAAAGACCCCCTCGATAAGTGAGAGGTTTGGTTATATTATTTATATGTTTAATTGCAATGTTATGGTACTAGTACTGCATGTCCGGATTCGTCGCTTTAATAAAACTAAACAAAAAAACAAAAAAAAAAGTTCTCTTTTATGCGCTCTAAATCAGGCAACGTTTTAGTAAACATATAATATTACGCATACGCCAGGGGGTCCCATCAATATGGACAACAATGTGCTCAGCCACCTTATACGTAGTTGGATGCTAAATACAACCTATTCCAGCATTCCAACACCAAGTGAAGTCCTGCAGATTTGAAAGTCCTGAGAGTCCTTTGGCTCACCCTCACATTGAGGCACCCATATAGAAGTATGCAAATGTAAGCGCCCGTTAAACATGCCAGAAAAACACTCCTCAAAACCAACTGGCAGCAAAACCAGAACGTAATTGCCTCGTTTCATTTTTAATAACTGTCAATCCTTTTGGCTGTTTCTGGGAGCGGCAATTGCCCAGCCGGCACAACCGCCTTGTAATTTGCGTTCTGCACATGAGCTGTGGAAACATCGCGCTACAAGGATACCCACAAAACCGCAGGAGCCAAAGCCACGAAACCAGTAACAACAAAGCGAAAAAATGTCGACTTTGGTAGAGAACACCCAGGCGAACAAAAAACCAAAAAAATGCTGCTCCAACTTGGGGCTGCGATACTAATACCCTGCGAAGGTTGAGCTGCGGCAATCAAACTAAATTGAATACATTCCGATAAGGATCTTAAAGTCTTGGGCTGACAAACGGGATGAGGGATGAGCGCCAAATTGAGGGGAATATTTATGCAATAATAAAACCCAGCTCGCCGGAAGAACTCAGTAGGTCTGCTCAGTAAATGACTTGGCCATGAAGGGTATTTTATTGTCAACGAACCGCAAATAGTTTTTGCCCCTTTCCGTTTTTACAGCGCTTTTGGGGTTCGAAAAGTTTTGCTTAGCTCGTTTGATAAATGTTTGTGCCAACTTTTCGCCAAACTGTTGCTCGGCGCTCGGTTTCCACATTGCATTGTAGCGATATCGTTTTATGTCAGCCAAAAAAGGGGCAAAAACGGGCAAAAAATAGGGCAAATTTACCTAAAACTTCTGGTAAACAGCTCGCTGGCCCAAGGTTCCGCTCGCAAACTTTTGCATTTCTGTAAAATTACTTTCGATTTTCGGTTAGGCAAACTCCGAGCCTTACCTCTTCTGTTGGACTTTAAGATCAGCCTGTTGCCCGCCGGATGGGCACATGCATTAATCATCTCGAGTACACAACAGTGGCAGCTCAGCGAGTTTAGCCAGTTCAGCCATTTCAGCCAGTTCACCCATTTTAGCCAGTTCGGCCAGTTCGGTCGGTTCAAAGTGTCAAACTTCCCTGTAACCGTGACCCTTGGGCGCCAATTACATTAATCATAGCACAAAGCCTAAGCCTCGCTCATAACACGACTCTTAGCTGGCTCAAATATTTCATTAGGCCAGCCCAATTCACCCGTAGGAAAATCCACTCGTCTCCACCCTCCACAAAGGGCATAAAATGTCAATTTTGCGCAGAACGCAGAGCGAGAACGGCCAAATAATGCGGCAAATTTTGTTTGCCCAGCGTGCACTAGGAAAAAGAGGTCCTTTTATTCGTTACAGGGACCCAAAATGCAATGTATTCGCATTGAAAATGCACCAAGGCTGGAAATCAAATCTAGCAATCATCAACTTTCACTCAGAAAGTGTTTGAAAAACATACAATTAACAAAAGTCCAATCAGGCCCATCGAATTAAATAAACTAAACTGGCGTCATTCTATAAGTTAAAAAGAAAGCTATGAACCATAAATGTGAAAATGTTTGAAAATGTTTTTTTTCAAGTGTGTTTGGGCTGGGAGGATGTGGGGGGCGTCAGCAGCCGGCGGAGCCATTATCAGCTGCTTTGAGCGATTACACGTTGGGAGAAGGGACTGGGAAAGGACTAGGTGGACCAGGAGCAGGAGCAGGAGCAGGAGGAGCACATCTAGGGCTGCGCTGGAAGCGGGTCAGGGTCGCGTTTAACAAAATGTAAACACTGGGCGGCCAAGTAGCGCAGTGCCTTGGCTATCTACCTTCTGTCACTGTCTGCTGGATAGCCTATGTATCCTAGGTATCCTATTCCCAGCTCCAAGGCCCCACCTCCGCCTCACTTCTGCTGGGGCCCGGATATTACAGATAGTCCGCGTTAAGGTAATGGCAACGCCAACAGCCGGCGGACAAGGCAGCTCCCGAAGAAGACCTTAAACGGCACTGGGAAATTGTAAAATTTGTAGCATTTTGTCACTGTCGCTGTTGTGGCGATTTGGCCAAGTTAAGACAAGTGGGCCAAATCCCCCTGGCTTTGGCCAGCTACCTAGGTGAAATATCTTAATTAGACTGTCAAATAAAAATATGTCTTAGCGGAAGTGGCAGGTGAATTATTTTAGGTAACGAAATAATTTATAATCATAATATATATATCATAAATATCAGTAAATAATTGAACTAAAATACACTTCAGCTTCAGCTCTAATGCAATTTTAGTTTCCTATGCAAAAGTGCAAGACATACAAGTAATTTACGTCAAAGCTCGCTTTAATTCACTCAAAGTTTGCTGTATTTCGCTGTATTTCGGCAAAATCCAGCATTTGCAGGATTAAAATCGAGCGAAAAAGTGTAATTTATTTCTGCCAGCCAACACTTTTTTCACCCACGACGAGTCGGATAGTTGCCTCCCATGGGGCCGCAACGGGAAATTGTGTTTCGGGACACAGTCACGCATCCACGTATGCAAATTACCAGCGAACAAGAGCTGCTCCAAACTACCTACTTCCCAGAACTGTGTGGGTAAACATTTTAATTGGGAATTCGTCGAGCCGCAGAAAGTAAATAGAGGAGCGTGCAAACGACAAGTGAACGGAGCGGCAGCCTCCAGCGAGGAGGAAAAGCTGGAAAATGAGTGTAGGGCGGCACTTTCCCGCCCAGCGCCCATATCCTTCAGTTCCCTCCACTTAGAAGCCCTCGATTTTTTGCGTAAGTCTGCACTTTGCACATTTTTGCATGCGTAACTGGCGAAAGGCAGCAAAAAGGGGGCAAAGGCCATCTCAGTTTCATCGGTGATGAGTGGACATGCCAACGAAATTCAATTAGATAAATTCCCCACTGCAAGCTGATGCTCAGCAACAGAGTTGGACCTCTTTGATTAGGTATTTTCAAATGTTTGGAAGATGGAAAACGAAATACAAAGTGCCTCAGGAAAACTCCTATCTACACGTAAGTGTGCTGATGCTTCAATGGGTACAAAAGTATTTATATACACCTATGCTCGATTCCTGGTAGAAAGTCAACCAGGAATTTTTTAGTTGGTTCATAAAATCCACGGCATGTTTGTATTAATATCAAAAGCAGCTGAATGTTATGAGTAAACGATGCAAAGCCGATAAGAACCATGTAAATAAACGGCATTTTTTACTCTGCACTTGGTTTTTTATGTGTGTATACGAAATTGGTTGTCGGCATAAGGCCAAATACAACAAATGTGAGCGACTTATTTAAAAATGTAAAATAAATATTTGCTCCTGTGGCCAGCATCATTCACTTTATGCGCTTTATGTCGGTTATTTGTTTACGCGTTTTTTATCTCTGGCCCGCATTTTTTTTTTTTTTTTTTTTTTGGTCCTCTGCTTGTTTACGTCCGGAAAACCCGGTCAAAAGTCGTCGACGAGAAAAAATTCGCTCACTTTGCTGCCGCTTTATTAAAAATTGTTGTGTTGTGCAAATGAAGCGGCAATTTGGTATTTTGCATCTCGCAATCCGGGAGTCGTTCATTATTCGCCACACACGCGGTGGCAGGATGAGTCTGGAATCCTTGGCCCAAAGTTAATTAATTTTTGCTTTTGATTAAAGCGCAGCCGGAATAAGCCAAGGCTGCTTGGCAGGGCCAAAAACAGTCCTTACTGAGGGCCTAATCCTTTTGCGGGCATCCTGGGGCTGCACACGTGCGTGTGCTTGTGTACTTGATGGGCCAAGGATACAAGGATGTGCCCCGGGGGCGTGTTGAACATTCTAAACACTTTGACTTTGCAGACGACATTAATGAATACATTTCGACGGACACACACGTGGGGAAGAGCGGGCTAACTGGCCATCGTTCAGTTGTTTAAAATGCCATTAGGTTCGCTGGGCTGGACAGCCTGCTGTCCATTTTCCGGCTTTGGCCGCCTTTCCCTGGATTTCCCGACCCAGTTTTCGGCACACTTCTCCCCACATTTTCCCCACGCTGCGAGCTGTCAGCATGCATAACTGTTGCTGTCAGGATTATGGCTTGTCATATTATGTATTATAGAGTCTTTTATTTGCTTTCAATTAAAATGCGTGTGTCACTCGGCTGCGCATATAAATTGCCAACAAAATAAGACGCAAATTTATGCAAACGATCCGAATGAGTTTTCCTTTTTTTTCCATCAGTTTCGCCTAGAATTTTGTTGTTCTGCTTAACTTTTCCCTTGTCTTCGTGTTGTTGGCGATTTTGTGGGGAAAGTGAAATGAGTTTTGCCGCTTGATTTGCATATCCGCTCAAAACAGGAAAACTAAACAACTTTGTTTACTCCTTTCGTATGCCATAAAAACTTTTGGCGAAAACGGTAGGAAATATCAATACAAATTGTGTTGCTTGTAAAAACAATCGAATGAATTTGTAAATTATGACATTGACGTTTCGCCCTGCAAATGAAATATGAGCAATATTTAATGGTTTCAGGATAATGGATGCCAATTCTCTGGCATCCTTAATCTAGAATTCACTTAAAGCCAGATTTTTGCTGTGGAAATTTAATAGCATTTAGATTTTGTAATAAAAATCAAGCGGATATTAGGCTAATGCTCCTGACCCCAATAGCTAATATCTCTGCGCTTTTAACGCTTTTTTGTTGGCTGTGCGAGTGGACACAATGCTTATTACTGATTGATAGGAATCTAAATTAAAATGGTATAATAAAAGCACTTTGGAGCAGACCTCCGCCAGACGCGATGGCAGGTGTAGGTGCGGGGGCCCAGCTGTGGGCTCAGGATCCGTTCGAGTGGAGCGGCACAAACTCGGCCCGGGATTAGGGCCAAGAGTAATGACAGTTGGCTGGCCAGGAGCAGGCATTAGCCAAGCCTCACCCCAGCGATCTGATTGCCATCGATACGGCAGGCGGGTCACGTTCATAAAGTCTCAATCGCAGGAATTGCTGAGGCAGGTGCTGGAGACAGCTTAAAGTTGCTCCTCATCCTGAACTTAAAGCTCGGGCAAGGATAGCCGAAGAGCTGGCCCCGGGCAGATGCTTAACTTAATTATAAATTAATTAGACGGGGGCCGGCAACATCAAAGTATCAATAATTAATCGCCTTGATAATGTTTTCAATTTCTTGCTTCATTAAGTTGTTTTATTTTGCAGCCTGTGAGGTGTTTGGCCGCCGTCTTTTCTCAAAGCCCCCAGGGGCTAAGGCATAAGCCTGGTTAATACATTGCGAATTAGTTGGAGGAGCCACCAGGAATCAATACCTTTTGTGTAATGGCATTTTATCACATTCAACCAGGGACTTCTGCAATCCATTTATTCTTTTCGCAAACTCTTATCCTGCAAATACGAAGTTGCCAGTAACGACTCAAGGTCTTGAAAAATGTTCAAGTACTATGGAGTTTTATAAATTACATATATCACTCTTCAACTGACAGTAATTAACTCTTAAAACATAAACAGCAAACATTTTTTAATATACTCGTAAGCTCAATACTTTTGTTTAAGACAGTAAAGTTTCCAACTTGATTTTGAAAAAAACTACAAGTTCTCTAAGCCTTGGCATTTCAAAGTTAAAAATCCTATTCGTATGTATGAAATTAATTTAAGAATTGACAGATATATTCTGGCACATGTGAATGAGCAGTGAGCACAGACGGAAATAAAACTGAAACCGGATGTGCGCCTGATGGCCAGACCGGAAATTAAACTATTTGCTAGCCTGCCGCGCGAGTCCTTTCATAACAACCATTTTTGGCACACACGGATTTAACTCACCTGCGCGTCTAAACAATTTTTGTTTGTTTTTGGCTTAAAGTGAGAGTGGTACTTTTTGGGAAATGTATATTTTCAGGTAGCGTGTGTTAAGCGCGCGGTTATAAATTTACTCGTCACTTATTCTGGCTTTTGTTTGGCCAACAACACGGCTACGCACACACACACACATGCACACGCACGCACAGCAACAGCCAGGATACCCACACTCGCGCACACGCACACCTTGGCCGGGAAAAGTTAGAGAAGCTATAGGTTCTATGGCCTGGGTTCCTGGTTCCCAAGTAGCCAAGTTCCTGGCCACAGGATATGTCAGCCTCCGCGTTTGGTGTCCTGCTCGCGAGACGGCTCAACTCGAACTGTGACGAGGCTGGCACTTTTGGTCCTTCGAGCCGAGGCGGTGCGCTCTCGTTTCTCGCGCCCTCTCTGTCGCACCGCCGCTCATCGGCATACTTGCCTCCCTGTCGCGCACTGGAAGTCCTGCCACCAGCTGGCCCAGCATTAAAAAGTAATATCAATTTCCACCTTGCGAGTCGCACACGAAGCAACAGCTAAGCGATTTCCCTGGATGCGGATGCAGGCAGCTGCGAACGTCGCACATGCCCCGCCCCCCACGCCCACGCACTTGCCACAAGGTGCGCGCTCTCTATCCACTCGGCCATCCTGCCGCCGCTTTCGGTCTACACGAGCGGACAAGCCTGCCCCAGTGGAGACTTTTCATAATTGTTGCATGCCCAGCCATGATGCTGATGGCCATCATGATCTGGATGTCCATGGAGGTGGTGGTATCAGGATATGTGGGGGTTTTTTAGGAGCTGAGTTCATAATATTTAAATTCTAAATATTTAAAAACTAGTTAGAGTAGTGAAGTCATTGATATTATAATAAATGTATGATAAAATGAAAATTGTGCACATTTAAATTGTGCAATGAAAGAATATTCTAAAAGACAGATTTTTAAAGCTTAAAAATATTTACGAATTTTTATTGGAAAATCCTCCTTAAAAATCAGAAATTTAGTGTATTTCAGAGTGCTCAATAAGAGAAATAATTACGTTATTTCAGCAACTTCAAGTTGACTTTGTCTGAATACAAACTAAGCCAGCCAGCCAGCCACCCATACTCGCACAAAGGCGATGGAAAAAGCGCAACAGGACCAAAATAATTGCGCGTTAAACATGTGCCAAGCAACAGCCGAATAACAGAGAGAGCAAAAGCAGGGGAATCCTGTCGCGAGAGCGCCAGAGAGCGCCAGAAAACGACATTGAAAGCCGAGCGGAGCCGAGGTCGAGAGAGTGCTGTTGGAAATGTTCAACTGGTTGCGTTTCGCAAGCAACAGGATACGCTGGAAGGCGGAGAACATCGCCGAGCACGGAAACATCGCACGCACACCACCACACTCGCGCTGGCAGGACCTGCAGCAGCAACAAAAAAAAAAAAAAAATAGAAAGGAAAACAGAAAACAGAAGGCACAGTGGCAGCACAAGGAGCCAAGGAGCAGGATGGCCTACCACAGGCGTAGAAGCAGTCGCGTGCTTTAAGCTTGAATACCAAAACAATTTGAGCGCACAATGAAATTCAATGGGCCCCAAGAAAAGTGGAAAGCGGCTGAGGGGGAGCTGCGAAAAAAAGCTGAGGAGGCAGCAAAAGGAAAATGTGCCAATGCGAGGTGGAAAAGGGAAAAAAGGACGAGAGCTGGGGGCGTTGCGTGTGAAAGGAGCAGCGCCTGTTGAAGGACGAACGGCATCAGAATGCTGCAGAAGAAATCGCACAGGATAGACTTGGAAAAATCACCAAAAACGTTACCAAATCTAGTTGAAATCTTGCAACTTTTTCAAGTATTACTGATTACTATTACCTACACCATATTCCTTGATTTCGTATTATCACTCTAATCAGATAAGTTGTCTTTAGGCTTGCCTCCTTCGGACTTAGTTATTTTCTTTCGCACCATTTTATTTTCGAGTGTAGCCAGTGTTTACCTGTTAGCCAGCCAGTCATCGGGGGATGTTTGGATTGGACCTGTGCGGGAGCCCCATTCCATCGGCCGGGAAGTTGACTGGCGACTTCGCAGGCCCCAAAAAGGTATGCAGCGTCTGTCGATTAAGATGCCAGGGTCTGGGGGCCCGAGTCCTGGACGCGGCCTTGTGGGGCTTAGGTCGGGACCTGGCTGCCAGCTTATCAATTTGTATGCCTGCAGATATTTATTTATGAATATCCTTTGGACCCTCGCCACTGCCACTGCCACTGGTACGGCTCGAATGCCGAAATGCTGAAATGGTGAAATGCCGCGTAATCCTGACGCACACCTTTTGCCTTTGGCCAAGGGTCCTGCGTGCGTCCATTTTTCTCGGCTCCTCTTCTCGTGTCCTCCGTCGCCATCTCCGCCGCCGGCGTGTCCTCTTCCTTTTTCTTTTATGGGTTCTTCCGTCGCGCCTTAATTTTATTTTTATTGCAGATTGATTTTTTCAGATTAAGTTTTCCATTTTACAAGCGGCATTAACTTCGGGGGGGTGTTGCAAGGACCCTGCTTCAATTAGCAGTGCACATAGGGGGTAAAAAAATAAAAAATAAAAAAAAACACTGAGCAAACACTGGGCTGCTTTCCCCTCCGTTTGCTCGCCACACACAAAACTCGAAGTAAAAGTAAAACATTTTCATGCAAATGCCTTTGTTTACCATGGAATATCCCCGACATTTGCACACATTCTCGCCGAGAATCCTGCGCGTGTGAGAGTCTTGCGGCAAAAGTTTTCGCTCCGCACGCTCGCAGCCAAGAGCAAACAAAATCAAACCGAGCGCAGTAAAGCAAACCAATATTGACCCACGGTCAGACGGTACGACAGGTCAGAGGTCGGGTGTCGAGCCTTAGGGGTCGGACTAGCAGCGGTGCGCATCGATTAAAGAACCAGATGGACCGCCGCACCCGATGCTCCTGACTCCGGACTCCGGAATGCCAGTCAATCACTGGACGAATGCACAATTTGTTGCCTACTTTTCAGGGCAACGCTTTAAAGACTCCAAAGCCGAGGGAAAGTATTCCATGGAACTAAAACTAGAAGCTTTCAATTTAAAGGCACTTAAGCATGGGAATTCATTTAAGAATAACTGAATAATTTCATACCATTATCAAACTTTAAGGATTGTCCCTCTGCTTCTTGTTATAGGTACGGTAAATCACAGCCCACATGCAAAACACACATCTCAGTTTGAGAATTACCCCGATTACAGCTGTACGAAACGAGAAAAAACGCGGCTAATTGCCTGCCATTAGATTGGCTTAAGAATCTATTTTGCGATGCCCGATAGCAAGTGCAACTGTCATGGAGTTGGATGACCAGCTGGCAGTTTATCCCCGACAGTTATGCCAACTAAATGCGTAAGCTTATTTTGCATTCGCCATGACACTCAATTAATGGCGACAGCCAGGATGAAAAAAAAGTGCCAGAGGACCAAGGTCCGAGGACCGGGCATAATCCTTTGCCCACTTTCAATGGCTACAACTTAATTATGTGGAAGCCCCAAGGAAGACAGCCGAGCACTTGACGCTAATGCTGGGGCCACTTGAATCTCAAATCCTCGCTCGCCAGCAACCAAGATGGCTGAATTAAGAGGCACCAAATACAAAATGTCGTCAACTTGTGAGTGGCTAATACCCTTTCGAAAGCAATCCATTAATTATGATAACTAATTCATGTGCCACTATTTTAAGGAGAACCAAGGAGGATGCAATTGGAAACTTTCTATGAAGGCGAAGAGCCAAGCTACGAATTCTTTATATTCTTAATCGAAAGTCCCCCGATTAAGTACAAGCACTCCCTGTGAGGGTATCAGAAAAGGTCTAAGAAAACACAACTTAAGTGCTTCATTACGATTTTAATTTGGCATTTTACCTGCCCGAACGCCCACTCCAACCGCTCAACGCCCTTTTGGCCAACTTCGTCGCCAACTTGGTCTTCTTAATTAGAACAATTTGCGAGGACGACAAGTGGTCTCAGCATAAACTTGAGTAAATGACGCAAAAATCGCGAGTGCCAGCCATGGCCATTGTTTGGCTTGTTTTCGTCCTCGTTGTCCTGGCCGTTTTGTTGAATGTTCAATGCAAATAGTTTGCCAGACAGATTTTCGGCCCGACTGTATTTGCCTATTTTCAGCGTGAAGTTAATTGAATTTTCACACCAAAGCCAGCTGAAACAATGGCGATGGCTTTCCTGCGGCTCCAAACGCTTTATTTGACAAAGTAATTAACTCTGATTAATGTGCCGGGAAATTGCTGTTGAGTGGCTCATAATTTGTGAGGCGCTGCAAATTCCTTTTGTTAATCAAATGGCATAAGAAACGTGTGCCTCTGCTGCTGCGTGGCTCAATCAATTGATATCGATCAGTGGCAGCGCAAAGCTGGCAGGAAAGTGAAAAGTTCACACCAGTGAAATGAAAGCAACAGTTTGACTTATGGATGGGGCGGGCCAAGCACGGGGCAGGGGTGTCCCATTGGCAGGGGCAAGTGGAAGTGGCCCTGGAGGGTGGTGGCCAAGCCAACTTGTTGCTGTTGGCCGCGTCAAAAGGCAAAAGCCAAGGGGAAGTACGCACATTGCTCCTCCTCCCTGGGGGCTTCGGCTAGAGCAGTTTAGGAAACCTCTATAGGGCGGTGATCAAGGGATTGCACTATAAGTCCATAAGGACTTGGACAAAGGGTGACCCTGCTTGGAGGAGGTTTACCTCTAAAGGTACCTGAACAAAGAATGTGTCTTGTATTTTCTTAGTTTAAATATTTGCAGAGGGAAATATAACTAAAGACACCTGCAATTAGAGACCTCAATCATCATTAGAGGACTGGCTATCCTGCTGACTTTCCGCCATAAACCTATTTTTGTCTTGGCTGAACTCGAAATTCGCAGAAATAAATCTCAATTTACCCGACTGGCCATCGGAGGTCGCTTATTTGTAGCACAGCTCAAACACAATTAGACGAGCGTGGAAACGGCAGCACAGGGCTCCTGTCACAAGGACAACCAGCACCCAGGACGAAGCACCAAGGACCAAGGACCTGCTGGCGATGATGGGGGCGTGGTGAAACTTTTCGCTTTGGTAAGCAACTGACGCCATTTTAATAACGCAAATTACAGTCAGCGCTGTATAAATTTAGTTCGCAATGGGTGGTCGTGGACTCGCGTGGATTCGCGTGGGTGGTGCGGTGGTGCTGTGGTGCTGGATGGCTTTTTTGTGGTGCTGCTGCTGGGCAACTGTTGCTGGCACATATTGCAGCTGTTGTGGAATGTTGACGCCGTTGTTTTCGCTGTGGCTGCCACCAACAATGGCCGAAAACAACGCAAAATAGGTGCATATATTGCCATGGATATAAGGCAACTTATTAAATGTAATGGCACAGCTTAATTGGCGAAAATACGGATTGGCCATAGATTCTGTAGTAAATACTTTAAGCTGTTCGCCGACAGTTGGTGAATGGCTATTGAATTTTCAAACAATGCCTGATTACCTAAGCTTAACACTTTCACAGAACTCAGCAGGTAGGCACTTGAGTACCTAATAAAGCCAGTGAATGGGATATGGCTCATAATGGCACTAGTTGAAGCCATGATTAATTATGGGAGCTTTCGCATTTGATTGCTGATTATTGATTTCAGTTTGATTGTAAAAGCTTACAACAGTGGAAGTCGACAAAGAGCCTTGCAGCCAATTAAAAACCTTTTTATATAAAATAAAGATGCTTTGTTGAAATGCAGAAGACAGTCAAAAACAAGATAAAATGCTATGGTAGATAGAGACGATCATACGGACAGACGGACATTACCAAATCGACTCGGCTATTGATCCTGATCAAGAATATATATATACACTTTATATAGTCGAAAACGTTTCCTTCTTCCTGTTACATAGTTCTCAACGAATCTAGTACAAGTAACGGGTATAATTACGGGTATACAACTTTCGCCTTATGACATTTTTTACTTTTTTGAGTGTATTCAACATCATAACATCAAAAAAATAAAAAAAAAATAGAAAAAAAATTATTTTCTAAATTTGAATGCAGATACTTAGATTATTGCGCCAGAAACATTAAGAGGTATGCCACTTCAAAATCCGATTAAGATAAGTTGAGTTATGGAGTATATAACTTTAGCCTTTTTTGAGTTTGTACAACATCATAACATCAAAAAAACTACAAGAAAATTAAAAAAAAAATAAATTTCTAATTTTGAACGCAGATATTTAGAGAATTGCGCCAGAAAGATTTAGAGGTATGCCACTTCAAAATCCGATTAAGATAAGTTGAGTTATTGAGTTTACATCTTCAGCTTTGGGACATTTTTGAGTTTCTACAACATCATAACATCAGAAAAATTACAAAAAATTCAAAAAAAAATTTTTTTCGAAATTTGAATGCAGATTTTTAGAGAATTGCGCCAGAAGCATTTAGAGGTATGCCACTTCAAAATCCGATTAAGATAAGTTGAGTTATGGAGTATACAACTTTAGCCTTGGGACATTTTTTACTTTTCTTTCAACGAATCTAGTATACCCTTTTACTCTACGAGTAACGGGTATAATTATGCAAACTTATTGGTACTCCAATCAAAGCCAACAGCAATCTGACTTAATGTCCGACGAATAGGAAAGGATACACCTCCTTCCGTCGACGAAGACAGGTTCACTTTGAAAGGATATTCAGGAGCAGATTGTATCTGTGTGGGACAGCAGTGCACAGCAGGAGGTCCTGTGCTCCACATTGCCCAGAGTGCTCCTTTCTTGTCCTCCAGCTGTAAGCCATAACGCTTGGCATACGTCCAACTATAGAATTTCCGACAATTGTTGCCATGGCTACTCATGGCTGCCACTGCTGGCACTGCTGCTGCAATTTTGCGTCATATTGTTTGCTGATTTCGTTTCGGGTCTAAAAATAAACAACTCAACTCGATTTTGGCCAGGACCCCGCCCCCAATGGGGGGGGGGGGGGGGGGTTAAAGTGGGCGGTGGGCCGCCAATCAAGGAATGGCCGCTTTGGCTAATGATAAGCCTTGTTTTGTTGATGTTGCTGATGCCGCTGTGGCTGCCACGAAGTCATTATGATTGCGTATTATTCTGTCATTGATTTTAATTTTAATGTGGAATTTATCCTGCGCTGGGGCGTAATGCGCTTAAATGCGTATTTATTATGCTCCGCAGAGTTCACAACTTGATAAGCCACTGGGCCAAATCGCTTTTGTTTGGTTTCTCTAATCAGTTTGTTAAGTAAATGAAGTCCGAGTGCTTTGACCACTGAATTTCGGAAACATAGTGTTTTATTTACGCATTAAGTTCTTGAACATAAGTATATCGGTATATCACTTGTTATATGGTTTTATTATGTGGACTCTTATCCCTTTTTTTTGCAAAAAAATACACATGGTTCATGACGTGATTGAGTTTATTCTGTATTGTATTTAAATGAAATCTCTTTTAAACGCAACGCACAAAAATTGTTCAAGCCAACATATTAAATTAGATATTTAGGTAATTAAATTTAGAATTAATCAAACAATAAGCTTAGTTATGGTAATTAAGTTTGATACTAACAATAAACGTATTCCTTAAATTAATATATATGAATTGTTATAATGGAAACGTTCTCATTTGTGCTTAAAGCGCGTCGATGATAAATATACTTTAAGCTTACAATCCAAGTGTAAATCAGATTATTGCAAATGTAAACAAGTGTTGAGTGATGATTAAC
Source organism: Drosophila orena (assembly GCA_005876975.1). Classification (NCBI taxonomy): domain Eukaryota; kingdom Metazoa; phylum Arthropoda; class Insecta; order Diptera; family Drosophilidae; genus Drosophila; species Drosophila orena. Next base: position 12,111,206 of record VCKV01000006.1, on the reverse strand, counting down.
TTTTGCTCTGCGGGTGAAATGTGTGAAATTTTAGACTAGATCTAAACGTAGAGTATATATATATTTGCTTATACAAAAATATATTTATTGGTGTATTGAGTTCCTCACATTTTGCAATTTTGAATTGGGTTTTCTTGCTACTGCTTTCCTATTGAAATGTGTCCATTGCTTATCAATTAATTTTCTCAGTTTACATTTAATTCATTAATTTATTTTATTGAGCCCTACACTCAAATATACGTCCGAATGCTTGGCATGCGCTCCCAATTTACAAAATACACTTAGCCGAATTTGCGGGCTGACGAAAGATGAACGATTACAATTCCGAATTGCGATAGACACGGTTACAAAATGTGCGTTAAGTACACGCCGCAGAATTAATTTACTTTACGAAGTAGCTAAATTAATTGTGTTTAACATATTTTCATTAGAATTAATTTAAGTAACGGAATTCGCTGTGCCTAAGAATGCAAAACAAAAGAAATATGAATATATATTTTCACTAACATTTTAAATGAAATTGATCCGAGTTTAAAATTAATTTAACTGGTTTGTGGCTTCGACTACTTTAAAGGCTTTTTCTTTCCTTGCAGGAAATACTTCTCAAATTGTGTTTTAAATATTTCATTTAATTTTGCTTTAAAATTAGAATTAAGCACTGCCTAGGCTGTAAATAATTTAATTCATTTCATTTTAAATAGAACTTAAAACAAAATTACTGAATGTGTTTCACTTAAGTCGTTCTCACAACAAGAATATATTTTTTTACGATTTTTATAGATTTTTTGATTAGCTTAATTTCTCTTTCCCTTGCCGCTCTGTCTCTCCCTTCCCTCCTGCAGATCCTTCTCCGCATCCTGGACTCAACTCATTCATTCTTCCATTCGGTTTAGTTAGTTAGATTTCACTCGCATTATTCTCAAATTGGAATGACCTTCATTAGAAACATGTACTTTTGTTTTTCTTTTCTCTCATTATCGATCTTTACAACATTTTAGGCTTACGTTTTAATGATAGTTTATGATAAGTTTTACTTGTTATGCTTTTCTAAATGTTTTGGCTGCTTTTTGTTTTTTGTGGTTTTTGTTTTTCTTGCTTATACAGGAAAGGGTGCAAAAGTATGGTTTTGGAGTGTAACTCCCGGCAATTTTGGCATTCTTTTTAGTTTTTCTTGGAAATAGTAAAGTTTCGAAATTTCAACTGACGTTCAAATGTTTTAAATGCATTTAGAAAATAAATAGGATTTGTTTTGTTTTGTTTTGTGTGTGTGTGTGTTTGCTTTCTTCGAAACGAATTCTTCAGGAATATTTTCAGAAAAGTGAGCACCACGCTGGATTGTGAGTTTTGTTTTTTCTCGATACGGAACAAAGTTGGGGAAGTATATAGATGAATTATTGAAAATTCCGCCCTGCCTCTTTGAGGGCTATATGAAATACATAAACCGCCTAGACTGTAAAATCTCCCGCCGCCCAGTTCATCTTGTAGTCATCCATGTTGAACAGATCGAATATATCGCCGCTGGCATTGAAGGCGTCCACTGCCCCACCGGTGCCGTTGTCCACGCCCATTCCTCCTCCAGTTCCATTGGCCATGCTCGTCGACGTCGTGTACTCGCCGTGTTGGCCCGCCTGGGGTTGGGTCACCGCCTGCATAAAAGAGTTGAGTGTGCTCTCGAAATCATCGCAATCCATTGGTGTGCTGTGGCTTCCAAAGTGACTATTCACAGCGGAGGACGAGGATTCAATGGATCCGTTGCAATTGGCCCCAGGACTGTTGCCATTTCCGGTGACGTGCTGACTCAGTTGGGCCACAAAGCTATCCGCGTCGAAGTCCACATCGGCACCCGGGTTATTGTTCAGCAGCACGTTGTCCGGACTGCTTGCATCCAGCAGCTCATTGATGGACGGCTGCAGGCTGGGATTGAGATCGCGTCGCAGGTTGCCGTTGTTGTTGCTGCTCTTCGCCGCCGAGGCGTGACCATAGCCACTGGATTCATCTCCCATGTCCATCTCAAGTTGCTGCGACATAAGCTCCAGCAGCTCGTACTCATCAAAGTGATTGAGCTTGGCATCCAGACTGATTGGCTTCTCGCTGCCGCCGTGGCAACTTTTGGGCGGTGTGCTCGGTGGAGGTGTGGCATGGTGCTGCTCCAGGAAAATATCCAAGGTCTTGGCCACGCTCTCAGCATCAATGGCGCTCGAATCGGTCTGCAGGGGCGAGGCCATGTCTATGCTCTCGATGAAAACATGATTCGGGGCCTGATTGCTGCCAAAGCCCACATGCTGCGGCTCATTCGTGTCCATGGCCATGTCGAGGGCTTGGACTGGCGGGACTGGCATCTCCAGCTTGGGCACCATGGGTACTATGCTGGCTCCACCAGCCGCCGTGGTGGGCGTGGCTCCATTGAACATCGACAACTCGGGCAGCGGCGTTAGCGGCGTGATGGGCTCCAGAGCGGCACTTTCCGGCAGTTCACCCTGCTTGATTAGTATGTCCAGAACATCGCTGACTTGTTCGGACTTAATGCTCGCCGTCTTGCGTTTGCACAGAGGAGCTGTTTGCGGTGGAGGAGCTGCAGCAGGGGCGGGCGACTGAACGGGCTCCTCCTTAATCTTGACCAGCGGTAGAAGGCCATTCAAAGCCGCCGCCTTGCTGGCTGCCAGCTGCTTGGTGGCCTCTTCGTACTGTGGTGGTGGTGCTGGTGAGGGCTTGATGTCCACTTGGTTGAGCTGCTGCGTCTGCTGGACAGGTTGGAAATGCTGTTGCTGTTGCTGCTGCTGCTGCTGCTGTAGTTGTTGCAACTGCTGCTGTGTAATGATGGACTTGGTTTCGATGGGAAAGACAATGCTGGGCAGGGAGTTTGTGCGCTGGTGTCCATTCAGTATCTTCTTTGGCGGAGCTGTCGTAGATGCTGCAACTGGAGTAGCCGCAGGCGGTGCTGCTGTTGTTGTGGTGGTGGCCGTTAAGCTGATATTGCCCAGCGTGTGCGCCGTCATGTGCTGATCATTTAGACCCACCAGTAGTATGGTCTGATTTCCTTCGTTCCACAGCAGGCCCAAGTTATTGTGGTGTTGAGTGGCTGGCGAGGCTGCTGCTGTCGCAACTGCCGCCGGCTTTGCTGCTTGCAACATGGTTGTGCTGCTTGTATTTGTATTGTTGGCGGGCACATTCGATTTCTTGGTTGTTGTCTTGGCAGAAGCGTTGTTTATGTGATTGTTGTTGTTGAATGGAATGAATACAGTTTGTGTCTTTTGCGTGAGCAGGCGCACCTGTTGCTGTTGCTGCTGTTGTTGCTGCAGTGCCTGCTGCTGCTGCTGTTGTTGTTGTTGTTGTTGCTGCTGCTGCTGTGCGGCGGCCGCTGCCGCTGCCTTTTGCTTCTGGATTTTAGCCTCCAGCTGCTGCTTGACCACCATTTTCTGGTTGATTGGCGGAGGATTCGATGAGGAAATGTTACTATTGCTGTTCGAGTTGCTGCTGGCTGGCTTCTTGGCTGCAGATCCCTGTTGTTGCAGTCCATTTACCTTATGGCTGTTGTTGCCTCCAGTAGCTTTCACCGTCACTTTGGCGGGCACACTCTTCTCCACCTGCTGCGGCATCACAGTTAGCGTTTGCTGCGGCCCATTTGATGTCGTGGTGATCAGCGTTATCTGCTGCGAAGGCAATGCATTCACCACTTGAGCGGTAACCGTCTGCTGCTGATGTTGCTGCTGCTGTTGCCGCTGGCGTATCTTCTGCAGCTCCTGTTGCGATCGTTGCAACTGCCTCTGCAGTTCGTCAATCTTGCGCTGCTGCTCCCTGAGCAATTCCTCGTTGGTCAGGATTATGGTTGCAGTTTGCGGTTGTGGTGGAAGAATGGTCTGCAGCGTCATCGGATGCGTATTATCCATTTGCTGCTGCACCACATCCATCTGCTCGTGCTCCATGCTAGCGTCTGAAACCAACATGGTCACTGGTGGAGGTTGCTCCAACAAACCGCAGTTGCTCGTGTCCATAGCATCGCTGATCGTGATCACCTCGGGGGTGGTGTTGCTGTTGCTGGAGGCCGGAGCTGGTGTTACATTGCTGTCTAGTGGCTCCAGGGGCAGATACGGTTTCAGCCTCTCAATCAGATGCGGTTTGGGACCGGATACGGGCAAGTTCCTGCGCTTCAGATGCTGCTTTAAGTCAGAGACCTTCATCTTCTCCAGTCGGGTCAAGTCTGTAATGGAACTGGTAGTGGATTCGGCATAGCTGGTGGCCGGACTGGGTGGAATCGAGGAGCTGACCGAGAGCGCCGGCGAGGGCAGTGGTGGTGGACGTTGTACAGGAGTTGGCTGGTGCAGCTGTTGGTGTTGCTGATGCAGCTGCAACTGTTGCTGTGGTGTAGCAATCAGCGACAGGGTGGGCGGTGTGGGTGTGGCCGCCGGCGTAGGCGTCAACATAGCGGCATCTCCAAAATTAAGTGGAGCACCACCGGAACTGCTAGTTATGGATATGGTATTGGGCAGGCTGATGGGAGCTGGAGCTGGAGCAGATTGCGAGGCCAAGGCGGGCACCGTCTTCGTAGTTACCGTGATGCTGTTGTTGGTCGCACCAGGAGCTGCTGGAAGCATAACGCCCGGCGCACTGGGCGCTGGGATGATGGACTGATTCTTGTTGAGGTTCTCCAGGAACTTTAGCAGACAGTTTTGCTGCTCCAACATCAGCTGGTAGGAGGTCTCCTCCGGCTGCGTTTGATCCTGCTTTTGCCCGGCGGCACTCGGTGGACCCTTGTACTCGTGGAATTTAATGGTGCGCGCCTTCGACACTGGCTTAGACTTGGATTTCTTTCTATTCTTATCCTTTCCGGGAGCATCGGACTTCACGGATACGGGAGCAAGATGCAGTCGTGTAGTGGTCATCGGTGGTGGCGGTGGAGAGGCGATGGAAGACAGCGGACTTAGCATGGAAGTACTAGAGGCTAGTGAGCAGGGCGAGTACAGATGGTTGACCGGACTTGCTGTGGTACCCGTGACACTCTGGCACAGTTCCTCGTACAGATTGGCCGTCTCTTGCTTCACCTTGATGATACTGGCCATGGGCAGTGGTGGTGGAGGCGGCGGAGGTGGCGGCACTGGTGCCGGCACCACTACAGCCTTCGGTTGTTGCTGCTGGGGAAGAATCTGTGCCGAGGTGACCACCAGTTGACCGGCTGTGGGCATGGTCAAGGCCATGGTCACTATTCCTGCTGAAGCAGCCGCCGCCTGCAGCACATCGGTGGGTGAACCGGAAGTGGCGACCATAGCCTCATCCAAACGCGGCGGTGTCTGCCTCGTGTCGCTCTCTGAGCTCAGGGAATCATCATCGAAGGTCACATAGCTGTGCGGATGCTGGGGTCTTGTGAGCAGACCCTCGCTGGTTGCCTTGAAGGATACGAGTCCCTCCTTGACAATCTTCTCGATCGGCTTCTCCGTGTGCAGGATGTTCTTCTTGATTAGCTCCAGTGGACCAGGACGATGTTGGATCTGAGAGTTGAGCTGGTCCGCCAGGCGAGCCTTCTTCAGCATCCGCTGTTTCTCCGCCAAACTGGGATCGATGTGGCACTCGTCCTCCTCGAGGATGTGAAGCCTCTCCAGGTCTTCGCGATTGGGTCGCTGCTGGATCTTGGCCTTCAGCATATCGCTCGTCTTGGCGCGCTCCAGTTGCTTGCATTGTTCGTGGATAGCGGGCGAGGTTTTCAGAGCTATTAGGTAGTATATAAAAACATTTGATTAAGTAATCTATCCAGTACAGTTAATCCCTATTACTAAACTAAACTAAGAAATTAGTTGTGATAATAAGTGAGATGCTCATCAAATGCTTAGAAATCTAGTTAAAAGGAATATGAAAACACCATCGGCTCATCAACATCTAATACATTTAATGCATTTCCTAGCCACGTCGACAAACTCCTACTCCCATTTGGATACACAAAATGTATTTCTGATCCAGTGCCCAGAAGTTGGCTCTTGGCGCCTCAGCATTGCTACAAATTTATCATATAAATTCAAATTCACTTTCGGCTACGTTGAGGGCTTTGAATTAGTTTGTAAATTTGCGTATTTTTCAGGATTCAGGATTCTGTTCCTCGGTTTTGCCTTTTCCTTGCGCATAAATTTGAAAGCCATTGAAATGAAATGTTCGACGGCAGTATTTGCATATCCTTTTTGACTGCCGATGAATTGGGCGCCAGCAGATGCTCTGAACCGGCTAAGTGAGGTTAATGTGTATTTTATCGATCTGACTAAGCGGCTAAATGCTGTGAGCCGGGCAGGAATAGAGTCTGCTTTTCGGACCCATCTACTTACATGGTATGATGCCCTGCTCGACGAGCTGCGAGTGTGGACGACGCACCATGAGCTTCACTTTGAGCGCTGCAAGAGATGGAGAACCAAAGAAGCGAGTTAGTTAAGCGGCAAACAGTGTTAGTAACTAATCAAAGATGCTATATAAAAATGTCAGTTATGTGAGTTTGCTATGCCTAATACAAAATGATTGAACTTCAACTTGAGGGCTGGGAGAAAAGCCAGGTATGCTGCATAGAACCATAGCTGGCCGACAACTTGTTAGCAACAAATCAAAAAACCACAAAAATCGTAAATTATAGAACAATTCGCGGGGGAGTGGAGATCAAACACAGGAATCCCATAAAAAAGAGCTCGAAACAGCTGGGGGAAATAATTTCGGGCGAAAACTTTGCCTTTTCCTAGCTTTTTGACAATGCCAGGGCAATGGCAATAAATGTCGAGAGGCAGCTGCGAATGGGAAAACAAGGCTGCGCGGAAAAAGGAAAAGTTTTTAATATCTTTATGTGCGGGCTATTATGGTGTGAACAATATATATGTACATACATACACATATACATATATACACGCCCAAGAGTAAAAAGTTCGGTGCGGAAAATTAAATATTTAAGCCAGACGAAAGCCAAAGTCAGAAGCGGCCGCTTGGCGACGAAGGTGTGGCCCCATGGGGCGTATGCGTAATAATCTGATTAGATTGCCACTGCTCCGGGCGGCTAAATAACAGATTGATGTCAATTAACTTGGCATCCAGTCAATGGAAGCCGCTGTGAAGCGAGAACCGCGTGACAGACTGCTCGAAAATAAATAATGGGAAACAAGAAAGGAATAAGGAAGCTCCATGAGCCCCCGTCGAAGTGACTTTGAAAGATGAGGCAGTGCGCTCTCGAAGTCGCTCTAATTATAATCGCAAAGCGTATAAAATAATCAATTAATGGGACATTATCCTTTCAACATTAAATCCGAATGGCCGATTAAACGCGTGCGAGCATTGTATAATGAAATTTCAGTCTCCAGGGAATGTTTTGGCATATTAAGCATACGACCTACTGTCCTAATATCATTACCTTCAATTAGCATTCCGGGCACTGGCGAAATTGATTCACAAAATGGCCAGCCAGCCATGTAATTAAAACGGAATAAAGCCCATTAAGGCGCAGGTCACTGGCACAACAGTGGTGGAGTGGTGGAGTGGTGAAGTGGCGGAGTGCCAGATAGTGGTATCTACAGTAGGCTGTGGAACCTGGCGGTAAATAAAGCCAAAGCCGCAAATGAAACGAAAACACAAAATCCTATGCCCCCACGGCGATTCCGAGCAGCAAAAGCCACACGGAGACGAAGGGCAGTGCACCGGGTGTGGTTGCGGCCACTAACCAAGTCCAGGAATAAGCATTTAAGACCGGAAATCTCCAAAGATGTACAAAGATGTGCATCTGCTGAGCAGAAATTCCAGGGAAAGGTTTTCCTTCACCGCAGGAATATCCTTGAATTTCTCAAATGACTGCACTTAATTTAGTCTGTTTTGGCTCCTTTTGTAATGAGCCAATTCACAGAGGAGCAGCAATTCAGCTACATTTCTCACAGTGCACGCAAGTGCATACAGTTCTCCTTTGGCATTCTGCACTTTCGACTTCTGCGGTTCGTGTGCATTCAGTGTGCAATCTATGTAAGTGGGTTAGCCAAAGCCTTTTAGTCGGTGTATTTAATTTTCGGTGCAGAGACCGAGAAAAAAAAAACACTTGACGCCACAACAAAGTCGACATCAAAGTGACGATGACGTTATTAAAGTAATTTGGGCTCTTTGTCGGAAATCATCATAAAAAGCCAAGAGAGCTGCCAAGGCGCGTAATTGTCTCAGACGACGATGGCAGCTGTTGGCGATTTTACGATTGAAGTGTGCCACACAAAAATGTGTGCAAAACACCCCAAAAGCAGCGAAAAACAACAAAAAAATGCCCGAAAAACAACTCTTGTTGTTGTTTACGGCAGACAGGGAAAACACTCGAGTTTTCAGCCTTGTAACACTGGAAAATCTTCGCGGTGACGAAACCCTGTCGCCCCCGTAAATTAATTATGCGCGAAATGTGCTCTTGCTGCTCCTCGTCGATACACACACACACCTACCGATCCAATACCCCTTGATTGATAAAAACAATAACATAAATTCCAAATTAAACACATAAAAGTTTTATGCGCTAGGCAATAAATGTGTGTATTTCACCGCGGTTAGCTGCCCTTCGCCTTCGCGAAAACCCAGTGCCTGTGGCGAAGGTCAGGTAAACAATTGCCGGGAAAAATGCTGAAAATCAGCCCGGAGAGCGGGAGAAGCAGGAAAAGCGGAGAGCTGGCCGAAAGCGAGAGGGAGAGTGCACACAAATGAGTACGGCTAACTGCGTGTCTATATGCTGTATTATAAAATCGATTACGTGATCAACGTGGCTCTGAGTAAACCAAGACGCCATCATCCCAGCTACGCAACTGCACGAAAAAATCATCCAAGGAGCAAGGCACAGTGGTTTAACGAGGGCAGTAAATTGTTCGGAAAAGTATTGCACTTTTTTCCAATTTTTATTAGATCATTGGGTGAGGTTTTTCTGTGAGTGGAAAGAACTTTCTGGAAATAAGCCATATAACGCATATATGAAGTTAATACAGTAGCCATGATATGGAGTAGTTCAGATCCCACAACCACTGTGCAGTGGCATGTAGAAATGCCTTTACAACTGTCACCCTGCCGCCGCCTATATCCATCCGCTTTTCCCTGCTTTTCCGAGTCGCGTGCAGCGTGTTTATTTGTCAAAACATTTCTGCAGCGCCGCCATCATTGACTGCCAGCCATGTGTTTATAATAAATGTTTTTCGCAAAATGTTTACACACACACACACACCCTGCTGCATCAAACTGACCAACAGGCAGCGAGCGAGAGAGCTGGTGGTTGTTGCTAAATATGCAGTTTATTGTTGGATAACTTGTTATCCCGCCTGCCGGAAATTTTCACCACACATCTTTGGCACTTTTCGGCCAGAAATAAACCCTGCCTTTCTATAAACATTTCGATTCACAGAGCCTTTTTGGTCAGGGTCAGGGCGTGTGAACTTTATCGTCCATTTCCCCGGTTGCACCTCGAAAATCGTGCAAGTGCAGGCAGGCGACAAGTGCTGTCAAAACTATTAGCGACTTTGCAGCACACATAGTACATACACGTATGTATGTACCTACATATATGCTATGTCCACACACTGGGCCTGTCATCTTGGGCCATTCAAAATTAATAAGAATATTTCTGCTCACTCAAAATGCCAAGCAAATATGTAGGCCAGCCAACAAGAACGGAACGGAAAGCGGTTGACAAAATACAACAACATTTTTTGAATGAGTTTTCGGCCGCTGGCCGCTGGCAGCTGGCAAAAGGGGCGTGGCACCGCAAGTGTACGCCTTAAGTGCCCGTTGTGCCGCGACAGCTTCATTAAAACTGTGTGCGCCTTGTAAGAGCCATCGCCCCACTCACTGCCCCCCAGGCGAACGTCAATAATGAGGCGGGCATCCGAGGATTATGATGATGACTCTTGCGATGATCGTTGTGATGGCTGGCATTTATGACTAAGCAGGAGCAGGAGGCACCAGATGACAAATGCCAAACAGCCGCCGAAAGATGACCAACGTGGGCGACAAACATTGGGTAAACAAGTGCAGAACTAACAACTGAAGGGTTTTGTGAGTACAGTGAAGCATTTTTAAGTAGATTGATTGCCAGCTGTCAGCTTTCTGGATGGTTATGGTTATATATTTAGTTTTTCGTCTTTAGAACTATAAAACGCAGATTCACTATGTTACGATTTGAGGTCAACTTACATTCCTTATTCTTGTCCATCGCCGGCTGCAGCGGACTGGAGTCCACGATGGCCTTTGGTGGTGACTGTCTGGCATCGTAACAATCCGAGTTGTTACCATCATCGCTGCTGCCCAGAAACGTCGCATGCAAACGCTGCTCACCTGAAGAGGGTAGCATAGATTAGACAAAACGGAAACGGAAGTCACGCGAGAACTTTATGCTTCAAGTGCGGTTTTCGTTATCCTGAAGACACACAACTCACCCTCCGACATGTCGTCGTAGGCCTCGTGCAGCAGTATTATGTCCTGAAAGGAGTGCTCCAAGTCCTTGCCGCTGAGCCTGGTGGCCAGGAGGCCACTGCAGGCGGCGCTCGAGATGAGCTCGACGGTGGTCAGCGGCGACGTGGAGATGGTGGCCAGCAGCGAGGAGCTGCCGCTGGCGCTGTTCCCGCTGCTGCTCCCGCTGCTTCCGCTGCTCAGGCTGTGCAGGGAGGCGGACTTGACCAGCTGGCCAACCTTGTGGTTGCCGTTCGGCTTCTGAGTGGCCTTTAAAGTTCTCGAGAGGCTCTTGGTGGGCGTCGTCGAGGTGGATTTGTTGAGGAACCTGCTCGCCGTCGCTGAACCTGCTCCCTTGACACCACTGGAACCGGACTTGGTGTTGCTGCTGCTGCAATGGTTGCTGCTGCAACTGCTGCTGTTGCTGCTGCTACTGCTGCAGCTGCTCAGGCTGCTGCTGATGGACTTTTTCGAGGAGTTGGAACTGACGGAGGAGGCGGGCGAGGCCGACGACGACGACGAACTGTGGCCCAGGATCACCGCCTGCTGCTGATGTTGCTGGAGTGTATTTGTATTGCTGACGGCGAGTTTCGTGTCAATGGTTATGGGTATGACACTGGTGGCCACCAGCTGGTGATGCTTCTGCTGGGCCAGCTGGTGATTGTGCTGCTGCGGATTCTGCTTGCTGGCTGCTCCTCCTCCGCCGGCTGAGCCCTGGAACCAGCTGGGAAAGTTGCCCTTGAGCGTGTCAATTAGATCCTGATCGAGCGTTAAACGCCACGATGCAGGTCCGCCGTCCACGCTTTGCGTCGACTCTGCAAATATGTAGAATGGGAATTAGAAATTTGAATTATGAAACTCTTAATATTGATGCTTAGTATTGATAATATTATATTTAAATTGAAAATGGCATATTTTGTGGTTTATACAACTTTCAATTTGCCCAATTGTTGGCTCGGCAAATGTACGTGTATTTATTAAATAATTCACCATAATCAAACACTTTTGCTAATGAAACAGTAAGCTTTTTAGTACATTAAAGACACCATTAAATAGTGGCCATTGTCATGCCCGCTCAAATTCCACCCACATTTAATAGTTAAAGCCAACCCAATTCATTAATTTGCAACGGCTTAACACCCGGTGTTTATTTGATTTTCCACTTTCCCCATCATTCGCCCTCCGTTTTTCCTGCCCACACTCACATTTATTTATTTGAATGTGGCTTTTCCGATGATGCTTCTGCTGCTGCTGCTGATGTGGCCACTGGTGTGCTAGTTATTTATGCTAAACACTGCCAAGTAACCTAGTTTGTTGTCCCAATCCCCAGTCCCCGCAGCCGCCCCCGCATAGAAAACATAGCAAAGCGCGTACTTGGTATTTATTTTTCAAATTCTTTTCTGGCCGATGTGCGCCTTGGGTTTTTGGTTCTGCCTGAGATTTTGTGGCACTTTTTGGCTTGGGAATTGCCCGAGAGATCTACATACGTACATAGATTATAAATGTATAATTGCAATTTGCCGAATCACTGGGCGCACTGCTGCACTTACTCGTAACTGGTGGCGACAGTAATGCGAACTGGCGTACTGCAAGTGGCGAAATTGCGCCGAAAATCTTGGCAAGCGGATGCATTGCATCATGCGATAGCGACATTCCCAGACACGCCTCATATTATGCAATATTCGGCGATATCTGGCGACTATTTAGAGCCGATCGGCGGTAAAAATAGCTAACATCCCAGCATAATGGCCAAAACCGATCAGCTCTTAGCCGACTGACATGCACTTGTCAAATGTCCACCTATTTCTGGCACTTATTTTTGTTTCCTTTTCCTTCGTTTGTTATTTCTGGTTGGCTTAAAAAGGTTCACATACATTGTCGCTGCCCGAAGTGGGCGTATTTTTAGAGATCTAGTTAGGAACTCAACGCAATTGTCGCATTTAGGTCGTCTCCAAATATCTTTTGCTAACACTGCGTGGGCCGAAAATCTGTCGCACATTCTGCTTTCTGCCGCCTTGTTTGTTTATCTAAACTAAATTTGAAATTGCTCGGCAAATAAATGGAGAACTGTGCCGACCGCTGCATTTGATGCGCTGCGACATTTATTGGTCATTAAGGCGAGCGCCAGAGCAAAAGAAAACCAGCAGGAAAAGCGGCAGGAAAAGCGGCAGGAAAAGCGGCAGCGGCTGCAGCAGGCAAGCAAACAAGCAAACAAAACAAACATACCAGTCATCCAACAGAGCAGCAACAACACATTGCCCAGCAGCACAGATGCACAGAAAAAAATTTTAGGGAACTCCTTACCCTCTGCTGAACTAATAGGGAATCTTACGAGTGCAAATTCAATAGATAACTTAACTTGAAACATTAATCTCGTTGTTTTCTAGCATAGGTAACTAATATTTCTCGCCGTGTTCCTTTGATGCATGCCCCAATCTTGCGTTCGTCTGCCTCTGTGTGCGGTGGCGCGACATGATGTCCACACGCAGCCACATGCTTTCGAGATAAACGGACGACGGACTAGGGAGCCACCAAAGCCATTGCCAAATTCTATTTTCGCCCCAGCAGCCAGCGAAATGCAAGTGGTTTCTCTTGGCCAAGACGTCGCCACCCCGATCGCCAGGGAATCTCCTTCTACCTCTGTCCTTCACCCTTCACCCTTCACCCCTCCACCACCCCGCCCACTCGGCAGATGGCGGCGACAAGAGCAAGAACGCCTTGGCCATTACAATTTGTCAACTGGGCGTATGCGCAATGCTGCTGCTGCTGCGGCAATGACAAAACAATCAAATTGACAAAGGAACCAGCTTCAAAGCGAAATTGAATGAATCGAAACGAGCAATTGAACAGGCGAGAATTACCCAGAATTAGTTGGCTTAAAATATTTCAACTGAAAATAGAAAAACAATTGCGGAATTGCCCATTTGCTCAAAATAAACTAGATACTAGTTTTGTAATACTTCAGGCGTGAACGACGAAGTCTAACAACTAGCATAAGTATTAATGTAATGAATGTGAATTTGTAAAAGTAAAACATTTAATCCCTTAAGCAACCATTCATCTATTAGTTTATAATTTAAATGTGCGTTTGTGGAACCTGCAGGGTTTTGGGAAAACAAATGAGAACACAATCCCGAATTTTCCCTTCCACTTGTTGCCATTATGTAAATTATAATCAAAGGACGACCAACCCCTTGACGAATCAATAAAGAGAACAAATACACACACCACAGTATTCCAGAGCTGTTGACAAAACTATAACCTTGAGCGGGAAAACTATAAACACACACAAACACACAGGGACACGGAGAGGGTGGAGAGCCCAGCCAGGCGGAACAGTTGAAAAATAAAGGACTTTGGGCCAGCACTTCGTTTGATTTCATGGCCGGGAGGAGCACTGCCATGGCCAAAACTAATCATTCAAAGCGGAGCGGAAGTTGTGGCGGAAGTTGTAGCCCAGTCTTCCGCAGCCGCAGAAGTGTGTGTGGTAGTTTGTAATGGTTACTTCGGAGTACACATCAATTATGTATGCCGCATGCCGGCAGCCATACACGAATCAACGCGCCGCAAAGTATGCTACATTGAGGTTGCCCCTGCGTGCGAGTATGTGTGTGGGTGTCTGTGTGGGCCAACTTCCTTTCGGCAAGACAGGAAACAGGATGCTGTTAACGTTACAATTCGACATAATCGATGCTTGTCGTACGACGCTCGCATTTAACCTGGCAATTTGTCTGCGGCTGCATAAACATTAACTTTCATTTGCAGTTTATCTTCCGAGCGGCGCAGTAAATCAAAATGTGAGCGAAATAAATAAATTGATACTTCCACATGTAAATGGACTATAACAAGTCATTTGTTTAAGGCAAAGTTTTAATGTTTAAAGATCAAGGTTTATCCGTTCCCCTCAGAAGCTCATAATTTGTCTGGCTTATCAAGTGACTCATCGCCCGCCAGAAGAAGTTGCATTTAAATTATTAGAAACCTACCTCGAATCGTGACCATTCGCATTGTTTATCGCTTCGATTTAGCGAAAACAATCTACGAGATGCGACGTTTACATATTCATTTGAATGCCAATAACAGCTGCAGTGGCAACATTGCTGACAGCTTCGACAAGCGAGGATTATGCAAGCGCCATGAATCCAAAAAAAAAAACAAAAAAAAAATGAAAAAAAAGAAGAGAGAAATAGTACGAGAAGAACCCCCAAAAAAAGGAAAGGAAAATCAAATGGATCCGTGGGGGAAACTCGCAGCAATAACAAACAGAAAATCGCTTGCCATGTGTCGCTGGGTGGGTGGATAATGTATAATATATAAAGTATCGTATAATGTACATGTATATGGGGCTGCAAATTGAAACGTATATTTGTAAACAATACGCAGACGTCATAGACAAAACTCATTTAAATGGGAAAAACATCCAGCAACAACATTTCAGCGGAAAATGCTAGTGCCAGCGATCACCAGCAGCACAAATTAAAAGTATAGCACACCGCAGCCAAGAAGCTGCCTCGATCGTTTGAATGCACTGCACAAAATTTTGCGTTCCGAGCGAGGTTTACAGGAAATTAGAATTTACATCTATTTAAATGTATTTGATGACCAAGTCAGCACAACAATTTGAATTTTTCTCTTGAAACTATATTTTGCACAAGCAATGCAGTAGATTCTTTGAGTGTACAAACGGCTGAATGAGCTATTTACCATTTTGGTCATAATACTGAAAACGTGTTTTTCCACTCGCTCCACGAACCAAAGATTAATACGATATATAATAAAACAATCTATGGCGAACGAACGTTATTTTATAGTTTTTAATATGCATAAAGTGGTATTGCCTTTTTGGTGCAGCTTTGCCAGAAATTTCGCATGTTATCGCAACTTGACAAGTGTCAGGTAGCTGGCAACAACAATCGAACAACCGAACAACCAAACAACCGAACAGCCAAACAATCGAACAACCGAACAATCAAGCAACAACGAACAACATGTGTGAACTACAATAACAAATTTCAGGAGCATGTTCTGAGGTGCGGGAAAATATCATCGGACAAATCCACAAAACATCTACTCAATGCTGGCATTGAAATCGGAAATATTATTTTGGCCGAATCTGTTGCGTTTGCTTTTGGGCCTCTGGCCTTATCAATGGAATGAGTCACTCCACAGTTTGGTTATGTGTGGGGGATTGTAGTAGTGAACAACTAAACTAAAAGCTTGTATTAGTTTTTTGCCTGTCCACTTGATATTATTCCTTTATTTCAAACTTTAAATTGCTGCTGACACGTTTGACCTTCACAAGTCATAATTAAAAAGACAAACTAATAACTTTGTCTTATAGGAGAATTATTATTCAACTTCTCTATGCACATTTAGTTTAAGAATAATTTCTTATCGCAACCTGCCGGGTGTTTGTGGGCTTAAGCTTTTAAGTTATCACTTTGGCATTGTTTTAACTGATTACTTTGTCTTGTTTTTCCGTAATGCAAGTGGAGTTTAGTTAAGAACTTTAAAATGCTTAATTTCTTGTTAGCCAGAGGCTAGTTAGATTTCATAATTTCAATTAAAGTTGAATCTATCTTTAGTCGAATTTAAGCTTGACTGGCTTTTAAACAAACGCACTGAGCCAACTCAATTTCATGCTGCATACTTTTGTTTGAATTTATAGTAATTTTCACACCTTTTAATAAACTTCAACGCTTTCGTGCGGCTTCTTATCACTTGTACAAATTTATTTGGGGACTTTTGGTGTAGCGTCTGTTTAATTTTGAGCTTAGAATAAGTTTTCGGAGCACTGGCATATCAGCAGGTAAACAATAATAAAAGCCCACGATAACGAAAATCGTTAACTGATTCTGATTCATAAGGCCATTATTATCAGTATTCGGTATAGAAAGGCTTCTGAAATCACAACCAGCGTGTTGAGAGCAACCCGGCAAACTGAATATGAAAACAAAAAACAGAAACCGAAACCGAAACCGAAACCGAAACAGAAACTGAAACTGAAACTGGTCGAGCGGCTAATGTTTTGGGGGCGCTGCTCGATTGTGGAAATGGCCAAGTGACGTTTACCTGACCAACTGACTGAGTGACACAGGTGGGCGTCAGCGACTTAACTGGCATTATGCGATCTGCTGCCTCTCGCACTCTTTAGACTCAAGTTCTGCGCTGCACTGGCAGAAATGCGCTTAGCTTTATTGAATCGAACGTATATGTGCGTTCTGAGAGAACCCATCTTGATTGCTGATTTTTCAGTAAAATACTTCACACAAGAAACTGTTGTTAGTTTTCAGTGGTCGGACTGGTCAAAGAATAATG
This sequence comes from Drosophila orena, assembly GCA_005876975.1. NCBI lineage: Eukaryota > Metazoa > Arthropoda > Insecta > Diptera > Drosophilidae > Drosophila > Drosophila orena. The sequence goes on along the minus strand of VCKV01000006.1, from coordinate 12,094,481 downwards.
CTTTCTAGCAGCCCGTGTTGACAAATTTGCGCTTTATGGCGTTCATGGCGTTCATGGCGTTCATGGCGTTGATTGTTGCCACAGTTGCAGTTGAAGTGGCTCCTACTCGTGAACAATGGCAGCTAATAAGCGCCAGGCGGGCCACTGAGTGCAACTGAAGCTGAAATCGAATTAAAGCTGCTTTTGTTCAACTGTTGCATGCAAATGAGTGACGGGTACGTCGCCTTCAATGCCTGCGGTTTCCATGCAGTTGCTGCTGCTGCTGCAGTTGCTGCTGCTGCTGATGTTGCTCTTAGCGTTGCTGATGATGTTGCTGCTGGGCGACGGGGTTCACTGCCACCTGAACCAAACAATTGCTCGACAGCAAAAGTCAATTGGGCGACACACGCAACATCACACACACACACACACGCACACACACAAACACACACACACACCCCAAACAGCAACAGCTACAAAAGCGGACTCCTTTTGGCTGTCGGACATGCTTTGCATACAAAGATCCCCACTGACGTTGACTGGTCTTTTATGTAGCTGCATGCGAGAGGTGCGTGTGTGCACTCAAAGAAAATAGCAGAGGGATACAGAACATTTATGGCTCTCAGCTGACAAGGAACCAACGCAATACCCAAGGGTCTAAAATCACAATGGCCTATGCAACACCATCTTAAGATCGAAAGACATAGTACTTATCCAAGTATCTGGCTAGCAATCGAACTACACTTAGTTGCACTGTAAAACCTAGTACTAACTATAGTCTAAGCTGAACTCTTTTTCGAAAGTGCACTTGGGCCAGTGGAACAGGATGCACTTGCAGGATTGTAACACTGCACAGCACACAATGGTTGTGCATTTTTGGCCAGGACACTGGACTGATGGAATTGAAAGTTAATTAGAGAGAGAAGGGCAGCTTTAACGGCCGAGGGTTCCGGGAAAATGGGGGAAAAGTTTTTGGGGGATTCATTCCGGCTTACACATTTGCATAGGTTGGTTCCGCCTTCTTCAAAACAACTCGTATAAATAGACCCGAAACGACCGTGTTTTTCGTAAGGGTGTGGCCGTCTGTGTGGGTAGTGTCCTCAATTAAAATTAATTATGCCCAAACGATACGCTCAATAAAATTTAATTTGCGAAAATATGAGCCAAGAAAATGAGCCACATAGGAAAATGTGACATTTAAGTGCCGGGGGCCAGCATCCTCAAACTATTCGCCAAACAACAAACATACACGTACGTGTGCACATACACAGTCGGGTCTAATAATTGAAATTGAATTTTCAATGATAGCGTGGTGAGGACCCAGCGATATTTATTTAGATATATCCACTCCCATGAGCACAAATGTTTAGCACACTATTAAGAATCAAGCAGACTTGCTTGCTTCCCTTGCCAACTACAGTGGGGTATATTATACATTTTTCAAGATTTTCCCACACACTGGATTACTCACTAAACTCTAGGCACTCCTACTTCCGTTTTATTGGTGCAGGACTAGTTTCTTCATCCCAAAGAGCAGTCAATTTCTCCAGATGCCCCCAAGTTGAATTAGCACTAAAACACTTGACCGGATTCACGTTCTGCATTCGAGTTTGTACAAGTAAGCTGTCGACTCTCTATTCTGTTTTATCAAAACCAAACGAAATCGTATTAAAAATAAATAAAATTAAAAGTGTAAACTGCACAAACACACACGACTTGTGGCCATGCTGCGTGCCAAGTGGAAAATATTTCGCAAGTTTTTCTACACATTATTGTGTGAAAAATACTATATACGTGTATAGTATATATATATATAAATATATATATATATATCTGTGTAAAAGTCGGACGCAGGCAGGCTGCCTGTGTGTTATGTTTAGTTTGGTTCGTTCAATTTGCATTGTTGTTGCCTACTATTCTATTGTAGCCGGCAAAACAAAATAAGGCAACACAAAATGCCAGAATGGTCGAAAAAAACAAGGCATAATAAGCAGGCAAGAATAAAAACTACAAGAAAACAAAAACGAAGCATAAAGGAGATGAAAATGAACATTTTTTGGCAAACAATTCAGGGCTAAATATTTTCATTGTTTTGTTGAGTTTTTATCACAACACCATAAGTTTGTATCCAAGTGGCAACAGGAAAAATCTAGATAAAATCATCAAAATTCTAGCAATTTAAAGTCCCGCATTATTTGTATGCGAATCATATGATTATTTTGGGAGGCCCCTTTGCCTTCTTCCTGTTTGTAGTTAATTTAAAGGAAAACTAAGGATGTGCATCTTTAAATTATTGGGTAAACATTATTAAATACACAAATAATGTGATAATAGTTTAAACATACTTATTTAAAACAGACATTTATGTTTGATATTTAAATAGGTCAACAAGGTGACACCAAATAGTGTTTTTAAAATTTAAAATTTTTCCTAAACGTAGTACATTAAGTAAAACAAGATAGAATGCAATAGTCGAGTTTTCCGACTATCATATACCCGTTACTCAGCTAGTGAAAGTGCAAACGAGAAATTTCAACATTTTATGGAATATCGGTAAAAATTGTGTAAACAAATTTTTTATCTCTGGAAGCTGCATGCTTAGTCTCAACATTCTAGCTTTTGTAGTTCCTGAGATCGCGGTCTTCATACGGACAGACGGACGGACGGACGGACGGACGGACGGACGGACGGACGGACGGACGGACGGACATGGCCAAATCGACCGGCTATATGGTCGGAAACATTTCCTTCTGCCTACTACATACTTTCCAACGAATCTAGTATACCCTTTAATATAATAAGCAAACCGAAAACATTGAAAATATCAAGACAATGCCCGGAACTTAAAATCCTTGAGAGTTTGCAAAGCCAATAGATAAATATCGAATGCCAAGGTAAAGTTTGGTTAGTTCAAATGGGTTTTGGGCTTTGGACCCTACACAGTCGCACGCACACATTTAATTGCAAAAATGCTTAATTATGCATTAAGCATTGAAATAAGCAAGACGCACACACACTCACATCCACCGAGGGATGAATAATTCATGGCAAAATGGAGAATTCGTGGATCGGCTTTTCCCTCCCTCCGATTAAACAGCGCGCGTTGGTAAAACAAACAAATAAACAGCATAGCCAGCAATATTTTCTACCTCCTAATGACGTACGTCGCTCTTTCCAGACGCCTGGGAGCTGGGAAAACTTTTGCCATGCAATTTGCACGTCAACATTTTCCCAAAACACCGAAAAGTAATACTAATGGCAGGCACAACAATATTTTTGGCAGCGTCGGCGGTCAAGTTTGTGTTGTGATGTTGCAAGGAAGCCTCCGATGGCCATTCCCTTTCCCCAAATCGACAAAATCGAGGACATTCAATGTGAGAACGAGGTGAGAAACGACTGGACAAGGCCCAGTTAGCTGGAGATTACAGCGAACACAGTTGAAATTCCTCAATATCCTATATCTCGTACACACATTCAGCTTAGCATGAATATGATGTTCAAGTCTCTTCAAACAGCACTCAGTAACCAAGTCCTGGTGTCTTTTGCGAGAGTGCACTGTAATTCTTACTGAACATAAATGACATCTCCCTAGCGAATGGATTCCCATCGATTGGCCACAAAGGAAACTCACCTGCAAAGATACAAAAAGAAAGAATAATTAGCAATAAAGCCACAGCGCACAGGCGAATGTAATTTGTCTGAGAAGAATCCCAATCCGAATCCGAATCCGAATCAGAAGCAGAATGGTAGGAACAGCGATTTTCTTTCGGGGACTACAAAACTGTGAGCTTGTGTGGGTTGTCAACTGATTGCGCATACGCCGCGTTGGTCAACGCACTTTCCAAGGCTGCGAAAACGCGAAAGCAGCTGCAGCGCCAAGCAGTCGCTAAACATAATTTTTGATCTACAAACTAATTAGCATCCGCACGAGTGTGATTGCAATTTATTGGACACCGATTGAGACGAAAGCGCTCAGTTTCATTCATAAACATGGCGAACTACGGGGACCAGAGCGCCAAAAAGGGAACTCAATTTATTAATTTCTAGCAAATGTTGGGCGTGTGTTGCAAGAGTTTTGCCTGTGCCATTGCGATTGTGATTGCGATTGCATTAGCCATATTGCAATTATGTCGTCATGTCAGCGTCGCCGCCAAAGTTCAAAGTTGCAGAATCTTTACAACATAAAAGTTTTTCACACGTTTCGCCCATTGGGGAGAGGAAGGAGGGGAGGAAGGAGGGGAGGAAGGAGGGGAGGAAGGAGGGGAGGATGGCGCTGTCACTGTGCGCCGAGAATTATTCATGGCGCATATTTCAGCGGTTTGGCAATAGCCCTCCACCCCTCGAGAGCCAAAATAAATAATTGCAAATATTATTGGCCACTCAGCGCATGCCAACAATAAGGACTGCAAAAATAGACGGGAAAATTTGCAGATCGCATAGTTTCGCAATAAGTCGGCGGCGTTGATGACTCAGGAGTGCAAAACCGAATATTATAGCCTTAAAAAATACGTGTGGGAAATTATGCATCTCGGCATGGCACTTGGGCATCCCGATGCGATAAACTGAGATCTTACAGGTTGAGGAGGAACTCCTTCTGGGTCTGGTTCTTTTGGTTTTGGTGGGTTAGTCAATCGGTAGGATTCGTGTGTCGATTCGATTGGCGTAACGATTATCTATAATTATCTATTTTCCTCACTGATTTGAGTAACAGAAAATATTATTACGGTAGCTAAACAATTTTGAAATGATTTGTTACTTATAGAGATTCTTTTAAGGGGTCTGTTTTTAGGCTTTAAAAAACCCTCATTACTACATCTTATTTTTAAAATAACATTTGTTTTAAAGTCGTTCGAGTACTCTGGTAAGGGAGGCTGATGTGGTTCAAAATAATGTCCGTCAGATGGTATACAATTTTACATGCTTTGGCGGAAGTGCCTGGCGTACTTAATTATAAGAAAGTAAGCTAAACTTTAAATGCAAATGCAAGAAACGGCTTTTTTTCCATCGAAATTTGGCAGTGCAACTGTTGCTAGGCGGCTACCAGTGTTTATAGCCGCCCAGTGCCCACTGGCGGTCAGAACCACACGCCACCCGCACATACAGTCGTGACCATTGAATTAGCAATTAAGAATAAGAAAGAAAGAAAGAAATTCTTGGCAAGCGGTCTCGTGTGCAACGGGTCATTTGGGCGGAACTATGTGACTGCAATTGGGGGACATAGAAAAGTGGGGATTTCAGCACCAATCCATGCGAAACGCGGAACTCATTCGATATTGTAACACATCGAAAATTCCACTGTGAATTATTGAGAACTGTGCTATTCCACATGCCTTGCGCCCTGAACAATAAATGCACAGAATGAATACTTTGTGTGCTGGCCAGATTAGGCGCGGTGATGCATGGTGCGGCAATTGGGATTTAATTAAAAACTTAGCGGGCCAGCCAGCCAAACGGCGAACACTTTGATTTATGATTTAAGCCAAATAGTTTTAAAGCGCCGCCGCCGGCGGTGTATAATTCGACTAGATTTTGCATGTTAAATTTCGCGTAATAACGAAAATGATATATAGAAAATAATCATAATTTTCACACTTGAAAGAGCGACACAAGACGACCACGGCGACGACGCCCATTCGCAATGCGGCTTGTGCATTATTTCTTAATTAAATTTATTAATTGCACACAACACGAGCCGACGGCCATACAACGGGGCGTATGCGCAATGTTCGCCCCCGCCACGAGATGGAAATGAAAATAGGCGAGTGAGAGCGAGGGAGCGCGGAAAGCGCGAGAGGCGAGAGCGGGAAAAGCAAAGAAAAGCCATTTGAATGATTCATTTACGTGCCGAAAATTTAATTGTGCCAGCAGGTAAGCCGCTTGTCGATGACGCCAAAGGCTAAGAGGACAAAAGAGAACATCATCATCGTCATCATCATCTTCAACTGAAGGGCAGCTGAACAGGGCTTAACAAAAATGGTCTACCATGGTCTAAATGGGACTTCATTGGACTTCTTCATTTTGTACTGAAGAAACTGTAGTAGTTAAACACAACATAAGCATTAGTAACAAGTAACAAAATGTGGCCAAACATATTAACCAAAATGTTTCACTTCACTTGTTTTCACGATTTTCTTGAATGACTGCCTGCAACATCCGCGCATCCAAACAGCAAACAGCAAACAGCAGCTGTCAGCCATGAGTATATCACCGTCATTCGGATCTGTCACAATGGCGAACTCTGGGGCATTTGTCACCCACTCACCTTTGCACCCTCGAATTCCCCGCCAGCCCACAAAAGCAATTAGTCGCAAGTAGAGCAGCAAAGTTCTTAAAAATGTGTCATATTCGGCCAAAATAAATACTGAATTATTTTTGTGCCACGAATATTTCTGCTATTTTGGTCTAAGCAAACCAAACCCAGCGGGACTTTGTGCTGAGTATCTCTTCGAAAATTAATTAGCTTCGCCAAAGCAAGGAATGCAAGTGAAAAAGCCACATGGGGCAGCAGGGGGTTAAACCAAGGGTCGTCCTTGGCCAAATGCTCTCCACGACACTTGCTGATTCAATTCAATTAATTAGATAGCATTTCTGAATGCACCCGTTTTCAGAGAGCTCAGGAAATTTGTGTAAAATAGGCAAATATTTAAAAAAAATACCTTTGTTGATATTTGCGACTTGGAAAGTTAACTTTTCTTATGGTCCACAAATTATTGCCATAGCTCTCATTGATTTCAGCAATCACTTTCTTTCAGTGCACACACCGAATTGCCTTCGAATCGCATGCATTTAATTTGCCCACATTTAATTCGGCTCTGCAAACTTTTCAATTTCAACTTTATTTTGCATTTTTGGGCAAATATGCCATTGCATAATTCGTGTTGTGTACACAATTTTTCCATTTGCATCGTCTCATTTTAACTTTCTCCTTTGATTCGGCCCGCCTTTTCGCCAAAATCTCTCTTTTCCTCCCGCTTAGAGCAAACATTTGCATAATTTAAGTTTGATGTGGAAAGTTACGTGTTTGCCAGCGACAACGACAACAAGCTAGCTGGCTGAGTGAACCGTGAACTCAACGGCTCAACGGCTCAATGGCTGAATGGCCGAAACAGGTGCAGCAGGTGAGGAGCCAGCCACCCACTCGCGGAAAACGCCACCCAACTGCAACATTGTCGGATGAAAAATAGAGAGCTTAGCGCATTTGCTTGCAATGTTGCCAGGGAACACCAGCTAAATCAGGAGCAACCTTGTCGATTCGCGGCTACAGGTGTTTGTTGCTTTTGCACATGGAAATTCAGAAAAATCGTGGGTGTGTAAATCGCGCAACCGAATGGAAAACATTTCATATTTTTGCCCACATTATTTAGACTCCTATGAAACAGTAACTTAGTTTTAAAACACTTAATTAATAGGTTGGAAAATACGTGTAAGTTTCTAAATTCGTGTCCACCATCGTAGGTATATATTGGGCACATTTCGCTGGCGCTTTTGGATCTGCAGTTTGTGCTGTTGCTCAGCTTTTGGTAATCTGTCTGATTATTTAACTTGCGCTAAATACAAATATTTAGAAAATATTTTGCGGCAATTTTGATGTTATTTTTCTTGGCAGCTCGGCTATTTGGATATTTTCCCTCTCCACCGACAAAAGAATGAGGGTCATTAAGATACATATACGCCGGACAAAGTCTTATTGTTCTATACTATGTCTAGCTGGCGAGCATTATTCTTTCTAATTTATTCGACTTGAGCTTAGAGGCGCATAAATAATAATAGCTCAGTGCTCAAGTAGAGGTCGAACTGGGGGTGACAAAGAAGTGGTCGAAAATGAGAATATGCTGCGGCCTTGAAGGCGCACTTTTCTAGATAACACCCACCTTTCGAACTGCCTCAATTAATCTAATAGCTTGCAAAATAACCGGCCGGCAAAGCTAAAAATACCAAGCACACAAACAGGGAAAAAAGGGGAAAAAGGGGAAAAAACACCAAACTAAACACTTAAAACATTCGAGAGCGTTGAGTGGCGAACATTTGTGCAAACAGTGATTAATAAATTTTAGGCCTTCGCATGATAAAACTACAAAGAATGTCAGGCAGCTGCTTAAACTTGATAAAAAATATTTGTTTTTCCGAACAAGAAATACTTTTATATAGATTTCTTGCATTAATAATTCCCTGACTGTATTTTAAACGAATATGGACCGTAATACGTTTTAATTGAAATATATGTGTTGTTCTCTTGCGTACTCAATTCGCATAAAATGTAGCAGCTCCTCATTAAATCAGCTAATTTTCCATTAAACTCAAAACAGCATCCAATTTACCAGCCATCAAATTCATAAATTATAAACATCGCCTGCACGACGAATAAATATCTCAATTAAGAGGCGGGTGAATGTGAAACATGCCTAAAATCGCAATAAATAAACAAAACGGCCAGAAAAATAAAATACACAAAATGTCGCTAAAGACATTTGCACCGCAACCGAGTCGAACAAAGTGCAGCGCCATCTGTGACACATGAAGCAAATTAAGAGCGCCAAATGTTCGAAAACATAAAACAAAAATCAAAATCCAATGCAAATGCCGCCCACGAAACAAAAAGATTGTTCAAGACTGGACGAGACGACAGTCCGTCGCTTGATAAATTCGCATGGAATGATTTTAATTAAAAACCTGTAAATCTCATCGCGCCAGCGAAATGTAGCAAACCGAACACAACATTCTGCGGACCGCGTATAATAAAGTTGTCAAATATTCCCAGACAACTCGAATATGCGCATAATTATGATGGATGTGCGTGCGACATTTGCCAATTGATGACTTCTGTTCGCCTTTGTTTTAAAATGCTGTTCATTCAGGTCCTGCTCATTCATGTGGGCATTAATCATTTCGGTGTATGCCAAATTCAAAGTGAAAAAGCCGTCAACGTCAAGAAGGGCAGAACAGCATCCATTCTCAATTTATTAGCATTTAATTTATTTATTACGCCTGCTATTGTGCACTCTCACTGCTGTGACAAATCAATTAATTTGCATTTCTTTGGCCTCTGGCAATGACGTAGGAAAAACTAGCAATAAATCGAATATCACATAATATTCTCGACAGGCAAAATGATTTCATAAATGCTGGTTGATAGCTTTTAATTTGAAATCAAACAGCTTAATGCCAGGACTATTCAACGAAAGCCACATAAATGTTTTATGAATAAAATATGCAAAGAGTAAGAGCAAGTCTAAAAATGTTTTTTTTTCCTTCATTTAAAGTCACATTCGATTCATCCTGAAGTTAATCATCAGATTCGAGATGGTCTCTCCAACACGCCCACCAAACTGCCAGAAGCCTCTACCGATCTCTATAAAATACATACATACGTGTATATGTATAGGAATAGAAGTGTATAGAATATATATAGTGTAGCGCATACTTAGTGCCACCTTAAGGCAGCGTCAAAGGTAAAAACTTGGAGAGTCTCAGGGAAGAAGCGAAATGGGAACGCCACAAATCTGGGTCCGAAAATAGATGGGCACAAAAGAATGGGACAGACAGGCGGACGGATTTGAGTTGACTTCCCTGCCGGCGGCAGGCGAAAAGTTGGTAACAAAAAGTAGAAGTGTAAAAGTTTATTGAGGCATTCCGTCTAAGCTGATTTGTTGTCCAGCTGCCCGGGCTTTTCCACTCGCCTTTCATTATTCGATGGAACTTTTCGGGCATTGCACAAGGGCAACAGTTGTCAGCTGCTTCGCTGCTCCAAATATTTACATGGAATGTGTGTAGCCGGATTTTCCCCCCTGACCGTGAGTATGAGTACGAGAATTCGTGTGTGTGCGTTAAAATTTTCCACGCCGGACGGCGTAAATCAAAAGACGGCGCAGCTCCTCTGATGTCTCCACTTTCCCGACTGCATGCATTTCCCTTTGAAGGCAACTGTCAAAGGTATTCGACCAGATTTTCGGCAAGATTTTCAAGTATGCGGGAGAGTTCGCAGCGAGTATCCCTTCTTGCATTTCCCACCAATGAACTTAGGTCTTTAGGTTGTTTAAATCAAATGGATTGGTCTTCCACAGTGAGCTTTATGTGCTATTACAATGAATAAGTGATCGTGATTTGATAATTCTTCAGTTATATCAGCTTTTAGGCGTTACAGATAACTTTTTAAAGCAGTTTTCAAGTGAAAACCTCAAAACCAAAAAGGTAATTTCGCATTAAATCCGAGCACTTGGGCCGCAAGGCCTTGTCGTTTGTTGACACTTTTCTTTATTTTTATTTTCATTTTCATTTCGCATTTGTTTTGCGTTTGAAGTTATTTACATGTGTCGCCGCCTGACAATTGACGATACTGTCCCTTTTCGCCGAGTTTTCCTCTTTTTCCCTGCTATATATTATTTTTCAGCTCCCCTTGCTCCCCCCTGTGCGCATAAAATGCCCGCGGTTATTCGACACAGTCAGCCAGTCGGCAGAATTTTGCCTTTTTTTGCGTTTTTATCAAATGTTCAAAATTTGTTGTCAACATGTTGCGACTGATTGTAAGACTCGCACTCTCTTCCTCTTGGCGGCTCCGTCTCTTTCTGATTGTGCGCGCCATCTCGCTCTAACTGCCAAGTCGGTTTCAGCTGAACAAATCGATTGATTGATTTCTCAGGTGTGTTCGATTGCGCTGACAATGACAGCGATAAAGATCCGGCGACACGAAAGCATGGCACTTCAGCTGAGACAGAGCCAAAATGTAGGTTTCTAGAACCAAACAACTTGCTATCATCAGTGATTCTCCATAAAACACCTTAACTTATTACCTTCTGCTCATAAATAAAGTATATAATATTGATTTATAATGTTCCCAACACTTGTATCTGATAGAACGCAATCTCTGCAATTACTTTCCATTCATTATTTGGCTTTAAAACTCCAATCTCCAATCAATGTCACGTTCTGTCACTCATTTGATTCGCATCACTAACTGAAACCTGGGCTGGTGGGCGAGACAACGTTTAGTTTTGTGTAACGCCATTTTACTTTTATGAGCTTCGCATCGCGATACATGCGATACTCCGTACTCCCCATGCATGTATCCATGTATCCATGTCTGCGTGGCTGAGTATCTGTGTGCGAGCGTGTATCTTTTAGTTTGGCGCTTGGATTGCGAATGGATGGTGGGTGTGTTTGCATTTGGCGGCTAACAGCGGTTTGATTGAAACGCTGATTGTTGGAGCGTAGCAAATATTTACAATTGTAAACCAGGCTAAAAATCAACTAAGCCGCACAAAATGAAATTAAATTGTTGCATTCATAAACAGCATACGTTCGGGCTCAACCGAGTATCGACGATGTACGTACGTACATATATTGAGGTAGCTTTAATAGAGAATTTACAACTGCACTTCAAGCTAATCTGATAATAGGGAAAAAATACTATTATTTACTGCAGCAAAGCCGCAAGATCGATGAGCAATTCGCGACCTAAAACCTAAATACGGTGCTATTTTCGCCAATGCTCATTTAGGTACGCAGAAAATGCGCTTGATCTATGCTGATCCGATTCGATGCCATCCACATACACATCCCCATACCCATCCCCATCACCATCACCATCCCCATCAGCATCCCCACCGATTCTCGACGTGGTCAGCCGCAGATGTATAGAAAGCAATGCCAAATAAAGATTCAACTATAGAAGGACTTTTCCGACTGGCCTGTAGCCTGTAAATTAATTACATTTGGGCTATGAGAGGCCGAAAGAAAAGCAATTTTCCAAGCAAAACCAAACTAAAGCCGAAAACAAAACGAAACGAAACAAAACGAAACACAAGACAAAACACACACAGACTCTGCGGAGTAGAAAGTGAAATTCAAGGGAGGGATGTGCAGAAGTCACTGGCAAAATAATAAAAACAGCAAATAAAACTCTCGTCTGACGTTTGGTTTTTGCATTTTTTATGCAGACCCAGCTAGAATAAAATAGAAAATTATCCAACAGACAACCCGAGTCCTAAATAAACAAGACCAAAAACTGCACGGACATGGAGTCCGTACTGCGTCTGCTATTTTCCGACATAAGCGGACAAGTTAAGTTTCGAAATTATTCGGGCAGACCAGGGAAAATGCATTAGAATCTGCTTTTCATGCATGCAAGAAAAGGAACAAAAAAAAAACAACAAAAAAAATGGGAAAAGCCATAGGGAAAAAATAAAGTCAAGCAGAGACGACGGCGTCGACAAGATGCGTGCCAAGTTATTTGCCTTGCAGCCGCATTATTTGGTCTTATTTGGTCTAAAAAAGTGCAGGCCTATTACCATTGCTCTGGGCTCAGAGAGTCTGACAATGCTTAGGATCCCCGCACACCAATCCCCGATCTCCGATCCCCAATCCACCATCTCCAATCCGACTGACAGTTGGCTCGTGTCGATAAAATGCTGCCGCGGCGGCTTAAGTGCCATCGTTGGGCCAATCTATTTTCGTTTGGCCGCCGGACGTTGCAAACAACGCCTCTGCCACACACACGTATCTGCGTCCAACGTGTGCAGCATAAATTCAAATTGAAGAACGTAAAAAAGTAAGCTAACACAAGAAGCACATCTTTTTTGGTAGTTTGGCACTTGGAGGGCCATTCAAAGTTCCATTTAACCAGCAGAAATCTGTTGCATTCTCTAATGCGAATTAATGACGGAATATTAGGAAATACCGATAAATAAGCTGCCTGTTTATTACTGTATATTTATGTTTAATATTCCCAAAAATCACACACCATCACATACAAATACTGCAGTATATAAATTCATTCAAACCTAGCTCATCAATAAAAACTTTTCCTATTTTAAATCAACTTTATTTTCCCTTGGTCATAGCCAAAATGAGATTCTCCGCTTCCATTACACAACGAAATCCATAAGTGTCGTACATCATACGTTTTATATGCTGCGAAATGTTTACAATAAATGTATATCCTGGCAATTACTTGGCAAACTTTTCCACTTTTCAACAATCTTTTTCGAATAGGGCCAAACCGGCAAATAACAGACAGTTTAAAATCGAATTACTCACATAATTTATATGCACAGCCTCGAACAACAAGAACAAGAAACTCGCAGTGGAAAGGAACGAGGGGCGGCACAGGCATCCAGAAGATATGGAAAATCCGAGCTAATGCAAAACTTTCACAGGAAGCCCTCGTACTTTCACCTCCCAACCGAACGCCGAACACCACCCCACTTTTCCACTTCCCCCGTGTGTTTGTTTGTTTGTTGTTGCTGCCCGCCCGTTCGCCCATACAATATTTGTCCTTCATTTGAAAGTCAAATGCGTGTGAAGCGAAGAAATCTGTTGCTTTCTCGACCAACCGACTAACCGCCCTGGGGTCTCAAAAAAAAAACAAAAAAAAAAGTATATAAAATAAAAAAAAAAAATCAGCCGCCCTCGCCGCGACGACAACAAAATTATTTTATAGAAAGGAATGAAACAGCCGAGACAAACCAGAGGAATGTATGAAAAACACAACATAAATTCTAAAAGGCTGACAAGCATATAAAAAAGCATACACACACATATAGTATAGTATAGTATGGTATAGTATAGTATGGTATAGTATAGTATGGTATAGCACCGTCATTGATATGAAAACTATGGACCGACGGGAAATTCGGTTAAAAATAAATGCAGGCCCATCAAAATTTATGGCTATGATGTCGCTGGCTCTGTTCGAGCAATTAACAACCACGGCAGGGAGCCCGAAAAATAATTTAAACCTTCGAGGTGGAAAGGTTGGACCCCCTCGAAGGATACAAAAATAGCGCTGAACGTCAAGTTTTAGTTTATAGGTGCAAGCTGCTTGAAAATGCTCGCTACACTTACATTACTTACATTACATTACACGACGCTACTTTACATTACTTTAACTTGAGTAGTTGCTAATGTAATATTTTGCTCGCTTCTCTTTATATTGATAATGAAAAACTAGTCATACTGAATCGTTTTGCGCTGTTTCACTAAACAGACTGCCAGTAATTACTGCTAATAAAAGCAGCAGAACAAAAAATGCCAAACTTTTAATCTGTGCATAATGAACCGCCTGCAATGGCAGCCAAATATTTAAGTTAACAGTATGCAGCATAAACATAAACAATTTCGATGGGAAATGCGCAACTGAAACCAATAAAAAAGTCAGCCCACAATCAGACAGATCACGAACTAAACAATAGCGGATCGCGGAACAAAAAAGGAAAAAGAAGAAAAGAACAAATTTATGCAAATCAACAAATTTCCACTAATTGTGGGCAGAACTAGATGGCGGAGGTTATTGGCCAGGCCCATCAATTAGGCCCAGAAGCACAAGATGGCCAGGCCATATCTATCGGAATGGGGCATTAACATGTGATTTGGTTGAAAAGTGTTAATTGCCATTTGATTGTTTCGCATTCTCACAGGCGGCCCAACATCGCAATTTATGCAAAATCTTTGTAAAATATTGGGTCACGTCTGGGCTTACATTTTCATTATGGTGTCCATAATTCTTCCCTTTTTTTTCGGCCGCGATAAAATTGGGACACAGCTTCTTCGCGGGCTAATGGCAAAATATTAGCTGGATGTCAATGAACTGAAGTGTCTGCATGTGTTTCACAATTGGAGCAATATCTGCCCCTTTTATCACACCATATATGTATGTATATGTACATGTTTATTGGGCGCAGAGTTCAACGTTCTATAGAAATTGTTGAAAAACCAATTTCCAGTGTGAGCAAATGCAGATTTTCCATTACACAAGAAGCTGACACTTAATCTTGGAAAATAAATGTTATATTAGGAAGAAAGAAGTGATGTAAACATATCTTAGAGCTCTTTATTACCTTAAAGTAGCCTTCAAGGTTGTCATCCCCAGAGATGTGTAATTTTTCATGAGTTGCTTTTCGCAGACACTTTCCCAATAAACGCTAAAAGTTAGCTTGCTAAATAATCTATGAAATGGACCCAAAAATGGAAACCTCAAAGTGTGTTACCGCCTTCATGCACAACAATTGACTCCCCGGAGCAAAAGCCATCGCCCCAAACTTTCCTGGGGGACGGCAACACATCTGATTACGTATACGCCCTGTTGGCAGCTTTGGCAAAAGGCCAAAAACCGACATTGATGCGTTTTTAAGTTGGCTCTTTGAGTGCCAATTTTTGTCTATTTTTTGCTGTCCAAACTTTTCCATTACCACATCAACACTACTACACATTAAGCCAGGGCACAGTAGCTCCTTTCTACTTTTTGGGGTCAAGTCGACATTAAAATAGTTTAGGGATTTGTATTTATGTTGATTGCATTGTCGGACCAACTAACTGGCATGTGCATGGGATTTGTGGGGGAAATTGAAAAGTTGTGTGCTGCCAGTGCTTTCCAGATTCCACAGATTTGCGCCATGTCAGCGAGAGCGAGTGTAAAATGCAATTTCTTTCACTGCCACAAAAGGACAAAAATGGTATAAAAACCGCATGCTGAAGTTGAATTGACACCCCTGAAATCATAATATTATTTTATTTAATCACACATGTTTTTGGACCACCTTTATGTTAAATTCAAACATGTGAGAAAAACTATGGTATGCACTTTTGAAGTGTACAAAAAAAAACGTAGTCAAAGGTGTGAAAAACTATCTGCAACAGTTGAAAATGGGCGATAGAGAGTCAAACTTAAATTGACCCCCAACCAAGAGCAAACATAGCAGCAAACAAAAATGCATAAACAGAACTCGAATCGTGCAACATGCACCTGTTTCAACTTCAATTGCTGGGGTTTCTATTTTTATATATGGCCTGCAGCGCCTGCTTTTTAGTTCTTCTCTACGTTTCAGCTCTTTCGATTCCCTTAATGCCTTTATGCCATTTTGCCATTTTGCCATTTTGCCATTTCGCATTTTGCCATTTTTTTTCCTGACCCACATTGACAATATTCATGTTTATTAATATGCATCAGACAACTCCGCCCAGCTGTTGTTGTTTGTTCAGCGGAAATGAAGTTATCC
This sequence comes from Drosophila orena, assembly GCA_005876975.1. Classification (NCBI taxonomy): domain Eukaryota; kingdom Metazoa; phylum Arthropoda; class Insecta; order Diptera; family Drosophilidae; genus Drosophila; species Drosophila orena. Next base: position 12,078,513 of record VCKV01000006.1, on the reverse strand, counting down.
GACTTTGCCGGCATTAATTGCGAACTACTCTAATTAAAGATACATAGCTGCATAAGCAGGCAGTAATTGTTCATAAAGTGAACTAATTGCCATTCAAAGGATATCCATCAGCAAGGCTACTTTAAGTCACTCAGTTTAGAAAGCGAACTCACTTCATTTAATACATTTTCAAATGGCTTCTCTCTGGCTTTTGAAAGCGACTTAAAGATTTTAGCAAAATAAATATATTACACACAAGGCAGCCAAAAGCAATTCTCTGTTTCATAATTCATTATCCGATTGTTATGCGTAATGTGAAAAATCGCCGCCTAATTTGCAACACATTTCACGTAGATTTTCGAGATGCCTCCGTGGATCGCTGACTAATTAGCCACTCGGATCACGCTTCTGTCCAATCCTTTTCGAATCACTTTTTATTTTTCTGGAAGACCCATCGAGTCATCTATCGCTCAGCAGTCCCAGCTCCTCCGCCTCATCCTCCTCATCATCATCCTCCTCCTCCCGTCGGCCAATTTATCTATATATCGGAGCGGCATTATAAATACAATGACCACACTTCTTGACATGCCATGGTCAAATTTTTGTGCATTTGTCAAAGCGAAAATAAATCACAAAACGCCAAACAAACAAAACGCAACGCAAATGACAATTTTTTGGTTTTGGTTTTATTTTTTTTGATTTGAATTTTCTTTTTCGACAACTGCGTTGCGTATTTGCACGCTTTTGTTTAAAAGAAGTGTTCGCTTATGCACTCGAAAGCAATTGGGGAATCTGACATAGTTTTCGCTGAGGCAGAAAGTCGACAGCCTGGGATATAGATGCCATATAGACCCGATTCCGTTGACAGCATAAAAAGCGCTGCTAAAAAAGCGAATTATATTATATATATGCATGTATATGCAAAAAGCAAATTTCATGCCACATTTAAAATAGCCAGCGCAATGTTTTGTAATTTATCAACGCCCGCCCGCGCCAGATATCGCATATAGCCATATACTCGTACCACATATAATAGAGTGCATATAGTAGATGCGGTGGCAGGCGTGTGACTGCTGCAACGATGTTGCAATGCACTGGCCACGGCGAATGCAAAATGCAGACATTTCTTGACACTTCTCTAAATAGTTTTGCGTGCGACGCAGCAGCAGTAGCAACAGCAGCCAGGGAAAAGCAAGGAAAATGCGAGGAAAGTCGCAGGGAAAAGCAGCGGCATGGTTGGGGTGTAGGTAAAACGCACACGGTCACTCGAGTGCCAAAATGTCCCCGCACGCCATTAAAAACGTTGCGAGAATTACACAGCAAACTGAAAGGTGTTCTAATGAGGCGTGCGCCGAACTCTGTTCCGAAATGTGTGCATTTTCGTGGGTGTTTTCGCGCTAAATGGGGCTGCTTTTGACTTGGGGATGGGGCTGGGGATGGGGATGCCATTTGCAAGAGTGTTGCCCGAGTGATATCTCCATCCCCCTACCCCACAAAATAATACTAAAAGTTTAGCCAAAGTTTATGGGCTGGAAATCAAGCGAAATGGCTATCTCCTGAATATATAGCATTCACATTTCCTGGCTCCGAAAAATCAGCAATGAACTGCATTCAGCTGTCTGCCGCAAGTTTCCAGTGCTTCTACACTCCTTTCAGCTGAATTACTTGCAGCAACCTGGTTGAGTTTTCACAACCATCATCTTTCGTTCTTAGCCCAGCCATTGGCCTCGATTTTAATGCTGCAATTTTCATTGAAATGAGTTCAAAATCAAGGCCGCCGCCGCCATTGCGTCGCGATTTCGGCCATAATGGTCATGCTACATCATCCCGGTCTCGATAAACTTGGGTCTTGAACTCGACCCTAGCGATGCCATGAATACAAATTGTTGCATTTGCAATAAAAAATTCATGGGATTCCATTTCAATAAGCGAAGCGGGCGAATAAATGCAGTCGAGGCAAGGCGAATCAGTTTATTAAATAAAAGGCAATGTGAAACATGAAGAACGACCTTTGCAAAGACAGACGCATGCTTCTCGCATGAAAACTTCACTAAATTACCAAGGAAAATATTTGCCAATAAGTCAGAAGGGGAATTTAACGATACAAAGATAAAGGGGCGAAGGGGAGCCAGGTAATTTGTTTATCCAGCGAAAGGAACACCTGCAGATTGCCAGCTCGAAATCCCAGAGACAAGACCCACCCCCCCACTTCTCACTCGCTCTCTGTGTTTTCCACATTTTTTCCGAATCAATTGTGCGATTGGAATGCAGTAGTTTCCAGTGGCAACAGCAAATTATTGCTGTCTTTCAGGAAAACTGGGTAAAAGCACAAGAGGCAAGGCTACTTATGCAAATAGAACAGAAGAGATTATTTCAACTGGCTTTGCTACCTCGCTACTTAGGTAAGCTTTATCTAGAAATTAAATATCGGAATATGAAAAAAAGCTACGGTGTTTAACGTACATTTGCAAGATCATGAAAGCTCGTGAATATTTCATTCTGCTTTCAATATCCAATACGCCCACTTGTAGACCCAATACCCATTGTGAATTATTCAGACAGTGCTTAGATGTAGATGTATAGTGTAGATTGTGTGTAGCATTGCGCCCACCCCTTTGAGAACCACCCACCCCCACCTGTTTTCCACACCCGCACACGCCCACACATTGTTTATTTGGACAAATGCGTGCGCTTTCGTTTTCCGAATTTTCCAACGAATTTCTTGGCCGGCCAAATTGCAAAACGAGGTAAAACTGGACAATGTGGGCTATATAGCGCAGCCATACGCTGCGGATTTTCATATGTATCTACGGAAAACTGCCTGTTGCTGTTGTTGTTTAGGTTTCTCGCTCGAGAACATGTGTCTGCAACATGCAAAAGTAATGCACACTGCGTCATTTCCCAGCGTAAAATGTAATCCTTTTTTGGTTTTATCAAGCAAGCGATATTGTTAATCAAGTAAAGTTGGCATTTGCTTTGGGGAATGACCTCATCTTAGGGAAATGATGGATATAAAGTAAGTTTTAAAATTTTTAAAATTATTTTCCCTAGTGTAGCTGAACTTCTCTGCTGTTTTTCCCCTAAAAAATCAACGATCGATTCTCTGCTCTTCTCTTTCCTTGCCGCATACACGAATTCTGACTTTGACTGGACGCTGCCATTTAATGTGTGTAAACATTGCGCAAGCTAGAAACAAAAAACAACAAAACAAGCCCGAAAAGCCTGAAAAGCCTGAAAAGCAGGAGTAATAAATTTCGATATATTCATACGCCCCGTTGTACACGCTCGTCCAATAACGAACAAGACGCCAGAAAAAAGGGAGGGAAAAAAGTGGTCGAAAGTGGGACGGAGGATCCAAACGCAGGCTGATTCAGAATACAACCGAAATTTGACTACAAAAATGGGCAAAATGCAAATACACACAGTCGGCCGCAATTTCCATGTGTGCGTTTGGCTTTTTCGGCAATTTTGCGGCATGTTTTTCACACATTGGCGCGCTGTGGGGAAAACTGAGGAAAAACAATCGAACACGACGCTGTGGCTGGCATGGAATATCAATATTCATACTCGTATTCGTTTATTCGTGTATTCGTGTATTCGTGTATTCGTGTATTCGTGTATGCGTATTCCTATTCATTCCCTTCGACACGAAATAGAAAAGATGATGATGATGATGCAAGTGCAAATTTATTTGCCACTTTGTGTGCGGCTCGCCGAGTTGTAAGTGAAATTTTGAATTTGCCATTGGGCGGCTGGCTGGAAAAGCCTCCAAGTTGATTGATTTTCCAATTGCAAACTGAGTGCTTTTGGGCTAGTAGTTTTGGGGCTACAGAGAGAGAAATCGGACAAGCGGGATGATGAAAATTACTTGTTTACATCTATTAGCAATACAAATAAAATATTTCATAATCGATTGCCTTTTTTTTACACAAAAATAGGAGGTACACACGTATATTGACATTAACATTATTAACTAACATCAACTACAAATTTTTCTCCGTGCAACAAACAGTTCAATGAGCTTTGGCAGTTCGACCAACGATTGATCCCCAAATTCTTTGGCTGAGCAACTGAAATCGAAAATTCCCCCCTTTTTGAATTCACAGTTCAGCACGATTTTCCACCTCCCCCCCAAAACAGAAAAGCAATCGAATGAGATGTCAGGAATGCCCGGACAAAGGGAGTCCAATGGGTGGCAAGGGGTAGCTGAAGCAGACGACTGTAAATAGCCCCAACGACACTCATTTTAAAGTGTTTAGGAGCGCTCACACGCAGAAAACACAAAATGACAACACCTTGTGCCCCAGTCAGCACTAAAAATTACATTGAAAATGGTCATAAAAACCGGGGAAAATAAAAAGAGAAAAACAGGCTGGAAAGGGACAGCAGTCGTCTGTGGCCGTCTCTTTTCTTTTTCATTAAATTACATGTTATTCTTGCTTTGGCCGCACGGCAGCCAATTTTGTCGAGCAGTCTGCCCCGCTCGTTTATCATGTAAATAAAAAAGCCATAAACGAAAAAACCAAAATTAAATTTTATCCAACATTCTGGTGCAGTTGTCTAATCACAGCCATCAGATTCACCATATATCACAAGGAATAAAAATATATGCGCGCGATATATTGAAAGAGTGTCAAGGCTTGGAAAATTTTACGTTCCGATTAGCCGCAAGAAATGGAATTTTTCTCCTCTTCTCTGCTATTTGTAAACAAGACTGCATTGTTGTAAACAAGTCGTTTATATGGCCAAGATGATTTGGCTTAGCCTGTTGTTCGCTTGTTTTTTAGTTTGATTAATTCTGGGTATTAGAGTAATTTATTTATTTTTAAACGCTTCAGGCGAAAGTTTATTTATCGTGGGTTTCAACAAGTGGCAGCAGCGGATTATCCGTGATTATTTTCTAAGATAAAAGGAGTTTTCTTTAAAGCGCACATGGATCTGAAACCTAAACTATTGTATTGGTTTAGGAATTTTATCAGGTATCAGCATAATTATTTTTTTATTTCATGAATATCGCAATCAAGACTATTGATTGTTTATTGTAAATGATTTTACTTCTCTTTCAAAAGCTGATCGGTTACGAAAGACCTCTTCCCATATGAGTTGCATTTTCCCATTTATCTATATCAAATATTTTCCGTACGATTTTCGATTCGGCGACTGCGTTTTCTGGGGTTCGCCCACGCTTTGTTTAAGTTTAGCACATATGTATGCTGGGTTCCTCGTTACATTATATATTCATACAATGTCTGCATTTGTTGACAACATTTTACAATGCTTTATTTTTAACAGCTCGTTAGCCAAGGCGTAGAAGGGCTGGGGGTGGTGGGTGGTGCTGGGTGGTGCTGGGGTGGGGCGTAGATGGGGGCGGGGACAGTGGGCTGGTCAGTTTGACATTGAGCGCGTGCCAAGCAGAAAACGCACGGCCAAAAGGCAGAAAAAACGAAAAAAACAGCCTCTGCTCATTAGGGACAACGCTTTTGCTTAATTTAACTAAACTAACTAAAATGCATCTCACAGACTTAAGTATGAGCTTATCGCATAGCTTAAACACGATCCAATTTGGCTCAATTCATTTTAGAATTTAATATCTAAGATTAATTTATTATTGCCTCCAGAATTATTAATTTTAAGAAATATAGAACAAGAAAACATGGTTTGAATACATCCGTCATTTTAAGCATGCAACAAATAATTAGTTCTATTAACGCATTAGTATTACAATAGAGTAAGTTGCACTAAATAACAAAATTGTAATCAAACTTTACTATATAAAATACAATCCAAGCAAGTGCGTACAGGTAAACTAATTAAATAAGTTCTCTTAGCAAAATATTTTGACATTTCCGGTCACATTTTAATGTTGTCAAAATCCCGGCGAAAGTCAATTTTTCCACAGCTAATTTCGAGGCCTATTTTTTTTGCAGCCGCTGGCGTTAGCTGTCATGATTTTCCACTACTGCCGAAATTTTTTAAAAATTTAAGTAGACCCGTCAGCGGCTTTGTTCCAATTTGCTTGTGGTAGCAGGAAAAACTAAGTGGCCAGCAATTGCTGCCGCAGGGCAAAGAGCAACGAGCAACAAAAATTAAAACAAACAAATGGAGAGCAAAGTTAATGTCAGTCAAGTGGCGGGAAAGCGGGCAGCGCGCGGGGGGATGGTGGCAAATCAAGCATAAATCTTTCAATTGTGTTTGGATTTTGGGCCGGAGTTAATAGCCAAGAACAGCGGCGGCGGAATCGGTTAACGAACCCGCTGCACTGCACTTTTCCGGCCATTGTTGTTTACATAGAACGGTGGTGGATAGGTAGATATCTGGATATATGGACACTTGGATAGGTTGGATAGGTTGGATGTAAGATCTAGGCATACCCTCACAATGTTTGCAACATTTTGCTGGTGGCTCATCGCTGGCGGCGTCGGCAATGACCGGCATGGTCCCCGCGAACCACTGGAACCACTCAAGCGGTGCACCACCGGTGGTGCAGTCCTTTCGGAGTTTCTTTTCGGATCCTGGCTGGGCTCGATGATCGGCGGTGATCGGGCGGGCTATTAGCGACACATCCTTGGGTTTCAGCACTGGGGACACTCGCGCGACACAACCACCTGCTGTCAGGAATCTATCTATGGTTTCTTATGGTTTCGATATCTTTTAGCAGGGCTATCAGCAATGGAATGTTGGCATTTTCGTAACACTTCTTAGGCTAAACACTTTAAGATCAGTTAGATCGGTTAGATCGGGCGTAAGATCCTCTCTCGGTTCGCTATAGTCCGCTACTGACGGTGCTAATCGTTCTGCTGTCTGTCGTCTGTGTGGGACGTCACGCCAGGCTATTTCTAGTCTTTTTTGGCTTTCACATTGCGCTTTTCCGTGAAAATCGTCTGTTTTCGTTCGAGAGACGTTCAAACGTGAAACCTCCGCAGAGACCACTGAGTGTAGATATTCCGGGCGCACGTCGATCTGCTCCCATTTCGAATACCGAATTCGAAATCTTCAAAATTTTCGAACGCCTCTCCGCCGCAGCATCTCGCGAATGTTAGATAATTTGGCTTTTCCACCATTTTTCCTCAATGAAACAATGAACTTTCACATTTCCTACACGAACAACAACCGAATCGACGAGCAGCTCGCTCTTTCACTCTCCGAGTTTCGAGAACGCTTTTTCGAAAATAGAACTGTAGATCCTCTCGCCGGAGAGATCGGCGCACGGCTCTTAATTTCGAAAAGTTTTCCTCAAAGTTTTCGCTCTACTTTCCCGAGCACCCTACACTAAGGAGAGTTGCTCACCCAGTCGGGTATTTGGGGTCCTACGATCGTTTGGGATCGGTCCCTAAGTGGGTTTGTGGGTCAAGGCGTCTGCCTGCACTTAGTCTAATCATCTTCGGGTGGGTTCAGTTTCGGGGAAATGCGCCAAGGTCCCTCAAAGGTTGAAACTGATTGGTGCCGAATCCTTGGCTGTCACAAGATCGCAATTAGTGGTCTTTTAAGTGATACCTAGTATCATAGGTTTATGGGATTATATGAAGCTGCCCAAATTTCTTACCTACATCTTACTTTTCCAATCAGCACTTGACATTGCCCCTTATACTTAATAGTCGCATAATCCCCAAAACTAGTTGGGCAGTCACCAAATGTCACCCCCTAAAGTTCAATGCATCTTGAATCACTCGGTATTCAGATTTGAATATAGCCTAAGCACTTTAAATATAAATGTTATTTACGACTGACTTCATAAAATATATTTCCCCACTTTATTTTCCAGTCCCCGGCACCTTTTACTTATTTTCCCGAGCCCCCATATCACAAGGAGCAACAAAAAGATATGCCAAGTGAGAAATGCGAAAAAAAATAATATTTATTATTTGGCCACCATCCAAAACAGAGATCTTAACTGCAAAAATCCTTTGCAAACATTTCAGCGACCTTGAAAAGCAACGTCTCTGAAATAACTTTCGCCAGATCGCAGCATAATTTTCTGCCAATAAACAAATTCACAAATTGGGCAATTGGACGTTGGGGAATCGATTCCAGCCATAAAATATAATTTATGATGGTTGTAGAACCTAAACACATACCGAGCTGCGAACTGATTTCAATTCGATTGCGGTGGTCTAAAAGATGTTGTGAGAACCACCTGCATGACTAATCCCCGATCAGTACCCCATCGAATTTGCTCTTTCGATTGATTTGCGGCCGAGGAATGCAGGCAAATGAAAATCAAAGTAAATCGCAAATATAAATTTAGAACGCTTCAACTAATTGGGTTAAATATAGCGCCAATATGTATTTCTTATTATTCGCAAATAGAAATATACGCTTAAAAGTATAACATAAAAGCACATACCGAAAGCAGCAACTAAAAATAATAAAATTGACTCAGCTCTGATTTTTGCTGTCGTTCGTTTTGATTTAGCGACACAAAATTCTTGCTCTGCCCGAACGACGAGTGCAGAATTTTGTAGAGAATCATTTCTTAAATTTATGGCCAAATTGGGCGCAAACGTCAAAAGGCTTTTCAGAGCCCCGGGGAAAATCGGGCCAATGGGCGGCGGATTACCAGGCATCATCTTCGATTGTGTCATGGTTGTGGGCGTGTTGTTTTATGACGCCTGTAGTCACACAACTATTCCCAGCCAGCCCCCACCCTCCCAGCACAGTGGATACCAGCATATCATGGACGTAGATATTAAGCCCTTACATTACATTACAATTGCCCACTTACGCACCGCATAAGTACGTAGATAACAAACATGACTTAGTAATGATTTTAAAATATTTTCCTTCATTTCCGAACACTGCAACTGTTTGAGTTTTTAACCACTGTATCTTTGGGTGAATCTTTTTCGGTTTAAAGCGTTCAATTCCTTGCTTTTTGTGCAGCCTGCGATTGGGAGATTGTCGTAAACAAAGTGAACCGTATTTCATGGGAAAATATCGCCCATGCAATTTTCCATTTGCGGCCATTGCACAATCTTCCACTTTCCATGCTGCAAGTGCAATGCCAGGGCCAAACGAAGTGCACAGAAAAAAAGAGGGAATTTATTGGCGAATTTCGGCTTTTGCACGCTTTTATGGTGCACATGCTAGAAACATAAAAAGATACATGCACATCCAACCGAATCTAATTGTTGTCGCTGTCAAGCACCTCGCCCAGGGTCACAGGCAAATAGTTTGGCCCGTGAGTTATGAGTGGGCCGACATTTATGGCCCACTGTGCACCAAGAACGCCCCCCGCACACCCACTGCTCGATCGGCTTAGTGCAGGCATTGCTTATTTATTCCTTGATTTTTGTGCATAAATTATTAGCGGGTAGCATAAAAAGTATGGGAACACGGCATCAAGACAAACACAAATCGAGCGCGTCAGAATTTTCGGCGTGGGCGAGAAAAGTCTTTCTCTCTTTTCGGGGGCAGGAGCAGCGGTGGAAAATGGAAAAACATTTTTCACCATGCAAAGGTTTTGCTGCTTTTATTTGACGTCGTTTCACAATGACGAAACGGCACAGCGAGCATTTAGTTTTAAAGCAGCTATAAACAAAAATCATTCGCAACAGCGGGAAACTTCAAGAGATTTTCATTACCATTGTATTGTTTCCTTCATTTGTTCCGTTTTTACCAAACTTTTAAGTGATTTTAATTAACTGCAATTCAATGTATTAGTTAGTGTGTAATTTTTCCAGTAATAATTAATTATTTAGAGATCTATTTATATGGGATAAAACTTTTGAAAAATCCTATTTCGTCGCCTGATTTCAAAACCTGCGATAATTTATGTGATTACTTAGATGAGAACTGTTAGATTGGTAAAAAAAAAAAAAACAAAAACTATGCCAAGAACATATAATTGGTTTGAAAGAACGATGAAATCTTAAATAAGTTTTCCACACTGACAGCGAAAACTATGCTATCCATTTTGCCGTCTGCAAGTAGCAACAGGTAGCGGCTATAAACTTTAAGCAGGCACTGTGCGGCGACAAGCAAAAATAAATAAAAAGACTAACAAAAAAATATGAAATGGATGCCTGACAACACGAAGCACACCCGCTGCAATAAATAAATATTTAAATCGGCTAATAATGTTACAAAACACGCATTAATTTGTCTAAGTATACCGAATAAAACAAATATATTATTAACAAATGTTTGAGTATTTTTCCCTAGTGATAATGTTCCCCGGGGTCATTGCTTTTTGAATGCTGAATTGTACAAAAAGTGAAATAAGTTCTTATCACGGATTGTGTATTTTTATTTATCAGTTTTTTAGTTAAGTATATGCATTTGCCGGTACGTACGTGTATGTATGTATCTCAGCACAAGGGATTATAGAAACCGGGCAATTTTTTTACGGAATTACTGAATCTAATGTGTTTATGCCCGAGGAACTGACTCAGTAGAAATAGAAAAATTTTAAACAATAATAGTTTACTGACGCACAGTACAGTCAAGCCCCTATAAAATGCATTGCATGGCTGCAAGCCTAGTGCTTTTACGTGAAATATGTATGTATCTGAAAGAATTTAAATATTCTGCATTGTATATTGCACTGTAAGCTACAGATTCATTTGTAGCAGATGATTATTTATTTCCAATCAAAAAACTTAAGTTCAGGAGAGCGAAAATTCCAATTGGAAAAAGGGCGTCGCAGTCTCGGACAAAAGAAGACAACAAAAAGCCGTCGAAACGCCGGCAAAACAAAGACGCGAAGCAGCGGCACAAAGCGGAGTAGCGCAAAGCGACGAATAGGAGCCAAAGGGAGATGCGAAAACTTTGCGAATCTCTGGCAAAAAGCGGATTAAAAGCAGCCAGATAGATATACATAAATGCAATTAAATAAAAGAGGGCCTACATGAAAATTGCAGCAAAAATCAAATTTAGACGGGAATCTCACGCACGTCGCACGCAAAAAACTCGCACACACGCTCATTTATATAAATAAACAAAAAAGAAGCAGAAAAAATAGCAAAATTACCTCAGCGCACGTTGTTGTTGTTGCCGTGGTTGTGTGTTTGTAGTTGTTGCTGGTATCTTTTATATATATTGTTATTGTTGGTGCAGCTGCTGAAATCGCAGCGGATTTCGCGACACGTAGACGGCCAACGGTAAAGCCAAGAACTTATTGCACATCGGACTGGCCTTCGGAGGCGCGGGGCGAACTTAAATCGAATGTTAAATATTATTTAGTTTTAGTTTTTAACAAATACGCGACGTTCTTAGAGCTGGTACAAGAATCGATGGTTAGCTGATACTATCGATATGTTAAAGATTAGTGCAGGTTTCGGGTGACCATATTTTTTACATTTTCAATCAAAGGCAAAGCCGATTGGAAATCGATATCGATATAACTTTCAATTTTTACAATTAATCTACAAAATTTCGAAAATTTCACCAATAATCATTAAATTGTATTTTAAAAAGAAAAACCATACTCACATAACAATTCTTGTGTAATAAATTAAAGACTTTTAGGGGCAGAACCACTTCTGATACTATAGAATCGAAACCATTGAATAGTTCTATAAAACAGTATTGTTCAAAACAATTTTTTTAGAGCCCTGCACCTGAATATTGTAATGAGTTATGCAGCTGGCACACCTATCGTATTAAATGCATTGCAGTAAAACATATTCTTCAATATTTTTCAGTAAAAAATATTATAAAGTAGCCGGTTTTCACCATACCTTTCATCTAGCCAGATTTGACAGCTCTGCCTGAAAACAATCATCGATAGCGATTGGAGCTGTTATCAAGTTGCAACCCTATAGAGACGCCGGGACTTCTTAGTGTAAAGAAAAAACGAAAAAGAGTCGTCTTTTTAATCGCCGCAAAGAATCCCGAATAACGTGAATTTACCACCGAAAACGGAGCTCCGGTAAGTGAAAAATAGCTGAAAATACTTTGTGCATGCACTGGTACAATCGAAAACGCCACTAATGTGACCCGTAGGCTGAAAGACCTACGTGTACCGCAGGAAAACGAGAAACACCACGAACAAAGATGTCGGACATCTCCAGCGAGGACCTGCGTCGTGAAATTCAGGCGGTGCTGAAGGACGCCGATTTGGCTACCATTTCGGCGAAGAGGGTGCGCGAGCAGGTGGAGGGGAAGCTGAACTGCTCCCTGCTGAGCCGCAAGAAGGAGTTTGACAAGATCGTGATGGAGGTAATTAACGAGCAGCAGGACGAGGAGGACGAGGACGATGACGAGGGCAAGGATCCCGATGCGGATCCCGATGATGAGAGCGAGCCCAGCGAGGAGGAGGACCCCAGCAGCAGCGAGGAGGAGGCCCAGAAGAAGAAGAAGCCGGGCCCTAAGAAGAGGCCACAGCCCACAAAGCACAAGGCACCTAAGAAGAAGCGCAAGACCCTCAATGCCGACGATTCCGGCACCGAGAGCGATGCCGGCTCAGACTCTGACTACGAGGTGGTGAAGAAGCCGGCAGCCAAGAAAAAGGCCAAGGCCGCTGGAGGAACAGGATCGGGACGTAAGAGCACCGGCTTCACACGAGCATACAATCTCTCACCGGAACTGAGCGCCCTCATGGGCGAGTCTTCTCTGCCGCGCCACGAGGTGGTGAAGAAGGTGTGGGCCATCATCAAGGAGCGGGATCTGTACGACCCCAAGAACAAGCAGTTCGCCATTTGCGACGACGAGCTGATGAAGGTGATGAAGATACGCCGGTTCCGCACCTTCGGCATGCTGAAGCACCTCAAGCCGCACTTTCTCGACTAGATCCGCCCTCCGATCCCCTCCAGATGCAAATATATGTACGCCTATCAACCAGCCTGGTTTACCAACCCCCCGTAACTTTCGGCTCCACTTGGATTTGTTTGTTCCACAACCTTTGATTAAGATTTAGTTGACGCATGTGTTTAGCATTAACCTAATTAGGACGGGTTTGATATGCACTTTACGGCATTTTAAGAAAAGTTCATGCCACAAGCAAAAGCATGAACGGAAAAATTTATAAAAATCGATTATAATACATAACTTGTATGATTTTTTTATGACAAGCTCGTGTAGTTTACATTTTATAAAATATCAAAGAAAAACATAACAAGTTTAAGGCAATTATCGAGTAATAAAAAGAAAATTGACGAGTGATGCATCTGAAGAATACGAAGCAACTTTTCCTGGTTTTCTTTTGGGTTGAAGGGGGAAAAATCAATCAGTAGAACAGATCTAATTGCTCAATAAAGAATCCCATTTTTTTTTATTGTTTTGCGTTTCTCACAAATTTCTTACAAACATTTTTCACTTTTTCTAATATACATATTAGGTGTATATGCAGTGTATATATATATATATAATTCTCGATCTGATATATATGCCAGCGTGTATATAATTGAATAAATGGAATACTTTGCACTGCATTTCCATCAACGCTCTCGGGACGAAACGAAAGTACAAATGTGCCATAATCAAAAGCGGGGGCATAAACAAAACATTAACAAATTAAGTACGTAAACAATACGAGAGGCTAAATCGATTACTTATTGCACAGCTGTCGTAGCTCAAAAAAGGAATTAGTAAGGAAAGTCGTTTACATTAACATTTACATCGATGTTACAGCAAAAAGTTATAGAAATATCATGCAAATATACCATTACAAATATTATCAATTCCAAATTAGTAATGTACGTGTAGAGAACTAATCGCGTCTTTTGAGCTATAGCAGTCTAGTTAATATGCATTCGAAATATCTTAAATAAATTCAAGTAACCGGCTACAGAAAATGTTGATGGGGATAAATTCTTGGGGCAAGATTAGTTTGGGGATTAGAGTCATGGAGGATAAGTAAACAGAGAGAATACTCCTGCGGCTAAAGCGAGTGCTAAATACTATGTCGAAGACTTTAAATGCTAACAAAAAGCAACCAAGAATTCCGCTCGAGCTAAACTAAGCAATACAATGGTAATAGTAACTTTGTGTTCTCCTTTCCGTATCCTTTTGTGTTTTCCGTGTGTGTGTGTCAACAATTGTTTTAAATAGTTTCACTTCTTCGCAAAGACAATACTTTCGTTGGCGTTGTTGTTTCTTCTAATTGCTGGTGTTATTGTCCGCATCCGTCCACCTTTGATCCTAGTAGCGGTAGTAGTTGGGCTTGAAAGGACCGGCCTTGTTCAGGCCCATGTACTTGGCCTGCTCGTCGCTCAGCTCCGTCAAATGGGCATCGAAGGTGGGCAGGTGCAGGCTGGCAACATATTCGTCCATCTTCTTGGGCAGCAAGTAGACATCCGACTTGTAGCGTCCGGGCGGGGCATTGAAAAGCTCAATCAGGGCCAAGGCCTGGGTGGCCGAGGTGATGGACACGGCGAAGGAGGGAATGCTGGAGCAGCTCAGGTTAACCAGCCTGCCCTCGGCCAGCAGTATGATGTACTTGCCCTCCGGCCAGATAATGTGGTCCACCTGAGAGCGCACCTTCTCCCAGGTCAGGTCCGGTGTGCGCAGGCCATTCACATCGATTTCCGTGTTCGAGTGGCCCATATTGCACACGATGCAACCACTCTTCATCTTGTCCATGTGCTCGCGCACCACCACGTTCTTGTTGCCGGTCGCCGTCACCACAATGTCCACGTTGCGAATCACCTCGTTCAACTTCACCACTCGGAATCCATCCATACTGGCCTGCAGGGCGCAAATGGGATCGATCTCCGTGATGTACACAATGCAGCCCTGTGATTGCAGATTGAAAAGTGAATAAACGTACCATATTTGTAGCAAGAAGAGCTATTCACCTGTCCCTTTAGAGCCTGAGCACATCCCTTGCCCACATCGCCGTAGCCACAGACCACAACCTGCTTGCCACCGAACATCACGTCCGTGGAGCGCTTGAGGCTGTCCAGGATGGATTCCTTACAGCTGTACAGGTTGTCGAACTTGGTCTTCGTCACCGAATCGTTTACATTCATTGCTGGCACCGTGAGCTTGCCGGCCTTAGAGAGCTGATAGAGTCTGTGCACTCCGGTGACGCTCTCCTCCACGATTCCCTTGACCAACTTGAACATGGTCGGGTACTTTTTCAGCATCAAGTGCGTGGCATCGCCCCCATCGTCCAGGATCATGTTTGGCTGCCAGTTATCCGCGTTCACGCAGCGATCGATGCACCACCAGAAGTCCTCCTCCGTCTCGCCGCGCCAGGCGAAGATCGGAATTCCAGATTCGGCCAAAGCAGCGGCCACTTCGTTCTAAAAAGTTATAAACAATTAGTATAACAGAAATCAGTCCGAGTAAAAGGCAATGGTTTCAGTTTGTTTAAAAATAATAGTCCTTGAAAGCTAAACAAATGATTGTCAAACAGCTAAAGCCCCCAAGCCTTGCGAGTACGCTTGGCCTGATAAATCGAGTCACCCTAATGCAGCGCAAACGCTTGCTAATATCTGACTTATATCGGGCTGATAGGCATCGGGCTCCACCCTCGCTAAGCACGGCACTCGTAGCTCGGCTGATAACTCCGAGGTGATACCAGTGATACAGGTGAATCAGCGTGACAGGCTGTCGGGGGCCGTGGGCGATAAAAGCTGACACGGATGGGTGCATAAATGATCGGGGTAGGGCATGCGCCCTCGCACTCGCTTTGCTTCATTAGAGGTCCCATAAACTGTTTAGAGTCAGCAGACTCGTGATAATTGCATCAGCCACGCCGCAGGAATAGGCAAACACAGCGAGTGACCGCAGCCGATCCGATGCTGGAACCCAAACTGCGTTCGTAACTTCCACTCCCAATGATATGGCGACCCAATTCAGGGCACATCAATTACTCAGCGATTGCCAAACACTTGAGCCGCGGGCGCTTAATTGATTAACATGGCTTGATTGATCATTTGTTTGCGCCGCCTGGCGTGACAGCAATTGTCTCCAAGCGACCGAGCAGATCAAGTGACCAAGCCAGGCATATGCATATGAATTTAAATAAATATAGGAAAATAAGATCAAAGATATCTCTTGGCAGTTTCCATTGAATGCATTTAGCAGCCTAAATGTGGCTTTACGTCGCAAAAAAATGTATAATTTATAAACGAAAACGTTAAAACCCCATGACTTTTTTACGCGACTTATGGCAATAAATAGATATATGATTATGGCGTAAACCAGAACTCACCTGCGTGGAGTAGATATTGCAGGCGGCCCAGCGCACACTGGCGCCCAGTTCCACCAGCGTCTCGATGAGCACCGCAGTCTGGGCATTGATGTGTGTGCATCCCACGATCTTGGCATCCTTCAGCGGCTTGTCCTCGGCTGCCCGCTTCTTAAGCGCTATGATGCCCGGCATCTCCTGTTCCGCAATCTCGATCTCCCTTCGCCCAAATGCATGCTGGGCGGCTATATTCCTTACACAGAAGTCGGAGCTGCCCTTGGAGTTCTTTTGGACCTTTTCTCTGGGCGGCACGTCGTCGCCATCCTCGCTGCTGCCCGTGTAGCTGGCGGAGCTGAAGGAATCCGTTGAGGAGGCACTCAGCGAGCGGCTCCTGTACCGACTGGTCTTTTTCAGAGCCGACGATTGCTTGGTGGCCGGCGGAGGAACAACCACGCTGGCATCCTGCGGCGCCGGTCCTGCCTGCTGCTGCTTGTCCCCGCCTCCGAATCCAGGATCAACTACCACAGTGTCTGCCAAGTTGTTCATGGTGGGAGTAGAGGGTTACCTGGGTATTTCCTTAGTATCCTGACCCCCTTCTGTAGACCGTAATCGCCTTTTTCTCGGCTCCTTGCTTTCTTACGCCACCTAGAGCTCCACCTTTTGCCACTCCTGAGTATGCAATCCTTTTCCGCTTCTCCGTCAAATGGCCCGCCTTGGATGTTATGTAAAGCCTGAAAGCCAAGCAGGATACGCTGCCAAATGGATGAGTTCTCTGGTCTGGGTCTATACGAACTGCACAATCACGTGATTTATCGACGTTGGGAAGCCCACAATTTGCCAAATTAATTGTTTTTAGTGCGAGTCTCCTTTGTTTCACCTCTCCACTATTGTTGTTGTTCTTCTTCTTCCTTTGCGAACGGGTGGCTACACTTTGGATCCGGGGTTTCCAGGGTTTTCCGGAGAGGGGATGGTGATTCAGCCGTCGGCTTCAGAGCGACGTTGTTTGTGTGGCGACCAAGTGGGGGATCGTTTGGCGATCAGTTATTGAATTTGATTTTATCCGGAGAAAAGAGAACTAAACCGAACCGAGGACAGTAAGCGAGACACGCGAAAATACCAAAGAGCAGAAGGCGTTAGTGCTATTTTGCGAATGTGGTAAGTTCCCACTGGAAAAATTCAAAGTAACGACTTTTCTATTAAAATCGTCTAAAAATGTATTATTCAGTTCATATATCTAACTAAGTTTATTTTTATTAAACAAAATTCAATTAATAATAGATATCGTGAATTGCATTTATTCAGCTGCAGTGGGATCTTCCTGCAAGTCATTCTAATGTGGTACATAGAAAAGTTAATAAGGCAAAAAGAAATTGGCAAAGTATTCGAGGTTTATTAACAAAAAAAATAGGTAACACATTGACCCTACATTTCCTCCTGCATGTAGCCGCACACCTCGTAGTCATCCGCGGTAGTAACCAAGTGTGCTTCCTCGAGAAGACCCTCCTTGTAGGTCTGTCTCTTGGCAACCACCCGCGACAATTCCTCCGGTGCAAGGGGTCCCTGCCTGGCGTGTTTCTGGATGAAGTCCGCGGCCAGTTGCCGATCCACGACGGACATCTCCAGGCTGCGACTCCATGCGAGCAGGGCCAGCGGTCGCTCCGGGCTCAGAGCCAGCGAGGGTGACACCAGATGGCGATAAAGGCAGCCACCCACGATGTCCTGCAGCTGCTTAACTTGGCCGGGAAAAGCGCAGGGATGGTAGAGCATCACAATGGCACCTTCCGCCAGATTCCGAACGTATCGCTGAGGTGGCAAGTAGGTATAGGTACCATATTCAGCGGGCATAGGGCGATAATGGCCACTGATAATAAAGATACAAGTTTAGGATTAGCAGGAAATTCGTGTATGTAGGTTTCCTTACTTGGTAGCAGGTAGATGGGAGTAACTGATCTGCTCATTAAGGCACTTAGCAGGCGGCAAATAGGCGCTGGGCAGGAAGTGCTCCGTGAGAATGGCTTCTCTGGTCAAATCCGGCTGGTACAAACTGCGATTGCTACTGATGCAAAGGTAATTCAGGCTATCACGGATATCATTTGGATTGAAATCCACTGCAAGGTTGCTCTGAAAAAGTGTAAAACCAATGATAGCAAAGATATTAGCATTTATTAGAATTTAGGGTGATTACTCATGCTTCATATCTTCTGTTATTTTGGGGGAATACCCTTTAAAACTCACCTTGCCATCATCACAGATGGTTTGTTTTGTTTTGTGAGGCTCGTTGGGACCCTGGGGAAACCATTTGCCCTGCCAAGTATCCTGGGTGGTGGACTCCTCCGACTTGGCTTCCTTCCCGACCAGCGGTTTTTTCTTTACCACGTGCGGCTCCCCGGGGGCTTGTGGAAACCAATTGCCCTCCCATCCGTCCTTGGTTGTGGACTTCAACAGGGCAACTCCCTCTGTGGTGCTCCCAATTTTAGGCTTCATCGCTTCCAGCTGTTGTCCTGGGGCATGGGGAAACCATTTGCCCTGCCAGTCCTCCTTGCCGGGCGGAGCACCTAATGGAACCTGCACACGTTGCACATCATTGGAGATAACGGGTGGGGATTTCCCTAGCTTCCCCAGCTTCTCATCCGGATCAAGAGTTGGCTCCAAGAGATTAGCCTGTGATTTCTTGATGGATTTCGCATTGTTAAGGGCGAAACCAAGGCCCAAGAGGATCAAATAATGCCAAATAAACATAATAATTGCAAGCAAAAGGAAAACAAAGGCGCAAAATAAGAAAACAAAAAATATAATTAAGAACTTTGCAAAACAGCTGTGGAGCTACGTTTCCCAACACTGGCCAAAGCATGACTTTGTTGCAGGGTAGCAACAGGTGACTTGGGTTTTGAACAGTTACTCAATGGAAATTATTTGTTGTTTAAATAATTCAATGTTAGAAATATTTGAACACTCAAGATTTACACGCTAAGCGAACAACTTACAGGAATAACTTTAATGAAAATGCGAAATTACTGAAATAAAAATGCAACTAAATTAAATGTAAGATGCCCTGTTCGACCGTCCACCGCATTGCATTCAGCAGGGTGTATTTAGCGAACTCCTAACACCTGGTCACACTGACCGCAGCAACAAAAAGAAGAAGAACAAGGGCCAACTTGATGGTCACTTGCTACTGCGCTTTATTAATTCATTATTTTCCAAAATAATGCACTTATATACCCGCCCACAGCCGCCCTCCGCCCCCGCCAATCAAAAAATGTGAGTGGTAAGCGTTTTTACTAGAGCCTTATCACCAGTTTCAGCCTCAATTCTCTTCCGTTTCCGTTATTCGCTACCCAGAAAACAATAACAAAGGGGTGTTGTTGTTGCTGCTGCTGCGCTGGAAAAACAACTCGCATAAAATTGTAAAACGCACAAAGAAGGCGAACGTGGAAAGTTAGGGCAAAAACCCAGTCACGATGTGGTTTAATCCCTGGGATGGCCTCAAAACGAAAATGTGTCGCTACTTGCTTCAGCGATACCTGGGCCAGTTTTTTGAGAATAACTTGAACCTGGAGCAGCTGAAGGTGGACCTTTACAATGGCAAGGCGGTGGTGGAAGACATATTCCTGAAGGTCAACGCATTCAACGATCTCTTCGAGGACCAGGGCTGGGCCTTCGAGGTGGTCTCGGGCCACATTGGCCGCCTGACTGTCGTGGTGCCCTGGAATGCGCTGATGACCAATGACAGTAGTCTGGAGATCCACAATCTAACCATCACCTTGAGGCCAGTAACGCGCCATCAGAGCGGCACCACCATGCTGGAGTCTATGTGGTCCTCGGTGAGCAGCTCGATGCAAATGGCCGAGGAGTGCATGAAGCAGGTGGATGACGATGTGCCCTTCCTGAACCACAATAATGCCCTGATTGGGCTGGAGAAGTTCGCAGAAACCATCGACAATGTACTCAATCGCATAAGGGCCAAGCTGACAAATACTACTTTGAACATAGAGTACCTGCTGCCCAGATCGGACAGGAAGCTGGTGCTCTCCTTCCAGGCCAGCCATGTGGAGTACAAAAACAAGACGGGCTATGAGATGCCCATGTCCACCTCCCAGAACACTGAAACCGAAGAAGATCCCAACAGCAGCTTCAATGCACTGCCCATGATAGCAAAACACAATTTGGTGATCGAGGGACTTAGTTTGAACACCTCTGAAGTGCTTGATGTGATGGATCACCAGTCTGGACCCACTCCCTACGAGCAGCTCTGCAAGATTGTAGAGCTCAAGGGCGCGCAAAACATCCAAATCAACATCAAGCAGACGGAAAATATAGTTGGGCCCAAGGTCAGCCTAGAACTGAGCCTGGACGACATATACTTCATGCTTACGCCCCGCCAAATCCACCTGCTTATCGAGTTCTCAAAGGGCTTCAACTGCGGTGGTCAGCAGGAGCGCCCTAAAAAGGGCCGAAGCTTGAAATCGGCTCCGCCCAGTGAGTATCAGATGCAAAGTCTGCAGCAGCCCACCCGGATGACGGGGATTCTGGGCCAGAATGCAGACTGGTGTACAGGAATGTCAGATGCCGAGCCCTCCGAATACTCCGCTTATGGGAATCCTCCGAGGAGCGGTTACGCACGAAGTCGAAAGATGAGCGAATCCACAAACAGCATGGTCACCTCCTGTACCAATACTCTCCAGCAGGAGCTGGGTTACACAGAGAAATCCGGCGAGATCCTTAAGTTTAAGGTGCAGATCTCGAAAATCTATGGAATTGCTTTGCACCAGGACATTCTTATCCAGAACACGGCCAACATCGACAGTTGCAGCACCGTTTTCGATCACGCCAGTTACCTTCGCTACTCGGACACTGCCAGTTGTTTCTTTTTGGGCACGCTCCTGGAGAATCACATGCCGCTGCAAAATCAGCAGTACCTCTTGCTACGAGCAGCCCCAATAATCGTTAGTGGAAGCCAGCAGCGCTATTTCCAGGAGCTCACATCGAGGACTACTCTGTCCGCCACTGCGGTGGATCTCATCGAGGTCTTGGATAACTCCATGGAGCACCTGCTTCAGTTTGACCGCCAGCGAAACTGCCCGGATGGCTACCACATCCGACCGGAGATCGTGCTTACCCAGAGCTCCTCGTTCATGTTCAAGCAGAACCACAATCATTGTTCCAACAAAATTGAATGCAGTTTAGATGAATGTACGGCTGAATTGGATGTATCTATATACGATCGTCTAGGGGCGCTCTTTGGTTGCTCTCCGTTTTCCGGGGATTCGACTCCTTCAACGCCCTATCCAGATGATCCCAACCAAACGGAGTTTGTAGTGAAGTCCGAAAATCTGCGTCTTCATTTGCGTTTTCCTGTGGTGGATGGCAGAGCGGCCAACGATCCGCAAAAGATTCCCTGGTGGAAGAAGAATGTGCGACGTGATTTCTTGGCCGTGGAGTTCCGCGCCCTGGTTGTTAGTTCGAGGTCTCAGATAAGCATCGTTTCGGATGAACTAGATGTGTTTTATTGTGACGCGGATAAACAGAGCGCCGTGCACCTCTTGAAATGCCAGCAAAAAATGCAGCCGAATAAGAAGATCCAAATTGACGTACTTCAGTTAAAGGACACCACGGATGGTCAAAAGAAAGCAAGGAAGTCACCCTTTAGCTCAAAATGCACCTTTGGCTACACCTCCCATGTGGAGGGACTCGATGGCAGTGTGGATAAGACGGATTCCCTTTTGCCTGGTGAAACGGAGGAGATCAATGAATTCTGCGATAGTTGCACCCAGAGCTCCAAGCTAAAGATATTTACGTTTATTCCACACGTAAAAGTTGTGTTGGAATCCAAGAGTATGTATGAATTGATATACAACCGCTTGAATGGTGATCTCTTTATGTGGGAACCACGTTCTCCGCACTATGACAACCATGCGGATAACGAAGTCGCAGAGTCAAAAGACCTGTATGCAGAGCCCCAGCTGGAGGAGTTCAGAAGAAACCTACTGCTCAGTACCAGCGCCATGGAGAGCAGCATTTACTTTTCCATGGCGGAGCCGACGGTTTCTGCTCCACCAGCGCCAAAAGTTCGGAATGAAGCCTTCTCCTTTGAGTTGTTTGTGGAGCAGGGATCTTTGATTCTGTTTTCGCATCTCCTAAATCCTGAGACCAACCAGCGAACCAAGGAGTGCGGTAAGTTCCAGGTGAATTTAAAGGAGCTGCGTTTGTTTACAGTGAATGGCTTGGACAACGATTCGAATAGGAGTTTCTTCTGCATCCAGCTAGGCGAGATCGAGGCTTTGCATTGCGGAAATACGCTTCAGGATTTGGATTTGGCTTGGAGTGATTTGGCGGATGAAAACCTGCTGCCCACAATCTATAATTTTCCAAATGTTCATCAGCAGCAGGACAGGAAAAGGATGGAAGTGCTATCCCTCGTGGCTGAGATCAAGAAGCAACCGGAGCAGCGCATCAAGAGGATGAAGATGTCCTTTGGGATAAGTGGCGCCATTCTGCAGCATCACTCCTGCCACTCGGAGCACTCTTGGCTGAATCAACTGATCGACTTTATGGACGTGACCGACTTTCCCATCGAGGAATACGAACCGTTTGCTCTGGTCTCCGAGCTGCAGTTGCATGTGTGGAATGCTGGGATCGACTATCGCCCGAAATTCTTTCCACAAAGAGCTTTCCTGGATCTGGGTTACTGCACCTTGAGCAGCAATATCATATCATCGATGAGTGGCTGCACCTTGCGACTTCTGGCCGAGGACTGCGTCCTGCAACTGGGTTTGGTTAAGGAATCCAACGACTCATTGATACCTGTATTGAATCTGGGACTCCTGAATATATCCTTCCGGTTGAATGCGGAAGGTAGTGAACAACCGCGAGTGGATCTGCGCTCTTCCATTCACGATATGCATCTGAAGACTTGCTACGATTCTGCAGCAGCATTGGCCCAACTTATATCCTATGTGGCCAACGACAGAGATTTGTGTCCTCCGGAGGAGCCCATCTTAAATGAGGATACCAAACCCGCAGAGCCGAAGCACAATGAGGAGCCTGAGGTGAGCGATCACACCCAGAACCATGTGAGCAAACTGATGGCCGATGCTGTGATAGACGTAGAGTGCTCACCCAATCTCAAGGCTACCAAATCTCCAGGCAGCAAGGAGGAGGGCATTGAGATATTCTACTTCCCGGATGAGCCAAAGGAGAAGAGGAAATCCACGGCCGCTATGCCACAAAGCAAATCCCTGATGGTCGAGAGTCCCTTGATCATCGGAGACATCCTGAACTTTGAGTCAAATGTGATCTTACAGTCGTACTACCAAAGCCAAGTGCCACCGCAGACTTCATTGGGCTCCCAAGTGCAGCAGGAGCTGGGGTCTCTGGGCAACGGCTCACTGGAGGAGCGGGATTTCGACATCATCCACGACGAGGAGATTTCACGCATGGACAAGTTCGGTGTCAATCAGATTTACATCTCGGAGGAGCCTCTGCAGATTGTGGATAACCACTTTGAGTTGCCGCACGAGAAAGTGGATCTGCTGAGGCCTCCAGCTAATTTCCCAGTGGCCGAGAGCAGTTACACCCTCTGCGAGATGACCTTCACCTGGCACCTTTATGGCGGCCGGGATTTCCCTGATGAACCTCTCAAGAAATCCTCTTCATCAGCAACCAGTGGCTTTGGCATGTCCGATACCTACAAGTATGGAGTGTCTCAAGCTCAAGAACAGGACAAACAGGACAAAAAGGGTTCCAGGAAAAGCCTGCCAAAGCAGCCGAAAGGATCCCAGCGCAATCTGGAGGTTCTAGTGGAGATGCAGCTCTCCAAGATCCGATTCTCTTACGAAACCTACCCGTTGACCTCCATGTACTCGTCCCGTCAGGTGCTCCTTGTGTCGGAAATCGAAATAAGAGATAGGTTGCGCTCCTCGGACATCAACAAGTTCTTGTATCACCCGACAAGCAACAATCTATCCCACAAGCCGGACGAGAACATGGTCATAGTGAAGGCTCTGAATGTGCGCCCGAATCCGCAAAAGAGCTCCGAGGAAGAGTGTTCCTTGAGGGTCTCCATTCTGCCCATAAAACTCAATATTGACCAGGATACTCTGCTCTTTCTCGAGGATTTCTTTTCGGGAATGTTCCGAAACTCCGGTAGTGCTGCTGGTGGCACAAAGACAGAGGGCAGTTCGTCGGCAACGGATATGCCAGTGATGTCGGTGAGCAAAATGCCGGAGGAGTTATCCGATGAATTACCCGATTCAGAAGTTAAGGAGATGGTGGAGAGGAACCTGAACGTGCTGATTGAGGAAAACAGCTTAGATATCGAAGTAGAGGAAGATCCTGCCACGGCTCCACCTGTGTTTTTCCGCGAGGTGATCTTTAGTCCAGCATTACCCATTTGCTTCGACTATCATGGACGGCGGATTGAACTTTCCCGAGGACCGGTCACCGGCCTTATCATGGGTCTCGCCCAGCTCCAGGGATCCGGAATTAATTTACGGGAAATTGTGAACCGCCGGGGCATCCTGGGGTGGAACAAACTCTGCGAGTTCCTGGCCAAGGAGTGGCTCAAGGACATCAAGCGCAATCAACTGCCTAATATCCTTAGCGGGATTGGACCCACGAATGCGGTGCTGCAGCTATTCCAGGGTATTTATGATCTTTTCCGGCTGCCCATCGAGCAGTACAACAAGGATGGACGGATCATTAGGGGATTCCAGCTGGGTGCACAGAGTTTCACGGCCCGCACAGCACTGGCTGCCCTGGAGATCACCTCCAGGATCATACACCTGCTGCAGTTCACGGCGGAGACCACCTTCGATATGTTATCTGCAGGTCCTTCCATGAAGAAGCGCAAGGGCGGCAGGCAGGGCAAGAGGAGGCGACAGGGACGACCCAAGGATCTGCGCGAGGGCGTGGCCAACGCCTACACTATAGTAAGGGAGGGCATCAACGAATCGGCCAACACACTCATCGAAGCCGCCATCACGGAGCACGACCAGAAGGGCTACAGTGGAGCCGTGGGCGCGGTGGTGCGCCAGATTCCCCAGCTGGTCGTCTGTCCGGCGGTGCTGGCCACCCAAGCCACCACCAACATCCTGGGCGGCGCCAAGAGCTCGCTGGTTCCGGAGGCCAAACTGGAGGCGCGCGACAAGTGGAAGCAGGAGATCCACTAAGGAGGTGCTCCCCAGATCGACTAGGTTTACGGTAGCTATAGTTCACGGGGCTTACAGCATAACGCAATGTTTTCTATTGTTTTACTAATAATAAATAATGTACATAAAAGGAGCACTTGCACAAGGCGAGGTGACGAGGGACTTGGGATCCCGAATGGTGATTCCGACATGAGTGTGATTGAACTTATCCTTTTTAGCCATATTACAGTACATCAGAGTTATATTTTTTATTATTTTACCTGAATAAATATGTATATAAAAGAAAAAGGTGCTGTTTTTGTCCATAGTTGAATCCAATCTCTCTCTTCCTGCAATCGGAGATGTTAGTTTTGTTAAACTCCTATCTTAAAATTATTTAGTTGTTTTAATTTTATTACTTATTTCCCAATTTCTACCGATCTTTTGAAATTTCTCGGTTGCGCTTCCACTAGCTGAGTAACGGGTATCTGATAGTCGGGGAACTCCACTATATCATTTTATATTGGTTTTTAGCTAAATAATTTGTGTGGTTCTGTGGGAATGGCATGTTTCTGTAAACAGCTGACTTTTTGGCATTCGGGGCGAATGGCAGTTCGCTGGCGCATGGTTTACGTAAAAGCCGCATAAATCGCTGGAAATATTAATTAAAAATAGGTTTTTAGGCACACATTTAAGCATAAAACCATGTCCAGCGCTCTGACTCGCTTGTGGGAGCGCCTGCCGCTGAAAAAACAGACGGCTCAAAGCGGTATTCGTGTTTTTTCCAACCAGGAACCGCAGCAGCACCAAGAAGTTGAGGATGATGAAGGTAAACAATAAGGTTTCCCTTGCACACTTGCTTATTAATGGATATATCATACCGTTCGATTAGAATTCCGAGTGCTGAGCCTGCGGACAGTGAAGCAGCAGTTCCAGCGGCGCCAGCAGGTCCGCCGGGATCCCATCACACCGCCGCGCACCAACCGCATGGCGGTGGATCAGGACTGGACGGCCGTTTGGCCGGGACCACGGTCCTTCCACCCGGCCAGTGTGCCTCTGCCACTGCGCCAGGGATTTACAGAACGCGGAGCAGCAGCCCCATCGAAGTTCGCCAATGCGGAGCTGATGAAGATCCCCAACTTTCTGCACTTAACACCGCCGGCCATCCGTCAGCAGTGCGAGGCCATCAAGAAGTTCTGCACTCCATGGCCAAAGGGTCTGGAGACGGAGGCCAAGTGGCAGCGCCACTTCCCCCTGGAGGTCACCACCACGGACTACTGCCAGAGCTTGCCCACGATCAGGAATCCGGAGGCCAGGAGGGTCACCATTTCCCTGAAGCTCTCTGACCTTAAGTTCGATGCGCACGCCAGGGATAAATTCCTGCGCCTGGTGGGCGATCGCTACGACAAGGACACGGACATCGTTACCTTCGTCACGGACCGGTGTCCGCAGAAGAAGCAGAACTACGACTATGCCCTGTATTTACTCACCGCATGCTACCACGAATCCTTCGTCACCGAACCCTGGGAGGCAACCAAATCGGAGGCCGACATGGAGGTCTATCTGTTCGAGCGGAACCAGTCCAAGCTCTCCGCCGAGCGCATTCTCAACTGGAACGCGAAAGAAGGTGCCCCAAAAGTGGCGCCCAGCAAATCCTTTGCTGATTGCGTGGAGCAGCTAATAAACGAGGGCGAAAACGAGCATAACTTGGGCAAATACAAGGAGGAGGTGAAGAAAATGTTGAGCATTGCCTAAGGAGCTGAATAGTTGATTGAACCAATAAAGCGAGAAGTTGTTAACAAATAAATATTAGGTATTTCTATACTACAAATTCTAAATGATGTCACCTTTATATTACTAATGTTAAATTACTTGCTTATATTTTAAATTCAAACGGAGCGATCATGTAACCCCCTTTTTAGACGCCCATTCTTCAGGGCGATTGTACGAACAGCTGTTTTCGCGGCCAGCGAAGGCGTTTCCGTGTTAATGCCATTAGAACAGCGCCAAGAACAGGGCCAAAAAAAAACGAATTTTCGCGGACGTGGAAGCAAACTTTTGTTTTGCTATGCTAATTAGTAATTTAGTAGTTAACAAGTTTATTCAACCCAGATCGGATGGAGCTTTGAGTGGAATACAGTTGCAGTAAGGTGAGAATGAATGTAACACTTAACTACTGATAAGAACTCACCTGCTGATGACGTTTCACCTGCTTAAAAGCCATAAAAACAGGAATTATAAACAAAGCCAGTTGCTTAAGTGTTTTTAAATTATAGTACATTTCATTGACATAAATTTGCAATAAGTTAACCATCCAGTGGATGTACCATACCATTGCTATTATCTCAACTTTCGTAATGGGGAAAATGACTCGCTTATCTTTGGTGTTTTTATACGTGCGACCCAAAAAGATACATATGTGCTTACGTTTATGTATTTTTTTTACTTTTCTCTTTGACGCAGAGACCACGTTGCAGGGCCAGATAACCAGACAACCCAGCAAACAGGAACCACCTGAGCTAACAAGTCAATATCAGCAGCACTTGGCGACACACACAGTCGACTTTAATGCTTCACTTAGAGACAATAGAGACCCGTAGAGCGTACACGTAGCCACGGATATCCGGCAAAGATGCGGCGACCCAATCTCAAGTGGATAGTGAAGGCCTCGCTGCTCTTGTTGGTCTCCCTGACTCTCTTCATACTGGTAACCAGCTGGATCTCTTCCAGTCCGTACACCAACAAGCCAATCCATCATGGCGTGGAGCCCATGCCCGAAAAGGCTGGCTTTTCCGGCGATGTCCGAGTGAAGGTGCCAGCTATTAGGCAACCAGAAGCTAAGCAACCACAGGAACCTGACTTCGAAGAGGATCCTGAGCTGCAGAAGATCGATGAACCGGAACCTGTGAATGAGGAGCTCCATAATCCGCAGCAACAGCCCCAGGAGGAGCTCCAGATGGCGGCACCGGCGGATGAATCGGTAAAGAAGGATTGGCATGACTATACCTTCATGGAAAAGGATGCCAAGCGCGTGGGCCTCGGGGAGAAGGGAAAGGCCGCCTCCCTGGACGACGAGTCTCAGCGAGATTTGGAGAAGCGAATGTCCCTGGAAAATGGATTTAATGCCCTGCTCTCGGATTCGATATCTGTTAACCGTTCGCTGCCCGACATCCGCCATCCTCTGTGAGTTCTTATCAAAAGTAAAATAGTGTCGCCGAATTTCAGAGTCGAGATAAATCGACTCTAAAAATACATATGTAGTTCTTTTTTTATATGATTCTCCAAATAAGGCTTAAGTTTGTGAACATTTGATGAAAGCATTTTATGTTTATTACTTTATAGCAGCTAGATATCGAATTAATTAGATAAGCTTGGCGGGAGGCATATATGTTAATGTATAATTTATTGCAAGTTTTAACTTATTTCAATCCCCCTATTTACTTGCAGATGTCACAAGAAGGAGTACGTGACGAAGTTACCTACAGTCAGCGTGATAATCATCTTTTACAACGAATACCTGAGCGTGCTGATGCGCTCAGTTCACAGCCTGATTAATCGCTCACCGCCGGAGCTGATGAAGGAGATAATCCTGGTGGACGATCACAGTGACCGGGAATATCTGGGAAAGGAGCTGGAGGCCTATATTGCGGAACACTTCAAGTGGGTTCGTGTGGTGAGGCTGCCAAGGCGCACGGGATTGATTGGAGCCCGAGCGGCAGGCGCCAGGAATGCCACTGCAGAGGTGCTTATCTTTCTCGATTCCCATGTGGAGGCCAACTACAACTGGCTGCCACCGTTGCTGGAGCCGATTGCCCTGAACAAACGGACGGCGGTGTGTCCCTTTATTGATGTGATTGACCACTCCAACTTCAATTACCGGGCGCAGGATGAGGGCGCCCGAGGAGCTTTCGACTGGGAGTTCTTCTACAAGCGGTTGCCATTGCTGAAAGATGACCTAAAGCATCCAGCCGATCCGTTCAAGAGTCCTGTCATGGCTGGCGGCCTGTTTGCCATTTCCAGAGAGTTCTTCTTTGAACTGGGCGGCTACGATGAGGGCCTGGACATCTGGGGCGGAGAGCAGTATGAGCTCAGCTTTAAGATCTGGATGTGTGGCGGCGAAATGTACGATGCACCCTGCTCTCGCATTGGTCATATATATCGCGGACCTCGCAACCATCAGCCGAGTCCCAGGAAGGGCG
Organism: Drosophila orena; assembly: GCA_005876975.1. NCBI lineage: Eukaryota > Metazoa > Arthropoda > Insecta > Diptera > Drosophilidae > Drosophila > Drosophila orena. The sequence continues at coordinate 12,049,132 of VCKV01000006.1, read as the reverse complement.
ATTACCTGCACAAGGTGAGTTGATCAGTAGATAAATGAGAACGTACCACGCCTAATTCTATGGCAGATCTAAATGGGGAATGAGAAATGGATCTTTAAACTGGTTTTACCACGAAATCAACAGACACTCCCAATTAGTTTATAACTTTTAGGGTTTCTAAACCCATTTAAAGTTCTTTTGTCTTTGAAATTCGCTAGTTTGTTTTACTAGATTTTAATTATTTTTGGCGGACAACTTTGGCTTGTTAGTTGAATCTAGGAATTTTTATATTGACTCTTCGTGGTATATCTTTATTTCTTAGTGATGTTTAGTTTTGCATATATGTATGTATCGGTCGCCGAACTTGGCACATTGTGAAAAATGTGATTTCTGATTTTCAAAGAAAACTTGATTGCAGCCTTGGCACCCACTTTTTTTTATGATTTCTTCGTCTACGATTTCGCAGTAATTATTATTTTTTATCAGGGCAATCATTTAATTAGACCCAACGACTAACTATTGATTACTTTGCAGAACTACAAGCGGGTGGCGGAGGTGTGGATGGACGAGTACAAGAACTACCTGTACAGCCACGGTGACGGACTCTACGAGAGCGTGGATCCTGGCGATTTGACGGAGCAAAAGGCCATTCGCACCAAGCTGAAGTGCAAGTCCTTCAAGTGGTTCATGGAGGAGGTGGCCTTCGATCTGATGAAGACCTATCCGCCAGTGGATCCGCCGGCCTACGCCACGGGCGCCCTGCAGAATGTGGGCAATGATAACCTTTGCCTGGACACGATGGGCAAAAAGAAGCACAACCAGATGGGCATGTACTCGTGCGCCAGCGATATAAAGACTCCGCAGCGAACGCAATTCTGGGAGCTGAGCTGGAAGCGAGACTTGCGCCTGCGGCGGAAGAAGGAGTGCCTGGACGTGCAGATCTGGGATGCCAACGCGCCCGTTTGGCTGTGGGACTGCCACAGTCAGGGTGGCAACCAGTACTGGTACTACGACTACCACAAGAAGCTGCTCAAGCACGGCTCGGAGGGCAGAAGGTGCCTGGAGCTGCTGCCCTTCTCCCAGGAGGTGGTGGCCAATAAGTGCGACCCCGACAATCGGTTCCAGCAGTGGAACTTTGGCGTGTTCAACAAAACGGCGCTGGACAATTACTCGCAGGACCTCGTCCTCAGCCTTTAACCGCTGCAGTGCAATAGTATCACTTGCCATGTACTTAGAACACTTCGATGTAAATAACTAGGCTAGATAGGTTGTAAGGCCACTTGGCCACTTTACAATTTTCCCCGACTCAAGCGCACATACGTGTATGTATTCCTGGCTGCATCAGAAAGTATCTTTACCTATAATTTAGTGTATCTCAAACCAATTCCATTTGTAGCATTTTGTAGTTTCGGAATTTTGTTCGGTTTTAAACAAGACTCCGAATATGCTAGCATTAGCCTCTAAATTGTCTTATCGTTTTGTACTCCAGAAAAGTGTTTTCCATTAAATGATATTTTTTAAATAATAATCAGAAAGCTGGGATTGTGTTTCCTTCCAATGATTATCCCGCCCCGGGCTTCAAATGAAAAATGCAGTCTGGCGATTTTAACTTTGTTTTCGTTTTATTTAATATTAATATCTGTTTGCTTTCCATGCGCGTACTTTAAATAAATATAATTTACGTTTTTTCTCATCCATCCGCTTCGTGCTTCACAATCTGTATATACGTTCTCGGTTTTGTGTATCGTTTTACAATATGTATGTATCTCGCTATATCGTATCTCTATCTGATTTTGCACCCGAATGTCGCTAAGTCAGGTGCGTTATCTTCGAGCTCTTTTCTGATTTCTGATTTCTAATTTCTGATTTCTGATTTCCGCTTAGTACTTATGCTGCTCAGTGTTCAGTGTTAATTGGTTTTTGTTTCTGCTTTATCATATGCCAATATACGTATAGTTTATGTATAAGGTGTACGCCGAGCGCCCCCGTAAAACTCAAAAGTCGATTTGGGGTGTGTGTAACTTAATGATGGCAAAGGATTTGCTTTTATTTGAAAATGATAAAAAAGCATTTACAAACTATAATAGTTGTTGGCTTGCGTAATCAGTTAATCAATTATCAATTATCATAAGTTATATTAATATATTATATAAACATTTAAATATTTATCAAAACATGTTTTTTCTTGTTGCTCAAAAGTCTCTTCGCTGCCTTACATTTAAATTACATTACGTACAGTTTACATACGATCTATATGTCCGTTCGTCATATCAAGGATCGTATTATCAATAACCGTTTTGCTTATCCTTTCCGCTCTCTTCTCTTTTCTTCTCTTCTCTTGTTCTGTTTTATTTTGTTTTGTTTTGTGCAAAATATATTTATATGTATGTAGACTAATTTGATTTGAAATTCAGTTGCGCTGCCACATTTGCATTCTAATCTTTAATTGTATGTTACCTTTTGGATGGATGCAAATTATTCATTGAGTTTTATACAACAATTACAAATGGTTAGGCAAATAAGTTTAGTATTAGTTGTTGGTTGTTTAGTGCTTAATACTTGATTGGTTTCGAGTCTTTTTGGGTTTTTCAAACTAAATCTTGCAGAAATAATAATAACTAGAATTAACCCCTTATTTGCCGTCGATTTGCGCATAAATAAATATATTTAACTTTCGTGTTTTGCATATGTGGTGTGTGTGTGTGTGTTGCTTAAACTTAGTTTAAATTATGATTAAAGTTTAAAAATGTCTTGCTGCCTTACTCTTTCATCGGTCTATCTCTTTCTCAGCAGGCGTGTGCCGCTCTGCTTGTCTCTTTCTCCCGAGCTCAAAAATATTCAATTCTTCTCTAGCTGTAGTTCTAGTTGTCCTGCTCGCACCATTTTCAACTTTTTGCTTGTGGTCTGGTATTGAATGATAATTCAGCTGAGCATATGGGGAATTTCTTTCAGTGTAAACATAATTTTTCATGACAGAAATTCGCCATCTGTTTCGTTCATACAATTTAAATTCAATTGGCACTGCCACTCAAGTTTGAGCCAATCCCAAAGGATAGTCAAATTGTTGCAAAATGGGTATTTAACTAAATTTAAAACTCTTGTAGTGTAGTGTAGTAAGTTTTGTAAAAACTGTTTTTCTCTGTTACCAACTATTTTCTTTTGTTGTCTTGCGAAATTCTTTACGTTTTTCTAGTTGCTTGTTAAAAAATGGTTTATTTGTACTTTTGGCAATGATCTTTTTTTCCACTTCCACTAACTCTTAGTCTGACTTTTATGTTTCTAAGCAAAAATTTCTTTATTTAGTTTTTGTTTTAGTAGTAGGGTTCGTTTTGTTCTTGTTCTGTAGTTCTGTAGTTTGCTTCCTGCTTGTCTTTAAAAATAACTCATATAACAGAAATTGTTTTGTTGCTGGCTCCTAAGAAACTAAAGTTAATAGTTGATTTTAAACTAACTGCTTTTTCAGTTTAGAAACTTGTTATTTTGTGTGATTTTTGCTGAGTGAAGTGTGATGTATCTGGGTATATTCTTGTGGAATGGTGACAACTCTGGCCCGGCAGCGTCAACTGTACTTTTTCAACTGCAACTCTTTTTTTCCGGGGACTCTTCTAATTCTCCTCCTATGGCACACTAAATCAAACGCATTTACAAAAATAATTAAATCTTCTTTCTCCGTTTCTTTTCTTAGCTTTGAGTGAATTTTCAGTCATACAACCCTGTTCTTTAGTTTCATTTCGATTTAGTTTGGCGGTTTTCGAAAAAGTTTAAATTAATATCCTCATCATTTACTAAAAAAATATGCATTTTCTGAACTAAATCCAGTAAAAATTTAATGCTGGCATGTACTCGTCAATTTTTTTTGGTTTCAATCTAGCTTTTTGGAATAACACTGCGTTGAAGACTTGTTAATTCAAAATGTTTGAAATCAAAGTTCAAGAAACTCGTACTCAAGTATTTCTTCTTTTCAAATCCAATTCGAATATATCTGAAATGTGTTCAATTTATTGCTTTCCGAGCCGCCTAATTCCATCGGAATTCCAAAACCGGAACAGGATTGATTTGTGTGGATTCTTAAGATTAGACCTGTGCCGCGGACTCCGGCGGCTGGTTACCAGTAGTAGCCCCTCAGCCTGAAGAGATTCAGGTCTGCTGCTGCTGCGGCAGCGGCAGCGGCAGCTGCTGATGCGGAGTGGGCGGCGGCGGTGCTGCGGTGCCAGTGGGCGTGCCCGGCGGTGGGTGGGTGAGCCCACTGCCAGGCGGAGGTGGCAGATGCTGCTGCTGGCCGGGGCAGCCACCACCGTTGGGCGCGTTGTTCGTGGACGAGGTCGGACTGCTATTGCCCTCCGGGTATTTCCCCGAAACCACGCACGGATGCGTGGGGAACAGGGTCGTCCACGACGTGGTCGTCAGTGTTGGTGCGTGGAGGGCAACCTTCTCGTTTTTTGACTGCTCGCTGGCTTGGGACTTTTTGGAATCACTGCTCTTCTTTTTTTTACTGCCGCTGGCACCGTTTTTCAACTGCTGGCCATTGGCGGAGGATTCCTTTTTAATGGGCACCGGCTCGTCCTGCATCAGGGCATCCTCGTCGAGGTCGTCCAGATCCTCGCCAGACGCCTTCTTTATTAGTCGCTCGCGCTCTTCTTTGGCTTTGTTGTCTAGGTCCGTGTTGATCTTCTTCACCCGCATCTTCTCCTCCCACTCATCGATGCCATGCCGACATCGATTGAGGTTCCTGTGCTGGTAGAAGATCAGGGTCATCCGCGTGGGGTGATGGCGATCTGGCCTGCGCACCGCCGTCGTGGCGTGCATCTCGTGTTTGGCACACTCTATCAGTACACTCCCATGATTCAGGGCTATGGCCACGCCGCCCATTTGCGGATCCTGGAAGGCTTCGATGTTCTCATTGATCTCGGCCACCTCGCCAATGGGCTCGATTTTGCTGGAATTGGTGCTTCCCGGCGAGGCGATGGGGGGTGCCGTTGTTGCTGCACCTGCTCCACCTGCGGTCGCTTGGATTCCAGCTCCCGAGTTGCCCGATCCCGCGTCATTGCTGGGGGAATCTCCAGTCGGCGTGGGCGTTGCTACTGTATCGGAGGTGGTTTGGCCGTTGCTCAGGTCCGGCAATATCGTTTGCGGAGCTTCCTGTTGCTGCTGTTGCACCTGCTGCTGTTGTTGCTGCTGCTGCTGCTGTTGTTGCTGCTGCAGCTGCTGCTGTTGCTGCTGCTGCTGTAGCACCTGTTGCTGTTGATGATGCAGAGGTCCTGGCACTGGAACTATCGATTTCTGGAGGCCCACGCCCGCGGGTGCTACTGAACCATGGCTGGCTATCAAGGAACCCGCTCCCGCAGCAGGATTCGCACCGCCGTAACCTGAGTTCACGGACCCCGTCTGATGGTGGCCATACATGTTCCAGTTCGGCGATGGCGGCGGAGGCGTGGGCGGTGGCGTCTGCTGGGGATACATTCCGTACGGCGAGTATGCCTGATGATACCCGTAGTTGTAGTTCATGTTCTGATACGCATCATAGGCGGAGTACGCCGAATGGGGCGGTGGTGGTGGAGGCGGGTACATCTGGTAGTTGTTCGGATACTGCGCCGTGTACTGGGCCGTATAGTCGCTGGGCGGTGGCTTCGGCTTCACGAATCCCTCCTGCGGATGGTGCGAGGTGGTCAGCGGCGCGAGGTTCGTCATCGGTTGCATGGCCGTCAAGGCGGTTAGTTTACTCTCCGTGAGATTGTGATGGTGGTGGTGGTTCACCAGGGTGGTGGAGTCGGGATTCTCCTCGCTGACCAGACGGCTCTTGAGGTCACCAGGTGCGCCTCCCACTACGGGTAGACCACCGGGACCCACACCTCCCGTCAGCGCGGACTGTTGCTGCTGGGCCTGCTGATGTTGCTGCTGCACCTCCGTGGTTACTCCTCCGGGATTGGTTAGATTCGAGGCGGGATTACTGACGAGGGTTTGATAGTTGCCAGGTCCATAGCCATTGCTCGTCTCTAGCTGTGTCGGCGTAGCCGTGGGAGGAGCTGTGGCCGGAAGCGCTCCTGTTGGTGCTCCGGTGGTGGTGCCTCCGGGAATAGAAGTCGCCGGCGGTACACCTAATTGTGGTTGAGCCGTAGGAGTAGTGGGTGTCAGAGGTGGCACTCCTGCCACCGCGCCTCCTGGTCCTCCTCCTCCCAGTCCGCCCACCTGCGCCTGCATGCCCATCGGAGCATGGGGCGTTGGCCACTGGCCGTAGTAGTTCCTCGAGTCTATGTAGGAAGCCGTCTGGTAGTCATAGGAGTACGGCGAGTCTAGGACAGTACTTGAGATCTGGTTGGACTGCAGTTGGGCGTCCGTGAAGGTGTCGATCATGGTGGCCATGTTCATCAGGCTGGAGTTGGAGCTCATGAGTTGTCCTGGCTGATTGCCAGTGGCTTGGCCGCCATTGCTTTGGGGATTGGCATTTGATCCGTGGACGGGTGGAGTACTAAAAGCACTGCCCGCCGGACTGGGATTGTTTGTCACTGGAGTCTGGCACCGCGGCGAGGGAGTTGAAGGTGGCGCTGATCCCGGCGTGGAAGCACTCGAGTTATTGGACTGGTTGGACTTTCCCTTGCCCTTCGACTTGCCACCCGCTCCATTGGCGTTCACACCGTTGCCGTTCTCCTTCTTGATGTGCGTGGTTCCCAGTGCTGGCGGACTGCTCTGCTGGTTGTTGGCTTGGGCTTGGGACTGGGCACCGTTGCTGGAGCTGCTCTGGCTGTTGGCATCGCCAACCGCGTCCTGGTCTCCGTCAGGTGGCGCCGCATCGTCGCCGTCCTTTCGCTTCTTGCCATGCCTTCTGCAGGGTATCAAGGGTGTCGATCGTACGCGTACCTCGCAGGGGAATCTATATGATTGGGAAGCAAAGATTGCAGGAACATATTAGCAAGGCACTAGAATATGTACACTCAGAGCAAAAATCGAGCTGGATTCTGGGATCTCGATCGATTTCCGTTCCGAGTGCCTGGGAGCTGTTGCTCAAAACTCAACGGTACACTCACTTGTCCAGCATTTGCACCGCTCCGGTGCGGTGCTTGTCTCGCTGACCCTCGACACTCTCGAACTCGTCCGTGCCGTCCATCGTGTAGAGCGGCAGGACGTGGAACTGCTCGTCGTCTGGGAGGCGGGTGTCCCGGTTGCCGGGCTTCAGCAGCGCCACGTGCACCGTGCAGCCATCCTGCATGTTGTGCAGATCCCTGTGGGAGTGGGCGCAGAAGTCCAGACAGGCGGTGACCCCCGAGAAGGGCTTCCCGGGCTCCAGACCCAGCCGGCAGTCGCTGGCCTCGTGCTCGTACTTCGTCTGGTTGTCGTAGGATCGCGGACAGACCTGCTTGAACACCGGTGCCAGCAGGGTGGCAATCAGGTTCATGTGGTCCTCGATGGCCGCCTCCTCGCTCTTCACGGACAGCCGGAACTTCCTCACCGTCTTGGAGCGCGCGTACTTGCAGCCATTGTAGTACATCGACCAGGAGCAGCCGAAGGAGTATGAGGCGCCCGACGATTCCGGATCGAGTCCTGGAGAAACAAACGTTTATATTTATACCATTTTCAATGGATCGAGTTTTAAAAGCGCATTGCAAATGGGATACGTACCTTGACAGGCACAGGTGCGATTCTCATTGGTGGCACATCTTCGCGTGGTGGGCAGGCCGTACTTGTTCAGCTTCGGGATCAGATTCTTGTAGGCATTATCCGCCTCCAGACGAGGCATTCCGTCCCAGGCCACCATACACACTACAATGTAAGCGGCTATGCATCTAGATAAGAAATACGGAAAATGATTAACTTTGATTGAGTAATGAATGACGTAGGAAACCCACCTGTGACCCGGTCGTTTCTTGACCACCACCAGAATCTTCTCCTCGAGATCAGCCCTCCGGATTACCCATTTGGCCACCGGGCATCCTTGTGAGGTCTTGCCCTCCTTGCCCGTGTACACGATCTTCTCGATTCTCAACTGACGACCCGTCAGGTTGCAGCGCTCCTCAAATTCCCTGCGCAAATCCATTAGGGATGAAGCCGTGCCTAAACCAAAATGCAGTGCAATTAGCTTATAGTTCTGATGATTCTGAAGAGATTTAGGCAACACTCACCCAGATGTGTGTAGTAAGTACCCGGCTCCGGAGGATTCTTGTCGGACTGGAAGCACTCGCACTCGGGAATCTCTGTCTTGTTGCCCTTTTCCAACCGATCCGTGGTGTCAAACATGGGGTTGATCTTCTCGTGCTTCACCACAATTTCGGGGATTTCATCGGGCTTTTGCTTTCCCTTGGCCTTGCCCACAACACCAATGGGTTTCAGCCCATTGCCATGGGTGTCGATCAGTTCGTCCTCGTCGATGAGCTCCTCCTTCGGCTGTATACCCAATCCCAGGCAGGTTCCGTCCTTTAAGTGCTCCGCGGTGGGTGGTCGAGTGCCACCCTGTCGGCAGCAGGAGAAGCCATTGTTCAAGGGTTTTCCCTCACTGCCCAGATAGGCATAGCCTCCACCGTGCCCCAGCATACCCATGTCCTCGATCTTGGGCTCCAGCATGCCGTGGTGACTCAAGTGCGGAGGAGCTCCGTGTCCCAGGGCATAGCGATGCGGAGGAATGGGATAGGCGGGTATATCCTTCTCGTAGTTCGTGGGCAGTGGTATGATGCTGTTGGTATCTGGTTTCCTGTCCAGTTCCATCAAACTCTGACCATGCCCGTGGATCTGGTGCGGTTGGTTGGCAGGAGGCTTCCCTCTGCCACCGTAAGTGGAGTGCTGGTATCCCGGGACAAAGTTCTGCTGGAAGTTCTGCTGAAAACTACTGGCTCCGGCGCCATAATAGGCCGAGTTGTGGTGATAGCCGGCGTAGTCCTGCTGCCCATGTCCATGGTGTTGCTGCACGGGCTGTCCTTGTCCATCGTTTTGGCAGAAGTCCGCATACTGGATGAAATTCTGGTAGTTCCGCTCGTAACCCTCCATTTTGTTCGGCTGCGGAGGACCCAGTAAGCCGGGCTCGGTCTTGATGTACTGCGAGTGATAGTCCTGGCCCGGTGGCGGTCCTCCGGCGGCATGTGGATGCGGGGGATAGTGGGCACTGAGCGGTTTGAGGCCACCACCTCCCGGATCCGTGGAGTTTCGATCACGATCGATCTCCGCCGCTGCTTCCGCTGCTGCTGCTGCCGCCGCCGCTGCACGACTGGCTTTGCTGCGACTCCTGGACTTTTTGGGCTGAGCGGCGGCTACTGGAGGATGTTGTTGTGGTGGCACCACTGGCGGATCCACCGAGTGGTTGATGGTCGTGTGCTGTCCTGGCTGGTGTTGCTGCAACTGCAGCTGCAACTGTGCATCCTGTCCTGCTGCTGGATAGCCGCTAACCACGCTCGGCTTCTTAAACGAGTTGGCGTGGTGCGGCTTCCAGATGTGATCGCCACCACCTCCGATCGGCTCGGCAGCCACTGGCCCACCAACCGCCTGCTGTTGCTGCTGCTGTTGTTGCACCTGCTGCACTTGCTGCTGCTGCTGCTGCTGCAGGTTGGGCAGTGGGTGGGTGGGCGTGGCACTGCTCGGTCCGTTGGCGCTCAGCGCCGCTTCGGGCCGGAGATGGTGGCTATACGATAAAAAATGACCGGTCTGCTGTTGCTGCTGCACCGCCGACTGCTGCTGCTGCTGCTGTTGCACCTGCTGCGGCTGCTGCTGCAGGTCCGGCGGCGGATCCTTGGGATCGCTCTTGCGCATGATCATCGACTTGATGCGGGTGTTCAGATGGAGTCTCTCACCCTGGGCATAGCCCTCGCCGCCCAAAGACTGCTGCTGCTGTTGCTGCTGCTGCCAGTTCCAATCCTGCATCGGCGGCGAGGAGAGGTGTTGCTGCTGCTGCTGCTGTTGTTGCTGCTGCTGCTGCGGTGCAACATAGGGCTGCAGCCCGTTGCCCGTGGGCGACTGGTGTTGCTGCTGCTGCTGCTGCAGCATGTTGCTGCGCGTGGGCGACTGGGGCACCGCCTGGTTGGGTGGCTGCATGGGCGAGGAGGCGGGCTGGGCCACCGCTGTGGGCGGTGGGGCTGGCGTGGTGGTGCCACCGCTGACCACTGTGGTGGCGTTGTTGTTGCTGGCGTTGCTGTTGTTCGTGTTGCTGGTGTTGCTGCTGTTGTTGTTGCTGCTGCTGTTGTTGCTGTTGGTGGCTGGGGAACCGCTGTAATCGCCTGAATACCCGTTACAGTTGAGTGAGCGCGGCGGCACGCTGCTCACCCGCGGATATCCAGGCGTGTCGTTTCCCGACATCGTCTTGTTCAGGTCCGCTCCCAGATGCTGCTGCTGCTGCTGTTGCTGCTGCTGCTGTTGCTGCTGCTGCGACGGCGGCACTGGTGCGGCGGACACCTGTCCTGCGTAGCTGGGCGCGAATCCCGCCACACTCTGCAGACCCACCTGGTTGATGGCCGACGGTGCCGTGGACAGCTGCTGGCTCTGGAAGTCGTAGCGCTGCACTGGTGCCGCATATGGCGACCTACCGTAGTTGGGATCGAATCCCAGGCCCGACTGCACATAGCCGTTCGAGGGATACGCATACGACTGCGTCTGGAAGTCCAGCGAGTTCAGGGACGTTATGGCCGGTGTGTTCTGTGGTATCTGCTGTATGAACTGGTTCTGCCAGCCCTGCGACGGATCCGCCTGCCATGTGGGGTAGAAGGCCATGGGTGCCTGAAAGTAAAGTTTTAGTTATTCAATCACTTTGAGTAAAGTTTTAAAGGGTATTATCTGCTTCCTGGTATCTTTTATATCCCCATATCCCCCATTAATTCCAGGTCTAGACTAAACCCAAGCCAACGCAATGTGATTACAGCCTCGACTGCTTTGCAACACCATTCATAAATAAGCATTTTGGCCATAAAAGCAGTTGAAAAACTGACATGAATTATGTACGCAACGCTAGACTGGATTGGCCAGTCATAAATCATATTGTGTGTGCCCTAATTAGGCTCAGTCTAATTGGTGGCAAGCTCCAAGCCCCAGAAACCGAAATTTCCTTTTTGCCTGAGTTACAACTTCCGCGGCACACACAAAACACCACTGTTAATTAACACGCCTCAAATTATGCTACATTTTTTGCTTTCTGAATAAACAGGAAGCCGCATGAAAGGAAATAAAACGAAAATAAGCCAGAAAAACAAAGCCAGACTGCTCTGGCCAGACCCAAAAACTCAACCCGTTTTCATTTGCATTTTTACGAGCGCGCAGAAAAGTTATGAAAGTGAAAGTGGGGAGCAGTGGCAGGCGGCCCCAATAAAATTCAAATAAAATGTATAAATTGTAGCACACACTATTCGGATTACACTTAATAAAACTGCTTGGTATGCTTCGAAGATATTCAACACTTTATATTAGTCTAGAACTAAGAAACCCATGTTTTTTCTCACATAAATTTTTGCTTTTCATGCTTATTACATTTTTTAAAAGTGTAAACTTTAATTTAAGGAAAAGTGATCGGCTCTGCACACTTTTTTTGGCCAAGTGTAGGCCAGCTGAGCTGCTAGGCAGCTGGCTTCCTGTATCTGGAATTTATCTGCACCTGGCTACCGTGTGTGTGGTTTTGTTTTCAAAAGCATTTAGCAATCATTGATAAAAATCGACAAAATCTTTATGAATGAATGGGGAACTATATCTACTATATATATATATATATATATGTGTATATGTATATATGTATATATACGATGTCTGGCTGTGGCGTGCATGAGTTTGCACAGCTGCAATTGATTGGGCTCGGGGCCACGTGACGTATACGCAATGTGGCCATGCGGATTTATGGGCTTGTTGTGTTTTGTGTTTTGCATTTCGCAGTTCGCATTTGGCTGCCTTGAAATGGAAAACGAAATGGAAATCAAAGCTGTCTGACCAGCAGAATGGTGAATGAGGGGGGGGGGGGAGGGGGTCGAAGCACGAAAAGGTCAATGGCATTGCATAGGAAATCGAAACCGATTGACTCACCATGGGCTGCTGCGGTTGATCCTTCATGGTTTGGATTTGTGCGGTTATCTGATGTTGCTGCTGTGGCAAATGTTGCTGCTGTGCGTGCTGCTGCTGCTGCTGCAAGTGCTGCTGCTGCTGCTGCTGGAAGTGCTGCTGTTGCTGCTGCGGCTGCTGGTACTGCTGTTGCTGCTGCTGCTGCTGCGACAGTAGTTGCTGCTGCGACAGAAGTTGCTGATGCTGCTGGTACTGCTGCTGCTGCTGCTGCTGCTGCAGGTTGCCTGTTGCTGATGTGGTATTTGGCGATTGCTGCGGCAACAGTGTTGCTGCAGGCACTGGACTTAGACGAGGCGATGTTGCTGATGCAGCGGCTGCATTCAGTTTGTTTGCTTTGGTGGAGTTTTTGCGGGCGCGTGACTGCTGAAAAATTGGGAAGTAGAATCTCTCGTTAGTTGGGGCTAAAACCAAGTGTAAACTTTGATAAGCTGGCTTAGCTTAATAAATAACTGGCTTAGCCAGCTCTAAATCACATGCAGTAACTTGAGTTCATGTCAACAAAAATGGAGACCGGTGAATTTTGGTTGAATATGGTTAGCTAAACGTGGTTGCTTGCATTTAACAGCTCGTAATGGCAGAGCCTTAGATATTTTTTAATTAAGGAAATTTGTTAGTTGGCACAAATATTTTAATTGCCCCCCCCCCATCCGATCGCATAAATTATGCCCGCCTCAGCTCACATAATTTCAACTTGTTTGCAGTCCACAAAACGCCGGGCAACATGTAAAATTTATGTTGCCCACGATTTATGCGCAATTTATTTGTGCAGCCGATTCCGAAAACAGAGGAAAAATGTTGCAAAAATTCGTAGCAACAGCTGCGGTTGCCATTTGTTGTTGTTGTTGTTGTGAGTGTTATTGTAGTTGTTGTTGTGCCTGCTCGCCATTAAAGGCTTTCAAAATTTATGTTCATGAAAGCATCGCTGTGTTTCTTCCCCGTCGGTTATTAGTTTTATTTTTCTACATTTTGTTTTTGCGAAGGGATGCAAAGTGCAGTGCAAAAGGCAAAAATAGTTTTCCGCTGCTCCGGGCAGGTCAATCGATAATGTCAGGTCAGATATTTTTGCTTTAAGCCAGAGGGTTTATTTTGTGGCACTATTCATGGGTGGCTTACACTTGAACAGCTCCCAAAAATTGGGAAGCCCACTTAAATATTGGCATATGGTTGTTCGGCAAACATAAAATGCATAAAACGGTCGATTCCATTTAATGAAGCATTGCTCTGCAAACATTCAAAATGCTGGCTGTGCAAATATGCATTTACACAATCAGACCAACTTTTCAGAATTCTGATGAAAGGGGCATGCATTCAAGGAGGAGGAGGCAGCCGTATAAATAAACATTGTGGCTGTCGTAAATTTCTTGCAATAAATCAACACAACTCCTTGGGTCCAGGCCAGGCAGGCAAATATCTCTCGAAATATTTCTGCTAATTGCGAAGGGCACAAATCAAAAATGGCCCAAAAAGGCAGCAGCCAATTAAAGTCGCCTATGTGGCTGCGAGTTTGGTGCAGACAACAAACACAAGAGCCATTTGCATTTGCAGGGCCAACGAAATCGCAGTCAAAGCAAATCGTTTGTGCAAATTGGCTGCAATAAAGTGATTTATATTTTACACATGTGTGAAATAATATTTGCCACCTTGGTGTCCATAGGGATTTAACTGGCATGCATAGTACGTGTATGTGTCGCATAATGCTATGCAAATAAATCCAACAATGCGAGCTGCTAAATTCGAATGCCTCTCCTTATCTCTGGGACCAGGTGGCAGTCAAGCAGCCGAGCAGCCGAGCAGCCAAATAACTTGAACAAACACCGGCCTGGAAAAAGGAAAATGGTGTGGTGGTGTTGGGGGTGATGGGTTTTCCCTCCTTTCGCTTTCTAAAAATATTTGCATTGCAAACATCGATGGGGCTGGCTGGCAAACGCAGGTGCAAAATTAAAATAAATTTGCACGCAATTTCCAATTGAAAATTGCCAATTAGTTTTGCTTACATTTCAATTTTTGTATTTTAAGAGCAAACATTTCCAAAATAAACACACACCTGTGTGCATAGAATTAGGACGACTTCAAAAAGGTTTTTTTTTCTACCATACATACATTTAATACATTTAATTGGCTAACAAATTTTCAAAATAATATAATATATTCAATATGTATCCCAAAACAAGAGCACATTTGTAACTGATTTTATATTTTCATTGTTAACTCAATGCAAACTTAACTATTTTGTGTAACCCCCTTTGTTTATTAGGACCCCATAAATATTAGCATGGAAATATTAATTAAACTCTTGCAAACACTGGCGAAAACATTTGCTTAGACATCGGCAAACAAATAAGCAAGCAAGGCGCAAATGAAAAATCGTAAAGAAAGTAAATAGATATTTTTTTCCAGGCCCTGGGACTTGGGTAAATGTTTTTCTAGTTTTTCTGCGCTGCGTTTAATGCATTTCCTACACTATTTACCCAGTTCATAAAAGTTAATTAAATTTTTATGATCGTCCGTTTGCATTGCGGCCACTATTTGTTTCTTGGTAAAATAAATAAAACGTTAAAGAAAGATGACATCGCGGAGATACACGCTACTCGCGTGTGTGAGTGAGTATCTGTGTGTGAGATAGTGGGAGATTAGTGAGTTGCAGTTGACACAGCTACAACAACAACAGCTACAACAAGCACTGCGGGCAATGGCCCTCGGCGTTCGGTGCTATGCCTCCACTTTTTCTCTGAGTGTCGGAAAGAAAATTGCGCGCTGAGTAAACAGCAATTAGTAGTGGCTCTGTGTGCGTTTATCTCTCCGTGTGTGTGTGTTTTTTTTAATGTGTGTTTTTATGCTTGTGTGCGTTACATCGCCTTGATAAGCAGCAAACGAAACGCAGCGAAATAAGGTTAAGTAAAGGTAAAATCATTGGCAAAACAGTCGCAGAATACCCTACCTTCGCACCTTGAAATATACAGCTTGCATTGATAAAAGCTTCAAAAAATATTGAAATATTTAATTTACCATATAAATTTAGTTTATGTATTAGTTTTATATTATATGGACATATAAGTAAGGCATTTTTATTATTAGGGCATTATGTTATTTTAAACACCCAACTTGCGCTTGCATAAAACACACAGCCATGCTAATTAAGTTATGAGCCCAAACTGATATTGTTGCTAAGCCACTAGCCAAGTTACTAGTACACCCGTCCCACTTTCACGCTGATAAGAGCCATATAACAGCCCTCTCGCTCTGCGTTTTTTATAGTGTGCCAGCGCGGCCGTCATAAATTACACACATAACAGAGTATACAATATAAATTATTTACATGTCCCCAAAGTCAAAGTCTGCTGATAAGGCGCAGGGAGGGGACAGCGGCATGGAATGGAAAACAAATCAACAAGCAAAGAAAGAAATAAAGGTAAAGGACAGCGAAAATAAAGAAAATGCACCGGGTAAATTGTAAATAAATCAACTATTAGTTATCGCTTGTGCTGGTGTGCGTTTCTATTTATTTAACATTTTATCAGCAGTCTATTTGTCTGCTTGTCATGTCGCGCATGTATTGGAAAATGGAAAAAAAGCTGCGGGAAAACTTGTTTAGCTACAGAGCAAATTAATTTAAATTGCTTAGTTGGGATTTTCCAACATTTCTCCGTTACTTTCTAAGAGCCGGAAAACTGATTAAATATTTCGAGCTTGGAGCTCAGGACCCCGGACACACATATCCCATTTTGGAATAATGGCTAGCAATTAAAGCAAATCTTTATCGGGCCCATTCTGCTTATGCTGCAGAATACTTCATTTTGGACTCGCAAGCACCATTTGCTCTAACGGCAAATGCAATTTCTATGATTGCATCCAGGCATCTCGTGCTCGCCTGCATATTCCATTTCCCATTTCCCATTTTCCATTTTCCCTTTGCCTGGCTCTGGTTTTTCGTTCTTCGCTGCTCCTAATGCTCCATTCTTATGCTCGTTTCGTCTCTCTTGCGCTTGAAACACCTTTGGGCTGCTCAAATATTTAACTTGTATTTCGTATTCATGCTAATTTTGCATTTTCCACAATTTTCCCGCCCACTTCCACCCCCTCCTTGGCCCCCTTTTATGTGCACAGAATGTTTCTTCTCCTGTCCGCCGTTCTCTTTTCCATTCCATTATCCTGCAGCTTTTGGGTTGCCAATGCAGGTACAGGCAGAGAAAACCCGTATTTGTTTGCATTGAAAGCTCGCTTTCGAATGTTCCGTAGTTCAGTTCAGTAGTTTGGGAAATTGCCATTTTCCTCAGGTGCACTGCAATCACCAGGGCATTGTAGGCATTTATGAATGTGTGCAAAAGTATGCAGCAAAAGCTATTTCTCGCAGTGCTACACAGTTGAAGGCTCTTGAGATTCTTGCGAACTGTCTGGCTATCTCCTCTCACACTCGCACTCGCACACACACACACACACCGTCGCACAAGTAATTGCGACTGCATACACGTATGTGCATGTGCATGTGTGTGTAGCGTACTGTAATTGTACGTGTCGAGTGTGCGCCGTTGAGCAGGCTACACTTTTTTCCCTCATTTTTTCCTGCTGCCTTGTTAGCAAGTGTCTGTGTGTCGAGGGCTTGTTCTCGGCGATTGAGTGTGTGTGTGTGGGTGTGTGTTTTATTCAATTTAGCTTTCAATTAGGCTGCAATTGTTCGTCCATAGCACGGACAGCTGCATTCTTAAGCAGCTCGCTTCTGCGGCAGCTTAACTAAAATCGAAATAATCCACTGACATGACATTTGCCCCAAGAAATGCCTGACTAATTCAATTTACGCCTTTTGAATTATTAAAGTTCCTGTTGGTCGAGCTGAAGGGCTTTTCAACAAACCATCATTGATTGCATGCACTTCCACTCACATCATCATTTCGATTGCATATTTGCGATAAATTAAATTGAAAAAGGGCGGTGGAAGTATACATTTGCTGCAGCTTTCAGTGGTCGGGCTGTTTATAATCAGTGATTGAAAGGTACTGTTTGCTTTCGACTATATAAGGTACAAGCTAAATGTGTACAGCCTTATTTTAATTGGTAGGATACATGTTAAATCTAAACAATATTCATTTTACATACTGCCTCGTTAGTTTTTAGGCCTAATATGACGTAAATCGATAGAAATTCATGGTAATGCATTGAACCAGGTACTTTTACATAAACATTTCCCATCACTGTTAATAAAACATTACTTTCTGGTAATCAATAGATCAAATATTTGCAAATCGCAGCCGAAAAAAGGTGAGCAGACTTTACATTTCGAAAAGTCATTTGGAAATGGATGGAAATGCTTGTTATATAATGCATTTCGCTTTACACCGCCCTCGCTTTTTTGTTGTGCCAGAAAACTCGTTTGGATGCTCTGTTCCCGTCTCTTTCTCTGCGCCTCCATCCATCTCTGTCTGCTCTTTTTCTGCAGCGTCAGCTTCGTGCTGGCTTGTTTTTGTTTTAATTATTGCCAGGCATGCCATTAATTTTGGCATGTCGAGTCGTTAACAAATTCCTTGGCAATTCTTTTTTGCTCTCCCCTCTTTTCTTTCATTTCCCTTATATTATATTATTCTACTTTAATTTTGTTCCTCTTTTTTTTTTTTTGGCACGCCATGGAGCTCCTATTGTTCTCCTTTTGGCCTTAATTTCTGTTTGCTGTCTTTAATCGGTTTTTAAGCTGGCGTTGCTAATTGTTGCATACTTAAGAAATATTTGCTGTCATCTCGCAAATAAATAATTACTTATGCATGTTCACCTCACAGAATGCAGTTCTTTCTGTTTGTTTTTATTTCACATTCGGTCGAGAGTCCTCGAAAGACTTTGGCGTCGTCGTGACAAAAGTTAATTACAAAGTTTGCAGCGCGGAAACTGCCAAATGAACACGAACAAAGCGGAGCCTCCAAAACGGGGATAGCATGCAACAGCGACACTGCAACAGAAATTGCAACTGCAACAGCAACACATTGCCAGCAATACTTATCCATTGGAGCACGGAAAAAAATCTTCTAGTCACAATTGCCTTCTATTCCAAAATTTATTGAGGCAGAAGTACTAAGAATGCTAAAGACTGGCGCCCAACGTGGGATGTTAGTATTACCATATTTTGCGTTAATACTTCTTTTTGGCCCTGTTTGTTGTTTAGCGTTGTTTTTCGGAGTGCATTACCAGAGAATATCCAACACCAACAACGTCACAGGCAGTTAGGCATTGTTGATACACCACACACGCACACACACACACACACACATATGGACGGCAATTGGCACACATGGACACACACTAGCGCAATGGGGCCAAAAACAAGTGACTGGATCGCATTGTACAATAGAAAGTTAGCACAGCTCGTTGAAACTCGACTTTGTGGCAGGAATGGGAAATGGAAAATGGGTTTTGGGAATGGAAATGGGAATGGGAATGGGAATGGGAACTGTCGACTCCACTCTACTTGTTGGATTTGCCGAGAAGATTGTGTACATCCGACAGCCGAAAGCAGAAATCCGAGTGCCGAAAGCGATCGTAGATGTCCGCAGTTGACACTAGTGTGAGAAATTCGTCATGATGCAGTCGAAAAGGCAGTTAAAATAATGGAAAATGGTGTGAAAATAAACCAATGGTTTTCCGTCTACGAATCGAAAGTTCTTCAATTTGAATTTGATTGCATATTAAGAACTTGAGGCTTTCGATACTAAACAATGTATTTGAAATGACCAAATGACTTAGAGACTTTCTACCTGATTTACATTTGCCAAGTAGCAGCTCTTGTTGTTCAATTATTTATATGCAACTTTGGTTTATTTCCTGCCAAATTCATGCAATTGCTGGCTTTAATTAAAGTCCTGATCCCAAATGGGAATTTGTGTTTGAATGGAAAACTCATTAAGTGTGCTTGAGTCGTGTGCAATATTACAATTTATATGCCGAAATGCTGTTGGCTTAATTACTTGGCTTACTAAATACAAAGTAGCCCAACTGCGAAGAGGCGTTGCTTTCGTTTGGCAGCTGCTGCAAAGTATAAACAATTATGCTAAAATGCAATATTTACGGCCTCGTCGACTGTTATGCTAATCACGTTGTTTATGCTGCAATGGTGTGTGTGCGTGTGCGTGCTCGTGTGTGTGTGCACGGTGTGTCTTTGGGTGTATGTGTGCGGTGTGTGGCTGCATTGCCGATTGCATTTGCATACAAATTGCAATGTAGACGAAGAAGCAGCAACAAAAGCTGCAAAAACAGCAGCCACAATGCAGAACAAGTCTCGCATAATTACAAGCAGAAGGAGAAGATTTTTCGCAGGCCACAACATAAAGCGAAATTATTTCCCGTCTGCCGTTGCACTGCATATTTGCATTATTATTGGTATTTTCAAACCATATTTTTATGCACTTAATTGACCACTGAAAAGCCATCGTTATGCTCTTGAAGTGTGGATCAGATATCATAACTGATTGTCATAGTGTTGGCTGTAATACTAAATTAAGACTGAAAAAAGTAGTTCATTTGATTTTCCTTAAATTTAGGCCTTATCAGAAGCAGCGGTTAATTTTCTGTTTCTTCGAGTGTATTTCCCTTCACTTCCAGTTAAAGCACTTTAATCGGCTATTGTGTGCGATAAGTAACACAGCTGAAATTGATTCGATTCCTGCGATTGGAAAAGTAAATTGAAGGCAGCACTTGCTGTGTTTCCTCCTCGCTTATTTATCCTTTTTAGCTGCACGCGATGATTTAATGCCGTGTGCCACTTCATTTTCAGCCTGTCCTGGCCATATTTAAATTATTATTATGCCGGGCCATAACAGACACAAAAACAACAAAGCCAACAACAACAAAAAGTACAAGAAGTACAACAGCAACAGCAATAGCGACGGCAGCAACATAATTAAAAACTTGTCTTCAATTGCCATAAATTCACGTCAAAGAATCTCGTTGCCAAAGTTGCCAAATACATTTTTTTGTGCGCTGCTCTACTCTGCTTTCGTTATTATTATTATTATTATTTTTACAACAATCTCTTTGCCTGGCCGGCCTGAAAATTGAAGTGATTATTATAATACTAGTTTGTGTTAGTTTTTCTGTGTGTTTTTTGCCCGTAAACTAGTTTTGTGGCCTGGCCGCGATTTGGCCAAGTGGAAATGTAAGTATTTGCAACAATTTTCCCCGCTGATTTCCCACTCGGGTTATTAGATCAACTTGGCTAATTGCCGGGCATATAAATCATCTATCTGTATACACATAGATACTTATGAGTCATGACTGGGGAAGCTTTTAACTTAGTGGTTTCGTTTCTGCCAACGGAAATGCCAAACTGTCCGCTTTTTAAGGCAGCTAAATTTATATTTTACAGCTCGACTGTTGAGCAATTTGACACCATGAATCACTTTTATATGATTTGCCTGGGTATTTTGAGTATATGTATGTATGTCTATTTTTTACTGCCTTTGGCGAATGGCTTTTATTTCGATATTTTGATGAGCTGCGAGCGTTTAGTCATTTAATGAGTTAATTGTTTTGCACATCGATTGACAGTCAAATTGAGTGCTTTTCTAATGAATCGGGCTATTTGCATAGTTTAGTCAATTAGTTGGCTTTGTTTTGCAACATTCAACAACATAATATATTTTATTTATGCTATATAATTGCGTACACGTCATAAAGTTGTACTCTGCACATTTTCCCATGATCGTTAAAAATGTTTATACTGCCTGCAGAGTTTTAGCGAAAATCAGTAGTAAAATGTATTTTTAAGCTTAATGGCTTAGTCAACACGTTATTTCCGAGTCTATCGTGTGTGTGTGTGTATGAGAACAGTGTATTCGAATAACTCGCCATTCCAGTTGAATATTTATTGGGCTGCCTTTAAAGATTTATTCCAGTTTTACTTATACTTTCCCAGCATTTCCTCATTCGTTTTTATAGCACTCTGCCGAACAAATTTGCCCATAATAAACTGTTCAAACAAATTTTACCCAATTTGTCTTCATTAACTTAGCATTTTTGCATTTTTGCACTTCCCTCCCCCCGCCACGATTATTGATTTACATTCGCTTTTGCCCCACTCAACATTCATTTTGCACACCTGTGCATACCGCCCTCAATTTTCAACGTCATCGGTTACCAAGCAAAATAACCAAAATAAGCCATGTAAACAAAAAAAAACAAAATAAACAACCAAATCAAAAATACCTTTTTCCCTCGCATTTTTTTTATTTTGCGTGGCAACGCGGCACCCTAAGCAAAAGCCCACAAAAAACGACTACAATTAATTTGTATGGGCAAAAAAATGACAGAACCCCAAAAAAAGCCAAGCAAATAAATATGAAAATATATCAAAAAAAAAAGGGGGGAAACCGAGCATTGAAAAAAGAGCTAGAACGGCACGCGAGCCGGCGTATCAATGACCAGGGGGCTTTCGAGCCCCCCAAACCCCCCTCCAAAAGCAGTGGCCTTTGGCTAAAAAACAACAAATTCTCAAATGGGTGCAAAAGCGCTTTGAAAGTGTTGATGAATGAGTTTTCGGCTGATGTTGCTGCTGTTGCTGCTGCTGCGGTTGTTGCTGCTGCGTTTGTTGCTGCTGCAGTTGTTGCTGCTGCTGTTGTTGCTGCAGTTGTTGCTGCAGTTGTTGCTGTTGCTGTTCATATGCTGTCGTTGTCAAGTGCATAACAAACATGAGAATAATAAAAAAAGTGGTGAAAAACAACGACAACTGGCAACTACAACCAAATGACTCAATTTACAATTGTAAAAAAAATGGCAAAAAAAAGGCAAAAAAAAATTGTAAAAAAATTGTAAAAAATCCGCGTTGCTCCGATGTTCTTGTTGTTGCTGCTACTGTTGTAAAATGCGCAAAATGTCAACGACAACAACGACGTCACAACACAGTTTTTACATTCTTTTTGCAATTTTGTTGTATTTTTTTGCGTTTTTTTTTTGCGCTTTTTTGCTTTGTTTTTGCGTTTTTTATGTGAATGTTAAATTCTGCTGTACGCGAGTGTGTAGTTTAAAGTTTTGCTTGTGTGTTTGGCGCGCTGTGTGTGCTTTGCGTTTATTGAACTCGCGACGCGGCATGAGGTTAATTGACCTCGTGCTTAATGCAAAAATAAATATAATTTTGTGCGGCAACAACAACGAAGCAAAGTCAAATGGAAAAGGGTCGCAGTTGCCGTTTGTGTAGTTTGTGTTGTAAGAAGTTTGAAAAGAAGGTAAAGAGCAAAGCAAACAAGTCAAAATGAAAACACGTTTAAAGTGTTTAACATACAAACTGATATGCGCCAGTATGTGAGCAGTGCTATGTGCCAGGTAAGCCCAGGAACAAGGGGTATTCGCCGGGTTAATGGGGCAGTTGGCCAGCTTAAGCCATATGAACTTATATCTCTTCATGGGTAATACAAATCGCATCAAAAGCACATACAGGCATGAATTTATACAATAATAAAGGGTAACAATGAGTCTAGTCGTCTTGCGAATACTATTAGCATGTGAAATCTTTAGGCCAAACTTCGTTCTCCATTCCAATTGGACTTACACAGATATATGTAATAATTCCAGCCTTATAGACTATTTATTATGCATATCACACCGCCACCCACGTACAAAAAAGCTGAATGAATATTTGAAAAATTTCATTAACTTCAAGACTATGCAAATGACAGCAGAAACCAATCATATCCATGCGATATCCACTTGCCACACCCAAAATAATTGAACAATTTATTCTAAAAAAATAAGAAAAGGAGGAGAAATAGCCAAATTGCTCTGTAATATTTGCTTGTGCTTTTAGACAAAATAGAACTGTTGCCTACTTTTGGTTCATTGAACTGTCGCTAAATTATAAACTTTCCCTAAATAGTAATGAATAATTTATAATTGAAATTGATGAGCTAATAAAGTGAGGCATATTTTACGGGGAATTTGCGGTGATATCACCTCTCTTTGATTTAATTCAATTCGATCCGATCCGATTCAATTAATTTTTGCTTTTTAAGACAAACGAGATGAAGAGTTATAATAAACCCAAATGATATTTTTCAAAATTAAATGCCACGTGACATGCATAATTTATTAGTCGAGGTTAATGCCTCAAATTCGCCTCAAAAAATGCAAAATGGCTTTTAATTATGCATAATTATTTCGGTTAGCCGAGAGTCTAATTAAACACAATTAAAATGGTTCTTCGCTGCCACAAAATGCAAATGAGGAAGAAGTAGAAGCAGGAGGTTCAGTGACCGCCGAATAAGTGAACTTTTGGCCAAGAGCCACGAGACTCTTGAGTTTGAAGCTAAGAGGCGGATCAACTTCAGATCCAAGCGATTGAAGTAGGGGTCCAAGTCCTAGACTTATCTAGTAACTTTTTGGGATTACACCCGGAATGCCGGCTCTGGCCATCCATCCCCTAAGCCTGCTCATTTCGTGGCTTATCCCACGTCATTAAGTTACTTAATCACTGTATTTAATTTCCTTACGGCCCCACTCATTATCTCGTCGTATTACTGCAGAGTAAAGTGGATCTGGAGACTGGAGGTTGGGGATGGGGAATGGGGAATGGGGAATGGGAAACCCGATGTGAGTTGGAGCGTACTAAGAGATACTCGCACTCGCATGAATCACTCATACCTCCGATTCGGCCAGCTGGTTTTGGCCTTTTCTCTCATGCTCCACCTCTCTTCACTTCACTTCACTTTACTTTATTTTATTTATTTTGCGGAAATGTTTTCCTTTCCTTAACGTTTACACCAGAAACTCGTTTCGCTAATTGGCCCCAAAAACAAAGAGCGGCGCAAAAAATGCGAATAAATTGGCGACAGACATTAAGTGACTTGTCTTGTTAGCCCGATTCCAATCCCAATCCCAATTCCGATTCAGATTCAGATTCAGACTCCGATTCGGATTCGGATTCCCACTCCTTACCAACCGTCGATTTGGGTTAAGCACAACGCAAATGTCCAGAACTTACCTGCAAGGGAAAGCGAAAAAAGTGTTAATTAGTAAAAGTCGTATGCTGGTCTGCTGGCCAAGTGAAATCAATAAAAAGTGCTTATATTATAATATATGGATGCCTAAATGCAGTGCAATGCAATGTGGGTCGAAATTAAATGATATAAGATGGTATATTTATTACTTGAAAATTGGGTCACAGCTTAAGGATTCAGCTGCATTCCACAAAGGACTATGTTCTGATATTTACTTGATATTTACTCTGTAGCTTACTATGTACTTCAACTATGTTTCCATAATTGTTTGTATTTCTGCCTGTGAGAGGATTCTGCCTACGGACTGAGTGCTCCCCCGTAATTATAGCAATCGATTGCAGTTTATAGGAAAATACTCCGCAGATCCATCCGAAGGCCAGAATCGGATGGGACAAAGGAGAACCTCGGGCTAGTGGTTATCCTTGAAATAGTACAATGCCTGCTGCCGGCGGAGGCTGCGAAGTCGGAGGTTGCGACTGCGCGCTGCCAAGGTAAACACTGTTATAAGATCGAGCTGCTGCGAGAGAGAGAGCGAGAGAGAGAGCGAAAGAGAGAGCGAAAGAGACGGCATGGCAGGGAGTGAAAGAGAGGGCGGCAGCATAAACAGGCTCCAGAAAGAGAGGGCGAGTGCACATTAAAAAATGGGAAGAAGACAAACTGCTTTCAGATTGAGAATCAGATTCTTTTCTTCTCCTTTTGCTCTTTGTTCGCTGGCCAGCAGAAAACACAAAAAGCGAACTAAGAAAATAATGGAAAACAAAGAGAAAGAAACTGAGCAGCAACAACAAAACTCGATTAACTCGACATTAATTTTAATTCGACATTTGCCTGTTCCTTAGTTTACTTTTTTTTTTTATGTTTATTGTCCTCTTTGAAACCCTATTTTGTGGAATTTATTCTTTTGATTTCATGTTGGTTTCTTTTCTCTGTTTCCCCGCAATTAAACGTTTGGGTTTCAGTTTCTGTTTCTGTTTCTGTTTTTGTTTTTGTTTTAATTT
This sequence comes from Drosophila orena, assembly GCA_005876975.1. Classification (NCBI taxonomy): domain Eukaryota; kingdom Metazoa; phylum Arthropoda; class Insecta; order Diptera; family Drosophilidae; genus Drosophila; species Drosophila orena. The sequence goes on along the minus strand of VCKV01000006.1, from coordinate 12,024,180 downwards.
TTATTTTTACTACGTCTGGCCCTCTTCATTTGCCCTCGAGTGTCTGCCAAAATGCAAAGTGTTTTTTATTAAACGAGTTCTATTTCCGTTTTCGGCTGACTTTAACGAGGGATCATAAATCATCGAGGTTCTGTATTTCCATCTTTCAAGCGAATGGATCGCTGTTCAGTCTTTAGCAGATGCAATCAATGGAGTCGTAAAACATATTTAAAACCAATTCATATTTATATTAACGACTTCCCTTTTAAGACGAAGGAAATATTGTAATAGAATCCAACGAGGCTCCTTTGCCTGTGGATTTTGCCCACTAATTAGGTAATTTATCTGAGACCCGCAGATTGTGAAAGCTATTAACAATTCCGGAATTTCGTCAGCTTAATAAACGGAAGTTGAATATAAAAAATATTCGTTTTTTTTATGACAGCATAGGTAGCTTATTCTTTAATTTTCCTACAAATTATATGTAGTCGCTAATTAATTATACCACAGCACAAAAAAAAAAGAAATCAATATAAATGGCGAATGAGTAATGGAACCCTATCGCAAGAATCCTTGGCTAAAAATGCAGTTAAGCGATGCGGTAATAATTGATTCGCTCATCGGCGCAGCGAATGTGGCCATAAAAGTGGCCAAGTGTTTGGGGGTCCCCGACACCATCGCATTTCTGGTCATGTGCATTCCCAGGTTCCGAAGAGGTTAAGACGCTGTTTTGCGAACGAACCGAACTGTTTTGCGGAGGACGGGACACTTGAGGCTGTGTCGGGGTCACGTAGAGCCCATTTATATCAAATTATCTTACCATAATAATGAATTGTTGGCAATTATAGGCATTATCGTTATTTATGGCCCTCGAAGTAGTATTTCCAATCTCTTTGCATTTTCCACGTCCCGAGGGAGCGCTTTAGCCCTGTCAGACATACATACACAACATACATACAATACATAAAAGTAAATCTAATTAAACGAGAATGCCCTGAGATCCGAGGCCTTCGAATAGAACCTGTGTAAATGGCCTATGTTTGCAGGGGGAATTCGTACGATTCACTCGGTGACTCATTGTAATTGGCAACTTCCGCTGCTGCGGCGGGCGGAATTAATGAAATGTCTTCCCAAATCGACATTGAACAACTAATTGAGTAAAACATGAATTGCCCCAGATTTTTCCCGAAAACCGAGCAAAACAAAAACAAACCGTGAAATGATAAGGGACGGGGCCCCATATAACATTCTGTTCAAGGCAATTTCGGCACTGATAAGCATTCTCTATTTAGTAATATGATGTATGTAGGTACACTTATGTTATGGTCCCAAGTTCCAAGCAGAAATACACAAGTATGGCGGAAGATTTCGGCGGAGTGTATGGGAAATTTTCGCTGAGATAGCTCAGGTGTTTTTATGGACTTTTTAGGGGGTTACCCCGTGATCAGTATCACATTTTTATGGCAACCATTGAAACTAGTTACTCAATGCAGTGCTTACAGGCGGAATTATATTTACTCAAAGCGTATAAGTATAATATTTCCTAATTGTCTTTAAAATATTTACCTTAATAATAATAACACCCCAACCTCACAATAATGAACGCTCTTTGGCTAATGGCATTTCCTGCCTCGATTTAGTTGCCAATCAAGCGATGACTTGTGCTTTTTCCTTGCACTTTTATTCAATTTAATCTAGGAGGGTCTGTGTTTTTCCATTTTCATGCAGCACACACCCTTCTTGAAGGCTTAATTAGAGTTGCGCTTTTATATCCCATTTCCTGTGTGTTGACTTACTTGGCAACAAAGAAAAACCAATCAGTCAACGAGAAAAGATACAAAACGGGAGGAAAATGTTAATCAAAACAGTCTATTTCGATGGCAAAGAGAAATGCAGGACTGGGGGGAAAATAAACACAAATAAATGTAAATAGTATAGTAAGCAGCATCAAAGTATTTATTATGTCACACACAGAATTGTTTTGTCTGGCCATCAAATTCAAATGAAAACGACACAAATCAAGTATGCAAAATAGGCAAAAAAGTAGCTAATAATTATAGCTTTTTGGGGGTTTTTGTGTACCTCTTAGTTAGTTATTCTAATGCTGGTTATTATAATCATATTGTGTTATGACTGGCGTTTAAATCTAAACTAGATATGAACTTTTCCCTAAGAGGTATTTTTGCAGCCTCGACTTCATTTGGTAACCATTTTCGTTGGCACTTGAATTTAATTAAAATGAATGCAAATGCAGAAACCATAAAGTTGAAAGTTTATTTGCATTGTTATTGCAATTTTGTGATTGTCACTTGAATTGCTTAGTGTTGTTACTGCATTTTTGTTGGCAATTTTATCGCAGCACTTTTTGTTGGATTTGTATGGCGTGCATTTGTTATTTTTTCAACTTGGCTGCAGACTTGCGGCCCCTTGGCATTAAATGAAAATATATTTCGCAAGTTGTGGATGTGAAAATTGTTGCTCATGTGGAAAACTATTTCTGCCGACCGAATACAAAAAAGTTGGAAATGGCCGAAGAAATGTGTCAATTAAATTTGAAGTGCAACAGCAGTTGGGAATTGACTGCAAAGTATCTGGTGGATGTATCTGCGTATCTCAACATCTCAGCCAGTCGCAGTCTTGCTCAAGCGATTTGCCTTACTTTTGGCCATATTTGTGGAAAATAAAATTAAACTGCAGTTTAAACAAAGCAAAAATTAAAAGCAAATATTGCCCGCCCAAGAAAATGGGAAGAGAGCGAGACACATTTACATATGCAAACATGACATAAAATGTTGCCTGCCCACTGCCACGCCCCCTTCTATATCTCCTTTGGCTGGGAGCGCCTTCGCTTGAGTTTTTACCCCATGCCGACTGACTCTTCGGGTCTCTGCTGGAATTTTAATAAACGAATGTCAATATTTGCCCAACATAAAGCAGAAAATACAACGATGGCCCCACAATTGTAGTTGTCGGGTGAAAGCGGAGGAAAATTGGGGGAAAATGGGGCTTGCGTGTACGAAAAGTCAGAATTTCTCTTCGTCTGATGTTTGCACAAATGTTGTATATTTTTCTATTTCATCCAACTGGGCTGGCAGCTCCTCGATTTGGCCAATTCAATTAATCTGCAATTGAAATGCAATTGCCGTCACAGGTGTTTGCAAACGATAAGCTGGGCCAAAACTTATGCACCCAAATGGGAACCAGAGGAATTTTGATGGCCTGCATTGCACTTTTGGCTCAAAAGGATATGGCAGCTTTTAAATTTCAATTCCTTGGCCAGGTGTTAAATTGAGGCAATAATTGGCATAAACTTGTAAATTTTATACACATGAAGCTCTTTGTGTTTAAAGGCATATTTCATTTAAATGAAATATATTTTTAAATAGAAAACAGTTTGTCCAACAAAATTGCTTTGACCTGACGTCCGGAAATATATTGGATACCACGAAACTCAGGCTTGGGTCAGCTTGAGGCCCAGAGTATCCGCAAGTATCTGGGAAATAATTCCGTGCATCGGAAGCAATTGCCTGTAACCTATTTGCAAATGAGGGAGATATGTGAATCCAATTTGAGGTAAATTGCTTGGTAGTCCGGCAGGAACTATTCCTGATAATCTACCTTCAGCAAACACAAGCAAACAAATGCAAAGCAGTTGTGTTTCCATATCTATACATCTATTACAGGGATCGGAAAGGAGGAGAAGAGAAGCAAACATGGTGCCGTATAGATTACTGGGCAATCACCTAACACCTGAGCTAAGACACTGATAAGGCCGAAACCCATCTCCATCCACGTTCCTGCCGCATTTATCGGTGTGTGTGTATCTATGGGAAAACGCTGCATGTTCGCTAGTTTGTATCTGTTTCCCCACTCCACCCAACTCGGCACTCGATAATCGTTAGCAGTTATCATGGGTTTTGGCACTACAAGACAGCTAAAAAGTGGGAAAAAGTAGAAAAACCAGAGAATTGCTTTGCCAAACACTCTACGGTCCAAGGAAAGGGCTCTTGAATCTGCATCTCCGCCTCCTTGCCGTGCAAAACACTTAACTATTATTTTTTCTCCATTTTTTTCCGATTTTTTCGAGGCATCTTCTTGCTTTATCAATTTGACATATTGACGTTGAGCGCTGAAAGTGCATTAAAGTAGCTGGCAGATGCATAGATACAAATGTATCTGGAAAGCCAGTTTCCTCTGGATTTTCCTTGGCTTTTTCGGAGTTGACACCTGACCCGATTCATGGTCACAAGCGATGACAAATTGTACTCCATGCCAATGGAGTGGAAGAGAGAGAGAGAGAGGGCGAGCGATAGAAGGCTGTGCGATAGAGACAGCCTGCAAGTGCTTGTTAGCGCTTTTGGCATTGTTTGTGCACTATTCTGGCCCAAACCATTCCGTTTCCTCCCCTCTTTCTGCATACACATACATAGTTTACTTGGCCTTTTTGCTTTGCACGCTTTTTCGGTTTTTAGCAAAGTCATGGAGCCGCATTTCTCACATCAAATGTGGGGATCCCGAAGGGAGGGGCTCGTACTCAGACTATAGTCTATATGGAGGGCTCCAGACAGGATATGAAAAAGTGTCGGTGTATAATGGCAAAAGTCTAAGATATACTGGCAACAACAAAACAAATACCAGAGTGCAAATAAAGATGCAAAAATGCACTTAAACTCAAGTGAACTCTGGCCACAAAAAGACAGAGTCGGAGGAAAATGGGGTTTCCATTCGCAAAGAACTTGCAGCGAAAGAGTGGTTGATTTTATTTAAATTTTCGTACGATATATATGTCCAATTTCGAGTAGCTTTCCTTGAACTCATGATTAGATGGAATATTTTGATTGCTTGCTATATATATAATCAATTTTGGACTTTCGACGTGTTGTTTTGATGATTCAAGGCAATTGTGGGTAATTTTATTTCCTTATAAAGAAATCGGCTGAAGTTTATCGGCTTTGGTATCTGATAGAGATAAGAACTATTCGTTATCTGATTTATGGGCTCTTTACCTAAGTTATAAGCAAGCTATGATGAACTTAAGTATCGTTGAAAATATCACTTTTCTTATCTGCCTAATTCCGATTAAAGATTACGTAATTTAGATTACTTTTAAAGGTACTCAAGGCTGCCAATAATTATTTGCAAAAACCTTAAGCGCTTAAATATATGTACGTGTATAAACCGAATCTGTTTTCATACTATTATTGACATGAAAACAAATTATGCCATTTTTTCCTTGACAGCGTTTTAATGAAAACATCCAGTTAGCGTTGTGGCCTTTAGTGGAGCACTAAAGCTGTCTCTATAAGGTCTACTGGGCCAAATTGTTGGCCATAATAACCGAAAGCCAGCGTAATAAATTTTAAATAATTACCTATTAAGGCTTTACTTGGTCGCTGGCTCTTACTTATACATGAATCATCCGTTTGTGTACCCGTTTGTATATTACTCGGTTTGTCTGTATAAACGTGGCCATAATGGTCTAAAGCGAGGAGGAAGAAACACGAAAATGGCTCTCGAAATTGCTGTAATTTATGATGATGTCCTAGATTACATGAAAATTGTTTTCTTTCGATTACAGTTTGCCACAAATAGTGGTACATATTTATAGTTATACATTTAAGTTTGCTTACAGTGCGGACATTTGTCACAGTAATTTAAAGGCATGTGAAAGAGTTAAATTAAATGTAAATATAATAAACGTGCAGCATAAATCCAAGCCTGACAGTTTGCCCCTAAAACCCTCTTCTCACCAACGAGCTGGCAAACTGGTTGCGACAACTTTCTATAGATACTTAGATACATCTGACGGCTTCCTTGAGCGTGTTTGCTTTTCGTAAAAAACTGAAAACGGAAAAAATTAAATGCAAAACTAAACCTAAATATTTGATCTGAACTATGCCAACCTGGTTTCGTTTCTAAAAAACATATAAAAAGTTTCTATTATGTCTTGGGAAGTTAAGCAGTTGATTTACTGCCTCTGGTAAGTACTATTCATGTGTGTGTGTGTGTGTGTGAGTGGGTTTATCTACCAGAACCTTCCTACATATACAAGTATGTATAAGTATATATACATATAGTACATCTTTTTTTTTTTGAGGGGAAGCAGTTGGGGGTTCAACTATCGCATTATTTATGAGTTTGTTTGTTGCTCTTGCTCGTCTCTCGTATCAGCTCATTACAATGATTTATATTGGGCATTAGATAAATGCTATTGTGAAAGCTGTAAATGCTGTGTGTATATTTCAGACGCTGGCATATACATAGATGTTTTTATCAAATTTCCCCTTTCTAAAATTAGTCTAGGAAAATTGCCAAGAAATACATTTTACAGCCCAATTTATAATGCTGAATGCAACAATTTCTTGCTCCCACTGGCAGAATTTTCAATTTTCATTTAGAGCAAGAGTAGTTGTGCCCACAATATTATTGGAATAGCATTCGAATGCTAATTGAATTCGCCATGGTCGAGCATAATGGCCTAATGGGTATTATTAGAGGCTAAATGCTCGTTGTCAGCTGTCCGCGCATTTCCTTTGAAATTAGTCGAACTCAAAATAGTTCAATTCAGTTGTATTAATTTTGAAGTTACACTTTTATCGTATATACATATGTCATCTGGCATAATGCAATTTTTCGAAATTAGCTATTTACTAAATTTCATCAACTTTTCGTTGATTTCCTCAATTTCTCCCAGTCATGCAACAACATTTTTGGATGTTAGCTAACTGCAACATGCAGCTGCCTCAGCAAACTTTCTCACATGGATAGTTTTGTTTTTATTTTTCTTGTAGTGCCTCTAATGATTTGCACGAAGTAAAACTTTAATTTATGTATAAATTTAATTTAATGCCGGAAAACTCGTGAAAAATTTGTTTCTTTTGTTCACTTGGCTATTTTGTAATGAAAATTTGGCAACAAAATAATGAAGATGAAAGGCGAAGGCGCAAAAACTTTTGCGCAAATGCCAGACATTTATTTCAATGGACAAAGTTTTCTTTGCATTTTTATTGATTGCTGGCGAAATTCAGCTATTTAGTTTTTATAATTTTCTTTGGTTTAATTTTGTGTTTGTTTGATCAATTTGGCGCGCATTGTGACTTTCAACTTTTGTGCTATGAATTGTTTAAAGTTGTTGTCCGATTTTGTTGTATTTTATTTAGCATTCAGGTATTTTTATATAAAATGTGTTTAGTCATTAAATTATAATGATTCAGTAAATATCATTCGAAGGAATTTTCAAGCACTCGAGAATTGAGCCAGGCTAATTAATCATCATTAATTTTTTCGACCATACAATGAAGTAATTAGGAAACGAGAACACCTAACCAATCAATTTAGATAACACATCCCAACTAGCACTCAGCTGGATTTATGGACCTTAGCCCAAGGTAAAACCAGATAGATGTAGGGGAGATTTCCCCTAGAAGGCAGCAGCTGCAATACCTGAGATTAATGAGGGTAGGGGTACAAAGAAGACAGGCCGTAAAAAAGGGTTGATAAGGTATTTTCGATTAGAACCTGAAACAACTCTGCCCAAGGGTTAGATAAGTTTTTTTAAAATTCCTTAAACAGAAGCAAAAAAAAGAAGGAGTTTAATGAGTTTTTGTCGGGGAGAAAAAGGGGGATTCTTATGAAGACATGTGAACTTGATTGCCAAATTTGTTTTTGCTCTCATAATTGTTTGTTGCTATGTACTTTTCGTGTATGGGAAGAGCAAAAGTTGAGAAATTGCGTGTGTATGCAAAACTTTTACATGGATTTATAAGCTGGGAAAACTTTTTCCCAGGCGACTCAAAGTTTTGTGCAGCATTGGAAAAAAATTTATGACAGTTTGGGAAAAGTTTTTTGTTCATTTTTTGTTGCTCGTCCCCAGACAGAAGAGTAGAACAAAAATTACTTAAAAAACGACAAAAGAAGGGGGATTGAAGGCGTGGCTGCAAGTACAAGTGCGTTGTGAAAAACTGAGAAAGAGAAAGAAAGCCACCATTACACCATTATGAATTGAATTGCATAAATCATGTGGGGAAAAGTTTTGTTCTTTGGGAGGATGGAAGGCGGAGAGATCTCAAGGTAGCGCCTATTGCCAGGCAGATAAATTCACAGAGACATGCGGAAATGCAGGGGTTTCGGCACAGCCAGGGTGGAGCAAGGGGCTCACCGGGCGTATACTTGATATGGTAATTTATTATGTTTTTATTGCCTTTTGTTGTGTGCGATGAGCCAAAGCGGAGCGGCCTGCAGCCCTTGCCTGGTCATTAATCTTGGTTATGCCGCTCGCTCGCACACATGCACGACATATAGCCCCAGCTCACACACGCACACACACACACACACTCGCACACCCCTTGCCACACGGACACACTATGAGTTATCCTTCTGCTTTTGTTCGCAACTTGAGTCGCGGCCAAAATGCCGCCACGCATAAATACGAGTCTATTTAATTGCGCCATCGAAGGGGTATACTCGCGTGTTCGATAGGGGTTGCAATAAATATAATTCGCTATTTAAAACATTCATGTATTTAAAATTAGTAAAATATAGACTTTTCGTTTTACCACAGTACTAAGAAGCACTGAGCAGTAAATATAAATATATAAATATTTTACAGGCTGAAATGTTTTTGATACTATGTGATACTTTTCATTTACATTTTGGCTATACCTCAGTTTGTGCCTGTAAACAAGTGACATATTATAAATTATATATTATGAGGTAGAACCACATTGTTATTTTTGGCAGTAAAATGTAAAATATTTCAATGAAAGATTAGCAAACAGCATAAAAGCAATGCCAAAGAAATTTGTCATTTCATTTTACGTAGCAAACTGGACTTTTCTTAAAATAGTTTTTCATATTACGGATATTACGTGTATAAAATGTAGGTATTTGCGTGGTTAACTTTTGGGAAGCAAACGCATGTAACATTGTAAGGAAGCGGAATCAGAATAATAAGTAGGGTATTGTTAGTTCGACTCTGCACTAGCGGCACATTACTTTCTTCCTGTTTTATGGTTGTGTGCGATATGGGCACGTGTGTGGCTGTGTGAGTGTAGCGCAAAAAATTAAATTGCGCAGATAAATTTGCGCAACGCTAATAAATTAATATTTATGGTTGCCTGCCCTGCATAATTGTAATTCTCGCTTCCCGCTTCCCCTATGCGTGTAATTCCTCTAACTCGAGTTTTTATTTCAGTATTTCGAATTCCGAATTTCGCATTTCTTTCAAATTTATTTTGTGTTACTTTTGCACATTTGGCTGCTGGCCATCGGAAAATTAGTACATCGGTTGTTTTAGTAAATGTATCTTCAAGATGCACATCATATATAATCTATATATACACACACGATCTCGTTATTGTGCGCCGTATTTTATTCAGCTTGTTTTCTTTATTTATTTTTTGGCGAGTGAGTGTATGGTTTTTTTTTTACTGTTTTTTATGTCGTGCCATTTCAGCGAAGCTCGGCAACAAAGCATAATAAAACTAATTGTCTGCGCTTCGCTCTCACACACAGATACACCCATACATAGTCACACATTCGCAGATAGTTTCGCGAAAAGAGAGACAGCAAAAAATGAGGAGAAACGGACCACATGTTTGCCATTCTGAGTGTTCCTTCGCCTGGATAAACAACAAAAATTCTCCCATCTCTGGCAAAATATTCCTTTTCTTTTCCATTTATTTAACCCTTTCTTCTGCCTCCCTTTGGCATTTTCTTTGGCTCGCACAAAAAATTATGCGAACCGCCATTTTGCATTACTCATTTTGGGGCCTAAATAATTCGGATATTGAGGCAGTTGCAGTTACAGTTGAATTTGCAGTTACAATTCGGAAAATGTAATCTTCCTGATTGATTTTCCACAGCAAAAGTTTAGTTAAGAAGTGTCAGTGAACCATAAAATTCTTAGAGATAAGGATCATTTTAAGAAATATATTTACACGTATGCTCAACAGAAATATAGTTATACTTAAACTCAATGGTAATTAAACTTTTATTGAAGAGCTACACCTATATCCAAACAATATAACAAAATATTTATATATGGATTTATATACTTCTATTCTCCCTACAATAAAATTTAAAAACGACCCATACAAATTTGTGATGACGATCCAAAGAGCGAAAAATCATGTCCATCTTTCGTTAACCATTAATTGGGAGAGATTTTCTTGTTAGTGAATTAAGTTACGAGAAAGCTTTTGAAACGAAGCTATCTACTCTTCAATTCGTTGGGTAATTAAAAATAATCCCATAAATTCCCTTATGTTGTGTATATTTTGCAAGTTTTCACAACCATGCATTCCCAATTGGCCAACTCGAAGAAAATCCAATTTTTCGCTCCGCTGCGGCGAAGTGTTGCAGGCACACAACTTTTGGCGCGGTGCACGCCTCATCGACGTCATGCAATGTGCAGATACAAAGTAACACAAAGTGTATCTGGCAGATCGTTGGTCTATTTTTTGGCTCTTTGGCCACTCGCCTCTTCGCTTCGTTTTTCAACCATTTCCAAGCGGGAAACTTAATTAATTCATTAAAAATGTAGGAATTGCATGCTTTGCTCGCTTTAGGCAAATGAATTATTAATAGAAAAAGAGCTACAGGGCAGCATATCTATATCTATTTATTCATAAAAAGGTTCTCCCGGATGTCGGACAGCCCCTTTCGCGATTTTTGCAAGTGTAATCAATGCTGGAGAGCTTTTTTCTTGATTTCGTTTATTTGCTTCTTTCATCTATCTTGTCTTCAATTTCAATTCAATTTCGATTCGTTACGCTTTGATTTTAATGCAAAAATGCTGTTGTTGTTTCTCGATTTCTTGGTTTGTTTGTTCTCCAACTCTCCACTCGAGTACTTTTATTGATGATATCGTCTCTGAGTGATTGAAGTTCCATCGACCGAGTCTGCGATGACAGACAGAATGTGATTTCTCAGCTGGGTTAGTCAGCCCCATGGAGAACCCGACTGCGGGAGTCATAACCTTCGACATCCCGAAGTTTGGGGATTCGATCGGATAAAGTACCATTGTCACGACCTGCCGTGACTTTTGGTATTTCCCGTTTCTCAGAAGGGTAATGAAATTTCGTTTATTTTCTGATTCATGATAAACATTGGTTTTAATTCAATAGCTTTTTTTAAAAACGAATTCCCTTTAAATTATAAATTACCTTACTAGTTTACCCAGAAAGTTTTTAATTAAAATGTAAAATAGATTCCTTCTTTCAATACGATTCCAATGACTCGAATTTCTTCGCTGTTTTCAAGGGTTGTTTGTCCCCTTCAATCGCGTACTTTATGTGCCGCCCTTTTGGGGTGGGAAATTCGATCAATAATAATCTACATAAGTTCACTTAAGTCGCAGAGGTGAGCGCGGATAAAAGACCAAAGAAAATCCTGCCATGATTGATGTATGTTTTTTTTTCGATGGGAGTGTCCGGCTTAAATGGGTTTTTAATATCGTTCGATAGCCGGCGAGAGATCACTTACTTTTTATCACGATTTAAAGCTGCTGGGGATATATGTTTCAGTCGCAATATGGCAAGTCTAGGGCGGATTTCGCGATTTCGAATATTTACGTTGGATGCACCTTATGAGTTTTGCGTTTTAACGCTGCTTATTATTCAATTTGATTCTGGCTCTTATCGGGTTTGGTTCTTGAGTTATTAATATACTTTATGGCTGTGATGGTTGTTGATGTGTTGTTATTTTAGAAATAGATTGCACGGAATTATCAGATTATACTTCTTTATTATTATCCTACTACGTATTCATTGAATATTTATTACATATAATTAAATTTATTTTGCTGCACAACACAATTAAACAATTAAATTGTTTATGCTGGATACTATTTACACAATTACTGGTTAGTTGTTGAACAATATTTGCTGGGCTTTGTTGTTTTTAATTATTTACTTAATGACGCTTTCGCTGTTGATGTTTTTTTTTCGCTGTGCACTTGGAATGACATTTTGAATTTGATTTCGAAGCGCGCGTAAATTAATTTTATTTACTCGCTGGCTTAATATACGTATTCTTTCGTTTGTGTGCTCCGTTGTTGATAAGGAAATCACATTTTCAATTGGCAACTGGCCCAAATTTCATTAGTTGCTTGTGTTTGTTATCTTTTTGCTCGTGCTGCTGCTACTGCTGCTGCTGCTGCAGCGGAAATAAACAATCAATTTTAGTTAAAGAATTTACGCAGGCACACCAGTAAATCCAATCAGCTTGCCACTCGCACACACGATTCGTATTTGTGGAATTTACTTTTAATATTTCGGATAATTCCCCGCTTATTTATCTTTGAATTACTTTTGTATCTTTGAGATGCACAAGCGCGGGTGAAGTGGGGGGCGTTGCTGATTCTTCGGTGTTAGTGGTGAGTGGGTGGTGGGCGCGTAACCGTTGAATAGCTGCTCAAAAAACCGGGCTGATCGGCCGACGTTTCACGTTACGTCCTCGAGGAATCGCGCTTACAGAATGAATCTGAATCTGAACGTGGAGTGTAAGCAGCGTAAAAGATACAGATACAACGGCGACGACTTCGGCAGCGCCGTTTGTCTTTGGGTGTGTGAGTGCGGCCACGGGTGTGAGCGTGTGGTGGTGGAGCCGAGAGCGCATGCGAGAGAGCCGAGCGCAGCCGAAGAAACGTGTTTGCCGCCATTGTGGCGACGCGGGAGAGCGAGAGCGGCGCTCTCTCGCCGGCATTCGCCGACTGCGCTGCCGACGTCGGCGTCTTGCAACTTGGTGTGCGTGTATCTGTGTGCGGTTGCTACGGCAAAAAGGTAGTAAAAAATAACTGCGGTAAACCGAAAAGGCACAAAAAAAATTAAAGGAAAGGCGGGGAACGACCGAATAGAAAACAAAAACTGAAAACGAAAACGGGGGAACATTGCCACCCACTAACCCCCCCTGTAAAACACAAAAACCCCTTAATGCCCCCTAAATTCTTACTTCTTAAGTTCTTTTCAATTTCTTTAGCCATTTCTGACAGCGAAATGTGCAAAGTCTTGGGAATTGGCTTTTCCGATAACCGATCTCCACCTTTGTTGCATATTTTTAGGCTACTTACAGCGCACCAGGACTATATATTTTAGGCCAAATAGCTGGCATCTTGATAAGCAGTTACTTACCTGAAACGAGAAAGAAGCAAAGATCGATTAGATAAGCAGAATAAGGTAAACTGGGGGAGCAGTGGAAAATAGATGGGCTGAATTTAAATCTAGATAGCATCGCAAATTCCGTCGATGGTAATTGCATTGGGGATACAAATTGCGGAGAAACAAAGTTCATTCTGCTGTAAGGAGCTTAGTTTAAGGTAAAGGTAGTTTATATTGTGTATATAACTATTTTATGATTTCTTAAAAAAGGAAACCTTAAAACTACTTAAACCATTTCTATGAATCAAATAGCTAGAAGATAGTTGGATAGTTGATAGTTGGAAATTCCAGGAAATCCTTTAATTATTTCCATTAAAATAAATGCCGAGTATTGTTTGCTCTAATTGGCACTTAAGTTCCCGGGAATCAATATCGAGTGAGTTTGAATTAGCGCTCAAACTTCGAGGGGCAACTTTATATTGTGCCATTTATATTGATTTCGGGTGAGATGTACGCATATCGTTATGGCAGCTGGGACGATGATCAAACTCAATTTAAATTGGTTTCCTTGAATTGCCATTTCCCCAACAGTTTGCAACTTCAACTTCCTCTGTTTTTGCCCATTTCTATCTGGCTTTTTGTTTTGCTTTTGCTCTTTTGCCACGCAACTCATTTTCGAAAAAAACTTTAGCCGGCAATATTTCATGCCACCCATTAAGCTTTAGCTATATAGCCACCCACAACTCCACTTCCCTCCCCCCACCTTCCCTGCCCTTCCCACTTCTGCTGGCAATTTCCGCCCCCTCGCACAGATACAAATGCGTGTGCGCCTGTATGTGTGAGAGTGCTTTTGTGGGGGAGCAAAAAAAGTGGCTTCATTACAAATTTCAATTTTGTTTTATTATTATTTTCCTTGGCCTTTTGCCATTTACTTTTTTTATTATTATTATTATATTTTTTGCAAAGTTTGAGGCCCAGGAAAATGCCTTTATAATTTCCACAAGCACACACACAAAAACCCGCTCGCAAAAGGCAGCTGTTGTCTTGCATTTCTTTATTTTGATTTGGCTTTTCTTTTTCCTTTGCTGCCTTTGCATTTTCCTTGTCTTTTTCGCTCGTTGTCGCATTTCTCTCTGTTTATTTTTTGTTCGATTTTCGCCTTTGTTGTCTTCGCTGGCTGCCTCATAAGTTGTTTTTTTTTTCTATTTTTTCTATTTTTTTGCATCTTTCCATTTCAGCTGCGCAACGTTCTAGCCCCTCCACCCCCACGTAACCGCCCAAAAGACGCCCTCTCCCTTCGCCTTGGACCATCTCCTCGTTTTTTCCTGTGTCTACGCCTTTCAAGAGCCGAAACTTCTAGCCGCATCACTGACACAAAAAGTTACTGCAAGTACTTCAGTAATCGAGGAATTAGTGCCTTGGGTATATTGGGTACTAAGACTTCAGACTTTTATCAGTAATACTACATATGAATATTGCTTCCATGTTAGTTTAAAAAATGTTAAATCATATCCTGACTTACTTTCAGATACTTTTGCTATCGATCTTAAGCCTGTAGAAATGCGCACAAGCCATTGTTTTGAAAATATTTTTATGCTATGTAAATAGATGAAAGTGTTGCATACTTTAAGGTCGAATTGCGTATACGCTGCGAAATACACATTTGTGAAAGAATCCTTAATTATTGTCTTGATATCGCTCTCATTTTTCCCGCAGTGCAGTTCCCATCATCGACCTCTTTTCCGCAGCTGCTTGGGGGGTGTTAGGGGCGTGGAAATTGCAGGGGGGAGGGGGGTCGGTAGGCTTGCCAAATGGCGGGGAGTGGGTGTGTTTTAGGGGGCGGTGGGGAGTAGTGTTTTTGGGCTTGGGGCAGCCGCAGCATATGCCGGCTTCTTCTGATTCTTCTTCTTCTTCTGGCGGTGCTGCTGCTGCTTGCTCTTCTGCCAGCGAAAGCAACAACAAGAACTGCAACACTCTCGCGCACACACACACACACACACACGCGTGCAGTGTCGCTGAGCGGGAGAGCGAAAATAGCAGTCAATAAAAGCAGGAAAAGCAACAACAATCGACAAGCCTTTGGGGTCATTATTCTCTTCGAGTCGCGTCGCTGCAGCATGTGTGTGTGTGTCTGTGTAGCCTTGGTGGTTGCACACGCACACTTGTGCATTTGGGGAGACTATCTCCGTCTCTCTTTCACACCCTTACTCGTCCCTCCCCGCCTGACGCCCTTTCTCTTTCGCTCCTGCAACTTTTGTTGTTGTGCCTCTCCAAACAATGTAATAAAATTCAATTATTCCCGTGTGCGTCTTGCACTTTGTTTCGTCTTTTGTCTGCTTCGCCTGTGTGATTGTGTATGTGTGTGAGTGCTGCGCGCATTTCGCGAATATCGCCGCAAAATGCCAAAAGCAAAAAGTACAGGCAGCAAGGCTCCGCGTTTTTTTTTTGTTTTGGGGCCAACACAGCAACAGCGACAGAAACAACAACAAAATGCCTCCTGCGCCACCAACGCGCTATCACAAGCACACACATATAGCAGCGAACACCTATACCACTGCAAGTCGTGCTCTTGCACTTTCTTGACCTGCACAGTGGGTCAACTGATCACGAGTGGGAGTGGAAGATCAACAAGGTCAAAAAAATTGCCATTTCTTCAGAGCTCTTTGGAATTACCTGTACCACACCTTAACAACTTGTCCTTGCTCATAAGCTCACTAAGCTCACTAATGTTTTAATTCATAAGTCATACTTGTTAAAAATCTAGAGCAAGCAGACCAATTCCGCAATGTGTATGTGAAAGTATAATTAAGTTGTCCATTGTTTTGTATAGTTACTACGTAAGTTTTTAGATCTATAAAATTTATTTATTGACATACTCTGCCAACATATTCCCTGTCTGAGCCCACTGTGCACTGTCGCCGAGCAGCTGCTTTAGCTTCTCCTTCTCCATCTCCTGGTTCTCCTTCTGCTTTTGCTTTTGCTGCTGCGCTGTCGCTGTCGCAGTCGCTGCATTTTGGCGTTCTTTTTGCGCTTTGCCTTTTGGCTTTTCCTTCATATGCGCTGTGCTGTGTTGCCTCTTGCTCCTGCTACTCCTGCTACTCGTGCTTCTTCTCCACCCCAATCTCCACCTCCTCCTTGACCATCCCTTTTGTTGCTGTCTCTGTTGGTCTTCTTTGTTGTCTCGTCTGCTTTGGTTGTTGTTGTTTGGGTTTTAGCCCTTTGCTGTGCACTTTGCATTAGCAGCATCTCCGCGTGCTACTCTTAATTTCCCTTTTGTTTTCCCTTCTCCATTTGGTTTTGTTTTCCTTCACTTTCGTAGCTATAATGCTTTCCGTGTGCCGTCCTGCCAAATTTCTTGTTTTTTTTAATTTTGCTTTGAGCTTATTTTAGAATTTTTTGTTGCATTGCCTTCCTCCCCCTTTCTTCGCCTCCTCTCCCACTTTCTTCGTGGCGAAGAAGAGTTAATATGCAGCTGCTCTCTCTCTTCCCCACACACTCCTCCCACAACGCTCTCTGTCTTTCGGCCCTCTCTTTCGCGCTCTCTTCGGCGCATGCGTTGCATTTGATTGTTTGTGTAATGTAAGCGCGTTGTAAGCCGCCTTCTGCCTGCCCCGCCCCATGCTTTTCCCAGCGATCCTTGCTTTTCCGCTTTTCAAGGCTCTCCTTCTCTGCTCCTTACTCCTTTTCGCCCTTTCTTTTTTCGGCCAACCTCAACTTTTATTTCCCCCAAAAATGACCAAATAAAATAACAACAAAAGCACCAAAAGCAGAAGCAGCAGACAATGAAAAAATGCAAAAACAGCTTGCAGTCGCTCTGCCGCCGTCGCCGCGTGCGTCGCCGTCGCCGTCGACGTCGCTGTTTTCCATTTGCCTGCAGCGTATTTTGTAAATTACATTTCCGGCAATAAATTTGCATACCTCTGGCATCTTCTAAATTGCTATCGTTTGTTAAAGCGCCACCCGAAATTTTCACCCCCTTTCGGGTGGGGGGGTGTTGGCTTAAAAGCGGGTGGTGTGGTGGGTTGGCGGCGGTTGGGGGTGGTTGGGCGTATTAGCGGGTGGGTGTGTGTGCACCTTGCCACCCCCAGGCGTTCTTTGAAAAATTCCCAACCTGGGCCGCACCTTCTTTTCGCTGAAAATGGGGATGAGTACACAGGAAAAATAAGAGATATCATGTGTAGAGCAAAAGGAAGTCGCTTTTCCATAGTATAAGTAAAAGTTGCGTATGGAAGTCAAACATAAATGCAATGCATACTTTAAAGTTAAATTGGGATATTTAAAGCAGCTTCCAATTGTTTGTTTGCTTCCTATTGCGGACATCTTTTTCTTATGGTGTACACGTGATTCGACAAAAGAATACAGAAACTTGGATGGAGGGTGAAAAGTGGAGAGGGAGTGTGGTTTCTCGGGTGGGGAGCCAAATGGGGTGGGGCTCGAAAATTCCCAGGAGGGTGACTTGCCACCACTTCTTGCCGAATTCGATATTGATTGTCCTGCAATTAGAAAAGTTCTCGGGCCGTGTCTCAACGAAATGACTTTCACTGTTCGGCAAATGCTCAAGGATATGCAGGAAGTCCAGGATGCCGAGAATTCGCAGCACAACTTTTCCCCCGCCGCGCTGTTCTGGCCAAAGTCTGGCATTGGATTTTTCACACAACAGGTTGTTGCATTTCGAATACGTGACGCCCCAAATAGTTGGAGTTCCTGGTGCTGCTGCTGCTGCTGCTGCTGTTGCTTTGAACTTGCATTACACGTATCTGCCGCAGATCCGTGATGACGGAGGGGTATTTGGGGGACTCGGATTCGGGGTCCAGGAGGGACCATGGCATTCCAGCGAGGGTGTCGGCAGCCATCGGTTATATAGGTCGACAAACTTTTGCGGCACGCTCCTTGTTGCTGCTCTTGTTGCTGCCGCTGCATAAAAATTCAAATTTCGCGTCTGGCCAGCGCCAAAGCAACAATGAGGCAAAGTATTTTGGTAGTAGACTAGCTTATACCCAGGAGAAATCGAAGCGGAGCTATTCAGTGCTTAAATACTCTTTTAGTTTATAAATGTACATACAAATGTTTGTAATACATTGTACGGGGAAAGACGATGTTACTTATTATTCTTTTATTGCATTTGTCAAATTCAATAATATGGTAATCTTTAAAGAGCATTACTGCTTGTCCTGAATCTGAACCTTATAATCCTCTAAAGATTTATGTATTTTAAGCTGTGTAGAATGCCATAGAACCCACCCTGCAATCGACTCGAAACTGGTTGCGTTTTGTATGGCAGTGCCAGTCGACCTTTGGCAACCCTTGAAACGCATTGCTGACTGGCCCTGACTGAAAATAAAAGTGCAAATGTCCTCGCCAGCCGGGGAATTGGACAAGGTTTTAGCGCAGTGGCAGGGCCAGGACTACCAGGAGCAGCAGGTCAGGGAGTCACAGTCACAGAGCCAGTTGCATTCCCAGAGCATCGTTGCAAAAAAAAAAAATAAATAAAATAGGACCAGAAAGTCCTCGCGTTTGGCCCAAAAAACGTTTCTCTTTCGATGGCCGAAACTTCTTTTTTATGGCTCGCCCGCCGCTGCACCACGCGGCGTATGAGTGATGCTATGTGCTACATGCTGTATGCGCTATAGCATAGCTGTGTGTGTGTGTGTGTGTGTGTGAATGAATCTGTGGAACTGCAGGCCACTGCACATGTGTGCGTATCGCGTGCGTGGCAGTGTGAGTGCTTGTGAGTGTGTGGTTCATTCATCGCTCAATCGGCAGGTGCTTTGTTTTGTGAATTTTCCACCGCGTTTCCCCAGCCCATTTCCCACTGGTTTTCCCTCGCGAATTTTTGTGTTTGCCGATAGTTTTGACCTCGTTTCAACCCGCGATTGCGATTGCATGCGTAATTGATGGCCGGCCAACAGCTGACATTTGTTTATATGCCCGGCGTCGCGGCCAAAAACAAACAATAAATACTTGGCGGTTGGCATGGCAATGCAGGTGCTTTTTTTCCGTATTCGGTCCCCCGCCCACATGCATTCATTCATAACAATTTCCACGCTGCTGCTGTCGCTTTTTTATGTACAACTTTCAAGTTCATAATGTCAACCTTCACACACACACACTCAGACGCACACACACACACTCGCACTAGGGAAAAGCGGCTAACGCAGACAGCGTGAAAGCGTTTAGCTGGCAGGTTTGAGGTCCCCGAAGTCCCAGACACGAGATTCCCGGATTCCTTTGTGCCGCCGGGGGATCCCGGTTTTTACTTTCGCACGCGCTGCCATGACGTTGCATCTACATCCTGGCCGGGGAAATCTACTCCTGCTGCTTTCCTCGGTCCTCCGCTTGATGAGCAATTTTTTTTTGTTGCCACCCCTTTTTTCATCTTGCCATTGCAACAATTGCTCTGCCTTTGCCTCAGCCTCTGGTTCTGGCCTGAATTTCCCCAGTTTTTCCGCGCTGTTCGCCCTTTGTTATGCAATTTCTTTGGGGCGACAAAATGGAAACTTCTTGTCTACAACGGATGCTACCACTTAAAGGCAAAAGTGTCTGAGTTCTGCTACTTTCCTAAGATTTTCCCCTTTTACTTTTAAACTTTTTTCATTCCCTTTATTACATCTTTTGTACATTTACGTTAAGACTTCTTTAAAGTTATTTGTTTTTGTACTTCCACTTCGCTTATCGCTTATAATTCTATCTATTCCTGCTCAATGATTTTCTATGTTTAATCTAAGTCTAGGTTACTCTTTGTTGTACCTGCTTTAGCTTTTTTTGCGCTAATTAGCAAATGGCCTTTACTATCCACTCATCTGTAAGCTTAATCCGCGTATATTTTACATTCTGCTAATTACAAATATTCCCTTTTGCATTTTACATTAAAGCTGGCCACTAATTAAGCTTAGCTGATTAACTAAATGCAATCCTTCAGGTTCATTGACATCGAGCTCCCCTCGCTATAAATAGAAATCAAAACAAGTCAACTTTTCGCCACGAATAAAAAGCGTGTTTCCTGGGAGACGCGCCCAAGGAAAAATAAAAAAAAAAACAGGAGGAAAATAGCGTCGGAAAAGCCCGTGGAAGGCGGAAAAAATCGATATGCCTCAGACATAGACAGCAGCCGCGTGGAAATTGTGGAAAGTTGGGGGTTGTCAGCCAGCAAGGGTAGCAAAATGTTGTGCAAACTCATAGACACACACGCACACATACATATACACACACTCGTTTGCCTCGTCATGTCATCGTCCCTTTTTGGCACTTGCTTTCGCCTTTCTCCTCGCCTTTCTTCTCGCCATTCTCCTCCGCATTTCGGCGTTACTTCCGCTTTGGCGTTCTCTTCCGCTTCTCCTTTGAGTTTGCGCTCAATTTTCGCTACTTTTCCGTCTTACGCTGTCTCTTTCGGCTCTGTACTTTGCCAATTTTTTGCCCATTGATTTTCGTGGTAATTATTTTCGATGGGGAGTGGGCTGCTGAGGGGTGGGCTTTTCTTGTTTTCTGGTTTTGTTTTTATCTGGGGTCCCTTTTTGTGGCGTTTCCTCTTCCGGTTGCCTCCCCCTTTTCTTCCACTTCCGGCCATTTCCCACACACACACATACACACACTCACATTCCTGCGGCTTAAATTGCTCTTATTGTTCGCTTCTCGTTCTGCGTCCTTTCGCCGCTGCCACCCCGGCGTATACGTTATTTTATTACATCAAATGCTTTACAGCCACTTCTTCCTTCTCTCTTCTCGCTCTCTCGTCGCTTTTCTCAGCTTTCTCGCTTTCCTCTC
Organism: Drosophila orena; assembly: GCA_005876975.1. Lineage (NCBI taxonomy): Eukaryota > Metazoa > Arthropoda > Insecta > Diptera > Drosophilidae > Drosophila > Drosophila orena. Next base: position 12,003,343 of record VCKV01000006.1, on the reverse strand, counting down.
TCGCCGTCGCTGGCGCTGCTTGGCTGCCCGCGTCGCTGCCTCTGCCGACGCCGATGTCCTGTCTGCTTCTTCTTCCTGTTCTTAATTGAAATTTGCGGCTTGCATCAATATTTGCTTTTTCCTTGTGTTTTCCACGTTATTAAAAACCTTGTGCAAGTTTTCCGTTCCTTTTTCCCCTGTTTTGTATTGCGTTGTCTTTGTTTTTGGTACAATATTATATTGCAGAATGGCTAGAATATGGCCAGGACCTTTCCGACCCCCACCGACTTTCCCCCCGATCTCCCCCCGATTCCCCTCCCATTCTTGTGGCTTTGGCGTTGCGCTCACTAATTTGTTTCGCTTGCGGGGAGCATTTTTATGTGCACTCTCATTAAAGTTTTACCGATTAAGAAATTGAGCTGTGCTGGAGAATTCGTTAGTTAAAGGTGATTGTTGGCAACATGACAGCAAGAACTTTTTCTATGCGAATTATAGGAATTTAGTACTGTACCCTAACGAAATCTTCATATTTTCATTAATACATCACTAAGCAAAAGGTGCATTCAAACATATTTTAAGAATCTAAATGCAATCAAAATCAAATCAATGCGAAACTCAATATTTCACAATTGATTATCAAATACCCAAGTCAATTACGGAAAATATTCCAATCATTCTTTGAGCACAATATGGATTGGATTGGCCTTAACTAATTCCGAAATGAGCCGAATCAAATCCCTTGGCCTCGACGTACATCACGTCCAAATGGATATGTTTTCACACATCATTGGTTGGGGACTCAAAGGAGGAAGCCGGTCGGAGGGGTAAATGTATGCGGAGCTGTCTGAAATTATGCCTAATTGAAAATGCATTTTAAAGCAGTTGCCGGGCGACTGCAGCTCCATCCGCTCCTTCCGCTCCTTCCGCTCTCCTGAATACCAGGCACTCCGACAATGCCACGGCCAAACGGAGCTCAGCTTCCTTCTGCAATAATTGCCATCGCCCCGGACCCCTCCCACTGCTCCCACCGCTCACACCGCCCACCCGGCCACGCCTACCGCCCCAGGCCACCGCTCCCCGCCCGCCTGTCTGGCACTCGAGAGGAGCGGAGCAGAAGGCTGCAAGCTGTCAGCTGAAGGCTGCCACTGAAGGCCACAATCTGCACACTCCAACTTTGGCTGCGCACGGAAAAAAACATTTTTCGAATACGAAAATTGGAAAAAATGTAATTTATAGAGCTACGAAATACCAAGTATTTAAAATGCACAACAAGTTAATGTAAGTGTGCAAGCAAATATAAGCTGGCACATTTCTATACGAATTTGTCAAAATATAATACTACACAAATCTTTTGAAGTGCATTGCGCTTTTTAAGAGCATCGGGATTCATGCGGCTGATGATGCTGCTGCATTCTGCATGGAGGAATTTGCAACTGAAATGCATTAATCAATCATTCATTAAATCAATCAATCAATTTATGAATTCCTCGCGGTTTTTTCACTCCCCCTCACAGCGCCTCACCCTTTTGTTGCCCTGTGCGCTTTGTTGTTTAGCTCGAGCGTTTTGCCAGTTTTTGATTGATTGCCATTAATAACTCATTTTTTTGCTCATGGCTTAGCTTAGCTTTGTTCAGCAACGTTCTTACTGCCTTCGAAAATTTATTTGTTTTGCTGGCTTTCAGTTGAGTCGGTTTTGATGAGTGCGCCCATGTCGGTGGTGGAAAACCGTAGAGTTTTGGCCTCGTAATTGGATGGGGACTCGGGGAACTCAATGTGCTCCAGTTGAATGGAACATTTAAGTCACAAGAAAAACTAAGTCCAGATAGAGGCTTTAAAAATGCTTACTTTATTTCAGATAAAAATTATCGATTTCTTTTTTATGTTTCATTTGGGAATTTGGGAATTACGTTCTCTTTGCAACACTGTAATTTCATTAATCCTCTTACCAAACCTGTTCATCGGCACTTGATTGCCTTTAATCCGTCAATAATAATATTTATTCACAATGTAAATAGCTCACTTCACCATTATTATTGCCAATTACGGTAAGAGCACATCGCTCTCATTGGCATTGAGTTATTTCGTGCCTTTCACAATTTTTTCTTCGCAATTCCATACACATATTGCCATTTGCAACACTGTTCGATGTTCAGAAATCGGTAAATGCATTTTGCTGCTTATTTGCATATTTGAGTAAGGAATCTCTCTCGTTATTCTGCTATCTCTCTCGCCTGATTGTGCTCTCCAATGTGAAGGATGCGCAGAATATCCTGCGGCAACTTTTCACAAAGGAGGAAGGAGCAACGAGAACTGCATGTGGCGAAATGCATTGCAAATTGCATTCAACATCCTTTCTTAAGTGCTAAAGTCTTGAAATGTTGTGAATTGGCATGTTTTTATGGCCACACACTATTAATGATCCTATGTGCTAGCTTGAAATATGTGGTAGCATACTTTTAAGCAGCTTCAAAAAAATAATATCTGTTTGAGACCTCTACTTCGTTGTGACCGCCTTATTGCTATAAATGTATCCTTTGGTATCATTAATTACCCAAAGTCCAAAGTCAGATCGCGTTTGCTACTTACAGTTTCTACAGTTTCAGCTTGCATCGAAAAGGAAAGACGACTTACCTGGAATGAGAAGAGCAATTAAGATAATGATTAGTCAAATGTGAGATATTGGAGCAGATGAAACTAATTTCGAGGGGGAATCGGATCAGATGGAGAGGGAAAACAGCTCTAGAGCGACAGGTAGTTTAATTTATGTGAATGCTCGATGTGATCCCACTCCTTTGCTTATTTTTTCCTGCTGCATTTTCGCTTTTTGTCTCGTCCGCTGTTCCCTGCCATTATGCTGCGTCGTTTTAATGGCCAGAAAAAGCAGGAAAAAAGGAACGAATAAAAGAAAAATACGCCAGAGAAAAAAACAGGCAAGTCACGAGCTTCAACAATGGCGATGCCATTGGCAGAAGAGGCGGCTTCAGAAAAAAAGGATAAAAGGCAAATAAATAAATAAATAAACATTTTGCCAGGGCAAGGGAAAAAACAATTTCGTCTGCGAAGTTGGCCCAAAAGGAGAACAACAAAAATTATGCGCTCTAAAAATAAAACGAAACGAAATCAAACCAAACCAAACCAAACGCGAACTAAAAAATAAATAAAAAATGCGAAAAAAACGTGACCGCGCATTTTTCAATGTCAGACGAAAAGCTTTTTCATTGCTGTGCTGATTACTAGAGAATTTTTTTTTTTATTTTGCGTAGGGTCAGCCAGTTATATAAGAGCCCAGAAAATCTATAGTGATATTTACATGCCGCATATGTAGCCCAAAAACAAAATGGGGTAAGTGCAAAGAATCCTTTCAAATAGCTCATGTGTAAGGAAATTGTTGGTTATTATTTTTTGTGTGCTGCCATAAAGAATTTACGCTACATAAAATTTAATAATTTCATTTTTTATAGTCACACACATGGCTCCCAATCGACTTGTCTTCATGTATTGGTGTGTGTGTCGGTGTGCATGTGTGTGGACTGAATTATAGCATACTTTTAGGCGTGTGCCAGGGCAGGCATTATTTCAGCTTTTATGGCTTACATAACGAGCCAAGCGGAAATAGAGAAAGAAAGGCCAAAAAAATATGTGAGCGGAGAAACAGCGAACAAGAAATACGCCATTGGGGGTTGGGCACTGTTTTCACTGTGCGGGAAAATAGGGAAAATTGGTAGCCAGAAGCTGGGAAAATCAGCTAAGGAAAGTTGGTAGATCCCATTAATGTAATGGTGCTATCCAAAATGACTTTAAAAGCTTCATATTTAAATTGGAATCTGCTTGGAATTTGAAATGGGATCGTTCTCAAGATACTTCAAAGCCATATTTGGTATGATAATATTTTTAAGTACTTTTCTTTTGTTGTGCCCTGGAAGAATTTTTTCATGATTGAGTTTCCAAGAAGTTGACCTTTCTTTGTTAACCAAAAGTTTTAATATGGCATTCAAGTTATTGGACCATATAACCATTGCATTACATACAAAATGATGTGTAAAAACATCACAGCCTTCCGTTATAAAACAACACTTTTATTTACCTATTTGTACTACCAAAATACCCTTAAAGCCAGGCCATTTTTGCAGATTCCCTTGCTTAAATCATAATTTATCCATCTGGTTTTTGCTATCGCCTGGATATTTGCTGGATATTTCTGATTCTCTGCGTTCTTTATTTTTCGTGTTGCTCTTTTTACTGCGTTAATATTTCACTAATGGCATTGGCTGGCGAAATTGCATTACGCTCAAGTTGACTCATTTTAATTGAATTTTAACTTCAGTTCGAAATTGAATTACGTGCCATGGCCCAAGATGGGCGGTGGAAAGGGGGCGTGGCTGTGCGGTGCGGTGCGGGGATTTTCCGAGTGTTGCTGTTCATGTGTGCTTTTGTGTGTGTGTGTGTTGGTTGGACGATGGCGAAAATGCACGCTGCTAGTAATGAAAATTCATGGCGCGATCTGAGAGCGAAAAGCGAGAAATTGCATTAAGTCAGTCGCCATCATTTTGGGCAAAACGAAAGAGGTTAAATGCAGCCCACCGCCATTTCCATTTTCCCAGCACATCGTTTTCCACACATTTCCCTAGTTGAAACTTAGTTCCAGCTCGCGCCGGAAAGTGACCAAATTCACTTTCCCCTCGTGCTGGCAAAAAAATTTCATTATTTTGCACTTAATTAAAAACACTCGCATATCCATAAAAAAACCACCGCACAAATATCAGACTTTCAGCCAGCCTCCAGCCTTCAGACCACACCAGACTCTTTGTTCTCTACCCCTTTTCGCGCTTTTGGCCTTTTTTTATTGTTTCTGTTCTGTTTTTTATGTTCGCTTCTGCCGCGAGCCTGGTCAACTGGAAAAAAGGCAACAGCCATAACAGAGAGCCTGTCTGGTTGTTGGCCATATAACCCACCGGTCTGCAACCCCGTCCGCTTTTGGCCCTCTTGTTTTCGCATTGCCGCGTCGCTAAAATGTTTTGCTGTTTGATTTTGGACTTTGGCAAAATCCTTTCGCTTTCATCCATTTAAATGCCGGGCGAGAGACGCGAAAAATGTGGAGTGAAATGTGTGTGTGTGGAGTGTGGTAGCTACGGCCAGACAGTTGGCCAAAACAAATAAAAAACGCATTGGAAAAATACTCTAAATTGGTAACGAAATTCGCACGTGGCCAACAGGCGGTTATTCACAGTTTCAAGCGAAAACTTTGGCAATATAAATCTGTTGTAATAACTGCTTCATTATTATATTGTTAATACATTTTATAAAGATTACTAGAGATATGAAATCAGTTTTATAGGGCAATATTTTTATAATAATTAACCATATTTTTTGTAATCAACTTGCAGGTGATTTACGATTTCTCTTTCCGCATAAATATCATAAAACCACAAGCTTTCGCACAACTCCCTTGTCAACTCATTTTTTAATTGCCTGTCTCGACTGAGTTGCTGCATTCATTTTCATATCAAAGGCATAAAAAAGGAACTAATTTTCCATTTCGTTTCTGACACCAACTCAGATTCAGATGAGATGGGAATCTTCGGTGGCCAGACGAAGAGTAAGGACCCACAACTTTTGCCACTATTTTATTTATATGCCTCGCAATGCGAAAGGAAACGAGAAATGGCAACAAAAAACCAAGCAAAATGCGGCCATAAACTACAAATCATGCCAAGAAAAGGCCGAAAGGAGGGGGGGCTGAGGATTGAACGGGGGGATTGGTGGGGGAGGCGGTCAGCAGACGGTCGGCAACAACAAAAATTGTCTAAAAATTCAACATAACCTCGAATGATTTATGGATGCCTGCGAATATTTAAAAGGTACAAGGAGGCAACATCACAGCCGCAACAAAAAGGCACCAGAGCTGAGCTGGCTGTGCAAAAAACAAAGGGAATTCGAGAGCAAAAGGGTTGCAGGTGGGGAGTGGCAAGAGGCAAGTGGCAAGTGGGGAGCGGGGAGTGCGGAGTGGGGATGCAGCTTCTTTTTGCCCCCGGAGCTTAAGTGCATTTTGCAGCGAACAGCAGAACAGCAGAAAAGCAGAGGAGCCGAACAGAAAGGACATAAAAGCTCAAAAAGGGCATGCAACAGCACCAACAACAACAACAACAGCGGCCAGAAGCCAAGAAATGTGCGAAAAATTGCAAAAACCAAGGGAATGCACAGTGGTCATTCAAATTTTATTGAATTTAATATAAATATATGATTAACTATTATAAAATTCTTAGCAGGAGAACTACTTTGCACTCTCTTCAAGTTCTTTAAAATAACAATCGCCGATGTTGTGACATAAGTTTCCAGACTCATAACTATTTTAATGTATATGTTTTGTTGTATTCTTTGCCACTGTTCGCAGACGGAAAACACAGAAAGAAGTTGTGTAAAAATTTACGAGAAAAAGGCGTTAAGCCTGCTGTTGTTGCTGCTCCTTCGGCTGCACGGAGACAATGGCCACATAAATTGCATTTTCACTTTTAATATTTTCCGATGGTCGCTTTAATGAACAGGGCTCGGTGAGGAAATTCGATTATTCTCAGCTTGATATTAACTTGCAGGAGATATGAGAGCATCTTCTTTTGAACACTATTGCTGGGCATCCACACTTTCGTTTTGTAATTTTGGAAAATCTATTTTCTTCAACAATTATACTTAAATTAAATTTAAAGCACATAAATTCTTCTTCTACTGTTCCACTTTTCCCAATCTCTACTTTGATTGTCACTCAAAAGGTGGTATCCCCAAAAATCGCGGACCGCTCTTGCCTATCCAACCCGAACTCCCCGATTTTGGCACTTTTCCCCCACGTCGACCCAGAAGACCAGTCAAACGAGTGCTGGGGGTCAGCATATCTCATGAGTCTGCGGCTGCAACCCCAAGGCGCATTCTTTTGCTTTATTTAATATGCATGCAATTGTTGTCTGTCCGTTTGGCTGTGTGTAAGGCTAAAAATATGTTTAAATCGCGCCCAGAGCCAAAAAGGCAAGAGAAAAAGGCGCAAGAGCAGAAAAGGCCAGGAACATTTGGCGGGGAACTGGGGGGGAAGGGGGGGGGGGGGGAGCGAATCGAAAACTCGTTTTTAGTTTGTTGCTGTTGGTGTTGCTGTTGCGGCTGTGGCTGTGGCATTGTTGCCAGTTTCAAGGCGAGTTGCGAGTTGCAGCTGCTGCTTTTAGCTGGTTTTCAGAACTTGGCTCGCTTACATTTTGGCCGTGACCTTTCGCTGCGCTGGCTGCCAGCTTCATTAAAACGCGCATAAATATTAATTAAACGATAATCCGGCGCAGAGCTGCATACTTTGTGGCGCCTAATGATCAAAAAACACTCACACTTACACTTACACACACTTGCTAGTAATGGCATTAAAATTGTGTTTATCTTACACACACAAGAGGGAAATCGGGAAAAGAAAATCGTTTGGAAAAATCCACACAAAAGCGACCAGTTCAGCTTTCCCCGCCCACGAAAAGCTCTCAAAAAAACACGAAAAGAACTTGAAAAAAAATAAAATAAAAGAAACGCCGGCGAAGGCAAGCAAATTGAATTTTCCCTGAGCAAAATTAAATTTTCCAAGGAAATTGAATTTTTTGATTAGTTTGCTTTTTGCATCTCTCTTCAACACACACACACACACACACACCCCCACACACATATACACGAATGAAGGCGGGGGCGGGGAAAACAAAAGTAAAAACTGAAAAGCGTAAGGAAAAGCCAGCGGAGAAGAAGAAGACGTCGAAGGAGCTGCCAGCAAGCTTTTGATTTAAAAGTAAAATGAAATTAAAATCATGCTTTGCTCAAACAGAAAACCGAGTTGAGGAAAATTTACAACATTCTGCGAAGGAAATAAATTGCGCCGAGTTTTGTAGAACTACTCTGTTTGAATCGCCCCCGCCCTTCTATTTAAATGATTATAATTAACGCTTTTCATGGAGGAAATTGTTTGACCTTTGGGCTTAGAAAATTTATACAAAGTGCACCTTAACTTAAGTACAATTTACAGGTTTTACCCCTTTCTAGTAAACACTTTAATGGGTTGAGCATGTGATGAAACTGATGTTACTGCAGGGATTCAGTTTACAACATTTTCCAACGAAAATCCAGATCTTTAACAAACGTGTATATCTTCTGGGTAAACATACATATATCTTTCGATCGAAACCTTATCGGGCAAATTAAGAGCAACAATTGTTGCCTTTTTGGGTGACAACAAAAGCAATTCAAAGGAGTCGCTCGTTTGTTGGCTTTTCGATCAAGACCCAAAGTTTGTTCTTTTGGCTGGCCTTTGTTTTCGATTTCGCCTCGTGTTTGCTTATTGAATAATTTGATTGCAGCAGTTGATTGCATTTGGAAATTGTGTTTTGGCAAATAAAACTTGGCGGCGGGCAAATAAATCAAGCCGGGCTATAAAAAGGGCCCAAACACAGCGGGTAGCAAAAAGTTGGAAGGCGGTTTTATATTCATATACTTGTATTTCTTATTTTTCGCTCCCATTCCCTTTTTTAATGATGTTACGCCCGCTTCCTTTTGGGGCCACGGCAAATGGGGAATATTTGTATTATCGTTTTCGTTTTCATTTTTATATGTTTCTTGTTTTTTGCTCTTATTTTCTTATTTCTGTATTTAAAATGGATCCTCGATCCATTTCAATTGAATTCGCTTTGCGAAGCAAGCGGGTTCTTCTTCACGTTTTTTTTTTTTTTTTGTTGTTTTCCATTTCGTGTGTTGCCCCCCTTTTATTTTTATTATTTTCGCTTCTTGCGCATCGAAGAAGTATTTTTAATTTTCTGCCTTTTGCACTTTTCTCAGCGTTTTTACCGGGCCATAAAAATCATAAAAATAAAACTTAAACTCGAACGAGCGAACGCAAAGGAACGGAAAGGAAAACGAAAATGGAAACGTGTACGAAATTTTGCGATTTTAATTAAATGATATGAAAATTGCAAGCAGTCGAGGAAGAACAAAAAAGGCAAAAGGTTGCCGAGGGTGTATCTATATGTGTGGGCGTAGGTGTGGCCGCGCCCAGTTCCTCCTCCTCCCACTTCTTGGGGGAGTGGCCCTTTCTGAGCGTGTTTCGTGTTTGGCAATTATCTGGAACTTTGTTTCTTCTCCGCTTCTCGGCCCATTTTGGCCCTTTTGCGACACTTGAACTGCAATGGCTTCAAGCTGAATTCCGAAGATGCTGCAAAAGAAGCTGCATATATACATATATGTATGTGCATATACATATAATGGAACCCCGACATTGAATTATACGATGTACATATTGAAACCCATAAAAACAACCGACAATTCTCCGGCAAAAAACTCACAGAAGAAACATTCAGAGCGAAAAACAAACAGCACACACACACACACACACACACACACAAGCTCTGGCAATATTAAAAATGTTGCTGTCTCTGTGGGTGCAGTGAGAAAAAGGTATTATCAGATTCTTCGCCCTAAATGCATATAGTGGTGAATATACAAATAATTTCTTAATCAGAAAAGTACAAATTGCAGAGTTCTTGAATGTCAATTTTCCACCTTAGATATGATTTTGTTATACTTTTAAATATATGTATGAAATACGTTTTGCATTATTTCCATTGATTTCAGATTTGGTTATGCGCTATGATCACTTTTTGTGACTTTTTTCTCTGCCTTTCCAGTGAAAATACACAAAAATAATATTAATATAAAATGGCGGGCAATGTGCAGTTTGTTTGGTATTCCCCCTTTTTTTTATGCCATTTTGTTTGTGATTTTTCTCTTTGCTCTTCAGCTTCAGAACGCAATATATTCTGTGTTGGTGTTGTTGCTGTCGCTTTTATGGCTTTAGTTTCGCTTCCAGACGTTGATGTTGTTGCCGTTGTTGTTATGGTTGTTGCCGATGGGTCAGAGGCAGCAACAACAACTGGCAACATCCAGCAGCAACAACACGAAGCAGCAACGCTGCCACGTTTTAATGGAACATTAAAAGCAGCTTGCGCTGGCTGCTTAACTGCCCACCCCCACCCCCCATATAACCGCCATATAACCCCCCTATAACCCCTTCCTAAGAACCCCCTCCATAACCCCCCCCCCCCCCCCCCCCCCCCCGCTCAGATTCCGCAAAATGTTGCACAGCTCGGCGAAACTTTGAAATTAAAAGCGAAAACTGTTTATATCTGCTTGCGCTTGTTTGCATCCCACGTTCTGTGCAACAAGATGTTGCATTTAGAGAGATACAAAAATGTTAATATTCCACTTGATGGTTAATTGTCTGTGCTTCGGGCAACAAAGCAACCTGAAATACTGCAGATGGTTATGGCCATAGAAAGGTAAGTCTAAGCGGGTGTGTGTTGTGTGTTTGGGGTTAAAGCAATAATGGCTTGTTTTGGCCAACTAACTAGAAATGCTAGTCAATGCGTTCTATTGCTTTATCTTAGTCAGAATGTGTAGGACAGACTAATAACTTCTTATAATATCTTGGACTAGAAAATACAGAATTCCACAATTTTGCTTACTTTTGATGTCTTTGTTTTACACAGTAAACATGTGCATTACTCTAACTAGTTGCAATTAGAAAGGAGTTGCTGACTTTCTGACTTATAACTTAGATTATTAAGAATCTAAGTTAACATCTATTTAAAGTATTTTCCTCGTGGTAAAAGTCATGCTTTCAATTGACAGAAATGCGAGTATTCATTTAACATGATTATTTGACAACTTCCGGCATCCGGTTTTAAGCGGCCCTCTCGCTCGCACCCACAACCCCACTGATAATTGCACGGGAAAATTGCTGGGAAAAATGTGAGCAGAGTAGGAAAAACCTAAATAAACATAAAGTATGCCAGTTTTTATCAACGCTGCTCCGGCAAACATTATTTACTCGCAATATCTTTCTCCTGGCCATCGTGCCCCTCTTTCTGGCTCCATTTGGCCCCACTTTTGTTAGTTTTGTGGCTGTCGTTGTGGACATTGTTGTTGTAGCTGCTGTAGCTGCTGTAGCTGCTGTTATTGTTGTAAACTTTATGCATTAATTTTACATTTTCCTGGACCAACATTGCCGTGCCCCGCGCGCCCGGAAAAACGGAAAACCCATCCAAAAGGTTGCTTCTCTGTGTATCTGTGTGCATCTGTGTGCATCTGTGTGTATCTTGTGTGTGAGTCTGTGTTTGCATTAACTCGCCACATGCAAAATTTACGTTTATTTATTACGGAACCAACTCCCCCTCTCCCCTTCCCCGACCTTATACACTTTGCCACGCCCCTGCCGCCGTATGACATCACGCCCCCTTGGACTGCAGCCTGCAGCAAAAATGTGCAGCCAAACATTTTGCGAGATTTCATATACATAAAAGTTATGTAATTATCAAAGTTTTAATGCACCTACAGCCGGAGATCCAAAGGGTGGGGGGTTTTTATTTGTAGGGGAAGGAGAAGGGAAAGGGGTGAGTAGGGGTCTGTGCACTCTGGAGCACATATATCACTTAACTTATATCACATGTTTCATATTCCCCTCTTTTATTACCCTGCAGTTCTGACCTTTTCTTTATTTTTTTGGATATTTTTCTTTGGTCGAGCAAAGTTTTTTGGGAATTAGCTTTTGGGAATAGTTTCGGAACAGGAAATTGAAGTTGCCGGGAACGGCGAATAAATGGTGTGTTTTTCGAAAATGTTGATTGGAAGAGAAACTTTACTTGCTTTGTGGGTTTTCCGAACCCAAAAATATAAGATATAAGCTAAGATATTATAAGCTTACAACAATGAGACTAAAGTTAGGATCTTCACTTGGTTAACTTGGTATAAAAATAGTTGGATGTTTGAAAGCTCGCAATTAGCTGCTCAATTGCCTGGACTTCGATTGCATTTCGCATTCTCCACTGCTTTATTCTTGATGTTTTTCCGTCTTATCTCGTCTATAAATATATCTCATTTGCATAAAATTCTAATTTAACTGCTGCTGTTGCCGCTTCTTCTGCTTATTTTTCTTCCAACTTGGCTATTTATTTTTGCTGCCATCTTTGTCCGTCTTATGGCTCCTACTTTCGGCCCGTTTTTATGATGCAATTTATTTTATTTTCTCTTCGGTTCGTTTTCCAGCAGAAAATTTCCTTTTTCCCTGCTCTTCGTTTTTCTTCTTGTTATTTTTCTTGATTTCAAGTTGGCAAAAGGGGGTTAGGATGGGGTTTTTCGGGGGAGACCGATGGAAGTAGAAACAATTTTCGTTTATTTACTTTTGTTTTTCCCTACTTCTTATTGTTTTTCTTGTCTCTGCGAAGCTCTGCTTCGATTATTTTCCTTTTTGTTTATTTTGTTGCCAAGCTTCCTGAGTTGTTGTTGCTGCTGTGGCTTATTATTGCTATTCTCGTTTTTGTTGTAACTGTGGCAACACACACATTATTTATATTTATATGCTTATTTTATAGTTTATTCATGCAAATTGCAATAAAAATTGCCTTTATTTTTACATTTTTATTGGGGCGAGGCCTTTAAAGGGGGCAATATAGATATATGTACATATATTTATATATACAGAGATATACGGACACGTAGGAAAATCAATAAACTTCCTCAAAGTTTTCAGTTGTCTTTGCTGCGCTTTTTCTCGTTTAATTTCTTGTACGCGCGATTCGCATGAATTATTTATAAGCCTGAAGAAATCCCCCTCCATCGACATAAGCAACAATTTTTATGGCCGCCATACAACATTATTTTCTTTTTATATTTTTTAGTATTAGCTGCTGGAATTTCTGGCACAAAAGTGGCCGGTTTAATTCCACAATTTTCCTTAATGCATAACACAACGAAAACAAATAAGCACCAAAAAAAAGAAATGCTGCACACAAACATAAAATATGCAAAATATTCAAATTTTCGTTTTTCAAGTGAATTGGAATTTTAAGCAAATGAAATGAGTGCGCCATTTTGGGGTGGCGGTTAGCTAAAAGGGTTGATCCAAGGGCCCTTTTTCGAATGTTAATGGCAAAATGGGAGTTGGCTTCTTCATGGCAGGGCAACCAAAAACAAAAAAACAAAAAAACATTTCTTTATTTGTGGAGGCAGGCGGAATATAACTGCGGTTGGGAGGGCTTCACCCTCCACCCTCCATAAGGAAAGTGATTATAATCTTTATCGGGAATTCGAATTCAGTCATGTATTAAAGCATTTCAAATGGGCCGAAGTCGCTGGCAAATTTTCAAAATTTATGAAAAATAAAAGAAGCAGGAAAACATTTATAGAAAGGTGGTTCAGGTGAAGTTTTTGTGAAATATTTGTGCAAGGATGCAAAGCATTTGCTGCGAAATGTATGCCTTATTTTTAATACGATGAAATTCTTTAAAGAACTTTTGCAATTTTAAAAACTGAGGGAATTCGATTAAAGTTTAATGAAAGAAAAGAAATCAAGAAAAGTACTTATACAGTTTTGGAACCAATTAAAGCTATAAATATAAGTGAGTTGTAAAAATGGTAACTTCGGGTGAATGCTTCATTCAGAGAATATTAAAACTGTTCGAACCCTTCGATTTAGTAATGGTGTCCTAGGGTAACACCCCTATTTCGCTGTCTTAAGGAACTTGTCAATCTGGCGACCAGTTCTGGTCCCCACCCCTGCCACGCCCCTATTGGCCATCGCCCTGTAATTTACAGCAATTTGCTGAACGTTTCCCAGCCCCGCTTGCTCTTCTTGGCCGTCCTTGCCACATGCCACGCCCCCTGTTTGGACAGAACGGGGCAGCTGGCCTTGCCTTTGCCGCTGCTCAATTATGAAAAATAATTTTTTAATTTGTTTGTTTTCTGTTTACGTGCCGCCGCCGCGGCCCTTGTATTTTATTTTATTTTTGTTTATTTTTAGTGAGGCTTCAGACAGCGTGCAGTAAAATGGGTTTTTCATTTAATGAATTTACTCTTGCCATTTTATTTGTTGTGGCCTTTTTGTTTTTACTTTTATATGTATTTTTTATTTGCTTTCCTGCATCGACGTCTTGTCGGCATTCTGCCTTGGTGTTGTGTTGTGCTGGTGTGCCTTAAATATATAAATTATTAATTTTAATTTTCTGCATGCATACTTCAGTGCACAGCCAGGACATTCACACACTCACACACACCCACGCACCCACACACCCACACACCCACACACACACACTCAGCCACGCACTAGCAATGCCCTCGGAAAACTTGCTCGCACTTTGCCACCCCTTGCCACCCCATGCCGCCCATTTTGCCCACTTTTCCCGCCTTGTCATCGTCATTTTGCCTTTTGTTCTTTTGTGTCTGGCAATTAATTTTAAATTGGGCGTGCATACGAAAAATATTCGTAGTTTTCCTTCACTTCCATCCGCGCACACAAACACACTGGCAACGCGCACTTTTCCCCATTTTCCCAGTGTGTGCGTGCTGGGCAAGCAAATGGCGGATAAAAGTAAGAATATATATCTGCATTAAATGAATTTCTCTGGTGTTTTTACCGATTAATGCGATTTCACTGCACGACCCTACTTCTGGCCTGCATTGCCAGTAAGCTTGACTATTTTTGTTGACTGTAATTAAATTCTTAAGAATAACAGCAGCTGAATAAATAACACCTGGATGCAATACCTAGGAACTTCAGCCATGCTTAAGCAGGCTTTAAGAACCTTTAAGTGCCATAAATGTGGGTTGCGAAAGTTGCCCCCACTTCTTACCGCTATTTACATTTGGTGCAACCGCAAAAACAAAACCATCAGTGGCCACAATCAGGGGCAAGCGATCGGCAAAGTGCAGTAAGTTTTGCTGTTGCATTTAGTTGCAGCTCCTTTATTTATGCGAATTATTTCGTGTTCCTTTTTTGTGTTCCTTTTTGCACTGTTTGCCTTCGCTGTTGATTTTGGCTTACAAGTTGGCCCAGCCCAGGCAATAATAATAATAACAAGTACAGCAAAGCGGGCAATGCAACATACAATATACAATGTACAACGTGCAACGTAGTACAACGTCGAACTTTAATTGCATAATTATGTGCAGTTTGCAATTTATCATTTTCAGTTTTCCATGTTGTTGGCTTTTTTCATCTTCTTCAACTTCAGCTTTTTGCTGCTCTCATTGCTGCTCGCCTGTAATTTATGTGTTCACTTCTCAGCTTTTTCCCCTGCCCACTGCCCCTTTTTTGTTGGCCTGAATGTTTGGTTTTCTTTTTGCAGCTTTTGTGCAGGAAAAACGGCTACATAAAGTGCGAGAAACGATGCAGCTGAACTAAAATGAAACTTAATGCAGCGCAAATATTGAGCGTACTTTTTGCACATCTCCAAGTTTCTGCGTTTTCTGCTATTTTTATAATTGCTTGTTAATTCTTGGCTAACTTGTTTCGAGCAGTAGATCCACTTTGTATTGCTATTATTGTAGGACATCTTCTCTCGAATATTTAGGCTTATGCCATATCTTTTTATTGCATCTGTTGTTGGCCGCCTGCGAATGTGTTTAAATTGAAATGCTGCATCTTTTTAATTGATTTTGCTGTTGCCTGCGCTTATCTCCATATTTGCAGATCGCACAGAGATTGCCCTTGATGTTTAATTTATTTCTCGGCTTGGCCTAACCCTTTCGCATATTGCTTTTGCCATTTTGCCATTTTACATTTTATTTTCTCGCTGTCACGCCCTTTGGTCGTGATCCCGGGGCGGGTATGTGTATCTTGCATCCTCATCTCCGATTCTTTCGTGTTGGCCATATTAATTATAATTTATGTTGAACTCTGGGCGGGATAATCGCCGATTCGTTTGAAGTCTGCGGGGGAGTTGGCGGGCGTGGGAACCGCACTGCTAATCAAGCAATTAGCGAATGCCATCAAATGTGCATTAGACAGACGAGACAGCTCCAGGACCAGGACCAGGACCAGACAGATTTGCAGCCCCCTTGGCCCGCCCCCCGTACATTTTCGATTATGTCTATGACCGTTTTGGCAGTTTCGTCCAATTTCGATGGCTAAGATATATATGTATGTATGTATAATATATGTAGCGGACTTATACATACAGAGAGCGGGCGGCAGCCAGACAACCAAGAGAGTCGCCGGAGTATTGAAAAACAAAGAAAATTAGTTGCAGCATGTACGTGGCAAAAAGTTGACTCCGCCAGAAGACGCAGACGGACAAAACAAAGCAGAATGGCCGGCAAAAAGCGTTCAACGGGTCGTATGAGCAATGCAGGCATTTTAAGGGTTGCAACTAATCGCAGACAAAGCCAGTCCTCGTGTGGGTGTATTGGTGTGTGTGTGCTCGTGTGTGTGCGAGAGTCTGTCTGGCAGACTTCACATGTGAGTAGAAGGATACATTCCCGCATAGATATAGACAGCAAGACTGTGGCAAAGAAGAGGGGATGAAGAGCTAAGAAGGTTGCAATTGGCCGACATCAAATGTGTGGCCGGGCAATTAGCCAAAATGCCCGCGTAAGTAGGCAATGAAAAGTATAAAGCTGCACTGCAACTTTAAGGCGAGTGCGAACAAATAAATTACACACTCAAAAAATATCTATGGAATAATAACGGGAAACAACCCCCAGGAGCGCACTTAATGCATGCCAAAATTAAAGCGAGCGGCCCCACCCCCCTCGCAAAACCACCCAACCTCAACACCACCGAGCTGAGCACTCAGACTGACACACACAGATACACACACACATGAGCGGTGGAGGCGGGTGTAGGTGGGCGGAGAGAGTTGGTTTATATAAGGCATTATAGACGCGCATTTGTGTGGGGGTGGCAATTGAAAAGCTTTACTACTGCCATCGTCATCGCCATCGCCACCTCCATTTCCATCTACAACTTGCGGAATACCCTTTAAGTTTGACTGGGGTATGCCGAAATGTTCGACGTGCTAGATATTTTACTAGATATATTGTATTATATTGATGTATATGGATAATATATGCTAAAATGAATAGCCGTATTAAAATAACTTAAAAAGTTTTGAAGTCATGGAGCTTCTGTATTTTCTTTAATTCTCTTGTTTGCACACAATTAAAAAACTTTACTATTACTATACATATTTGTTATGATATTTGCCAACTTCAAAAACCCAACACATTCTGCGCTAAAAAAGCAGCTGGGTATCAATTGAGTTCAATTTTCTTGCCAGTGTTTTGCCTTCATTTTCTTCGCTTACTTTTTGTCCAATATAGCTATAGCTATAGGTATACACAAGTACACATAGAAATCTATATATATTCGAGTGTATATATCCGTGAATGTGTGCGCTGCTGTGTGTGTATGTGTCGCTGCCATGCACATTTATCAAGTGTATATAGGAGGAAGCTGAAGCTGAAGCTGTAGCTGTAGCTGGCTGCCATTATGTACGGTGGAACGGCGGGGAAGTGGCGGGGAAAGTGGGAAAATGGGAGAATGGGGAAGTGGGGGCGGCTGTGGGTGGCGGTGGGTGGCTGGGGAAGCGTAAGACAAGGCAGTAAACAACAAAAAATAAAGCACGCACACAAATACACAAGAAATTAACGAGCAAACGATTTTTATGGCAGTATTTTGTGCCTTAAAGCGCTTAATGCGATTTATGTTTGTGTGCGTTCGGCTGGGTGTTGGTGTTTTCTGCCTGTGTGTTAGTTGAAAAATGTTTTTTAAAAATGACAAGCTTCGAAAGTTGAAGCAATTTATGTTCATTTTAAATTGAATTTCAAATTTATTGCTGCAATTTAGCCCCTGTGTAGCAGTTTGTGCTGCAGTGTGTGTGTGTGTGTGTGTGTGTGTGTGTGTGTCTGTAAGCAGGAAACGGAAGTGCTCGTCCTTTTCGTGTTAGAGTGTGCGTTAAAAGTTGTAAATTTCATTGTAGCAGCCAAGAAAATTAATTAAGCAAAAAGACAATTCAAACGAAAAAATTAAAGGCGAAATTGAGTCTGGAAATCGAGTAGAAGTTTTCATTTGCAAAAATATCTCAAGCACACAGGAATGTCCTTAAATAATTAAGAGGCATTCGAAAAGCGGATGAAGAAAAGAAAATGCGATGGCAAAGGGACAAGCGAAAATCCTTTGAAGAAGGTCACTCAACTTGTTGGCCAAAAAGGAAACCTTTCGGAGCAGACGGCCGGCAGACTTGTCTGGCAGAGCAAAAGGATAGCCCGGCAGAAAAAGGACATGCAAATGATACCCCAAGCAACAGTTGATAAAGCAGCCGAAAGAACGCAGAAAAAAGGACTCCACCGCAAGCAGAAAGTTACGAGTCAGTCGCTCACAAAAGGTTGACGACACCAGAAAGGATGCGGTGCCAAGGACCTTTTTATATTTATTTTTTTTATTGTGGGTTGACTGACTCTCAAGGATGTTCGAGCAACAGTGTTGTGTCGCCGGCCAAAAAGGGTCAAGTGCCCCGGCGCGTGGCGGAAGGACGAGCCACAGGACGAGCAATTCGTGCGGACGGCAAGGACATCAACCCGGAAAAGGGTTAAATTAAGCCCAAAGCCCTTTTTTTATTATTAGACGGAAGGCGGGCTCCCCGCTTTTTGAGGGTACTCTCACGGCTTTTCGCCGACCTTGACCCACTACAAAACGCCGCAACCTTGACATTGGATCGCTCTGCTTTCCCTGTGCTCGCTCCTTTGCCTCTTTTTTATTTATTTCATTTTGGCCTTTTTCCCAGCCCTCTTGGCTTGGATTTCAATGAAGGTGCCGCAGGCGTGTCCCGTTCGGAACAGCAACAGCAACAGCAACAGCAACAGTGGCAGTGGCAGTGGCAGCAACAGTTGCGTGGCCGCTTTCAGCGCTTTCATTGTTCGACTTAAGACCCACACGGGATAGCCCGCTCGTCCGTCCGTCTCTTTGGTCTTTCATAAACGGAAAAACGAGACGGCAAGGGGGCGGGGGCAGCGGGCAGGAGCAGGGGAAGTGCCAAGCCAGAAGGACAGCAGCGACAGCAGGACAGAGCCACCGCAGACAGGTTGCCCCGGCTCACGTGCTGCGTGTGCCAAAAGTCGCTCTGTCGCCGTCTCCTCTTACAGTTTGGGACACCAGCCAATGCACTGGGAGAAGTGCCCTTCCATATTGTGCATATAAGTTGCAAAAAGGGAAACTAAATAATTAATAAAGTATAATTGTTGCTACATCCCGTGTAGTTATATGCATACATGCTTCATATCTGCACTTTCTCTCCACTAGCATCCAACTTTTACCCACATTTTCTCCCTGTGCAGCAAGTGTTGCTGCTGGGTAGCTGTTGCTGTTCCTGGTGTTCCTGGTGTTGCTGGTGTTGCCGGTGCCTCCAATGCGGACAGTTGGACGACAAATTGTCTGCCTGCCGCCTGCTGCTGCTGCTGCCTCTTGCAACTCTGGATGGTGGTGCTGGTGGTGCTGCTGATGCCACGGGCCGTGGGTCTGCTTCTCTGTTTTTTACGAGCTGTTTGTAAGCTCTTGTATCGCCATCGCACGTAGGAGTCCCCTTGGTGTTTCATGTTGCTGCTGCTGCTGCTGCTGCTGCTGTTGCTGCCGTAGATGTGGCTGCTGTCACGGCTGGTGGTACTGTGCCACTGAGGTAGCCATGCCAGCCGACTTGGCGCCGACATGTTGGCATTTACGATTATGTCTGGCCCACAGACTGCAACTTCTGTTTGTTTTGGTTTTCTTGCCGCCTTGCCTTTTCTTTGAGTGATGGCCAAGGTGTGGCCAAAGTCTTAAAAAGCCTTCGCTTTGACATTGGCCAGCAGAGGAGCGCGGAACCCGTTCAGCGGCTTTTCAACGGGCGCCGCCTAATTAGACGTTAAGTGCACGAGTCGGCTGCCAATTGGAGTGGCCCCTCCTCAACCCAAAGCCGCCAGTCCCCAGCCCCCAGCCCCTGTTCCCCCCTTTGGCGTGCCATGTCCATGTCCAAACATTGTGACAGCCCGATTGCATCGCCCGGCATGTGTTGACTAATTGCCAGGGGCGCTGGACTGTGGTCGCTGGTCGGTGGTCGGCATTCGGTAGCTGGATGGGATGGCCCCATTCCCAGCTAGAAAAACGCCAACGCCATAAAAAGCAAGAACGGTGGGTGGTGGTTGGTGGTGCAGGGGTGTAGCTTTGGAAAAAATGCATCGCGAATGTGCAGAACACCAAGCTACAAAGTTGGAGTGAATAATACTGATTCGCAGTCAATGATTTCCAAAGCGAACAGTTTTCTAAGACACTTTTTTCTCATAAACGAAAACATTCTCAAAAAGAACCCCTCATAATTGTTCTTGCTATTGAATAATGACAGTTAAATGTTTCCAGATGGTCTTCCTTTCAAGAGAAACCCACTTCCTGCAACATAGTGTTGTCCCCATTGGCCGGGATGACAAACTCCAGCCGCATTCCGCATACAAGCCCATGTATATGCAGATTTGCAGCCAGATGGGAGAGGATAAAAACCTGGCTAAAAATCGGGCGAGTGTGGGAAGTGCAACAAGTCGCTGTCGCTGATGTCGCCGTTGGCCAAAAGGACCGAGGCCGACATGGCGACCCTGAATTGCCTGTGGAGCTGTGGAGCCGCGGAGCCGGACTATTCGCGGCCATCAAAGCCAAAAGCCCGACTCAACGCGGCACGGCTCCATTGCAACCCAATGCGACCCAATCCGCGACCCGGCTGGACTGAACAATGGCCAACTGGCTGACTGGCGGGCCAAAAATGTTGGTAACTGCACGCAAACATGAACATGAAGGCCACAAGGTGCACGGGAAAAAGGCAGTAGATCGATTTGCTAACTATTGGCTTGAACTGGAACACTAACCAATCTAGAATTTAGTTCAAATGTAAGAGTACAAGACGTTTTGTAAGATGTGTAAGTTGAGGTATTGGGATATCTTATTATTAGTTAGTTTTTAATTTGGAATTATTGATCGAAGGACTACCCAAATTTTTCCGAGTGCAGACTGCGATGCCCAGGTCCGCGTTGCAGGCGTCAAAGCGTGCCGCCACAGGAGTTTCGTGGAGTGGAGTTGGGTTTTTCGGGCAGGAGTGCACTGGCCCCGACCATGGAAATGTTGCAGCTTTCCGGGCTCGTCCTTGGCCACATCCCAAATCCCAAGCCCCGTGTGCCGCCAATGGATTTGCCTTTGCCGCTTCCTCTATTACTCCTCGTTTTTTTCCATTTGTCCTATCGCGCGGTGAAAGGTCGCGAGTGGTGTGGAAATAAAGGCGGGCGCGGCAGGAGGATTTCCTGGCAAATGCAACGCGACCTGGATTCGGTGGCAACAGCAAAGAGAAAAATGAAGTAGTAGCCGTAGCCGTGTTTCTGTTTCTGTGTCCGTGTCACTGGGCCACCAAAAACTTCACTTCACTTACTTCACTTTCCCCCTTAGGAAAATGTTGCCAAAGGAAAACTTCGCAAGTGTTGCAATCGGCGAGGGAAAATCAAGAGGCAAAGACAGAGGGCTGACGCAAAACTTGAGCAAATTTCTAGTGTTTTTCCCCCCCGTCACTGCAACTGGGAAAATGCGCAGGCAAAGGAGCAGGACAACCTGTTGCCGTCTAGCTGATTTTATGGCCAGCGGTGCCACACGTGATTCACATCCAGCTGGATGGGGATGTCTGCTTGGGTTTTTATGTGCGCCACCACGGGGAGTCTCCAAGTATCAGTCGCAGTCGCAGTCGCTGTGACGACATAATCAACGCTCCATTGGAGGATACTCGCCTCCAGACGCAGATGTTGCCACAAGCCACTTGCCAAACAAATCGTTGGCTTAGACGAATGGCAAGGGGATGACACTCCACTCCACATAAAGCGACGTGAGTGATGAGCCAGAGGGAGGAACTCGGTGGTTACCACACGGGTAACTCGGTGGTTGGAAGAAGATGTAATCATGAATGAAACTCATTACGGAGTCACAAGCTTAAAAAGTGCGAGGAAGTTGTTAGGAATGTATCATTAAATTGAGATGAGTTACCTTGCAAGTGTCTTATTATCGCAAAGTTGGTAAAGTTTCAACGAAACTGTCAGGAAAATATACATATATCGTAATATAAATAGAAATCTGAAAAAACCTTATAATTTTCCTGCGAATATGATTACCATCAATGTCTCCAGTGGTATCCCTCATTTAAATGCCCCAGACCGTTGTGACAGCCACTCACTGTATTACGTAACATTCATTGACTGTATTAGCTTGTGTCATGTTTTTACGACGTTGCCGACCTTGAAATCGCAACGACATGGAGGACTGACACCGAGGACTGTTGCGTGAGCTGCTGAAAGGGAAATCCCCTGTCCCATCAAAGGTCAAAGTCACTGCCAGTGGCAGTGGCAGAGGCACTCAGTGGCACTGGCAGTGGCAGTGGCGCTTTCCCGGGCTTACCCCAAGAAAGGCAAAGTCAGTGAGTCCCCAGACCCAGACCCATGGAGAGTTTCCCAGCGCAACGGATGCGGAGATGGGAAAAAAGGCAACAGAGACCGAGACCCAGACCCAGACCAAGACCCAGACCCAGACCCAGACCCTTGTCGTGGCAACAATAAGTAGCTGGGTAGCTATCCTCTGGGCTGCGGGCTCTCCGCTCTTGGCTCTTGGCTGTTGGCTGTTGGCTCCTGGGTCTTTTGCCTCTGGTTTCTGGCTGCTACGTGCGGCTTGTGGCTGCCACATCCACATCCACATCCACATCCACAATAGCACAAGTGGCACAAGCCCGCCTTTGAGCAAGTCAACACGGCGGCACAACTTTGTCTGCCCCGTTCGCCCGGCTGTTATTTTTTCCTTTCGTTCTACTGCCAGGTTTTTATGGTGGTGACCCCCAGCTACGTGCGGTTGGTGGCCTGCGGCGGAGATTATGTCTGGGATGTCTGCGATGTCGGGATGTCTGGGATGTCGGGATGTCGGGATGTCGGGGATTCTCTGCTGCCGGTGCCGTGCCTGGGTACGCCACTTTGACTGGATCTGGGACTGGGATTGGCTTTCGGGGAAGCCGACCGACCTGGGTTACTATGACTACCCTGCACTCAGAACAATTCTCTTATTTGAAGTATTTGACTTTGCAAAGTCACGTGTTTCAAGTAAAGTATAAATCCCATTCAGTAATATAAAACAGAAAATTGAACATAAAATTTGATTTATAAAGCAGAGTACTCTTTTCTCCCAGTGCATTGGCCTGAACAAACAAAGCAAGTGGCGACGGGCGTGATGACGTGGAAAACGTTGTTGCGGCATGCCGTTAAAAAAGACTGGTGGTCCGAGAAGGGGTCAGGGTATCTGGGTATGTGGGATCTGGGGCTTGGGGCTTGGGGCTTGGGGCTTGGGGCTTGGTGCTTGGTGCTTGCCGTTCGGGGTCTCGATGTGGATGAGGGTCTGGCTCGGAGTATGGGGCATGGGCCTGGGCAATCCCTCGACCGCAGACAGTCTGTCTGCCAGTGTCGTCGCGTGACTTAATTAGCTCCCATGAATAAAATGCGGATAGGTAGGCAATGCCTTCGGTTTGGCAATAAAGTCAAAGTGACGTCACTTACCCCAGTTGTTGGTGTTCCATTGCCGGCGGCGATACCTGTGGCGTTAACCGAACTGTTTCCGGAACCAGACGACTTTCCCTTGCCTCGGCCGCGTTTCGAATCGGGTCGAACGGGCTGACCATCGGCACCGAATACGATCTGAAACAAAAAGGGTATATGAATTTATAAATAATATATTTTAGAGTTAATATCTAATGGTTAATTTATTCCAAGCTATAAGGATAGCTGTATATGTGGAGCTCTATTTTACCAAATGCGGTAACATACATACATTTTTGGAATATCGACTCAAATACATTTAGCTAGTGTACTTATTTAATTTCAATGGGGTATTCCACACATGATTGAGAAATGAGTAAGGATATTTTTTTATAAGCGGAGTAAACTATTTGGACATAAACCAAACTTGGGTTTGCCTTTCACCCGGTAGAGAGCGCCACAAGTGCCGCGTCATTTTACATTTACGTGAACGGCCGTCTGTCGGCAAACTTTGGAACTCTTTATGTAGTTTAAAGCGTAAGCTAGATGGCGCTTCATGTAGAATGAATGTAGAATTGCAAAATTCATTCATTCATTCATTTTATAAATTCATTGTATGCAATTTCAATAAGTAATGCTTCATTAAAGGTTTTAACAATAACACAATACTTAACACAAGTAAACATTTAATTTTTAAGACTATTTAAAATAAATATATGATTGAAGCATTAAAAGTCAGGCCTTAGATATCGTCTATTTATATTGGAGAAATTAAACTTCTAGAAATCGATGCAACTTTTGTGAGGATATCAGGATTAGCAGTAATTAGCAGTTAAGGGAAATGAATCAGCTGTAACTTTTCTTAAAAATCAATTAAATTTAAATAGCATTGCTTGTCTATGAAATCGTTCCCATTAATTGATTCTTATAAAACAGGATCTGCGCATCTTGAACCCCAACAATATATTTTCTTTACTCACAGGCGCAAAACTACACATTTGAATAATGACATTGAGCCACAGAGGAAACTGGCTGCCAAATTAAATTACTCAAGAGTACAACGAAACATATAGATATTGAAACCATAGATAATTCCAATGGGCATGAAGCAGGCTGCCAGTAAACCGCCTGTTGGACCAAATTCCGAATCTATTTCCGGCGCAGGGTCATAAATATCAGAGCCGTGGAAAAAAGAGCCTGAGACGCGATCGGGTCTCAGAAGAACCATTAGGCAAAGTGCTGGGAAGGCGGAGAATCGAACGGTAAAGCTGGAAAACTAAAATTGAAAATGTAAATGATGGATGCACATTTGAGTGTGTGCGCAGGCGTGCCCAGCTCCACATTGCTACCAAAATAGATCGACGAGGGCCACGGGAAGCGGCGGGGCCGACATATGGATCCAAATCGGATCCAGACAGCTTCGCAGGAGTGCCTGCGGAATGCCCTTGTCTGAGTCTTTTCGGTGGCTGATTGACAGCCGCTGCATCTTAACGGTAAATAAGCGACGCCATCACAGACACTGGGAGAAAATTTGGGGGCGTACTCTAAATGACAGATTCTAGCTTGGGCTTCTTCCTACGTAAAAACTTAGGCAAGAATATTGAAAATGGGATATAAAGCGCACGTTCATCTCATCATCTTTTATAATTGTTTTATAAAAACTAAGACGGCATTTTTTCTCAGTGACCTCTTTCCTCCCCAAGCCAACCCCAAGCGGTATATGTATGTGCACCACGGCCATCTCAATCGCCAAGCTGCATTTACATTGTTGGCACGCGCAGGCGCGCACACATGTTGCAAGAACGTCAACCTTTTGGGGGCGATCAGTGCACTGGGAACTGGGAACTGGGAGCTGGGAGTCTGGAATCGGGGATCCGGGGAACTGGGAATCCGGGGAACTGGGAACGAAATGCGTCTGCGTACAGGGCTCTTTTCAATTTTAGCAGCAGTTGTCATTTCGGAAGCAATTATTTTAATGCACAGCCAAAGTAAGAGTCACACAGTCGCAGTTGAGAGCGTGCCAGTTGCAGCCCCCCAATGATGAAAAGACTGCCACAAGATTGGAAATGGAAGATGGAAGATGGAGACTGGATGTCACTGGGACTGGGGATTGCTGCTGGAGTCTGGTATCTGGTATCTGGGATTACTGCGAGTTGGGGTTGCACTCGGTGGCGTCTAAATTTAGTCGCTGCCTTCGGGCGTTCTTGAGGTGTTTTCGGATGAAACCGATACGACAAAGTTACGTAGAGTGTGGAATCGGTACAGTTGTGCACGCTACGAATAAGTATTTCGAGTTTAAAGTGGAGGAAAATACTTCAGAGGTGAATCTGAACGATTCCCAAAGTGGAAATCCACTTTACACGTTGTACTTAAGACTTATGTTTTGTAGTGCTCATTTACAACTTTGGACCATGATTGTTAGTGGATTGCTTCAAGAATTGTTCTTCGGAAACTTTTATTTTTTCATCAGAACAATAAATAAGTAGAAAGGGTTATGTATTTCATGCTGGCACCCTTACATTAGTTAGTAAATCATTGACTTAATTTGTGAGAAACATGAAAAAGACCAAGTGATTATAAACTTGTTAATAAGGAACACAAAACAGATTTGCTACACCCAATATCATCAGCACATTAATAAGCACTAATAACATTAACATTTCAAGCCAAGTCAATAAAATCGAGACATTCAATCTTCCCACCAAAGCTGGATACAATCGACAATCGACAATCGACTTTAAGAAGCCCCAAAAAGGCCGTAAAAACAAGGCCAACGACCTACTGAAATAGGGCCAAAAGTAGGCAACCCAGAAAGCACACAAGGAATCGTAAAGAGAGGAAACAGCCCTGCAGACGAAGAAAGAAAAACACATGCATAAAATCCTGTGATGAAAGCTTCGTCATTTCCTCGCCAACAAAAAATCGATGACAGTTTATGAGCCTCGAAAAAGAAACCGTCTTTAAATCAATTTTTTCATAGCTTCCTGTTGAAAGGTTCCTCCTGGAGCCTGCTCTTTTCAATTAAGTGCAGTGTGTGTGTTTTTTTGCTGTGCCGACTTTATTAGCGCCAACAATGGGAAAACACAAAACGCATGTCGACTTAATTGGGGCTATTAGTTTTTATTAAACGGAAGGCAGGTGGCAGCTGCTGCGATGCCATAATGAGCCGCTCAAAAAGCCCGCCGGTGATTCGCTTGTACAGTGGACAAAAGGGAGGTGGAGCTCTGCTCCTGGGGCTCTCGTAACGACGGGAGCCGAGCAACAGGTAGCCCCCATTTCGAATTTGAGTTAACCGCAGAATGGGCCACACGCACGCCGCACAAATGGGCCAAAAGGCGAGCACTGACCTAGGCCAATTGGGTTTGTGGTAGGATCCGGATCCCAACCACAACGGGAAAAGCCGGCGGGGAGTTCGGGTTCGCTTTTTATGACACAATTTTTTTTTTTTGGGGGGGCGGCGAAGCCACTGGAGTATAACCACAACAACAGCAGCAACCCCTCGGCATTTCCTACCCCTCCTAATGAGCCATAAAAAGTTTGGTTTATGTGTGCGCCAGAGTTTTGGCAACCCTTCGTTCGGGCTGAAGTATTCTAAAGCTCCTACATCGCACCACTCCACAGCTCCAAATTGGGCTGACACTGCGGGAAAATAGGCGGTAATAAAATATAGTTTCCTTGACTTCTTATAGCATCTCAACAAGTATTATATAGTATCTTATAGCATCGCTTTATTGCTATACAAAGTACTTCAAATTAATGCTTTATCTTCAGTGGAACATTTTCATTCGACCTGGGGTCACCTGAATATTCAGAGCAAGTCAAAAGTTAGAGTGGCACACCCTAAGCCCAATTCGCAATTCCCAATTCCCAGCCTTGACCTGTGTCAAACTAAAGCCTTAATTACTTCCGCGCCAAGGACAACCCTTTTTTGGGAGAAGTCCGCCTCCGGGAAGCGACATCGATTTTCGTAGGCAAAGCATTTCAAGGTTGTCGCACCCGGAAACCCCCTAACATTCGCCACCTTGAGCCCTGTTTATTTTGATTATCACTTTCGTGGGGGAGGCGGGAGCTTCCTGATTAGCCCGGCGTCCTTGAAGTCGGCCGCAAATTCTGTCTGGAGAAATTCTGGACGAGGACTACCACGAGGATGAGGACGAGGACGAGGACGAGGACGAGGCCGACGATGATGATGATTCACCAGGGCCAAGGCCTGTTGGATTTGCTTTTTATGGCTTATATCCCATTTTGATTGCGGCTGTCAGACTTTTCTCTTTCTCTTCTGGTTTTTTTGGGGGTTGACTTCCTGCATATACACGTCCATATACTTGTACATTTGTACTTCTGGACGAGGGTGAGTTTCGTTTCATTTGGCATTGTAATTGCAGCCACCCCTATGTGTACAAGTATTATGTATCTGGATAGCCGGATACATATACCTACATATCTGCTTTCTCTGGGGGGCGGGCGAGATGCGTCATCCGACGATTTGTTACACGTAATTTAGATGCGAAATTTTCAATGTCAACTCTCCCCTGTCCACGATTTCGGTGTGCGCCCCCTTGAGATGTAACCGTTTTGATATGTGCTAAAAAGCTCACTTCACAAATTTATCAAGGTCAAGTTCAGCAGGGGGAGCGCTCATTGTTTGTTGGGGTAGCGTGAAAGGCGGAAAAAGCGGAAAAGCATCAGCCAAAGTCACGGGCCACCAAATGAGTGATAAAAGGGGTAAAGCACAACAAAGGGCATTCGGTTGCCTTGTGACACAATTCGAGGGTCTGGCTCTGGATGGGTTTGGGTTCGTTCATTGTGACCGCCAAGATGGGGGAACCAGCATCGGAATCTCCGTGTTAATTGAGCGGCTTATGCCAATGCAAAGCGATTGACGTGCGAAGCAATTGTGCCAAGGTGAAGCCAGAATTCAAAGGGCTTCTCAGCATTATTGCTGTGCAGGGATAAGGGAACTGAATGTCAGATCTATTATAAACATACACGTATCTGTGGAATTTATTGACTCTTTCTGTGGTTATTAAATCCCTGCCATATTGCTCATAAAATTATCTGGGTAAATCCTGCTTGAATCAATTTCGAAACTTACTAAACACGGGGAAAGGTATAAATACTAATTACCATGGCGCTGTTATTAAAATTAAAAACTTTCCCAATTAAGCGGAGCACCTCGCTGCCCGATAATCAAGGACAGCTGTGCCCTTTGGCCGAATATACCCAGGAGAGCAAAAGGACAAAAGAACCGAACTTAATTAGTTGTATTCGAATTGGTTGGGATTGCAGATGCGTGCTAATGAAAGTGCATTAGCAGTGGGCCCTGGACTTGCTGGCAGGACTAACCAAGGATAATGGACAGTGGATACTGCCGAGGGCCAGTACTCCCACTGAAAGTGAGCAAAGCGAGGCGGGCGAGCGGAAAAGAATTAATTTGAAATTCCATTTCGTAGATTTAATTGAGTTGAAATCAAATTAAAAGCAATTTATTTTCAACCCTCATTGCGAATTTTTTCCTTCTCTCCCTTTTCGATGTTCCACGCACACGCACGCACTATCTTGCCGCACTCCACCCACTCTGTACTTCGCCATGCCATTCTCCATTCTCCATTCTCCATTCTCTATTCTCTAGTCACTCTGCTCCTTTTTTCTCAGTTTTCCCAGCGTTTCTGGTATTTCCCAAAAGTGCGTGGTCCACTGACAAGGAGTGGGGTGAAAAAAGGAAAAATGCTGCCTCGTTTTTGGGGTTGCAAAAATTTCAGCGCCTGCATCGCCAGAGGAAAATCGATAAAAATGTGCCAGTGTTGTGTGCAAAGCGCGAATTCATCCTCTATCCTGGTACAAAATGGTTAAAAAAAGGATATACGAGAAGGCCTCATCGTTTTATACTCCTGCTGATTGCACTTCTCGGCAGTCCCTGTGATATGGCATTAATTTTTAATTCGTCGCATGAAATCCAAAAATGATTTATGCTCAGCTCGAATCGCAAATTAAAAAGCCATTCCCATTGCATATTCAAATATTCGCAGAGAGCGAAATGCGAAAAAAAAAACAAAAGTGCGGGCTAGAAACTTTTCGCGACCACTGTGGACCAAACAAGAAATGCAAATAATGCATTTCGAGTTGACAGCGTCCAAGTGAGAAGGTGGGGGCGGCTGCTGATGAGGGGGCGTGGCACAGCGCTTCAAATTGCATTTGATAGAGCCACAGAACTCGGTCCGCGTTTCCCTTAGCCACCACCCACAAAAGACTGACCATTAACATGCATTTAACGGCAGTGAAGAGCTTTGCACAGCCGAATATCTAAATACTCTGAGTTCCAGATAATTAGTAAACAAAAAACATAGTCATTAACAAGTCAGTATTATCTATGTACACTATCTATCTGCATAATGAATTAATTGATCCCTAATGACTGACGCCACCTGCCAATCGAATGATAGAATTTATGGACTCCGTGGGCCTCGTTCAGGGCATATAAATTGAAAATAAAATTCAACTGCACGTTGGCAGCAGAAATGTTGTTTAATTTGGCAGCAGCAGCAGCAGCAGCAAAGTTTCGCAGCAATGGCAGCTGCAGTAAAAGTGGCTTTTGTACGTGCAATGACCTACCAACACATAAAAAATGCAACGCGAAGGCACGAATCGCGCGCTAAAATATGCAAAGAACGATGAGGACGAGGATGGGGATGAGGATGAGGATGCCGGAGTGCCAGGATGTTAGGATGCCAGGATGCCAGGATGCCAGTGCCAAAGATGTTGCCTTTGCTTTCGCAGGCCCCAAGGCAAAAGTTTCCCAGCAGCTCTATTTGCAAGGACAAACTTGGGGTCCGGGGTCCTGCTGCTGGTGCTTGGTCCTTGGTCCTTGGGCTCCAACTTCAATAATAGTCAAGTGCAGTGAAGCGTTTTGCCAACTGCAAAGGTCCTGGCTGCTCCGGGTCCTGCTTCCCACTTCTGTGAGATGAAATCAAAGCCCAGCTTCCACCATTTTATTTGGCATTTTCTTCACTTTTTCCTTTTCTCAGCGCTTTCTCTCCACCTATTTTTTTATTTTTTTATATCCTGCAACATCCTTTTGGCCAACACGCATTTCCCCCTGCTCGCTCCTTCGCCACTGCCACTGCCACTTTCCCAATGTGTGAGAGTGTGTGCGAACTTTGCATTTACCCTTGGCAAGGACTTTTGCAGCGGGTGGAAAGCCAGCGAAAGCAAAAAGTTTTATTTGCACAGTTTTCTTTTTCTTAAACTTTTGTTGTGAAAATCACCACCCCCACCCGCCCCCGCCCGTCGTCAGGAACTGCCAGCTTGCAATTTGCTCAAACAAGTCTAAAAATATATGTGTATGTACGTGCTTATGTACCATCTATGTACACGCTATGTACTCTATGTATGTATGTGTGTGTGTATGCTGTTCGACAAAAGCTGCCGCAAACGGGGGAAAATTGTAGCATGCTTTTGAGCGCTCGCTTAGAAAATTTCCTCCACTTGCCAGCTAAAACGAGGGAAAATGGAAAATTTTTATAATTAACAGCGACAAAGTAGCACAGCAGATGCAGATGCAGATGCAGATGCATCGCAGCATCTCAAACATGGCAAACATGGCAAACATAGCAAACATCGGCTGTTTATCAGATGCCAGGGCAAGATGCCAACGAAGGCTATGGTAATTTTTCTATATTTTCCTTCTTTTTGCCTTTCCCTCCCTCCTCCTTTCTTTTTCCCGGCACATTTTCCTTTTTGGGGTGCCAGTCGAAGCAAGACTTCTGGTTTTTCCCCTATTTTCCACTGCGGGCGGCCTGTGAAATGCAAATATTTATACCAACTACTTGAAAACGCTGGGGAAGAATGGCAAGTGCCTCACGCGCAAAAGTGCGTCATCCTGGGCCACAGTGAATATCAATTAAGTGCAATTCGGCTTCTCGTCCCTTCGCTGAGTCAAAAGAGCAAAGATGTGGGCCCAAATTAGCCGGCTTTCGAAGGGTTCACACCGCTTTGATGTACGTTTGATGTAAGAATTATGTAGTGGCCCCTTGGGTAAGGTCCTCGAACCGACAACGCTTCTGGCCAAGTGTTAATCGAAGGAGAGTGGCTAATATTTATTGACTGCAACTAAGATGAATGACTAAACTGCTTATGGAAAGCCAATTCTTAGGACAGATTGATTTTAGTCTTCGGAGCCACTGCAAGGACATTAACGTGCCTCCCGTTCACCTTATCACTTCTTTACTGTAATGCCGCTGGGGTTATGCTCTGAAGATTTGCAATGAGGTGCGGAAGGGGGAGCAGTACAGGGAGTTGAGCCAAGAAGCCATTGCAGTGCGTTCCTTTCTTCCACTTTTCTGCAGACCTCTGATGTTCTAGCTGGTGTTGCTGTTGTTGCTGTTGTTGCAGTTGTTGCTGTTGTTGCTGTTGTTACTGTTGTTGTTGTTGCTGTTGTTTCTGTTGTTGTTGTGCACGCAATGTGCGTAGGGAGAAAGCTTGAAAGGCGCTCGAGAAACTGGAGAAAGTGCCGAGTGGGAAGATGGTGATGTGATGTACGTGTATGTGTGTATGTGTATGTGATGTAGAGGTGATGTAGGCGATGCATGTGGGCCTGTATTTGTGTATTTGCACATGTACCGCTCTCTGTAGCTGCTGTGTGCGTGCTGAGTTTGTTATTTTCCCTCTGCTCGAGCTTCCTCTTATTTAACCTCATCCTCCGGTTTTTCCTTTCTTTTTTTTTATATTCAAAAAGCCGTGTGTGGGTGGGTGTGTGCGTGCATATTTATGCGTATTTGTTTGCATAGCTGATGATGTGCTTGCAGCAACAGCAACAAGAATACTTTGTGAGTGCGTGCCAGCCGCATTTCCCCGTGGATCCAGCCGAGCACCCGAGCACCCGAGCACCCCTTAACCCGTACTTAACCCCCGGCTAAGTCCTGCTGTTAACCCCCTCCTAATCTGCACTCCTAATATCCTTTGGGGGCGCCATTGCAATTAGAAAACTTGCATCGCAACTTTTTTTGCGCGAACAGCTTGTAATGCAATGCGCTAAATTGTTTGATATCACACCAACATGCGCACACTGCTAAATGCTAAGTGCAAAGTCCTGCTCAGAAGTTTAAGTCCTGCACAGGCAGAAAAGGATAGCACATCACATTTATCATTTCTTTCATTTCTGAAGTGAAAATGAATACAAGTAACTGAAAATAACACCCTGTTATTCAAGATAGATAGAATTATAATCTTGGCAAAGCCAAAGCCCTAGGATAATCTAATTTATTGAATGCTGCATTTTTACTTTATACTAATATTAATCATAATATTTAATCTTCATTGATTTTCCTTCAGAGTGTGCCACAATATTTTCCAGTGCTCTTTACAACTGCCAGCTACGTGCTGTGAAATTTTTGCAGCGCATTCATGTTGCACGTACGCCTCATTGTTGTTGTGGAGTTTTTTACTTTATTTTATTTGTTGTTGCTCGGTTTGAAAAAAACATTTCTTTAATTCTTTCTTTTTGCGTTTCCTTCGCTCGCTGGTGTCTTGACTGCAAACCACCCCCACGTTAGGGGATGTTTATGCGCGGCAGGACTTTCGTACTTTGGCAAATGACTTGACTTTGGTCAGAGAAGTGAGACCAACTTTTAGTTGCTGGCAGAGTCGGGCGAAAAGAAAAAACCTGAAATTAAATTGATTTTTTCGTTCCTCTTTTGCAGGAGGAAGAGCAGTCGAGCGAAAACGGCCAAATACATATAATCCCCGGCAACTCTTTCAGTTCTCGACAACATAACAATTTATTGTTTCAATTATATTTTCAATTTGCGCCGACAAACAAAAGTCCGCCAAATGCAAAAAAGGCTCTCAGCTATAAATAAAATAAATAGCAAACGAACTGAAATTTGTTTTCCACAACGCGGTGATGTTTTCCCCATTTTTTTTTTGTGTTTGCCAGGTTTATGCGAAAAAATTGGGGGATATATCTGAAAGTTATTGAAAGTAAACATGATAAAATAAACTCCGCACAGAGCGACGAAAAAATTGTGTGCCACTTTTTCTCGTTGTAATGCCGGCGAAATTGTCTCAAATAATATTTAAAGAAAATTAAATTGAATTTACGGCGGTTCCTTGTTGTTTTTTTCCCGGGGGGTGGTGGTAAACCCGAAAGGAGGAAGGAGCAAACAGAATGATAAGCAAAAATAATCAAAAATCGATTTGGAAAGTGCGTCCCTGTTCTGCTCACTTTTCCTCAGCTCCATGTTTTTGTTGTAACAATATGCCAGAGTTTTCCATTTCCCATTTGTTGTCAAAATGCAATCATTCCGTTTTCGTTTTTTTTCTCTTTTGGTTGTTGCTGTTACAGCTTGATAGGCACTTTGTAAGCAAAGCACAACAAAAAAAAAAAAAAAAAAAATAAGTAAAAACAAGCAACAACTTTCTCCGGGAAACATTTGGAAATTGAAATTGTAAGGCAACGGGCTTTGGCCCTACGTTTTATACTCTCTGTGATTTCGTTTGATTCACTTGACTTAAACGGATTTGGCCAGAATAGGGAATTCAGCAGAAGGCAGGAAACGAAAAATTGGCAGGCAATGCAGGAAATGTAACATATTGAAATTCAAAAGTGGCAGCAAACGCGTCTCATATGTTTATGTTCACTGATAATTTGTGCCCAAAAAGTGTATTAAATTGGAAGCAAACGATTCGATCAAAACACGTGTGAACCCATTAAAAGCCGATACATTTTTATTTTAATTGCACACCGAAAGCCGTAATTATGCAATTATATTTAAGTCCTTCGCCCATGTCCTCCTGGCAACTTCAGGCCACATTTAGTGCCCCATTTAGTTGACTTTTCCAGCATTATTGCACCATTCTGTGCCAAAGGCCGCCAGCAATTAGTAAGTTTTGTAACCTGCTGAC
Source organism: Drosophila orena (assembly GCA_005876975.1). Taxonomy (NCBI): domain Eukaryota; kingdom Metazoa; phylum Arthropoda; class Insecta; order Diptera; family Drosophilidae; genus Drosophila; species Drosophila orena. The sequence continues at coordinate 11,969,065 of VCKV01000006.1, read as the reverse complement.
CCTCTAAGCCATTACAGTTAAGTATTCTCGTTCAAATAGGCGTGTGTGCGTCTATGTGTGTGTGTGTGTGTGTATCTGTCCGCCTATGGCTGCATTTAACCCCTCGGAAACTGGACTAAATGACAACCGTTTCCTCCGACGACTCCTCCCCCGCCACCGCCCCACACTTTTCCACATTTTCCTGCCGCATTTCACATTTCAGCTGGGGTGCGAATTTGCTTAGTTTGTCGCGCAGTTGGGAATAAGCTGTGAAAAGGGTCCGCCGCCGCCGACGACGACGACTACGACGACGAGTCGGTCAAGCTGAAAAATGCACTGCAATTGCACCTTGCACACAGATACACATGAACGGCAGTGATGCACTGAGAGAGACTAGGGCGTACTTAGAAATAAAGTTGTGATCTAAGAGTTAGCTGAGAAGGAGCACACACCTATACTCGTATGCTGGTATTTTTTTTACCCGGGGAATACACCGTTATATGGTTGCCCTAAATAGTTAATTTTATTGTAATTATATTTATGAAAGCATGCCCATTTCTGGTAGTGCAAGTATAACCCCTTTTTGGCCATGCATCGCTGATATTTAAATTGAGCCAACGGGCAGTGAAAAAGTTCTGAGGGGGCCGGCATCGGGTGGAATGCACTTCAAAAATAGAAAAAAAGGGTTCCAGGGGCTCTCCGTGGGTACCACGCTTCTAGGACTCTGCATGTGCATGGATATCCTTGATCCATTTGAGCTCTAACTGACTGCTTTCTGTGCAGCGGTCCTGCCATTTTCCCAACCGGTTGCTGTGGCAATTAGCGCCGCAGTTCGGTGTCTCGCTTTGTTGTTTGTTTATTAATAAACAATAACAGCCAACAAATTGCTTAATTGCTGGATTGCACCTGCCCGCCCCAAGGATCTGAGCTTAATGCTTCACCAGCCAAGGACCTCATTACGGAATGGATATTTTGTGTCTCTCATTAAAAGAATGGACAGGAGGAGGAGGAGGACCAACTGATTTTGCACTCATTATCGGGGGAATAGAGGTGCAAAGGGACAGGCAATGCGGCACTTTTGTCCTTTAACTATTACAAGGATAAGTGCTCACAAAGTCCCTTCTTTTTCTCAGCCTTGTCCTTATGCAAATTGCCATCAAGTATACGCAGCGTGTTCCCTTCCATGCGTAATTATATAACATTAATTTGCATTTTTCGCTTCTTTCCGCTCGTCTGTGCTAGTGCAATCAATGCAAATGTTCTCGCTGCTGGGAACTTAACAAGGATGTGAACATTTATTTATTAAAATTTAACAACGCTTTACGATCAGCTCGCACATTTATATAAATGTGTGCAGCCCGACCCGACTGATTGCCATCGGGCAGCAGCAGAACCACCACCAGATTTGGATTCAGAATCAGAGCCACCAGATCAACCCATCCATCCCATCCATCGCATCCATCCCATCATCCTCATCCACATGAGCGGCAAATCTGTTCCATAAATACAGCAACAAAAGCATTCAATTGCGCAGACTGCCGAACACTCACACACGGACAGAGTCAAGCATTTTATTATTTAATTTATGCGGAGACAACAGAACAAACAATTCTGCTGGTAAAAAAAGAGCACCGAAACAACCACACAATAGCTATCGGTACATAGATGAAAAGATACTTTTGTATCTGCTGGGTAAACAATGGGCATACTGCAAAACAAAACAACCCAAAAAACTACTGAGAACCAAATCTGCAGAACATAGATCAAATAATTGTGATAACAATACGGCTGAGCAGTTCTAAGAACTTGATTTTAATTACAGATCTAAATGGGATTGTTCATACGCTTCAATAGAACAAATAATATGCTATATTATATTCGGTATATCAATTGTTCAACTATTTTCCCTCGCCCAGCTAAAAGAATAACTTTTTTGTACAGCCAATGAGCAGAACTAACTATCCCAATCGCATTTTTGATAATTTTCAAAAAAAAAATTTTTTTAATTTTTTGCTTTTTTTGCAAGGGGTACCATCATCATTTTTTGTGAAAAATGGGAAAATATGAAAATTTTTGGGCGAGAATACCACTGGATAGGAAATTTTATAGCGAATTCAACGAGATATGACATTCCACTATTGAACCATTACTTCGATTGTTACAGAAAAAATACCGCTTGTTTTTTGTGTTTTTAAACTATTAAATAATAATTACTAATGCCCCTCTAAGTGCAAAATTAATAACATTAAAGTGTATACGTACGGTTTTGGCTTTGGGTTCCTGAAAGAAAAAAAAGATAGAAATGAAAATAAATCAACTGTAAATACAAATAAGCTGTGATGCATAAAATAATTAGCAATAATTACAAATTAAATAAATCCGTGAACGAGGGAGCTTGGCCAACAAAAAATCACTCACTGCTGGATAATAAAACCGCGTGTGTACTATATTTACATGGAAAATGGCACATAGCACAAGTGTATGTATATACACGTAGACCGACTGGCGGGATATCAAAAAATAAGCGCACTAATTGGCTGTCATGGCAGCAATTTGTTGCCCGAATAGCCTCACCAATAAGAACCCATTAAAATGAAAACAATGCACGTTTTAAACGATGGTGCTCAAAGTTGTGATTTAAATTTTGGCAATTAAAGAACGCACGCATAAATCCCCACAAAGCCTAAGCTGCTTAAAATAAAATAATATACTCGTACACACGAGTAGAAAATCATTCATCAATGCCATTTAAATGGACGTGCGTGCATGTGTGTTTCCACAGCATGAGGCTTAAGTTCTGCTCTCAGGACTCCGTACTGGCTTAGGATTCATATTCCTAGTCCTATCCTGATTCCGATTCCGATCCCAATTCCAATTCCTATTCCTATTCCTATTCCTATTCCTATTCCATGGAGCACAATGCGAACAGATGTGCAGGCGAGCCAGTTCTGCAGATGGCCTACGAATAATAGTGAGTGTGCTCCCTGCAACAGATGAATATGCAATCCTTCGAGGAGGAAATAAAACAACGGAAGCTGCCTGGAATTTTCAATAGGATTTGTGGCCCGGCGGCCGCAGGCAGGACACGAGCTGCAGACACAGTTGGAATTATGATTTTTCATGATTTTTTTCATTATTTTATAAAACAAAATAAAATCGAACTTTAAATTTTATAAAAAGGAAATTGAGAATAGATAGATCACAGGATCCAACATCGAATAGTGTATGCTGATATATCATATTTTAATTTAAATTGGTTCTTCATTTTCTGCTGTGTACCTGAGCAGAAACCTAAAACAAAACTTTATCTGCCAGTTGAGTGCAGAGCATTGAACTCGAACTCGAACTGAAACTGAAAAACCCAAACTCAAGCCGAAATTTCGGGGGTAAGTCGATGGAGGAGATGGTAGGCATGCCTGGCAGCATCTTTTGGGACTTATCGAATGACAAACGCACATATTGCTGCCTATAGATTGAATGATTGAATCACTGGCGGACGACGGGGACTGGGATTTCTGGAGCGGAAGAGCGGGCGGCAGTCGTGTGCCTGGCCACAAGCGACAATTAACCAAAAGACAACACATTTTTGGCCAACATATTTCTCCGTTTTTTGCCAAAAGCTGTGCCATGCCGGACAGGGACAACTGATAGGCGGGGAAAGAGATAGCTTGGGCAGGATGAAAGAGGATGCCCAAGTGCAACTGGATATCCAAGGAGCACGACCACGACCGAGTATCAGATTGCACAACATGCTCATAATGAAGCACATCCAGCGCATTATTGCCAACGTCATCATCACCATCGTCATCATCGTCAGCAGCAGCACCACCACCACTCCTTGCAGTCGTGGCTCAAGTATCCACTGCAGAGTGTGTGTATTGGTATTATCCTGTTTTCCAGGAGCTGGCAAGCCAACGTGCCGAAAACAGGGCACTGTCACAAATAGTGTCCCAAGATCTCAACGTTGAATTCTTAAGTCGAGCTCAATTAAATATCTACCCAGCTGATCTAGAGTGTGTCTTAAAATATTTTCCAGTTTTCCTTATCGAACTGTAGAATTTGACCTCTCCGTAAGGACCAAGTTTTCAGCGCAGTGCATGAGCCACCTTGGCAAGTGCCCACGCTCTCCATTCGCTAGTGTGTGTTTGCCGAGAGTATGTCACGAACGGGGAGCGCTGTTGTGTGGGTGTGTGTGGCCTCTCAAGTAGGAGCAATGCACTCGTCCTGGCCCAAAGAAGGACTAAGGATAAGGATACGGAGAGGTTTCATGTGAGCATATGCACGTTACAGAGCATTTTGTATGCATGAAGCGAAAACCTTTAAGTTGTTATGGCTGTATGCTGCTTTTTAGTGACTCCAGTGCATTTGCCTCAATGAAGTTGGAGCGCAGCGTGAATTGAATATAAGAGCCCGGAACGAAAAGGGAGCAGATCTTAGAGTGCCACGGAGGAAGGCATCCTTGGACAGCCCAATGAAGTCAATCACTCAAACCCCGACCAGACTCCAAATGGACTTTCGGGGTTGATTTCTTTGGCTTTCGCTAACTTTCCTCCTACTCAAACACTTTCAATATTTGTCCGTCTTGCTGTTGGTTTTCCTCTTATTTGTGGAAGCGAAAAAAATGTAGAAAAAATGTTCAAATTTTAATGAGAAAATTCCTAAGAAAAACTGCATATTTAAAGAAGAAAAAATGCCCCAGACGAATGGAGCGACACAGGAAATATCCTCTTAGATAGGCCTGTCCAGGGATTTCACTTTTCTTTTTTTTTTTTTTTTTTTGATGGGAAAGATGGAAAACGGGAGGTCGGAGTGAGTTCGCTGTGCAATTCAAATAGCCAAGTTAATGACTAAGCCCGAAGGTCTTTTCAGCTGATTTGGGAAAGTAAAAAAGGAATTACAAAAAATATTAAACGAAAAAAAATCCAAGAGGGAAATCTGAACACCGGAAAGGGACAGACTTGGAGTTCATCTTAAAGCATGAGTTATTTATGGAAAAGAAATGAGTCGAAAAGTGCATTGATCCGCCATCGATGGGAAACTAAAGAATGAAATAATTCACGTTCAAAATTTATCACCATTAAGAGCAAAACCGGACCAAAGAAGTTGGACAGCTGGGACCAGCTGTGAGTTTTAGCTGAGAACTTTCAGGCTGGAAAAAAAAAACCGCGAAAGCCTTGTCATTATAAAGTCCATGGACAAAGGCATAAATATATGAGCACATGAGTAATTTCAGCATACACTGGGCTACATGAGAGAGTAGTATTTGCTTGGTTCCAAAACTTATAGCATAGGCATTGAAACAAGCATAGTTTCGCTAATATTCATACTTCATTCCTATGAAGAACATTCCATTGACTGGCCAAACATGTGAAGCACAAACATTTAGTTCCTTTAAGATAAACCCCAGCCTAGTGACATAGTGTTCCAGTAGCCCAGCCCCGCATGTGAGGCAGTTGGACAATGAAGGCCCTGATAATGATGTTGCGGATGGCGATGATAAAGCAAAGGATGGTGCATCGTAAAACTGAAGCGTCAATTGTGCAGGAGGCGCAATAGGTAGAGGGAAGAGGGGAAGAGGGAAGGAGCGGGGGGATATAGCTCCAAATTGGCGTTGCACTATCGCGACGCGTATCTTGTATCTTGTAGATACCCTGTCCATATTGACATGTCAACTGTTGATCCGCTCGGTGAAACTGCGAAATTTACAACTTTATCTATGTGTGTCGTCCGAAGAGACGGGTGTCTTGCGGGGGGAGGGGGTGGCTTTATACCCAGTGGCTCTGCAGGGGGGGGTAGGGGGTAGGTCTATATGGTGGGGTAGGGGTCTATAGTTGAGATCTCTGCGTGCCATTTTCTCGTTTGACGGCCTTTTGTATAGCGTCCGATCTCCTCGCTCCTGTCAACCTTAATTGTCCGTTCGTGCCGTCTCTTTCTCTGCAGCATATCCCCCTCTCACTCGCACTCTCCCATACAGTTTTTTTTTTTTTGTTTCCTGTTTGCAGTCCGCTGATCGCGACTGAGAGACAAAACGCTGCGCACTACTCGCTTATTTATTTATCTGTCTGTCTGCGTGTATCTGTGTGTGCCGCTTTGTTCGCGTGTATTGGTATGTGTGCGCGTATTGGTGTGTGAGTGTGCGATCAAAAGCCGCGTTTGTAACATGTGAACATCTGCTCCTTTCCTTTCCTTTCCTTTTATTATTGTTTTCGTTGCCTCGTTTCGTTATTATCGTTATTTTATTGTTGTTCTTATTTTATATATGTATATGTACATATATGGCATATTGGGCATTTGTTGCTGTTGCTGTTGCTGTTGCTTTTGCTGCTGCTGTTGTTGTCATTGGACGTCTGTATTTGTGCTCTGAGGCCCCGAGAAAATAGCGTCGCAATGTGGAAGCGTCTGTCAATATTGGACATACTCCAAATACCCCGATTATCTGACGGGTATTCCAAGATTTGCCAACAGGGCGAGGGAAATTGGAACAAGACCTTGGGCAACCGGCATGCGAATGAAGTTCTTGGAGCAGTCTAATTTTATGCGGCCCAGCCAATTGTAAAGTATGTGGGAAAGGTTTAAGTTGCTCGCCATTACTAGGCACCAATTTACGGAAAACAGAATTCTAGTTAAAACGAGTGCTTTGGATTTTATGACATCAGGTAGGATTAGAAAACGTCAGTTTAGTGCCTTCATATTTAGTATCATAAGATGACTTTTTATGAGCGCCGTTTGTAATAAAGTAGAAACTGCTTAAAGAAGTCGTGTGTTTCTTAATACGAGTACAACACGTACTGCGCTCATTCAAAGTTCTTCAACTTCAGAACTGATAGGTATGGAAAATTGAGATGCACACATATCCTTGGCAACAGATCACTTGAAACTCCTTAGTGGTCCTTGGGCCATTGAACTTGTTCCCAAGCCTCCACTTCACCTCGAATCCGCCCCATCCAAAACTCTAGTGACGACATGCAGCGCAATTTGAGATCCCAGATTCGGGTACCAATCGCGCACACATGTGCAACCTGATTTCCGAACGCTCAAAGGACACGCTCTGCCTGCGGCATCTTAAGTGATTTTAAAAATGGAGCTGGGAAGCGGCAAAAGTATCTGGAGGATGCGCGGATGTCGGATCACTCGGCGCAGATACTCAGATACTCAGATACCCAGATACTCGAATACTTGAGTGCACCTCGTACGCAGGCACTTGGGCACACACACACTCCTCACATTGTAGGTTACTAGTTAAATCTCAAATCGAGGCAGCTGAAGAAAGAGACGGCTGCCGGAGGGGCCGACAGAAGGAGACGGGACGAGGCACTTGGCCAAGGAACATCTGTTGCGCTGACATAAATCCTGAGTGACTGACCGCTGGTGCGAAAGACCGCGAATCTTGTATGCCAATGCGAATGTGGATGCGACTTGGCCGCCGGCTCTCTTTTGAGGACCAGAACCAGTTTGCACCGATCCCCAGCTGCCCGTTTGGGTACAGTGGTACGAAAGATACTCATTCTGATCAAAATCTTGTACACCTAACACCATTTCAAGGTGCAATGATAGAATCTCCTTTCAATTAAAGGGATAACAGCAGAAGAAACCTTCCACACTGAAATTTCAATATTCACATTACATTTCCTATAAAAGTGAAGTTTAAAGTGATTTAATTGACGTATAACCACTGTGCCCGCCAATTTCATTGAGTAACTTTTGCGCTGCCCGTGAATGAATCTGTGGGATACTCCCCACCGCTTTCGTACTTCGATGCGGTGGGACTGGATCTGAGAATGGAAAACCCGTGAGTGGACTCACCTTCTTCTCGGTGAGCTTCTCACAGCGGCGCTGCTTGCAGATCTGGTGGCTCTTGTCGTTTCGGCAGGGGGCGCACTCCCCACAGTTGTCCTTGCGCTGGCATCCCACGCACTCGCCGCACCGCTTCCGCTTCTTCTTGGACTGGAAAAGAGAGCAGGAAGAGGAGTTGTTGTCGTTGGAGTGGTTGTGGTTGTGGTTGTGGTTTTGGTTTTGGTGGTTATGGTTGTGAGTGTTGGGTGTGATTGTGGGTGGTGGCAGTGGCAGTGGCATTGGCGGGTGGTTCAGTGTGGGTGGCGGAAGATGGTGGCGACGACCGTAGTCCTGTTAATCGCAGCGGTTGCCAGTTCGCCCCGTTTCGCTAATTTATCGGTGGGATTGTCGAACATTTGCAGAATATTTCGATTTTATCCATAATTATCAATCGTACACGATCACAAATGGATCGATATATGCCTTCGTGTTCAACAATCCCACCCAGCGATCAGCTACATACCTGCTTGTCGCATCCACTGGCATTGGCATCGTTGCTATCCCCCATGCCCAGGGCACTCAACGGACTCTTGAAGTTGGCCGTGCTGGAGACGGCGTCCACTTGGCCAGGATTGCTCGGGTCTACGTCCATGCCGCTGGCCTCGCTCTCGGCACTGGACTCCAGCGAATTGGGCCGCTGTTTCCGCCGCTCTTTCTTCCGGGCCTCCAGCCGAGCTATCGGCGACTGCAGCAACTTCTCGACCTTGACCGGGGTGGTGGTGGTGGGCGTGGGCTGGGTGGTGGTGGTGTGCGGCGTGTGGCTGCCACTTCCGCCTCCAGCCGCCTGCGGATAGCTGTTGTTGCTGTTGTTGCCATCGTACGAGGTGGGCGTGTGCATGCCCATGGGTATGGGATGCGGCTGGCCGTGCTGCAGCGGATGGTGGATCAGTCCGCCGCCACCGCTGTTGCTGAGATCAAAGTCCTCCTTCTTGAGCAGCATCTCAAAGTCGCTGCCGGCCCCCGAGCTCGGCTCCTTCTTGACACCCAACGGGGTGAATCCCGGATAGAGTGGCAGCTCCGCATAGGGCGTGGGATACCCGGTGGCTCCTCGATGATGGTGGTGCGGATTGAGGGCGTGGTGGTGCGCGAAGGCGTTCGGCGGCGGTGGTGCCGGAAAACTGCCCGCTGATGGCGGAGTGATGCTGGCCTGCAGACTCGACAGTTGGGTCAATGGTGAGCCCACACTCATCATGCCCGGCGAACTGACCGAAATGCTGGCCGGCGACATGGCCACCGTTTGCAGGGAGCTCATGGCAGTGGGTCCCACGGGTCCCGATACTGAGTTCGGTCCAACGGAGGCGCCAGGAGGTAGGGAACCTGCTGCAGCTGCTGCTGCTGCTGCTGCAGCTGCCGATCCTGGCGGCACTGCTGCTCCTATGGGCACAGGCATGGGTGTTCCATCCGGTAGTAATTGCTCATTGAAGCCATGGAACTGGCTCTGAAACGATGGCAGCTTGGAGAACGGCTCGAAGCCGCTCTTCAGCTGCAGATGGGGTTGCGTTTGGGGTTGTGGGCCATTGTCCTTGGACTCCATTTCCCAGGGACGCGTGTAGCTGCCGTTCGAGTTGGAATTGGAGTTCGAATTCGAGTTGGCGTTGCCGGCTGAGTTGTTCGGCTGCTGGTTACCCGGATTTCCTACTGCGGCGGAGGCGGCGGAAATGGCATTGGCATTGGCATCGCCGTGCCGCTGGCCATTGTTGCCACCACTTGCAGCATTAGCATGGTTGCTGCTGCTGTTGCTGCTGCCCAGAGGCGCTGGAACCGTGGTATTGCTGCCGTCGGCGTTGCTGCTGTTGCCGTTGTTGCCGTTGTTGCCGTTGTTGCCGTTGTTGCCGTTGTTGCCGTTGTTGCTGCAGTTGTTGCTGCTGTTGCCGTTGGTGTTGCCGGTGGCGGCCGCTGGCTGTTGCTGTTGCTGCTGCTGATGCTGCTGTTGATGTTGCTGCTGCTGCCTGGCATAGTAGTCCCAGTGCTGCTGCTGCTGCTGCTGCTGCTGTTGCTGCTGCTGCTGCTGCTGCTGATGTTGCTGCTGGGCGTGCTGCTGCTGCTGCTGGAGATGTTGCTGCTGCGGATAGTGCTGCTGGTAGTGGTGATGCGGATGCGAATGCGAATGCGGATGCGAGTGCGGATGGTGGTACGGCGTGGTGTAGTGCTGGCTGAGGCTGCTCAGCTGGTTCAGATGGGTGTTGTGCAGGCTGGACACGGTGGCCTCCACAGATGTGGCTACTGCTACTGCTGCTGCAGTTGCTCCCAAGTTGCTGCTGTCGACGGTAGCACCTGCGCTGCTCTGGGCTAAAATTGAAGACGCCATTTAAGCTCAAACACTGGCATGGCTATGCAGTTGTATTGAAAAACTGCGGGGCTTTGTACTGATTTTCGAAGATTCGTTTGTTTGTTTTTTTTTTACTTTATTTGTACACTAATTCGGTTGCTTCACTTTTCGTGTTTGTTGTTTCTCTGCGTTTTTTGAGGTAGTTCTTCGTAAAAATGTTTCTGATTCGACTGGTTTGCTTTGTTGGCTAGTGTAAAACACTCTGATTATATCCGTATAATAGATTTGTATACTATAATATAAGTTGAAGCTACTCCAAGATTTGTATTTCGTTTATTTTGAACTCACTGGTTTTGCGTGTTTTAATGCAAAGTTGATTATTTACTTTATATGGTGTTCTTCTTTGTAAAGTGCTTTATTAAATTGTTGTTTAAAAATTGTTTAAGATTTGTGGTTGGTTGTTTTGTACTTTATTCTTTTGTTTGTTTGTAAAACGGCAGCTAGGCAAAAATTTGTATTTTGATATTTGATTTAATTTGTAGCAGACTTGGTTTGGTTTTGGTTTTTCATTAAAAAATCTTTGTAAATTTGTAATTTGTAAAATTTGTATTTCGTATGCGTTGTTGTTGTTGTTCTTGTTGTTGTATTTACGTTATTAATTACTTGCAGTTTTGTGGTTGATAATATTTGATGCTTGCTTGTTGTAAATTGATTAAGTTTTTGTACTCTGGTTTATGCTTCGTTTCTCAATTGATTTTGCTTGTAATATGTCGTCGGATATAAAAATAATTTAAGTATTTATATCTAGTAAATTGTACTTATGCGTAGGCTTAAAAATCTTTGTCTTCCGTTTGTTTGTTTGTTTGGGTTCTGGACTTAACAATTAATTAAACATTAGCGCGTTACTTGTTATTGGCTTTAATAGTAATAATATTTATATTTCATATAAGTTGTGTGTTTAGCCTAATTCATTTTACGCCTTTTCTTCGTTTGGTTTGCAATTTTGATTTTGGGCCGAAAGGGTTTTTTTGTTTGTCAGTTGTTTAAAGAGCTTCCAAAGTATTTTGTGTTGTTGTGGCCGCCGTTGTTCTCAAATCCTTTAATTGAAAGCTGTAAAAATGGGAAGGAAGGAAAATGAGTTTGGTTAGTAAGGTTGCAGTTGAAGGTGTTCCAGAGTTTCTTATAAAAATATCCTTGCTAAAAAGTTTGCTTGTCCATTAAGTTTTTTGTAATTTTCTCTGTTGCTGCCTACCTCTCTGGCCTCAAACATCTACAAACTTCAACACATAATTATGGTCTTTGACTATATAATGAGCGGCCAAGTCAGCGAGGCAGGAAGCGGCAAAAAAAAAAAAAATAATAATAAGAAACGAACAGCGAAAAAAAATGAGCTAAAGGACACTCACTTCTGGCTTTTTATTGCCGCTGCTGTTGTTTTTTTCTCGATTTTTTTCTTTTTCGGCTTGTAAGTTATGCTGCCAAGTTGGTTTTGGCTTTGTAAAGCCTCTCACACACACACACTCACACAATCGCACACACACTTGCGAAACACACTTATACCATCACATAAGCGTATTTCAGTTGCCTTCAACGCCGTTGTCATTTTCTTGCCTTTTTTTCGCCATTTTTTTGCCCGCTCTTGTATCTTTTCGTTTTCCTTTATTTTTATTTATATTATTTTCTTTATTTTTGTGGCACAGGTGTACTTTTGGTTTCTTTTTTTGTTGCCCAGCGCGTCCTTTGGCTTTTTGCATTTGGCCAGCGAGCATTTCGTTGCGCTTCACAAAGTTCATTGGGCTCGGAACCTGGGCTTTTTCATCACCACGTCGGCGAAGATGATGATGATGATGATGATGATGTTTATGAGGATGATTTTAATGTGCGAGGATGATGATTTTTAGTGCTCTGGTTGCGCCTCAAGCTGCACCAGTTTTTAAATGCAAGCTGAGCTGCATTAATGCATGACTTTTGAGGTGTTAAAGTGAGTGAAAATGGAATATTAATAAGTTTGGCATAACTAAGTGTAGGACTCTAACTCTTGGAAATCGGATTGGAAGCGTAAATTAAATTGGATTTAAGCGTATCTAAAATACAAAGCCCACGATTTGGAAACATAAATATCAGCATAAATATCTATCATATTGTATCTATCACATTGTATCTATTACATTGTATCTATCAAATTGTAGCTATCATATTGTATCTATCACATTGTATCTATCATATTGTACCTATCATATTGTATCCATCATATTGTATCTATCATGTAGTACCCTTCATGTTGTATCTATCATATTGTAGCTTTCTTATTGTATCTTTCATATTGTATCTTTCATATTGCATGAAAAGTATCTAGCATTGCTCGCTGGTACCTAAGATATTTCCCTCAAGATTTTCCACACTTAAAATTAACCAACTCGCATCCGTGTGCACATTTCACCCCCGAAGTTTCGAAATGGGGAAACTTTTCGCCCGATTTCGGTTGACAACTGAGTCATCTGCCCCATTGTTCGCGTTCTCCTTAATTTCTTTCGGGTTCCTTGAGGTTCTCGTTGCCTTGAGTATGCTGCACATTGTTGCAGAACGACAATTAAAGTCTGATTATTTTGTCGACTGCAATTTGCGTGCTGCAATTGCCCCTGCCCTATCGCCCCGTCTCGCTTCCTCCCCTCCTCGTGCCATCTCGCTCACATTATCTTTGTGGCAGTGCCTTCAATAAAAACGGTAAAAGGCCAACGGCCAAGCGCAGCAAGCCAGCAAAAACAAAAAAAGGAGGAAAAAGCGGAGAAGAGAACCTGCAGCGAGGAGAAAAAAAAACACAAAATGTTGCAGCTGCCACAATTTGCTGCACTTTCCGTTTTATGCGATTCCGTTTCGCGTTTCCACTTCTGGCCTTTCATCCTGTCCTGTTCTGCAGCTGTAACTTTGGACTCGTCCTCCTCCCCGGCCCCGCTGATCCTCCCTTCCCTGGGAGAATTACGAGCTACGAGTTACGAGTCTTACGCTCGACATGGCGCGATAAAGATCCCGATCCCAATCCACCGATCGCACCATTGACCACTCGCGATTTGCTCCGAAATTGGGCCAAAGAGTTGGGAAATTGGCAACATGTGCAGCCTGCAATTAGCTCTTCCTTCTTCCTTGGCCCAAGCCAAGTCCCAACTTCGGAGGGAAAGTTATGATCTATTGCTGCCCATCTCCCAAGATCCCTAAGATACTTAGGTTAGGATCCTACGCTATTGAGCCATGTTTAGATAGCTGGTGGCGTAGTTAAATGTTTGCGTTTCTGGAAGAGAAGTACACTTCCTTTGGCATTTCCGTTGCCCCCGAGTGATATAACACCGAAAGTTATATAAATTGTTTGTCAAACCCTTATCCGATCGAGCTTCAAAGTTGCTATCTTATCTCATCGTGCTAAGCTCGGTGACGAAGTTTCAATGTTATGCATATACGGGATGGTCTATATTAACAGGGATTTCTATTTAGAACTGTGCCAGTATGGGTGTATGGGTGTATGGGTGTATGAAGAAAATAAACTGAGAAAATAAACCGAAAGCAGAAACAATGACCGCAATTCACTTAAATTTCTTGTTTGCTGCTCGCACTTAATGCAGCAGATTTTTGCAACATGTATGTACAATGTACGTACAACATTCTTTATTTTCTCGCATTTTGAATTTGCAAATTAAACACGCAGACCAGCCGCACACATAGGCACTATACTCGCATGTACATATATGAGAGCATGTATGTATGTATGTATATGTGACCGAACAATGCGTCATTTGGAAAACAAAGTCGCTGCGGAGTCGTGGAATGAAAATTGCAAAAGGCGGTATAGAATCTAGGTGACTGCGAGGGCTGTTTTTTGGCAGTATATACATATGTGTATTATGCAGAGGGGCAGGGAGCCTCACAGGACGAGGAACTAGGCTACACACACACACACACACATGGACAGGAGCGTTGCATGTGCAGAGGAGGAGAGCACGTGAAGCCACAGGACGAAAACAGGAACGGAAACAGAAACAGGAGCAGAATCTGGGGTTTCTGGCATATCCAGAGGGAAACCATCTACCGGTGCTACCTGTCGTTGTTTGACTTCGCATTTGTTTGAACTCAGCCGAGCCACCAGAAATGGCAGAGAAAAGTGGAAAATATGATGGAAATTCGAGATGGGCCTGCGGACTTGGCGATACCCTTAAAGCCTGCATACAAGTATGGCGTATATGCACACACATGCATAATATTTGAAAACTAATTTATTGAAATTTCCTTAAATATTTAACCATATTTACAAGCACTTTGTATTGCCATGCTGTATTAGTTAATACTTCGAACGTTTGGTTTGATTACAAGCTATATATCTACAGTTACTATCCAACCACACAAGTGCGAATAGTCTTACCCACAGCAACCTCTTTTGATAACAAGTGCAACCAACGACAGTTGGGCAGCAGCATGTTCCGCACATCCCATTTCCCAGGATCCTGCAGGATCCTCCGTCGCCTCCTGCACAGTCTGTCTGTCTGTCAAGCTGACGCTCCATTTGTGCAAATGAAGTGCTCCCCTTGCCTGGGTGAACCCCACGTACCCCACGTACCCCACGTGCCCAACCCCATAACCAGTTTCCCAGCTCATCCTCTTCAATGTTATATTTTAATATGTTATCCGAACATTGTGCGCTTGTTTACAACTTTTGCTCATATGAGGATTGTTCGAAAGCAGTTGGGCTAAATATTTATTAACATTTTTCCCCAGCACTTCGCTATTGCGAAACTATTTTTCGGGCATAATAAGTATGCATATTTATGCATGTTATATGTTACAATTGCCAAATGTGCAGCGCAGCGAGTTAATGAATAAAATTCCATTCCATTTTCGGTGGGGTGCATCACTTTGGCCGGGTAGCATTTCAAGAAGCCATAGGAGCTGCCAACTGGGTGGGGAAATAATTTCACTTTATGTTAATGCTACGAACTAGACGGCTGAAATTGCATTTCTACTTCATCGAGTTTATATTGCGCGGAAGGAAGTGTCTCACGGTTTGGAACAGAAGTAAAATACTACGGAGCGTAGGTAATTAAGTAAACGCTGTGAGTCAAGGCATCAAATGCATTCAAATGGTACTTGGCCATGCGATTGTTGTGGGTTCTTTGTTTGCATAAGTCCCTACAATAATATATGTACATGTTGAATCATACTCCAACTTCATTTAAGTCTGTCCTATCACATACTTTTCATTTCAAGCTCGACTGTTAGAAAATATTTAAAGTTAATGAAACTTACATTACATATCTTACGTACATATTCGTATACTATGTACATGTTGAATCATACTCCAACTTAGTTTAAGAGTGCCCTTTCATATACATTTCTTTTCATGCGCGACTGTTAGAAAATATTTAAAGTTAATGAAACCCATCTGAAAGATATGTATGTTCTTCAAATTTCCGCCGCTAGCTAATTCGCCTGGCAGTGCCTGCTCCACATCTCGTTCTTCGGTGTGTCACGTGCAAATTGAGTTGTGCCGAAGGTTGGTGGTGCGAATGGGTGGTGCGGCGGTGCTTCGGTGCGGTGGTGCGGTGGTGCAGGTGTGGATGAAATGAAACGTGCTGTGGGGCCCAATGAAGCCATGCAAGGAGTCCATGGACAGGCATACGCGGCTGAGTATTAAGCGTACATGAACCGGAGCAGGGGCACTTATGCCTCGCATTTCCACCCGCAACCCAAAAAAAGAAAAACACCACCCACTTCCCGTGAGTGTGTTGAGATTTACGAGTTTGTCATTTGCCTCGCATGCTTTCAAAGTCACGCACGTTACCGTTAACGAGTGTGGGCGGAGGGGGAGTGGCTGGGGGCAGGCGTTATATCCTGGGTGTTGTTTATTTTTCTCTAGGTCAAAGCCTTAATTTGCCTGCGTGTCCTTTTGCCAACTTTTATTTTTGGCTGGTGTGTTTTATGAATGAATCGTGGGCGGCAAGGAATTGTAAACAAAATATGGCAGCTATATATAGATTCATTGGGGGCAAGGCAGTAATAAACTTGCAGGCGGCCGACAAATTGCATCCAACAGATACAGATACAACATCTGATACTGACACAGAGATACATTCGCTGAACTTGAACTTCTTTCGCGGCCTGCGCCTCAATTTGTTTGGTTTTATTATTTATCTTTCTTTAAATTCTCTTTATTGCCATGTATCTGTAGCTGTAGCTGTAGCTGTAGCTGTAGATGTATCTTGTAGGAGCACAAGTATCTCCTTCTGTGTTTTTAGCTTTTCGCTTTCTGTTGTGCTTCTCGTTCCCTTGTGCTCTTCTTGTTTTATTTTCTGTTTTTGGCGCTTCTGTTCTGAGCGCGCCAAAAAGTATCTTGAAGATGTACGCACGTTACTGTTAGTTACGAGTATCTGTATCTTTGTATCTCTGTGTGTCGCTTTCTGGCACGTTTTCAGGGCCTCAGCTCAACTCTTCACAACCAACCAGAAGAACTTTAGAGCCCGCTGCTTTTTAATTTAAGTTGTATCTATCAGAAACAGTTCTTCTTCCAAAAGTCATTACTCATTTCCAAACATGTTCGCGGTCCAAAAGAAAAATCTTCTGGCTTTACTTTATTATTATTTCATTTTGTTTATTTGACTTGCACAAATAAAGCTCCCAAGCTCACCGAAATTGCCTGCTTAGGTGATTGTGATTTTATTCTTCAGGGCTCCATTGAGCTTGCACTTATTGTAATTTGATCCTCGGATGACCAATAACAATTGTTATCTCTTTGTTTACATGTTTACGCTTGGAAAGTATTTCCTGTGCCCCAAATGCAAATTTCAATTGGGAATTTGTTTTTCTTTGGCTTTCGGTCGAGAGGTGAGTTTAATTGGGGGATTAGGGACAAAAGCGTAGAGTTTTATATTTGATTGGAGCTCAACATTTTTATACATTTCCTCAATTGGCTTAATTAATTGGAGTCGCTTTTTTGAAAGGGATATGACCATTCTGGTCTGTTTCTTGGAAACGCTTCTTTAGGTTCTTTTTCAAAGAGTTAATTATGTTCTGCATGCGGCTATTTGTGTTTTTTCGTTTGATGCTGTGGTTAATTAATAGAACAAAACTCAGTTATTTCGATTTTTGTGTAGATTGTGCACAAATCCCAAAGAGTGATTATAAAAATGGGTTTTACTCAAGCCAAAAAATCCTAATTAAGATGTAAATAGCTCTATATTTTTAAATCCCTATTACAAACCTTGGTTGTTAATCCATTTCCTTTCTCGTAGTTTTCCAACGGAAAATGCTGAGTACTTAGAAGCTATTGGAAATCCAAGCCAGTTTCACTATCCATTTGCCGCCCGTCGTTGGACCGTTAGGAAAGCCGCGAAAAACCGCACGAAAACGAAAGTTGACAATAACAAGCCGCGACGCGAAAACGGAACGAAGGGAAATAAAGAAGGAAATCGCGGAAATTGCAGGGAAACCCCGAGAACCGAGCGCGAAACTGGAGCTGCAAATGAAACCGGGACCGGAACTTGTAAGAAAAGCTGAAAAACTTGGAGTTCTTGATGTTGTTGTTGGGCTTTTGGATATTCTATTTCACTGGTCACATTGGCAATTTTTATTTGGCGCTGCCTGTTTTCGAAACTGGAACAAGTTCGTCGCGAGTCCTTGAACTCGTTCACACCGAAAGGATAGTATATCCACGAAATTCAAAAATCAGTTTGCTAGCTAGTAAGTCTCACACGCACTCGCACTCGTTTCTAGCGCTCGAACGGCGACGGCGGCGGTGCAAAAGTCCGTGTTTTGTAGGAAACTTTTCACCCGAAGGATACACAACAACTGATTGCGCCGTGCAGACAAATGAAAATGAAAATGAAGGAGGCAACATAAAACGAATCGAACAGGTTCGCGTTCGCAGCAAGCATGTTCATGTTCGCATCGAACCACCACGGACGCCAATCGAACGTGAATGAGAAAGAAATGAGAATGAATGAGAAGCATGACGACCAAACCCTCTTAACTAGCGGTTTTTATATTGTGTTTCTTATTCCACACTTAACCATTTTTATAAAATGATTTTTGTCTGTTTCTTTTATGTCTGTTACTAAGTTTATTAACTATTCATAAAACATATATATTTTTTTAAATTTTAACCAAGAATCGCAAGATTTTTCCGTTTTCGGATATGTACTTATTTCTATGTTCCCTAAAAAGTTGATAAATTCCTAAATGCTTAACTTCGAACTGCTGCTTGTTGCTGTTGCTGCAGTTGCTGTTGCTGTTGCGCTTGCAACTTTTGGCTCGAGAGTCCTGGCGCACACACACACACACATGCACACGCACGCACGCACACAGGAACACTTACAGCTGCATGTCCTCTCTCTTTCATTAACACGCTAGCACACGCACACAGCTGCAACAAGACACGGACACGAGCATGCGGCGTTTGAAGTGCGCTTTTGTTGTTGCTGCTGCTGCTGCGCCGCTGTACAGTTGTTGTTCCAATTAAAAATTTTTTTCCCTAGTTTCGCGCTCACAATGCGAACTTGCAATCTATGTGCACTACGAGATATTTTCTGCTGCCTTTGTTTTGATACCCTTACATAGGATATATTTATTCGTTACCCAACGCTTAAAGAATCCTTTAAATGCAATATCACACAGACTACCAGGATGAGTTTCATTTAATTTCAACGGTTGGTAGTTATTGTATATTTCAATGATCTATTCAAAATCAAAATAGAACATTTGCGATGTTTCGATTGATAGAGTAACTAAATTATAGATATTATCACGCACTTCAAGGGCATTTGCAGTTCGACCAGCCGAAGAAAACTTTCTTCCCGCTGCTGTTGCTGCGGTGCCGTGAACGTTGCTGCGGTGCTGTTGCTGCTGTTGCTGCTGCTGTTGCTGTTGCTGGTGCTGCGCTGGACGCAGGACACGGAGGCAGGACCTTGTGGGCATGTGCCATATATCCTGGCATTGCACTGGCTGCCGTTGCGGGATTTTGGTACAATTTGCCTGCCATGTTTTGCCCCTTTTTTTTTGTTGTAGTTTTGCGCAAAGAGCGGGGGCGGTTCTATATGTCAGTTGATTTCATTTCACTTTTTTCTCGTGGCGCTCCTGTTGCAACCTCGTTTCATGCCAACTATTAGTGGAGCTGCCATTTTTTCGCCTCTTCATACAGAGCAATCCACGGCGGAAAATGGAAACCTTGACAGTTGCATTGTTGCCTGGCGCTGACAGAGAAAATAACAAAACAAAGCGAGTGCGCGCAACGCTGCTGTCTATTTGCATTGCGTAATGGAAAATCATTCAACCTACGGGCACAACCCTTAACCGACTTCGAATCCTACGAGTCTGAATCTGAATCTGAGTCTGAATCCGAATCCGAATCCGAACACTGACCTGTCCCATACGCAGCGCATACCCATAAAATCCCTCGAGGAACCTCGAAGAAACATCTGCACAAACAGCAAAATGCAGCCGGCCTTTTCTCTTCTTAGATAGTTCTTAAGTTCACGATCCGCAGACAAGTTCTTCATAGCTGGTAGTAGCTCTGCACTCTGACTCAAAAGCTGCTGCAAGTCTCTCTTCGTACATCTGCATTCTGCTCTTTGCCCGTTTTCCCACTTTTTTCGCTCTTATTTGGCTTTTGCGTGTCCTTTGTGAGGACAGCAAAGGACATTCACACTGCAAGCAGCCACAATAAAAAGACGTGCGGCAACGCAAACCAGAAATGTATCTGACAGTTGGTGCTGCACAAGTATTTGAAAAATGAATGAAATGTGCGCACAAAACATGAACAGAAAAATAAATAAAAAATTCCACAAAAAAAATGAAATATGTAATACACTGGAAATAGGGTTAAGATTTATTAGCCAATTTGAAGCATGTATGCTTCATGTATCTTTTAATCAGGAAAAAAGTTTGCAAATATGAAGGAACCGTAATAAACGAATACACGTTGAAATATCTTAGGCCAATAAGGTTAGATATAATAACATATGAATTATAAGACGAATTGAGTTTATCTTAAAACTTTAAGTGCAGCCAAGTCTTAGATCGATTCAATGTACCCAGCGTGTATTCGGACTAACTTATCCAAGGGCAAACAGTGAAGACGAGGAAAAATCTCTGGCTGAAGTTGAATGCACCATAAGATGCATGGCTGCATGGCACATCCAGCAGGACCAAAGCATCCTGTGGCTGCATATCCTGGCCACGGTTTAATTTATTTCATTCCGTTTAAAATCCGCCAGTTGGCCGCCGGTTCTTTTTTTTTTTTTATTAACTCACAGCTCCAAAGGAGCATTTCCAGAGAGTAGCTGGGTATCTCAGCATCCGAGTATCTGGGTATCTCAATGTTTTCTTCTTCTTCTTTGTTTTTGTAGCTCAGAGTGGCAAATGCACACGTAATACGAGTAAAGCAAGCCAAATGCATTAACAGCAACAACAAGCGGCTAGAAAGAGACGGGCATAGCCGGTGTGAAAGAGAGGGATACAAGCTCGCACAGATGCATACATATATATTTTTATTTGTGCCATTACAGCCCCCGTTGTTGTACGAGTTTTGAGTTTTCCGAAACTGAAATCATGAAAGGAGCAGATGTTAAATTTTTATACACAACGCACAACAACAACGTCGAAGCTGGCAGCGCTGCCGCTGCATTGTTGCTGTTGTTGCTGCTGACTTGTTGTTGCTGTTGCTTTTGATGCCTCATTCTGCACTGCTCGTCATCAGCAGGACATCTCTTTCGCTCCCGATTCGGTTGCCAGGCAGCCGCCAGTGCTGCCCTCTCTTTCTGACCGCTTCTACTGCTGCTGCTCGACTGCCAGAAACTTCAGCTGCTCGCTGCTGTTGCTGTTGTTGCTGTCGTTGTTGTCGTTGTTGTTGTTGTTGGGTCTTCAAGGGATTTGAGGGGTAGGGGGGTGGATATTGACCGTCCTTAGAGGAGCCTGCAACCCAAAAAGTTTCACTGGCAAAATCAAATTTGGAGCTGGCTCGTGTTATAGGAAATAATAGTTCGATGCGCTCGAAATGAAATTTTTAAATAAGATTTTTGTTTTTAGAACATAAATAATATGAATCTATCATTTACCTTACACTTATTCTCTATTTAATAATAGGTAGGCCTATCAAATAAGAACTACAGACTTACAGTTTTTACCTAATATTTAATATTATATATTTCCATGATGATATAAGGGATTAATCTCAGATATTCCCGTATTGCCAACGAATTTTTATAATTTTTCCCTTAAACCCTAATTGCAACAGTTTCACCTTTACATGCCATGTGAGTTGGATATATTTTGTTTTGTCGACTTATCCTTACCTGATTTGTCAATGCCTTTTTACCTGGTTTTCTACTGCGTATTGGAACAATAGTTTTCCATTTCGTGATGCTAATCATTGCTAAAACTCCGCACAATACAAGCAGGCAGGACTCGTTTTCTCTCGCTCACATACACATCCTTATGGAGGACAAATTAACCCTCGCCAGAGTCACGGGGTGTGGAATGGGTCTCAATGCAGCTCTGTGGGTGGGTTCCGTCCCACTGTGCCAGTTTGATTCGCAGCCAGTTGAAAATACCCACTGTGTGTTGGTTGGAGAGCGGAGTTTTCCACAACAGGTACAAAACATGAGTACAACAGGACGAGGCTGTTGCACCTTAGCTTAATTGAGATTTTCGACCATGCACACACTCGAACTCTGACTTATCAGTAGATTTTCCCCTGGTTATGCAACTCGAAATATTGCACCACTGGCTGCACATACTCATAATTGTCCACGGCTATTTATTAAGACACCTGGGATGGTTCCAGGATTCGAACAAATGGGTTTTCATGAAGGGCACTCTTGCACTTACCCACAAGAACGCATAAATTTAAGGCTTAGATATTAATAGCAGAGGAATTGTTTAAAAGGAAGTTGTATATTGAAAATGTGCTTCCGCTTTGCTCTAATAAAAATCGAGTATATATATGTTGTACAGGATCCAGGACTCAGGACTCAGGACTCTCGAGCTTCAGCTGCCGCTCACGTAGTTTCCATTCTGTCACCAGCAGGGGCCATCTGGAGCACTTCCAGTGCCACAGATGTACGGATACGTGGGCATACATCATCGGGTAATAATGCCGGCCATCAATACATCCATTCCTCCATATCCTCCGACAAGCCGCGTCGCCGTATCCCCGAAGGATCCTCCGGTCCTCATCCGTAACCCCAGCCCTCGATCCCCAACAATCCCATGCATGACTGACCCCCTTTTTTGAACTGCGTTTCGTGCGCGTGACACCTGATGTTATTTTACGATTATTGTTTCTGGATTTATGGAACGCAATTGCATTTGCAGCACGGCAGGTGTTGTTGCTGGATTGCTGCTGGTTTTTGCTGCTCTCGCCGCTGCGGATATTTCCATTTCGCATTTCACAATTAAAAGTTGCGATTCCTTTGGGGCTGCGTTGGCAGAGCGGCCAAAGGAATAACTATATTAATTAAAAACCACAAAATCCGATTTGCACTATGCCCAGGGCTTAATAAAATTGTTTGTTGAATATCTACCTGTGTCATTATGTGTTTTGCCCGGAAATAAAATGTGTGCGGTGTGCAGGACTCGCAATCGCAAGAATGAAGCTTACTCGGATTTATGCAGCTCTGTTGCACTGGCCAGCGTTTGATGACCCTTTTGAATTCCATCTTGGCTTAATGCATACTTTTTAATTATTGCAGCTGAGTGGCTATCAAGTTAATCCATTTGCATTTTATTAAAATATATGTGCAGTCTTACTTGGTGCAGAAGTGGTCCATGACTTACCCATGCTATTTATTCAAGCCAAAATAAATAGAGTCTCTCGTTTAACTTGGAAAAGCATCGCTTTGAATATTTGTTTATTTGATATCCATTAGATCGCTCACAGGGTAAGACTAATGCTACTATGCAAAACTCGAAGGGATTGTGCGGGCATAAATCCAATTTCGCATGCCTCACTCGATGTTTTCGATTTTAAATTACATTTTTAAGAACTACATTGTGTGTTTGTGTAACTACATGAGAGATATATTGAGTGTTTCGTGTGCGGGTGTTGTGTGTGTGTGTTGTGTGTGTGTGTTGTGTGTGTGTGTTGTGTGTGTGTGTTGTGTGTGTGTTGTGTGTGTGTTGTGTGTGTGTTGTGTGTGTCTTGTGTGTGTATTGAGTGTGTATTGTGTGTGTGTTTTCGTATCATTTAGTTATCAGATATGAATTTGCCAAAATCGCCGCTGAGAGTACGGTGTCCTGTGCTCGTCCTTCGTCCTTTGTCCGCCGGACACATTTAATTGGCGGCTATCGTGCAGACACAGCAACTGGGAAACCAGAACGTGTCCGTGTACAGATTCTGCCCGTTGCCCTGGAGCGCAATTAGGCGTTTTTGCACAAACTTCTGCTCGCATCTCGAGTTGTAGCCGTTGGGCAATTCGCACAGGTTCGAGCAGGTGTTCGAGCTGCAAAATAAACGGAATCGGAATAAGTGGCGATGCGAATGCGAATGCGAAATACCAAATGCTAAAAATCAACAATTGCCCAGAGTTTAGTTGTGGGCCGATGGCCGTAAATAAGGAGCGCCGGCTGCGACTCCTTCGAAGGAGGAAGCGCGCAGATCTCCAGTCGCAGGCGGACCAGAGTTGAAAGTTTAACGAACTCGTTAAAACGGGAATCGTACGTAATTGATAAGGAGTCGCAGTCGCAGCCAGAGCGGAAGCAGAAACGGTACAATCCCTGCACTGCAAACAAATATTATAAAGCACTGGAATGTCTAACAAAAGATATACAGTTTACAACATAAAGGTATCACAACTACATCAAGTTTGCTCTGCAATTCGCGCTTACTGCTACTGCAGTTTCGAATACATTTAAATACATCAAATATACTCGCATTTCTCTGCGTGTAGCCCTGCTCCCAGCTGTTCTTCGGCAAAGATTTATGCGCGCCTGCGTAGGTACTCCATTTGGTTAAACAAATTGCGCCAAGTACCGGGTTCAGTGCTAACAACAAGTGGCATTGGCAGCGGAGAAGGGATTCGAGAAGGGCGACTGAGGAGCGGGACGAACGGGCAACAATTAGGGCAACGTTGACCCAACCCAAAAAGAACCAGAAACCACCTCACCCCAATTTGTTGGTCCTGGCATTTGTTTGCGCTTTTTCCGAACGAGTGTGGAAAGGTTTTCGAGTAGCGCACGCATCCAAAAAAAAAAAATAATAAAATAAAAATAAAAAGGGGAAGAACCAAGCAGAGGGGAATGAAACTGCGGACAAGGACATGGCCTAATGGCAGACGGTGCCCTGCTTTGGTATTTCTCACTCATTTTTCGGGGTGTGATAATTCGTTTAACCGCAATTATGACACCGTATAAACGGCCTTAGTTCGACCTGCACTAACCACGTGCCCGGTGGGAAAGGTGCGACAGGGAGCGATGCCGATGCCAGAAAGAGATGGCCGGCGAGGGACTTCCCCTAGTCTCAACAAAAAAACAAATAAATGAGGGGGAAACCTCGGGCGTCCCGCTGCGAATTATTAACATTGAAATGGGGTTGGCATGACACCTAGCCACTGATTACAAGTGCTGAAAACGTTAAGGGGTTACCTCAGGATCACGAGGAATAAATCCGAGTAATCAGCGAGAAAGGCTACTTCAAAGTCGGCTGGCTGGACAAGTCACTCCCAATATTCCTAATCGAAATAACAACTCATCGAAGCGTTTTACCACCTCATTCGTTTCAAAATAGAATTGTTGACTGATTGTAGAAAAACTAGAAACGATATTTTTAAGGGTAAATATTTCTGTGAATGAATAATATTATACAAATTCAAATTGAATTTGTTTTATAATATGCAAATGAAAATTCTGAATAAGATTATGCCTTCAAACCGTGAACGTTCAAGCAGTGCACTGCACTGGCAGCTTAGCCGAGACACAACCCATATGTAAAATGTATGTAAGACATATTTAAAACTGGCTATTTTCATAAAAGACCAAAAGATAGAATGCTATAGTCGTGTTCCCCGACTATCAGATACCCGTTACTCAGCTTGTGGGAGTAAAAACGTCAGAAAAATTACAAAAAAAATGGAAAAATATTAATTTCTAAATTTGAATGCAGATTTTTAGAGAATTGCGCCAGAAATATTTAGAGGTATGTCACTTCAAAATCCGATTAATATAAGTTGAGTTATGGAGTCTAGAACTTTAGCTTTGAGACATTATTTAATTTTTTTGAGTTTATACAAAATCATATCAGAAAAATTACAAAAAAAATTAATTTCTAAATTTGAATGCAGATTTTTAGAGAATTGCGCAAGAAATATTTAGAGGTATGCCACTTCAAAATCCGATTAAGATAAGTTGAGTTATGGAGTTTAGAGCTTCAGCCTTGGGCCATTTTTTAATTTTATTGAGTTTCTACAACATCTTACATCAGAAAAATTACAAAAAAAAATGAAAAAAAAATAAATTTCTAAATTTGAATGCAGATTTTTAGAGAATTGCGCCAGAAACATTTAGAGGTATGTCACATCAAAATCCGATTAAGATAAGTTGAGTTATAGAGTCTAGACTTCAGCCTTGGGCCATTTTTTAATTTTATTGAGTTTCCACAACATCTTACATCAGAAAAATGAAAAAAAATGAAAAAAAATAAATTTCTAGATTTGAATGCAGATTTTTAGAGAATTGCGCCAGAAACATTTAGAGGTATGCCACTTCAAAATCCGATTAAGATAAGTTGATTTATGGAGTTAAGAAAGTCAGCCTTGGGGCATTTTTTAATGTGATTGAGTTCCTACAACATCATACATCAGAAAAATTACAAAAAAATGAAAAAAAATAAATTTCTAAATTTGAATGCAGATTTTTAGAGAATTGCGCCAGAAACATTTAGAGGTATGCCACTTCAAAATCCGATTAAGATAAGTTGAGTTATGAAGTTTAGAACTTCAGCCTTGGGCCATTTTTTAATTTTATTGAGTTTCTACAACATCTTACATCAGAAAAAAGAAAAAAAAATGAAAAAAAATAAATTTCTAAATTTGAATGCAGATTTTTAGAGAATTGCGCCGAAAACATTTAGAGGTATGCCACTTCAAAATCCGATCAAGATAAGTTGAGTTATGGATCTTATTTCATTTCTTAATTTTTTTTAATTCTGCATAATCACATCAAAGAAATAACAAAGAAATTCTTGTTTTCCAACGAATCTAGTATACCGTTTTACTCTACGAGTAACGGGTATAAAAAGTTATATTTAAAATATACTCGTATTGGGGGTTTGCATGAGCCTATTAATATGAAAAGGTTTTAGTCACATAAGAAAACCAGATGAATATCCATTTGAATCGTTTTCCCATTAATCCCGAAGCAGTACTTACGCGCAAAGCTCCGCCTTGACCATCTGGCGAGCGGTGTTCTGCTCATTGACCACGAACATCCAGTTTCCGCGACTATTCAGTGCCGCCTGCGGGGTGATGAACTGCGAGGTCGTCTGGCAGAGGGTGGAGCGCCCCGGACTTTGGCGCTTTGTCCTCGAACGCTTCTTTAGCGGATTGGGGGCATCCACGCCCACGATATCCAAGAGATCCATGTTGAGCGAGACATCGCGCTTGCTTTGCGAGTGATCCTCTGCCGGGTCGTCCTGCTCCTTGGCCGCCTCGCTTTGCTCGTCCTCCGGCGCCACCAGCTCCTCCTCAGCCTCGTCGGCTTGGCTCTGCTTCCGACTGAGATCCCTGACCAAGCGCTTCAGCCAGAGTGTGGCATTGTAGGGAGTCGACTTGCCACCCTGATTGAAGTACACCTGACCGCCGGAAGATGAGGTGCCACCGCCCTGGGAGTTATAACGGTGGCCCGGGCGTTGACCTCCACCGGCGGAGGTGTACAGAAGATACCTTAAAAATTCAGGTTGATTTCAAATTCAAAAATATAATAGCAATTTTCGTAGTAAACCTATATTAATGATCTAATAGAAATAACTAACGCTTTAAAACCCCGCGTCACCATTTTTAATTTGAAAATCAGAGGATTTGCAAGGTGTGTTGAGGGTAATACTAGTTTAATTAGGTGCTTAAAAGCCACTGATGAGTTTATTGTAGTAATACTACTTCCGAGGTCGAGATCTGCATTGTTTGGCTAAAGTTTTCTCTTTGCTGTTATGGTACAATCGAAGTTTAATAAAGACCTTGAACAACATTGAAACTCAGTTACCGAAACAGCCGAGCTTAAACTGCTGCACATATGTAATAATTCCCCACCGAGTACTCACGTGGGCGCATCCGTGGAGGGATTGCTGACGAAGAGCGGGTTCCCGCCGCCAGGCGCCCTGTGGGAATTACCCCCGAATGGTGTCTGATAGCTATATCCATTGAAGTCCTGAGCATTGGGATCCCGCGGCGGGAAGATGGACTTGGGATCGTAGAAGACGGGAGTATCGTGCCACGCCACGGCCGCAAAATCCTCCCACGTTTCGTCCACCAACAGAGTGGCGGCCTCGTAGCCCCACTTCCGAACGAGGCTCTTGATGAGATACCTATAAGATATAGATTAAAATGTCATGAAAGGGTATTTTTGCAAAATATTTAAAAATACATACTCATATTCTAGTTGAGATTACTTCCCAAATCACTTTACATTGTTATTACGCCTTAAAAGTACGAGCTCGTATGTCAGTATAAAAATATTACATTATTGCAAAGAAATTGTTCGCTGTGTGTTCACAGCAAGAGGAAAATGACCTTATTTTTCAGATTTTTTTTCCTGCGTGCAGTGGGAAACAATGAGTGTTGCAAGTGGCGATGGTTAACAGGCTGGGAAAGCATCACCACTTGTCGGAGCCACCAAATTATGCAAGTCACAGAGCGGCTGACTGACAAGTGCCAGAAATTGCTATGGAAATGATAATTGCGGCGTTGCCCAAGCCAAATCAAATATGAGTATCATAATTAATATGCGGCCGCCGGGCAAGCAAAAAAAAAAAAACAAAAAAAAAAATTGGTAGGCGCAGACATCGTAAATAATAAATTGGCAGTGGCTCGGTTTATTTGTACTTAACTTTTCTTATCAACAGGCATCGCATGCACGTCACGTGCCACAAAAACAGGCAGAGAAAGGTAAGGGTTAAGGGGCGTGAAAGACCCCACCTATAATTTATATTTATATAGTAAAAACCCGCTTGGGGCTTTCCCATATCTTTAATTTTTTGGAAATTATGCAACGCACAGAAATTCCAATGCAAGCAAGCATTGTAATAAAAATGCCTACTTAATTGCCGCGTCGGAGCCGAGGGCTTATCAAGCCATTTGCATTACCATTACCAACTAACGCACATTTTATTTAAATCCGCACCAAAGAAATGCTCTAAAAATAGACTAGCAAACATGGCCAACAACCAGTCGCGTGAAGGCGGCTGATAAACAAACAGCTGAAACTACAACATTCGAGAGCCATCTTTGAACGCGTAAGACAAAAGATGCACTTTTGGGCCATGTGGTGACTAATAGATGCTCTTTCATTGGAATCCGTTGCGCAGTAGGTTAAAACCATGATAAGAACTTAAGAATCCATTTGAAGTAAGTATCTATATTCATTTTTACAGCCATTATAAAACTCGAATCTATTTCGCAAAATTTAATACATTTTTTCACATTTTGTTTCTTTTTTCTTTAGGTGAACAAAAAAGTGTGTATATATTTTGGATACCCAACTCAAAATAATGTCTTAAAAACCCCAAGTCTTATCAGATATATAACACAAATAGTTTTAAAACATCAATATAAGCGACATGTTTTATTCATTGAATAAACACGTCGTTCTGCGAAGAAATCTGAAGCACACCCAAAATACCCAGACTCACGCCAAAACGCCGGTCTGAGCAACTTATGATGCCCCGAAGACACGATTATTCATTGGAGGCATTCATAAATATTCGAGAAGCACGCGGCCAGCCGTCAGATAGTCGCCTAGGCTATGCCAGATACTATATACATATGTGCGCTAGTAGGAGCCAAACAAAAAGTGTCTTGAACTGTCAATTCAAGTTTATTGGGTCAAGGCATTCCAAGCCCAGCAGGCTGAGAGCAGAAGCATCCAAACAGCATCAGTCCGAGTATCTCAGCATCTGACTATCTGACTATCTGACTATCTGACTATGCGACTATCTGAGTATCTGAGTATCTGAGAGCTTGTCGCGGAAGCTGGCACAAAAGATACTCACTCGATGCTCCTATGCTAATGCGATGCCAGCGAACAAGTTTCGATTTCTATAGCGAATTAAATTGGAACCGATATTGTCTCGTGGCCAAACATTTGTTTGATATGCATTTAAATGAAATGCATATTGATTGGAGCCAAGCCTTTTGTTTTAGGCCTTTATTGATATTTTCGCTCATATGCTTACGGTAATGACACTGATTGGTTTTGCGGTATTTTATTTTGAAATCAGTACGTTAGTTTTAACTTTAATTAAAAGTTAATAGACTGCAGTTTTGGGGGTCTCCAGATTCTGGTTACTTTCCTAGTTTTCAACCATACATAGTTATGATCAGATACTGATCAGATACCCTATCTCCCTTTGAAACCTTTTGGTTTTAGCATGATAAAAGATTCCTACAGTTCTTCCATGAACAGTGGTAAACCCCTATGATGTCCCTGTACTCACGTGGGGTAGTTATCGGCGCGCTCGCAGTACGTCTTTCCTGGACGGGCACAGGTGGGCGTTTGTCCAGGTGGCGCCGGGAGGAACTGGCAAGGCGGGGCTCCATAGAGGCCACATGGCGGGGGCGAGCTGTGGGCGGCTACTGTATAAGCTAATATCTGTAGGGGGAAAACCTTGAGGTATACGTGTATAAAGGAGTTCTGCCATAAGGATTACTCACCACAAAGGCAAGGAGTACTTGGTTACAACTAAAGGGGGGTGGACGTCTAATACTTTTTGTCATTGTCGATTCATTCGCCGTCGATTTGCATTTGCATTTGACTCGATTGCGATTCAAGCACTGTCTTCAACGCGAATTCGGAAATCTGAAGCGAAAGAGAAACTGCCATAAGTTATTTGGTCAAATATTAGTCGCAAAAATGGCAAATACATGGCCATTTTTCACACCATTTCCATTGGGACACGAAACAGACAATAACTGATGGTTTTTCCGCATCGGAAATGCCTCGAAGTGCTTTTTTTTTTGTTGCGCAGAGTTCACTTGGGCCTTATTGTTAAGTCAAACAATCAACAACTAAAACAATAAGTTAAACACGAACTACACCACCGACTGCCTCTTGAGCAAACAACAGCCAAACAACTCGAACAACTGTCGTAAATAGCGAAAATAAATTGCCAAAAGTGAAAGTGACGAACAAGCTCAGGACAACAAGATTAAGTATACGTAGATTAAGTATACGCCGCGGAGATAATGGACTGGTCACGCCCCCTTGCTTTGTGGGCGTTCTCGATTGGCAACCCGAGCTGTCAGCTAATGACAATATCTATAAGCTCTAATGATTTATTAGCGCTTCTAAGCGAGATTTTAAAGTGGCGGTATGCAAATTGTATGTTTTATAGACAATTTAAGATAAGATCAATGCAAGAAATGTGGCAATATTAAGGTGATATATCACCACCTGTTGCAGAGAATAAATATTAAATAATAAAGAGGGGTTTTATTGCGGAAGCTAAGTGATAACTTTGAATATTTTCCAGTAGTTACCCATGCTTTTATATGAAATAGCTCAGTGAAAAATTCCACAGTTATTATTCACATATAAATATCTACTTTTAAGATCTGGAAAAATTCAAAATTCCCTAATTGAACGTAAATTAACAACTGACATAATTAACGTCAGTGAGCTTAAAATAAACTTAAAATGCTATGAAAATATTTTAATTATTATATAGCACGGTAACTAACAAGTGATCAAATCAAATGCTGTCACAGTCAATGGTAAAAACCGGATTTCGTGTCCAGCTTTGTTATAGTTTCAGCCAAATGTGTACCACAATTATTTATAGAACAAATGGCAATAACAATTGGCCTTAACACTCAGACATGGGGTGCCTGTAAAAGCAGTGAACATTCAAGAATCAATCGGAATTTATACATATATGTACAAAAACACCTGCTACAAGCTGTGATAGGATTTCCGGGATCACAGGCTCTTTTTTGCACGAGTCTCAAACAAAACACATCAGTCAGCAATCAAGCGCCAATGACAAAGTGTCCGTCCAGGTACACGGAAAATAATTACTTGAATAATATAAGTAAAAGGGAAAATATGAAGAAACAAATACTATTCGTTTTTAGTTAAACGATCTCGGTTAATACTTCAATATGCAACACAAAATGTTGTGTTTAATGTTTATAAAAACCCATGTTTCCCTAAGTCCGCTTCGAGGCTTAAAATAGCTTAGATATTTGGAAACTACCTTTCAAAGCATGTTTTCCGCTGTGCATCGAAGCCAGATTTGGTGTCTGCGATCTGCCAATGGAGTCTTGCACATGGCTACACCCACGTAGTGCTGGTATTTCCCCGATGCCAAAGTTGCGCCAGGCGATCGCCTCATAAATCACAGAGCGGCCAAAAGAAGTCGGAGATGGGCTTTGGCATTGTTTCCGCTGGCAACTTTAGTGGCAGTGTGTTTTATGGTGTGTTTTGGGCCATTTGCACATCATTAGGCCGACGGGCCAAAAGCTAATGAAATTGTTAAAGATCTTTGACCAAGCTTTAGCGGCTAATCCATGGGCTGCGGCTCCATTTTTTTTCCCCCCGAAATTGAGTGCTCAAAATCGCTGGGCTGTATTCAATTTATTTGAATGATTTGGCCGCAGAATCATCTATCTATATTTAATTGATTATGCCTCGCCTGAGTAATGATCGTTTGTCAGATCTTTATCTTTGTCTCGCCCAGACATTCTCACTTATTCACCCGATTGGCAGTTTTACTGGGCATAAGATATTTTGTTGGCAACTAATTGAAGCATTAGCAGGCTACAAAAAGAGCTGAATGAAATGAAAGGCTGCTAATTGATTATAAAGCTATTTAATTATTATAAGTGCTTATTGAGTCTTTCTTACGAGAGTTTTTGGCATAGGAAACCTATAAAATACATCCCATACCATCTAGCCTTGTTTCCATACCTTCAAATAATCAATCTAAGAGATATTTTCTTTCACAAAGCTGAGCTGAGCTATTTGCAGCTAATTTAGGGACTAAGACAATGGATTCGATTGGAGGCAGACAAATGGCTGGGCTTCATTATAATTTTTTAAGCATATATTTTATGCCTGCATTTAGCTAAGAAATTAAGCACGACTTTTCAAGGCTGCGGCCAGGTTTTTTCTCCCCACTTGATTGTATTTTGTTTGTATTTACCCAAAGTGTTGTCTGCATTTTTTGTGGATTTTGTTTTGTGATCGCTTTGATTTAATTTGTGTTTGCTGGTTTCCTAACATTTTCGTTACAAGTGAGTAGGAAAAAATAAAAACAATCTAGCGCTATAATAAATCAGA
Source organism: Drosophila orena (assembly GCA_005876975.1). Lineage (NCBI taxonomy): Eukaryota > Metazoa > Arthropoda > Insecta > Diptera > Drosophilidae > Drosophila > Drosophila orena. The sequence continues at coordinate 11,936,466 of VCKV01000006.1, read as the reverse complement.
CGAACCAATGAAATTTATTAGCTCATGGCGGGAATTAAATTATTTGCTTTATTAATTACTCACCTAGCGTGCCGCTTCTAGATTTCTTTGATCTCTTGAAGTATAATTTGCAGTAGTATTTGGCTAATGTTTATGATCACTTTGTGCACTTCTGCTGGGCTCAGCTATGCTCTTTGTATCTTTGTATCTTAGTGAATTATTTTCTCTTTTAGCCACCGAACTCACTTGAAAATTCTACTAATTAAAAAACTTAACACGTACCGAAGAGCGCGGTTGTTTCGGTTTTTGGCTTTTGGTTTTTGGATTTTGGGCTTTCGATTTCGTTTTCGTATTCGTTTTTTCCGTTTCACGCGTTTGCCAATGCTCACGGCGGCAGCTCGTAGCCAACTGAGCGGTCTTAGCCAAGTTAACAGCGGCCCAGAGCCGCAAGCTCGGAAAAAAGGCAGAGAAAAGCAGAGCTCGGGTCAGAGCAGAGCTATATAGCTAAAGATATAGCCACCTCTGATCTCCCAGTCTAATCTCTCAATTTAGCCTTTGAACTTTTTGGCCCGTGATTCATGTCGTTGGCCACATAGTATATTATTATATGTGCGGTTTTCTCTTTCTTTTTCTTTTTTTTCGGCCCGATTCAAGACCGGAAGTCCAGTGGTTCGAGCCATTCAATATGACGTGGGCCTTATTTATCGGCCACTTTTATTGTTTATTTTACATTGTCGCCAATATGCGAGCTGCAATAAAGTGAATTTATTTAAATTGTTAATTTTTCTGCTCGCCAATTGTTGTTCGTCGCTGCCGCCGGTTTTGGCCCATAGATACGGCTCATTGTTCGGGCGATGAATTTGGATTTTTATGGCCAATGAAGGTCATTTAACAGCTTTTATCTGTTGCAGACTTGTGACTGCTGCCGTAGATTTGATTTTGCGCAGACATTGAATGTTGGCAAGAAAAGGCTTTTAATGGCCAAGACCACGCACAATTGTAGGACTTACCTACGATGTTGTCCCTCGACGAAGGCATTTAAATCAATTTTGTGCGTCGCCAAAGCTGGAATTTTGGAAAATATTTCATCAGAGCTATATTGGTATATCTGCGTTTTTTTATTTAATTATTGTTTACTTTATTCCTAATAATTATTTACCTAGCCCAGCGAAAATAAGAAAGCGTTGGGTATAATTTCTCTGCCACTTTATTTAAAAGTATTTAATATTTATAACATGTGTGTACATATTTAGAAAAAGAGTATAAATAAACTTATACTTGGAAAAAGGTTCAAAGATACGTTTACAGTAAAGTATAAGTTTTAAACTAAGAAAGGAGGTTACTTCTATAAGCCAAATGTACCAAAATGTTTCTAGATTTTCGAGATTTTCAAATCATGAAAAATTAAGTCATTAAACTTAGATTATTCCATATATTAATGGTTTTAAGATGCAATATTTATTAATACAAATGAGTAAGCTCAGATGATTTACGCACAGGGTATCCCTTAGTCCACTCTGCCCAATCTCGAACATTATTTATGTTAACAGCTGATTGCCAATAGGCAATGTCCCATAAAGCAAGAGCTTTGCACTCTCAAATCTTTCGAGGCGTTTTTGGAATTTTATCCGTCGCCTTGTGGGCTTCATCGTTTAATTTTGGTCTTTTTTTTTTGGCTCTAATTTTGCACAACTTTCACAAAAAGACGCGACCCAGACCGAGGGGCAGAAAAGTACGGGAAAACCCTCGCCGAAATCACGATATGGTCAGCTCCGAGCTCTTATCGAAAATGGTATTTAATGCGTTTTTAAGTCAAATTAGTGACTTCATCAGTCTGCCGGCCGAGCAGGCTCAGATTCGATTTGAGATTCACTTAAGCCGCTCATTAATCAAACTCCGAGCCCAAGGTATCGGGACCATAGGTATCATTTTATACCTAAAACTAACGCGCTTACATACACGTATGTATGTATGTATGTACATATGTATGTAACACATGGAGGGGCCACACCCCCAACTTCCCAGCGCCTTCGCCGTTTTGGGGCTTAGCTGCAATTGCGAAAGGGTTAATTAGAGGCTGGCTCTACCAACTCAATGCCACCGATTGGCCAACGAAACCATTAAAGCCGTCGATAGCTTCGGGCTATTCGTAGCATTATTTTCGGCCTACTAACCCGGCGAACACTATTTGCTGCCCGTGACGTAATGGTTATAGCTGAAAGATCGGCTTATTGTATGAGGTTTCTTCTCCAAAACAAGATACTTATCAAAGTCGCCTCGAAAACGCTAGAAAAACGCGCGCTAATCGCTTCATTGGTTGTGATCTTCGGTTTATTTCTGTCAAAAGCTAAGTGATATGCCACAACAAGTTTGTTTGAAAATGTATTTTTATTTATTAGCAAGCAATGTTATTTTATTTTTACAATTTATTATGATTTTAATTATTATCTTAATTCTACCACCTTTCATAATCTAGCGCATCTGTAAGGAACAAGAAATTCGCATTACCCACAAATCAACGTCATATTAAATTTTTCAACAGTTTATAAAATAATATGAGAATATGTTTTCGCATAAATTATCAAACGCAATTCTCTACGTTGCGCATAGCAACACTATTAAATCCTAAAAACGATTCGCCGGGTGTCTTTTATGATTGTTTTGCCATAACAGCCTCCTCCTGTCACTTAGGACATAATTTATATTCATGACTGGTCAAGGCGGCCAAAGAAAACCCAAGGTGAGGGGGGGAAGCCGATGGGTAGCAGCAACTTTTCACCACATGTCCTTCAGATAAACAGGATAGCACAAAAGAAAACCATATGCCTGTGATTTCAGCACGATAAACTGTCTAATGTTTCTCCTTCGTCGACGCCTGTCATTTAAGCTAAACGCCCATAAATAATGCGAACTTAATAAATTTAAATGGGCCACAGGATGTTTTCAAAAAACCTCTACACGAGTTTGACGCAATCATTTCATGTTGCGAAGAGTAACTGCCAACTTAACATTAGAAATTGGGCATGGTTAATTATACATTAGGTACAAGCTTCAATGAAAATGAATTAGTAACTTGTTATTCATGCATAATTATTAATATAAGAATGTAATATAATAATAATGTAATATAATACTGTAATATAATAATAATGTAATAAAATAATAATGTAATATAATAATAATGTAATATAATAATAATGTAATATAATCATAATGTAATATAATATTAATGTAATATAATATTAATGTAATATAATAATAATGTAATATAATAATAATGTAATATAATAATAATGTAATATAATCATTGTGTAATATAATCATAATGTAATATAATAATAATGTAATATAATATTAGTACCCATAATGTATTTATTGTGGCTAAATATTTCTGTATGATAGGGCGTTATTTTGGATTGAGGTATTTCTGCCCCCTTTGTAGCCCCCTTTTGCTCTAGTGCTTTTCCCAGACCCTCCGCCCCTGGTGGCTTCTCGAAACGCCGTGTGCTCATCGGCCATCAGCTGGCCGAAAACTCACCACGACGTCGGCGAGGCGTCGGCAAACGGCGGATCCGGCTGCAGTGACTCCGGCGGAACGCTCTCAAAAGCGCTGGGCCACAGCTGAGAACGGACGTGTGGTGGGTGGCTTTTGTGGTGCCCGAGGACTCGGTTCGGTCGTGTGTCACACGGCGTATACTTAACATTGGACGCCTCGCTCGGTGGCCGTCGTGTTTTGCTGGCTCTTTGTCGGTTGGTCACTTGGTCAGTTGGGCAGTCAGTCGGCGGCTGGCCAGCAACTGTTACCAATCCAATGCAACTACTGGCCTGGCGAAAAGGCAAAAAAATAAAGAAGGAAAAAAGTGTGTGTGTGTTAGTGTGTGTGTGTGTGCGCGCGCGGAAACTCGTGAAAAAATGCCAAGAAGTCAATGAGGAAAAATTAAAAATTTCGAAAATAAATCAAGTGTGACAAGAAAGAGAGATTTGCGAGGAGAAAGCAAAAGCAGAAGCAAGCACAAATGCCGAAACGTCTAATCCGAAATCTAAATTTCTAGTGACGCGTTCAAAAGTGCAGAAAATGTGGCCATCGGAGTCAATCAATTGATTTTTCTTTCGACCAGAAGCTGCTGCGGGAAACTCCAAGAATTTGTAGCACTTCTATTTTGTTCTTTTTGGGTCACAGGACATTAATAATGCCAAGCCAGCAAAAATTACAAAGACTCGTTTTTGTTGGGGCAACAAAACAAATTGCCAAACGGGAGCCCAAATACCAGATCATCGAAGCACCGAAAAACAGGGTCATATGATTGACAACGGTTAAATGGGGGTTGCTAGTTGGCGTCAGGCGGGAAAAGTCTGAAAAGACTGAACAGAACGAATAGTCGGAAAAGCCAGACAACAGACGCGGCGTCGCAATAATCATAAAGGCAATAACAACACGGCCAGCGAAATCATAAATTCATGTGCCAGCGATTTGGGGCTTCCTGGGGGGTTAAGGTTTCGGTTTCGCTTTTCCAGGGGGTTCCACTCAGCTCAGCTCAGCTCTGCTCTGTTGTTCTCGAATTGGGGGCCAAAGTCTCCCCTTGATTATTCATTCATGGGTCGTAATTAGCCGAGTAGTTGCAGTTGCCTGAATTATTTGGCAGCCACAACGCAACTTGGCCAATTAGTCGCTTAAAAGATTACACACACAAACAAGCAGGCAAGCAAAGACAGGTGGCACAGCACACTTTTCGCTTGACTAAGGTCAAAAGTTGTCTTTCACTCTCCATGAAGACACTGCTCCCACCAACCACCACCCCCCAAAAAAATTAAAAAGAATATGGAAGCCATCTGAACTTGATGCTGTCGCTGAGGCTGCCGACGCATCGCGAGGCTATGGCGGCTATTTTTAACAAAAAAGCACGCCCGCACGGCCAATAAATTTACCCAGAATATGAAAAGCCAGCGATAAGGAGGAAAAATAAAAAGGAAAACAGAGAGGGAGAGGAAACATAACATACATATACACTATGTGAGTAGGTGCGCCTGCGAGACATTCATATTAATTAAAGTTTGCAAGTGAAAATCTACTTTGAAAACTTCAAAACTCATTTCTTTTGGGGCGGAATGTAGTTGTCAAATCGCACGCACAACAGGGAAAACAAACCAGCGGGCGAGAGGAAAGGCCCAAATAGGAGAGAGCGAATTTTCCGAGCCAGCTACCGCTGAGAGAGACAGAGAGAGAGTAAGAGAGAGAGAGAGCGTGAGAGCGAAAGCGAGAGCGAGGCTTTTCCAGGAGGTTTGAGCCTTCCAAAATAACACATTCCTCGTACAAAGGATTGGCTTCGCATTGACATTGGAAGCTTCTCGGTTTTCCGCTTTTCCTGCTGCTCGAGTTTGGAGTTTCCCCGACGCTTTCAGTTCGTGGCTAGACTTTGGAGCGTGCTGTGCTTTGAAAAACTGTGTGCGTGAGCAGCGGAAAATCGGAAAAAGGAAAAATCGCCCCCCATCCATCCTATACCCTCTACCACGCCGAACACACACCGAACACACACCGTACACACACTTTTACACCGCATTTTCCACAGGCCAAATGTGTAATAAAATCGAAACAATGGAACAGCAAACAAAACAACAGCAAATATAATACCGAATTGAAGTTCATTTGAATTGTGAGTGTCGGGGCCGCAAGAAAAGTGTTTTCCCCTCGGTGAAGTAAGGCGTGTACCACCCAAATACCTACGCATACAAATACAGAGGGGAAAAAGGAAAAAGGCCCCAAAGGCAGACAGATAGGCTGGCGGAAAAGAAAAGTCCGCACTAGGACTGGCATTACCATAATGCTAATGCACCGAATAAAATAAGTGTACCATTCAAAATTCAAAAGGAAAAAGTAAAACGTGTAAAGTAATATGAGTTTTCTTTGCTTTTCAGCGCGTGTGTCTGTGACAAATATTTTCCCTAAAATACAAATTCTCCTAATACAATTGGAAGATGTAAAGTAAATCTATTCCTATGCTATAACAAATAAACACAAATCAAAAACTTAATCAAAGCTTAAACAAACCCTTAACAAGACGCAAGTGAAGTTAATACTCTTTAGTTGGTGAGTACTATTGGTATTTCAAGTAAATTGTGCAGCATTTATTTATACGCTTCTTTTGGTAAAATCCGTAAATTTGTAATTATTTACGTGAAATGCGTTAACTTCTTTATAGCACTTCCTGCATACTTTTCTTTATGAATTTATGCTAATATAATCAATAGCTTGGCTCGAGTGCCGCACTTTTGGCAACTTTACGAGTCAATTAGCGTTTGTAATTTGACATGCTAGTTGCTCAGGTTTTCCACAGTTTCATTGCAGCCCCTTGAGTTGGGCTTTTAATCGGAAACAATTATTCGAGCTGCGCAAACACATTTCCCAGGTTGTCAAACGGCCTTAATGGCACCTATGCGGAATCCCCCAACCTAGATAAGGAATAAAAATAATATAATACTCATGCTAGTTGACAGACAAGCCGATAATCAAGCGATGTGGATGTGCCGCAAATATTGTGATAAGGCGGAGCGTTTTCGCCCCTTTTTTGGGGCCTTTTCACCTGCAGCAGGGAAAAGCGGGAAAAACGGGGAAAGTGGGAATGTTTGCGGTACTTTATGGCGAAAACTCAGCTGGGCGAGGCTGGGCCATAAAATATACTTAGTCCAAACATTGTTCGCAGGTGATAAAATTGCTTTAGATGTGTAAACAACAACAGTGCACGCTTCTTAATGGTTTGCCAATTTTGTTTCCGTGCTCAGAAGGCGTGGCCCACATCCAGAGCAATTTTGGCCAAGTGAAAGGTTTCCAAAGGGCTTGACAGGATTGCTGGGATTGTCCGGAGCTAGTGAGGCGGAAAAGCCTGTTAGAATTATGGAAACAGCAGTAAGTGCACTCGAACACGCTCTCATAGTCTGCAAATCAGCGTATGCTAAATTGGAAATAGATAAACATGTTGTCTAATATAATATAATATAATATAACCATGTTTTGAATCAGTGGTTTCCAAATACTATCGAAATGACTTATAAGTAAACGGATTTCATTGGAAGCTACCTACCTAGACAAGTTGAAACGCTTGGGAACCCAAATACGTGTATATACAGAGCTCTAGAGCTCTATTTGTATGTATTTGGCTTTGTTGTGATCCAGGCAATATCTGTGACTGCCACTCAGCAGAAAGTTGGTCCTGAAGGTTGTCCATAAATTTGGACTTCGGTCGGCGAGCTTGTACTTATTTATCTTCGCACAGTTGCCAGTTAAAAGCTATGAATTGTGCTGGCTGTCGAAATAAATACCAGTCCATTGCAGTCTGACATTTTTATGGCAGTTCCAAATTATTCAGCACAGCAATAGGAGCAGGACGCTGCTGAATGAAAATTCCACGTTGCATTTCTGGGGCATTTACCATAATTCTGTCCCAAGTAAATTGCGGCTTCAAATTTGTAAATTGTTGTGGGCTTAAATGATTTGTCCACTCATTGGGCTCTTCGTATTTCCAGCAAACAATGGAAGGTTGCAGAATGAGCGAAAGTTTGCCAGTTAATGTTCATGGCCCATTAGGCATACAAGTTGGGCTTTTATTAGCGTTGGCCAAGTGTGGCATCGCTTGTTTGGCCCATTAAAGTTGTTAACTGGATCGGATTAGGAATCCCTAGAATCCGCTATCCATCCGTTCGTTTATAGTTTTTGCTTGCACATTAGTTATCCCGGATGTGCTTTCTTCGTCCTGATGACGTGCATACCCCAAAGTTTTGGCTTATCTCGCCCCTCTTCCATGCTCCAGACCTCCGGATTGTGTCCTGTGCCCCGGACTCCTCCTCCACTTGAGCCACTGGAGTCAGCGAAGCGCGCTTCCATTCATGTTTGGGGGCACATAATCAATATTTGGCAAGCAGCCGAATCGCATATGACAAACAGCGACAGGCTCTAGAACTACGCGACATACGAGTATGTAGGCTATACTGTATGCTGGATGGCATTAGGGTGCAAGTGGTGGCCCATGGCGGCCCATGGAGGCCCATTGCCATCCCATCAGCAAAGTGCATCAGCCCATTGAATCCTGCCTGAGTGGGCTTCTGATGATTTACAAAAACGGATTTTGTTTTTGCCAGCGATACCCTTTTGCATACATAAAGTAGGCACTGGAGTTGATTTGCTGCTAAGTGCTGCATTGAGTTGGAAATTGTTTGTCGCAAGGCTGCGGAACTAGGTTAGAAATAGCATTTGAAAATGGTTGTGTGGCTTGTTTGGCTACATGAAATATATCGTGGAATATCAGGGTATCTGCGAAACAACATACTTTCCAATTGCACTGTTTAAATCCGCTTTGGGCATGGCAAATCAACTTCTTGTCGGAGTCGCTAGTTGAGTTTTGTGCAGCTCCCCGAGGCGATAAAAATCAATGGCAGTGGCAGTCAGCGCGTCGCAGGCTACGGATATTATTGCCCCGTAGTTTTTGGCACACATGCAATGCCACGCCGCCTGCTTGCCACCCGCCCTCTCCACCTTCGCCGCCCACTTTCTTCTGCTTTCTCCGCGGAACGGAGCGTGGGAGTTCAAAAGTCGCCGCTCTGCTGACATGGGCCGCAAAGTGCATTCGGTATTCTGCATTCTGCATTCTGCAGGTGCAAGATTCTGGTGTGGGCGTTGGCGTTACCCGGCGCTCAGACGACAACACAATTGGATTTAAGGCAAGATGTCAGAGAAAATCGGCGAGAATCGGCGAAAATCGTGGAAAGCCAGCCCGAGCAGTCAAAACTTTGGGGCTTGTTGTCCTCCTTCTTTTTTTTTCTCCACCGAGCCCTGTTTGTCAAGGCAGAGCTGCCAAGAAAACGGCAGCGCGCCACAAATTTTCCCTTTCAATTGGAGAACTGGAGCGGCAAAGCGGGTCAAGACGAGTAAACACTTGTGCAGTGCAAAAAAAAAAGTGTATTAGCAGAATTTAGAAAAGGGCAAGACTTTTTTTGCTTTGTGAAGGAGCATTTGATCATTTACAATATATTTTAGAATTTGTATCACTACTTCTAGAATGCAATTTTGCTCGGTGTATTCAGTTTCCTGCCAGGCTGTCACAGACTTCTGGAGCCTGTTCCGATTTCCAAGTCGAAGCCTGCTGGCTTATTTATTCATGTGCCTCGAATGGATTGCATTTCCTCGGAGATGGAGTGCCAATTGCTCACGCCTAAGGAATCACGCTTCGATTTCCTGGGCAACGCCGCGTATACGCAATGCGATTAATCTTGGCCTGCCAAAACGAAGCTCATTAGCATGGAATCGCTGAGGGGGGTGTGGCAAAGAGAACTGTGCAAGATTAATTGCGGGTCATGTTCATCTTGGCTCCACTTCTATTTTTTTTTTGGCCACTTTGGAGGCGGCCACTCGTTTTGGCCTAAGTGCCAGCGCATTTATGCTAAATGGCCGGCCAAGAAATGTTTGCGGCAACAACTTGAAACTAATTGCCTCTTGACTCTTCCTTCATGTGGGTGGCTCGATTTTCCGCCCACTCAGCCATGCCATTTTGTCCTGTCTGGGTAATTGTTCACGGAGAACTGCACTTAAACACACAACATTACCGGGAATGTGTGGCAAAATGCTCAAATGCAATTGCTTTTGCGGCTGTGCCACGATGTGCGATGTGGTACACCTCTAATGACACAGCAATGGACAGCGAAGAGTGGAAATGCCACGGGGCAAATAAATATAATGCGGAAAATGGAATGGCAACGGAGAGTGAACTTGGTCAAGGAACGAGAAGTGAAAAGGTTAAACAAAACTTTAATTAGGCTGGGAGCAATATTGAAATTGATTGTGCACTGTGTGATTAAGCTTTCAACTTGGGAAAATAGCATATAACAAAGTTTCAGGAAGGAAGTTACTTGAAAACTAATGATTTTTTCATATTCTATGCGCAGTTTACTTTTATACTTGTAGGGTTAATGTATTATTTACTAATTATTGCTATTATTGTCTCAGCTTGTTAATTACATACGTGTATAATTGATTTGATGACCCCAATCTAATCTCAAAGCAATGCTCAAGTAACTTCCCCAAAAATAGGTAATTAAAGGCCAGGCAAGTAATTATCCTGATAATCAATCACCGCTCACTTCAAGCAAGTTTCATTAAGAAATTAAACTGCGTTTCATGGCGTGTAGTTCCTGGAAATCTTTTTGCCTGCATCCGAGCTGCCATCACGAATTTTCCAGTGAAACCAGGCTACTCCGTTTTTCTTGGCGGTTGCTGCTGGCGGAGGGAGGGGGGCGGGAAAAAGGGGGCAAGTGCCAAGGCTGCTGCAGCCGCCATTAGCGTCATCATTATCAAGGAAATGATAATGAAACTTCATGATTGTCTCGGTTTTTCCCCACCCAAGTGATAAGTACCTAAACATGAGTTTTCCACACCCCACCCACATTCTGGCATAATTCTTTTTTAATGGCGTCGAGATTCAATTAAGTGAACCCCTTTCTCTTGTCATTTCTAGAAATTAAAAAGAAAATTCTGCTGGCAAAGTGGGCGTGGCATGGCTGGCATGCGTATGTTTGTGATATCTTAATAAAGTTAAAAGCGCTGGCGCTTTTTGTTCCAACTTGTTACTGTCATCTGCACACGATTGTGCGAAGACATGGGAAAATGGCAGGGAAAATGCGGGGAAAATGCGGGAAAAATGGTGGAAACTGGTTAGGGAAACCGGGGCAGAGGCTTCGAGGACTTGGCGCAAAGTTTTCGCTTTTTGCTGGCGACATCCTGGCCTGTGCACCAGATCAAAGCTGCTCAAGGAAATTGAAAAATACAATTTTGCACTTCTTGGGAGCGAAGGCAAGCGAAAACGACCAAAAACAAGTTGGCGGCACAAAAAAGCAAGAGCACAAATCTGTGTGAGGCTAAAACAAGGCTTAAATTTCGTGTTAAAAATCCACCTTTCTCCGTCTCTCTTCATCCTTGTGGGATAATGGTCACGCCTTGTGTCGCTGCCACTTTTATCTGCACCGCCGTTGTTCATTGTTGTTTTACGTCTCACGTCTCCTGCGGCGCAAAAACGGAGGAGTTTCGGAGTTTCGGAGTTTCGGAGTTTCGCTGGAAGCGCTGGGAATGGAAATGTCTACGGCAATGGCTTTTACTCCACGGGTTTTGGTCCTACTGTCTTGGTTTATTTATGGCACATCTGCTGCTGCTTTTCCCTCGACTGCTCCTTCGCCACAGAAGCGGATGTGCAGCGACATTTGCTCGAGGGGGGTACAGGTTGGACCCGCTAAGTTGAAAGCTGGCACTTAAAGTTACGAATTTACGGCTTATTGCTACTTGGGGTTTTTGAAAGCACCTTTTCAATTGCTTTAATTGAGCCTATTAAAAATGTAGGAAATGAAAAGCTTCTAGCATTGTAAAAACAATTATGTGAAACTATCAGCTATGCATAATAAATGTACTTCATGTGAAACTTTTCACTGACTTTATTAAATTACCAGCTTTGTGGTAAAATCTCTGGTGTGTCTTTCATATCATGAGTATTTCATGAGCTTGGCGGCAAGGAACCATTAATGTTATTAATATTAAATGAAATACTCAAGCAACACGAAGAAAAAGCGCGTGTAATTTTAACACCTGTTTAATTTGAGTTAAGTTGTTCATTTAAAGATATTTTAAAGCTCTACTGTACCGGCCGTTACCTTGCATTTAAATGTGTTTCTAAGCTCTACTGTACCGGCAGTTACTTTGCATACATACGTGACTGTTGCAAGTCAGTTCTGCGACAATATATGGTTGCACTTTAACTGAAAGGATGCCGGCGAAAACTAAAAGGGAAATGCGCCATGGGCAGCGCTAAGAACACACACACACACACACACACACACACACACACACACCACAGCACGGCCGCAGGTGACTCCGAGTATCTGTGTGAGTTGCATGAAGAAGTGACATGAGTATCTTGTATCTGGCAATATTTGCACTCAAGGTGCGGCATCACGGATGCAGATACAGGAGGACACAGGATGCTTCCTGTTGCTGTATTGCCGGGGGAAAAAGAAGTAAGGCGGTCAGGGTGGCCCACGAATAATTAATAGTGTCTGAGCCCGGTCAATGTGTGCTAACGATTCCAGTTGGCTGCCTGCAACGGTAACTCGAGCTTTTCCCGCACGCTTTCCACCGGTCTGTGTGTCTGTGTGTCGGTGTGTTTGTGTGCTTGTGTGTCTGTGTGCCCGTGTGTCTCTGTATTTGTGTGGGCATGTCCTTTACTATTTAATGAGCACTCAGCCGCAGGTTTCTGTGGGCGTGTAGATACGAATATATTCCCATACTGCGGAGGATTCTGCCAGTCACCGTTAAAATGGAAATTGCGGGAATCGTGGGAGAGCGGGGAAATGCTCGCCTATTTTCAGGCGCCTTGAGTGGAAAACTTGGCTGCTCTGCGATGCTCCTACTCTTGTAATTTTCTAAATTTACCTTTTGGGTGCATTTACGGCTGTGCGCTATAAATAACTCCCACATACGTATCCTTTTTGTTTTCCAAGTTTTCGAATTAATTTCGCTAAGAGCCCATGACCTATGGCTCCCGTTGATGAACCACACGAATCATATGGATTTCCTGCCAATAAAATTCCAACTTAAATCAGCATAGGCACTCGCGGCGATTACAAACAAATCAATAAAATTTAAATGTTTATTTGAATTATAAATATACAAATCAGTTTTTACGAGCGTTTCCATTGCAGTCAGTACTTATCGTAAAAATTATGAAATTATGTTTATACGAATGCCAGAAAAAATCGCATTCCCCAGTCGAGTGATTTCTCATGATGAAAAACTTCCGCCCAGAAATTCCCGATTTGTTTGTTTGATCAGTGCGATCAGCGGCCGAAAGCTACAAACATAAATATTAACATTGAGATTCATAAAATTGGTCAATCGCTCATAAATTGCTCTCGTCTTTTCCTATTTGTTACGGCTTCATCATCATTAATCGATGCCAATACCCCTTTATGCAAATATATGTGCTCCCGGGCAAAAAGCAAATTACCGTCACTAAACATACGTTGGCTTAGCCGCAAAACGAGGGACTTAAGCCAAATCCCAAATGGCATTAGGTCTAATAGGCCCACTACTGAAAAATCCAATTGAAATGGCTCAGCGGAGCACTTAAGACGGTTGTCGCAAAAAATGCCTATTATGTGGAATGTTTATGCGTGCTGCTAGATTAGAATCAGTTATTCTAGAGCATTAAACAAGGCACTTTGAGTAAATTATGCAATTTAGTTAATTTAAAGTTTATTGGTTCAACTTTATTTTCATAATGTTCTTAAGAACATTTTCCCATAGCCTGCTACGCATAAACGTGCTTTCATTAAAGCATTAGACCTGTATTTGCACATCTACAGAGTTGTTTGGCTGTGCAAGTGCCTAAGTGCGCGAGTGTGTGTGCTGGCTGTATCTGTGTGCACCGCTCGAGAACTCTTGAGGCTTTAAGCTGCTGCCATATACTCACACTCGACACAGTCATCAACAACATTGACGTACTTATCATTGCCGTCATTCGTGGCGCTTGAAAATGTTCTTCAAATTTTAGGTTGATTTTCCCCATATTTTCAGTTCTCTCCTTTTACTTTTCTCCGAGTGTTTGGCACTCGAGTGAGAGATTATCAAAAACTGTTTACTCGTGTCTCGAGTGCTGAGCTGCCAGTTGGCAGTGGCTAGGTTTTCCACCGCGTTTTCCATCTTTTTCTACTTGCCTGTGGATTTCAGTCACATGTCCTGACACTTTTTTCTGCTCCCTTGCCATTGACAGGCGCCCTTCAACGCCCCGTCTCCCCCTTGCACATAATTTCCATGAAATTGATTGACAATTGCCGCATTTTGTGGCACATTTGCAAAACAGGCGACCGCCCGTGGCGCGCTGTATCGATTAGGCCACGGCAGGATGCACGATGTACCACCGGACACGGCGCTGAGTTGAGTCCTGTCAACTGCCCACCCCCCAAAAGGAGCCTCCGATTTCATGCCCCCAGGGTCTAGAGTGCCGACCCCTTCTCTAAACTTTAATTAAATTGCCTCGAACATTGGCTTTCCTTGTTCATAGGAAACTTCTTTTGAACTGGCTCTTTCTATAAAATGATGAAATGGTGCAATACTATGACAACTTACAAAGATATAAAGCGATATTAATAATATTGTTCTGTGACTTCTTAGCTTCTTATGAATATCTTTTTAGAAACAAATCATAGTGAACTTAATTTTGTTATTCCTGCAATTACACAGTTTGTCTTGTGTAAGTTTGTCTTGTGACCTACAATGCTTGAAAAGTGCAAATGTTGTATTCCCAACAGTTCTTATTCCATGCCATGTGTTTTTCACCCCAAGGAATGTCACAAATTTGTGTAATTTGCGCCTGGAAGTAGGCAGCACTTTTTGCGCTGCAGCTGGCACTGAGCTGGCAAGGCAAGGGATGCATCCGTATGTGCGCCTAGGACCCTCCAGATACTCCAGTTCCTCCGGTCTCCCGGCTCCAGATTGCTGCAGATTATCTCGTTGTAACCGGGCTGTCAAAGGACTCAGCCAGGCGGAGGCAGAAAAAAAAGGGAGAAACAATTACGTGCAGCGCGTGTGTGTTGCTGAGCCTCTTGCCTGGCTGCACTCGCAGCTTGACTTTGGCCATTGTTGTCCTCTGGGGCGCTGGGAATCCAGCGACAAGTTGCATCCTGGGGATCCGGGAGACATCTTGATGCTCGCATGCAAAGGCAAACTCCATTGTATTTCGTTTCAACGCTCTCAACGGCAACAACGGGCATTTAATTGTGCAGTCGCCAGATGACAGATGCACTCCAAAGCAAACTCATATTCAGGCACTCACACACTCTCACACACACACACACACACTCACACACACACGCACACACACGCCCAAAGAAAATAATCGGAAAATGAAGAGGGGCTATGGGCAAATGGGTTGCATAAAATTGAAAATTCCTTGGGCATTGTAAACAAACTGCAATTGTTTGCTCTTCTCCCTTTTTGCTGGAAAATTTGTTTCTGGTCCATTGATTTTGGTTCATGCGCTGGATTTGGAGCTCGAAACAGGGAGTTCAGTTTTAAAACGAACTAGATACAGATACAGATACAGCTAGAAACTAAATTTTGTTTTACTTGAATATTCACAGAACTGGCACATTTATGAAAGATTTTTTTAATTCAGTTCAAGACAACTTTTTTAAGATATTTTTAAGGCACTTTGCAAATAAGTTGGAAACTCAAACTAAATGCCCAATAAATCCCCAGATTATCATATGCTTTTCTTATAATTTATACAAAACGGCGACCAGGGAAGTGTAAATAATGGGAAAGCGAGCTAAGCACTGGGAATCTAAAACAAACATTTTGCTATCAAGTCGTACTACACAATGCGTTTGCCTTTCGGGGCGTCTGGCGGAGAATTTCCATTTATCAGGTGGTTTCCCAAAGGCCTATAAATAGCGTTTGTTTTCAATGAGATACCGCTGGCGCTCTCTGGCTCTCGGTCGTGGCTATGTGGGCCACATCGGATATATATATAGATATAGCCGGCTATTCTGCGTTTTCCGAGTTGCAGTCACCGTGCTCTTTCGCCTTCGCCTTCTCCGCGTGGGTTTTATTTTTGATTTAGCGAAATTGAACAAAACGCTGGCCACCAAAATAAACTGTTACTCATGTCGCCTGCGGTGCTCGGTGTGTTTTTAATTATTTACAAGACAGATGTATAAATAATCTCGCATATTTAATTCCATGGCTGTCAACGCTGCGTATGCGCAATGCTCGAAGTGCACTTGCTATTCCATTTCCATTGTCTGCCCTTTCCTCGCACACTTTGTTGTTCTTGCTGATGTTGTTGTTGTTGTTGTTGTTGTTGCTGTTATTGCCCTGGCCATTTACGCTCTACGACTTGAGTGTAAACAATTCGATGAGTTTGTTTATGTACAAACACATCGAAGATGCCGGGACCTGAGTGTAGATAGTTTTCCATAACGCAATGAAAGCTGTTTATAGTTAACATATGCTCCTTCGTTAAATCAGCTCTTCCGATATTTATCCGCACTTGTGTACCTATATTTTTTTGTATAATTGTTTATGGCGATATTTCGCGTCGTTCTTTTTGGCAAACGTTTTGAGCAAAATGAAAAAAAGAAAAGCGTTTATTTTCACAACGAGGAAAAGCTCATTTTCAAAATTTATCACGTCGGCACACAGCAACTAGATGGCGAATGCAACGGTTGGTCCTGCTCCTATTTGGCTTTCCTCGCTTTTTCATCGGTGGCGTCATCAGCTTAAAAATGTGCAGCTGATAAGAAGTCGGTGGTGCGGAAAATGTGTGCCTGGCCAGTGAGTTTTCCTCTCGCGGCTGTTCCATTAATACCCTGGCAGGCTGGCAGGCTGGCAGGCGGGGAAGGTCATTGTGTCCGCTGGCTGCAGCTTTTGCAGCTATTTTGGCCGACACACCTACTCGCCAGATTCCTCCCCCAGCACACAAAATTTGCACTTTGCCGCATGCGTCTGCGAATTTATTTCCGTTTAGATTGTGTCATTTTGGTAATTTTGGCCCATGCGGCGTATACGCAATGTGTGCAATTGCGGAGGCGGAAACTAGCACCTCGCTAAATTTGCACTCTGTGCAAGTGTGCACCGCAAGAAATAAGCTAGACATTCATATTCATATGTGGCTTACACCTCTTTTACTTTAAAAATATTGCAATTATCTAGCAAACCCAATTAGACCCTGACATCGTATAATTTTCATTTACCGCGGCGCATTGAACAACCTGCATTTTGCACTACTTATGGACAGCAATTTCTCTTATTGCGAATGTCGAGAATGATGGAAATGCCGCTGGCTCAGGTGAAAAGCTCATGGAATTCCCCCGTTAATGGCACCTGCCAACAGTCATCTGGCCAAATGACACCTGTTCAATGTTGAGTGTTCGATGCATTGTTGTGGCTTTATTGATTTATGTGGTTCAACCACTAATGACGTCATCGCAGGTGGCAATAAGTGACAAATAAATTGAGTGAGCAGAAAGCTATTCTTTCACTTCTACAAGAATTTCAAACCGTAAGCGTAATTAAATGCGAAAGCCATTCATTCAATGTGAAAACCATTCAATCTAAGCTTATAAATGGGGTACAATTTTAAGGGAAAAATAGCTAAGGTAAATATTGTGCTTGTTAACATAATAAAAATAATATTTTAAATGGAAGCAAAGGAGGCTGACTGCTTATTAAACGAAAAAGTCCGATTGCCATTCTTTTGTTCCGCCAAAAAGCTTTTCATTTCGCTACCAAGTAGCTCCAAAAAAAAATCTTTTGTTTTTCGGGAGACAAACACCTTTGTCTTCCCCGAATTTCCCTGAACCCTACTGACACCATTTGCGCTGAATGGAAGCGGACACTGGCCAAAACGCGTTTAAACATAAAAACTTAATTATGTGTCAAAAATTGTTGCCGGCTCGTTAACGCAGTGTTCAACATCGCGGCCACGGGCGTTTCATGTTTGTGCATACATTGACGCCCCCCTTTTGCCATTTTCCGCCCAGAATTTTCCGCATGTGAGTGCGGTGGAAAGCCCAGGATTGGACAGCAAAATCGGCAAACGACCGCAAACACAAACAAAATAAAGCGAAAAACACAAAACTGAGCGAGGACAAAACTGAATGCGAGATCGCATGGGTGGCGGGGAGAAATGGTAAAGGGTAAAAGGGGGTGGGGCTTAAGGGATGTACTGGCCAATAAAAAGTAGCTGTAAAATGGCCTTTACGGCATCCAACTACACGAATTTATGTCCCTGCTTTCGTCGGGTAATGCGCAATTAAAGCTGCCAAGTGCATTACATTAAATTAAAATTAAAATTAAAAATGAAAATGCAATGACAACGGAATCCCGTGTCCATGATACATTACCCGGCCATGGCAGTTTCAAGTGCCCAGAAATAAGGAATATAAAATCGTGTATGTGGAATATCTCAAAGTATATTTAGTATAAAAAGAATTTCCCAGTCGCCCATCTCACGCCAATGAAAGGGGCATTAATCTTACCAATTTGCGCCATAATTTACAGTAGATTTCAAAATACCAAGAGTAAGTCGCTACAACCGCAACTCATAATTAAAACAGTGCATTTATTATATAAATTAGCCCGCATTTGTGCAATGCTCGGTAATATTTGAACAGCTCATGAATAGCAAACTTTACTCTTGATGACTTTTGCAATTTTAATTAACTTTGCTATTATTCCAGAGGCTGAAATAATACATTGCAGAAAAAACTCATTATGTGAAGCGTAACTAGTTATTATTCCATGCACATAATTGAAGTTGCAGTTAATGTGTCGACTGAAAAACCAATTTACACAAATGAAAATATGTTTCAATTTAATAGGAAACCAATTCTATGTAGAAACATGTTCTCCAAAACAATTCTCCAAAGTCATTTTCATGGCCACTCTCTGCGATGGCATTCCACTGGGGCCAACGCTGCGTATGCGTTATTCGTGCAATTCATTCATCGTTGGCATCAGCTGTTCCCCCATCGATTCGCCATAAACAATCGAATCGAGAGGAAAACCAATTAAAATCATGCGTCGAAATGTGCGACCACTTTTCGAGTGGGCGTGGCCACAGGAGGGTGGTGGGCGGTGGGTGGTGGTCGGTGCAAGGGGGGGCAGTGCGACAACACCACAAATAGCTGGCATCGAGCATCGTCAGCTGGTCCATAAAGTATTTTGGCCTGCCTACGCGACCATTAATGCTGTAAAAGCACTGCGACGACGTCTAGATATGCAAAAACAAAAAAAAAAAAACAAACAGAAAACTGAAACGAAAATAAAACTGAAATTGGTTCATTACTAAGCGGCTGGTGAGGGGGTGGTGAATGGGTGGTGGGGGGCTGGCCACCTTGACGTTGCTGCTTGAACTCGAGCCAGAGAACTATTGAAGGGTGTTGCGAAGGCCTGCGGAACCGGCGGCGGTGATTTGCACTTACTACTAATGGTGGATTTTCCATTTCCATGGAAAACATTTACTCATGCTGCGGATCCTACGAATCCATTTACACGATAACAAATTGAGATGCCCTCGAACATGTTTTGTCAATCTGATGACGGCTATCTGTCTGTCCGCATAAATAAGATAAAATGTTTACATTTTTTTTAACCTAAATTTAACTGCAATTTCAACTTTGATTTTGTAAACGAAACAACAAAGATCATTTGTTGGTTACACAAAATACGAACCAATTTCCCATACGAACTTCATTTGCGCCTAATTTTAGACCGCATATTTTCCATTTCCCCTTAACGATGAACAATTTTCCCAAGCGATCTTATTCCTTGAATTGTTCCACTAACAGTCACTACAAAGTACGCCAAATTATAGATTTTCTGTGGAATTTTTTTTATTGCTGCTGCTCGCACGTTTGCGATATGTTATTCCTGTTGTATTTGCCACTCGAGTGTGCCACAAAATGTGATTGATTAGGAATGAATTTGGCCCGAACGGCGCACACATGAAACATTTGCGAAAGTATTGCTGAGTATTTGCATCTGGCCGCCTGGCGAAAAGTTGCGGAAAATGTTTTTCCCGCCGGGGCATGTGACCGCTGCGTCATGAGTGCGGAAAATACAAATATGCGGACCCCGGAAAGATGTCCCCACTTCTGACGGGACTTCAAAAGCCAAAAAGGCAGTTGGCAATGTCGAGGCGAGGCGACTGGGGAACCTAAACGTTTGGCGCATTCATGTTGTCGGTGCGGACATGTCACATTCAAACAACAATGTGTAGATTAAGAACAATTTTCGGATTCGGCATACGTGTATCTGCGGGGCGGCTCTCCTTGGCAATTGGCCCAGTTTCTGAGGGAAAACCGTGGAGCCAAGGCCCTGGATATGCGGCACGTGGAGGACGCAGTGGAGCGTCTTGTCCACAATTAGGTGTGTCAACTGCAATTAGAAGTGATGCGTCAAGTGGAAGATGTTGATACGCAGGGCGTGGATGTTGGAATGTGAGTCACTGCACTTTCTTATCATAAAGACTTCTGAAAAAGAAGTTCCTGGTTACTTATTTTCCCTTTAATCCAACAAATCTCCATCAAAATCTCAATGTATCTCAAACAAAATCTGTTCGCGAATTGCCAGCAAATTGCCAAATTGCCATTCAATGCTCTATTTCATTTGGCTGAAAGCCCAAGCCAAAAACTGAGACCCGTCATCTTTCTTTAGATTCAAATACTAAAAGGAAAGTGGAAAAGCGTGCATATAAACGAAATGGATAAGGTTCAGTTAATAATAATAAAATAAATTCCTTTTTCAATCATGTTAATTTGGAAAACGCACAATATAGTTGCTATACTTTAACTTTATTTTTGCAACATGAAGATTTATTTTTGTACTGCGCTTACTAAAATTGAATTCCTGTTTCAGCCAGCATTTTTCTAGATTCCACTAATTTTCACTTCCTATAAAAATTGATTTAAACTGCTCAGTGGATTACCAATTTCAACATAAGTGCTTGTTAGGCTAATAAAAGACACACAGCTTTTGGATAATGGATTCACCTATAAATTCGCACGTTGTGTCAGTGAATATTTAGCGCTAAAAATGTGTTTACGGAAATGTTAAATGGGCGTACACTAATGGTCAATGGCTGAATACATATACACGTTTGTTCGTACTGAGGGAAATACAATTGTATAATGAAGTATTTCATTACTCAAAAAAGAGGAGCGCTGGTGTTGCCCACTTTTATTATTTATTTGGTAGAACTAAATTTTTATATTTCGCCGGCAGGCATTTAAGTAGATACTTTGGCCATCAAAATGATTGGTTTTCTTCATTATTAAAAGGCCGAAAGTGCTCTTTACTCCTGTCAACAGCCAGTGACGAAGTTATAGCCCCTCACGAGCGACCTCTGACCCCTGATAATAAATAAGTGTGCCGCAGTTTTTGCCGATCCATCGCCGGCTCCAGTCAGTCCAGTCCTCTGTGCCAAAAATAGCAAAACGATATTAATTTTTGTTTGCTTTGTTTTGGTTTCGGTTTCTGTTTCTGTTTCTGTTCTGTTTCTGTTTCCGTGCTGCTTTGGCCACCGAAGCCGCCAGCAGGCAGGAAATGAGAATTGAATACAATAAAAATCATTCAATAGTATCACTCGGCCCCATTGTTGTGCCGAATTAATAATGGATAACAATGGCAGTGGAAGGCGGAAGGCGGAAGCCCAAAGAGGAAAAGCCGAAACACACACAGACACACAATAGTCGCAATAAAAAGACAGGAGTGCGGTGGAGACAATTGGATTATGAGCACAGGATGGGGTCGATCCTGCCGATCCATCCCTGGTTTAATTAACTCTCAACGTGATTTTCCCTATGCTCAGCAGCGCTGAGAAATGGCCAGAAGTAGTAGTGGTAGATGGTGGAATGGGCCATTCAATTCCGGCGGTCAGGGGCTCGTAATTTGAAGTTATGTGCGGTCTGATGTAACCAACAAGCAAGCAGGCAAACAAGCTTCCAACAACCAAACACGCTTCGAGGTCCTGCGAGAAATTTCCATTTAAGCCAGCGCAAGCAGAACGAACTGAGTTTTCCCTTCTCAGCCATAAATCATAAACAAAAGGCAGCATTTCGGATAACAAAAGGCTGGGGGAAAAGTTTAGAAATTTAGCTTTAAAAATGTTTGCAGTTCGAAAAGAAATTCGTTGAAGGGTAGGAGAGCTCGGAAAATATTTTACTTCTGCTCAGATGCAAAACAAACTTGCTCGAGGAAATTCATAAACAAGAGGCACTAATTCCCGAGCAAAAAAGTCGAAAGAAAAAGTTGAAAGTCAGCTTTAAAAAAGTTATAGTTTAACAAGACATTTTTACGCCAGTACTGCGCTTTTAGAAATTCTTTTTGGAAGTGCAACAAATTAACTTACAAAAAAGTTGTTAAGACTTAAATAAATTAAGAAAGTTTCTTCAAAAATGTGTTATCAATATGTTATACTATAGAATCCTTTTAAGATAAGTAAGTAAAGGAATCCCTCAGATATTGGTAGACAAGAGATAATGCTTTCCGACAAATGAAGCGAATTATCTTCTGTCGCTGAGCAACTCGCAGTCCAATCGCATCAGCAGCACAGAGTATAAATGACAGGTCATAGGTGATGGGCGGGATGCGGAATGGGACTTAAGCCTGGCAATGTGGTGAAATGGACTTCCTTGCCAGTGTCCTTGAATCAGACACTCGAACTCGACCGCAGGCAACGGGAACGGCAATAACTTCCAGCTGCCAGGTGACCCCAAGCGGGTGAAAGGTGACGGTGGCGGTGGCGGTGGTGGTGGTGATGGCGACCTCGTGGAGTGACTGCACCTTCAACTGTCACACGGGCGAGGAGGCGAAAACGAGCCTGGGTGCACGCGTACCCAGCTGGGAAATGGGAAAAGCGGCTCCCAGATTGCCAACTAACCAACTTTCGTGGCATTGGTCACAGCAGCAGCGGCAATGGCAGCCACAGAAGTACAAGTAACAAGGCACTAGCGCTACGAAAACTCACTGAGAAAAAACTATTCGAGCTCAATGTGAAAGAAAAACTAGTTGGGATAAAAACAAATCTTCACTGGAAATCTTGTAATGATATATTTGCAAATAATACTGGAAAAAGAAAATGATTCGGCTTAATTTAAATGTTTATGGTTCCAAAATTCCCCATTGCGTTGCCCGAATTACAATTTAACTCAAGTGTAGCGACTGTGAAAACAGCGAAAACAGCGAAAACAGCGCTCGTTTAGCAGAGTTGTATCCTGTTTCCAATTTTCATTCAGTATCCCACTTCCACGCGCACTTCGTGTGCCCCCCACCGCCCACCACCCACTACAAGCCGTCCACCACCCACTACAAGCCATCCACTACACACCACCCACCGCCCACCACCCACCAACTTACATCCCAAAGTAGGTCGTGGCGTCTGTCCTTGCCGTGGAGCGAAGGCAGGCACAAAGGCGACCACGACGAACAAGGAGCTGCAAAAGGACGAAAAACTTCACCTAACCTCATTACGAGTTTCCCTACGCACACACACACAGCCGCACAGGCACACACACAGCCGCACTGGCACGCACACATAGCAGTGATGACGTCATTGGTCGAGCTGTGTGCCTTCGCCTGCTCATTCGTTTGTAAAGGCTGCGCACGAGGTGGGTGGCCCTTGGTGTATGGGCTGTTGGAAATGTCAGAGGTTAGCCCAGAAACGGAACTACCTGTAAGCTAATTATGCATTTCAGCGTAATAAATAAATAAATAAAATAAATAAATAGATAAATAAATAAATAGATAAATAGATATTTTGAAATACCCGTACATGGGCAAGCAAATGCTCATAAAGCAATTCACGGGCGGATCAAAGGATCTAAGCAAATGAATGGAGCAATTTCCCTTTTGGGCTGGAAAGGACCTGCGCAGTGAGAAGCGAGAGAGAGTTACTGGAGCTGTCGGCTTTAGATGTCCTGGAATGACAAAAAGGACAACAACAAATTGCAGTAAACAGTAGGAAAAGTAGCCAAACGTTGGTAGCTGGGCGGGATTACTAGGCGGTATAACATGCGGCCAAAAGGGGAGGGGGGGAGGGGTAAAAGGATATCATGCGTAGCGGCTACTGAGACATTGGAATTATTACCACATTTTACGTACGCTTTTATTGCGCCTCAGCTACGCTTACCATTTGGGTCCACCACTAAGAGATATTTGTGTATACATATGTATAATTTTTGAATTTTATAATTGGTTTGGAGGAGTCTGGCAGGTGAGAGTCTGCCAAGAATTGCGCCAGGATACTGGCCAAAGTGGATGGCAAAATCTTCACTAATCCCATTTGAAATTCATTCGTCTGCCAAATGGATTTCATTTTAATTTCGCATTACGCAAAGACAAATCCGTGCAGCGGCTTTCTGCTTTCCAATTTAAATGCGTTCGCAGCTGATTTGCATGCAAATAAGCCAGATTTTCCTCATTTTCCGCCGCATCCGAAGGACGAAATATCCTTCACATGCCAGATTTGGCAACAAACATGCGGGAATGTGACGGCTCATCGCTTCGTCGCTCAAATTGTAAACTGCATAATTAACATATCCATTGGTTATGCGGGCATATTTGAGTTTTCCAATGCGGTTTCCGTCCGTCCTACTGATCCGGCCCAATTGAGTCTCCGCTCAACTAGAACAAATTTTAGTTGGTGTTTACCGTTGGCAACGTTTTTAACCACAAGCAATCCAAATCGATTGGTTAAGCAACTTTAATTTGAATGGGCATAAGCAATGCTAGCTTGGTATCGAAAACATTGGCAGAAAACAGTAAACAAGTATGAAATATGCATGGGGTCACTCCTCGGCCTGCCCAATCGCCTATCTGACTAGCATTTGATCGAGCTTCAATTCGATGACCAGGGACCTTCCGTGGTCCGCCGGCCCCTTGCCCTCCCATTCCTTCTGGATGCTCTCAATGTAGCTGGCAAATTCCGAGGCTGTGAAGCGGTGCTGGTATGGGAAATCAATGCTAGGCAGGTGGTACGGGCACTTGATGTGATAGACCCATCGACGCGGGAAGACCACGTCCATGTGGTGGCCCTTGCAAACGTCCAGGAACTCCTCCATATCTGCGTACTGGCTGCGCACACCGATAAAGGATATGGCGCGCTCCAGCGTGGGCATTGTTGTTGGGTGCTCATTGAATGCCAGCAGCACGGGATCATCGCGAAAGAGCTCCGCCCGGTCCGGCCGACTGCAGGACTCGCGCAGGTTGAACAAAAAA
The DNA here is from genome assembly GCA_005876975.1 of Drosophila orena. NCBI lineage: Eukaryota > Metazoa > Arthropoda > Insecta > Diptera > Drosophilidae > Drosophila > Drosophila orena. Next base: position 11,911,679 of record VCKV01000006.1, on the reverse strand, counting down.
GTCATCGGCATGTGGTGGAAGCGGACGCACTTCATCAGACGGCCCAAGTGCGTCAGTCGCTTCAAATCGCCAGATTTGCCCAGCCAGCGCAGCACGGCAAAGAACACCTCGATCTCCGAGTTAACGCCGATTGTGTCCTGGCGCAGTAGCACTTCTAGAATGTCCACATTCAGGCGCAGAAAGTCTGGGCTGCCCACCAGCGCCAGGAAGTATTTTCTCAGCCGGCGCATCATCACCTCGCAAAGCTTTCCGAGCGCCGGGTGCTGCTTAGCCTCCAGATAGACCGCGAAGGCGACCTTCTCGCGCACCGCCTTCCTGGACAGCATCCCCCAGATTTGCTTCTCCAGCAGGTTCACGCCCAGGTGGCGCGCAACCTGGAGTGTGGGCACCAACACCTCGAAGTCTGGCAGCTTCTCGGTGCGCATCCACTCGTAGGCGACCTCAAAGCCGCGGACTGGCACCTCCCACTGCTCGAACTTGAAGCGGGTTATCCGCCAGTCGCGTCTGGCAAACCACATCGAGAAGCACTTGAGCAGGCTGGGTATGCAGCTGAATTTGTGCTCCCCGATCTGAACGCGGATAAAGGCGCCATGGTTGCCCTTCATCATCTCGGTCACCAATAGCAACCCCGGCATCTTGGGCGGCACATTGATGATTACACGGGGATAGGGATCACACTTCACGTAGGAGAACACCGAGCGCAGTGGCACCTTGTAGTTGTTGTCCCTGAACGTTTTCCAGTCGGAGTACTCCTCATCCGTGAACGTCTTCCACAGGAGTTCAGCCCGCTGCTGCTGCAGCATTCTGGCCCTGGACTGCTCCTCGTCGGTGTTGGTTCCTTCGGCGGTAGACCTGCCCTTGGTCCTGCTCTTCCTCGCCTTTTTTCGCTGCGCCAGATCCACTTCGATCTTGGAGCTTACATCATTGTCTTGTGGCAATGGCTTTTCACAGACAAGCGTTGTGGCGGAGGACAAGCTGGACGTTGAACGACTGGGTTCGGGCTTCATAGTAATTCTGATCTGGGAACTCTGGGAACTCTGATCTGGGAACTGACAGCTAGATGTTATGAGAATCAAGGTCTACTGATGCTCAAGCCAGTGGATGCCTTTCTCTGTTTTGAACTGCTGTGTATTTATATAGAAAATGTATTATTTCCAGACCGCTAATCAAGTTGTGGCTATTTTCATTTTTCGAATGAATAAAACAGTGGGCGAATGAATTTGTATTTTTATATTCTCTTATTGGCTGCAGTTGGGTACAAATCTATGAATTGACTTCCGTTTGTGCGATTCCATTTGGCAGCTCCTCGTATTAAGTAGCCGCCACTTTGGCCGCTTGATTGGGAAACCGTTTCGGCTTCTGGCTGCCTTCCTTCCAGTCGTTTGGTATTATTTTTATTGTTTTGAATTTCAATTTCGGTGTCTCAAGGACGTTGCACGAAATTAAAGACCCCAAATATGCGCAACACTTTCGCGCCACTTGCGCACGTATACCCGCCATATTAAAGTGTGAGTGGTGAGTGGTACGCGGCGTATACGTGATGTGTGTTCCAAGCATTCCCTGCTCACTTCCCGAACTCTTCCGATTTCAGGGTTTTTCAATTTCCTGTTGCTTTCGTGCATTAAGCCCCTTGGAAGGGCATGAGTCCGAGAACTAATCTGCAAAAGGTACATTTCATATTTGTGAATTAATACTCTTGATTTTCTCTGAATGGAAGGTGCTTTAAAGATGAATCTGTGAAGTGAGCTTGCGCTGCTTTGAGGTCGTCAGTGTCCTTGGCATTATATACAATTTGTACTTGGCTTTATGTATTCGCTGTTGGTTTCCGCTCTTCTTTTTATTTTTTTCAACTTGCTGTTTCCCCGGCGGCGGTGAGATTTTCCCTCTTTTCCTCGTTGCGTGTTCTGGTTTTTCCAGATCAGTGCCTCGCAGCTTGAGCCATATTTTCCCCTGGCATAATTGCAAGAAGCGAAATCCTCTAAGTGGCAGGATATGGCAGGAGGAGCAAGGATGTCGCCGTCTGAAAGCAATTTCTTTGGCTTTCAGCTGGCCAAATGCCAGGGGCCATATTTCAGACTGAATTGGTTTAGATTCTGCATTTTTTGATGACCTGGTCACATTTTGTCAATGGAAAGTGTGACTTACTTATTTGAGTTATCAACATAAATAATGAGTTGGTGCTCATTTTATATTAATTCCTATTGACACAAAAATGTTTACGTTTAGTTCAAGGATGTGACAGAAAGCTAGAAAAAGGTTAGTATACCTAAGAAATAACTAGAAACTTTAAGATGCCACATTTTCTTTTCGATTGAGTGGCAAATCCAAACTGCCAATAGCTCACAGAAAACTAGCCTGCCTTTCTATCAGATTTCCCTCTATTTTGTAAACAAATGATCTGTTTCTCCCGACGTCACCTGAATGAGAAACCAAGAAAAACCGAACGAAGACGTACAGACTGTTTCGTATCTGTGCATCTGATGGATAAACAAATTGGCTGCGTGCGCTCATCGATTTTTATGAGTTCAAAGATTTACTTTCTGCCGCATTCCAGCACAGAAATCCCTGCACCGAAAATCCAATGTGCATTCGGATGCCAGAAGCCGGGAAAACAAAGGCATGGGCATATACCCATGCGAAAAACAAAGAGCAAAACAAAAATATTAATGGCGTCATTTGTCGAACACAGCAAAAGGCCCCGAACGAAGTGCAGAAGAAAATTTGTTGCTCGCTGGGGAAATTTACGGAAAAATAACAAAAATATTTGCTACAACGAATTGGAGGTGCTTTATCGAGTAGGTGTATTTGAGAAATAAAAACAAATTAAACATAACTATAGGCAAGGTAACATTTTATGGTCTAAAAACATTTTTTTGGGAAAATCGAAATGCAAACTTTTAATGCCTTGCATACATACACGTACACATACGAATAAATCAATAATAGGTTTAAAAACTAATCATTAAATATTTCAGAAATTGTGGCATTGAGTGGCAATTAAAAGGCTTTCAGCGAGGAAATCTGGTTTGGTTTCGGCGAATTTTAATTTTCCACTAAAATGGGCCTTTAAAAAAGTGCTTTTGGGGTCAAAAGCCAAACACGTGCTTCGCCAAAACATTTGGCTTTGGATTTAATTGCAAAAAGGCACGCGAATTCGCCCACAAATCCGAAACGCCCCCAGGAACTCAATCTCAGTCCCAGCGGGTTCCGGCCAACTATTTTCGGATGGCCAATTAATCTTTGGGCAGAAAATTCACTGCGTGCGGTGGTGTGGAATTTTAAGCGATTTGCTAGTCATTATTTATTTTTCTTCGAGATCGCTGGCTGCAATAAATCGAGCCAAAAATAGCACCAAAACAAGAACTTGGCCACCAATGAACTTACATCGTCGACGGAAGTAAAACACACCGAAACCATTTATCATTATTAGAAGACAGCGGACATTTGAAACATTCACGAGTCGGTTAATGCCACAGAATTGATAAATGCTCCCAACCTTGGAATAAATAACCAGACTGGGAGAGAGTCAGCCGATGTTTCAAATATTGTAACACAAGATGGAGATATAAATACTATAAGAACAAGAGCTACAGACTTATTGTTTGTATCTTCACTAGTTTCGCTTTGCATGTCATTGGGACTGAATATATTCGTCATTATCGATTTTGAGAGCTGAAAGTTTAGCGGAATTTCCAAAATCACTAATGTGCCTATCTGTGGGTGGTAATCTTTTGAAAAAATAATAAACCCCTTTGCAATAAGCCAATATCAATACTCGATTCGAATTGGTATAGCATGCATTATTTAGCTTTCCCTTCTGCCAACTTCTATGAATTACTAGGCCAAACACGCACGACTAACAGGTTGGCAAGTGCACAGAGAGAAAAAACTCATGCCTGTGAAGAAAATTAAAAAAAAAAAATATCTAAAAAAATTCGCTGCTAACGAAAAGTGTAAGCAACCAATAAATTGTGTATTTAGTGACCAATATAAGATACAATTTAATAAGCGAAATTTCATTTTTTGCGCCCATTGAAAGGGTGCGCTACGGCCATAATCGAAAATCAATAAGGCGGCTGGCACATATGAGGAATATGGTCGCCGCCGGTAGACCGTTAACGTTAACGGGCAATGGCCCATAGTTGATTATGAATATTTGATGCGGTCCGTCCAACTGCGCAGTTGACATGGCCAACAGATGAGGGCCGTAAAGGTAACGAACGCAGTGCAGCCATTAACCATGGTGTGCAGCAGACAACAATTTGTGCCGGGTTAATGACACCTACTACTCGAACAACCCGGTGCCTGGCACACCCATCGTTGTCATCGATTTTGGCCAAGGGATTCGGGATCCAGATGACGCCATGTCGGAATGCAGGACCCCGGGGCCATAAAGCCGCGTAATACCCAATAAAAACAATTAAGTTAATACACGAATGCCCCGGAAAGTGTGCTCTCCCAGTTTTGGCCCCTTTAGCTAACAGTCAGCCAAGTGCAGCAACGAAGTGAAAGTGAGAACAAGTACCCACCAACACATGGAGACCCCAAATGTTAGCCAAGGCCAAGTCAAGTTGGTCAAGAGGCAGAGTAAGAAGCAGCAGCAGCAGCAGCAGCAGTAGAATCAGCTTGCATGCCAATGGCCAATAAGTCGCCGTGGCACGCAAAAGAAAGCCCCTAAAAGTGCGGGGAAAAGTCAGAGGAAAGCGGCGAACACAATTAGAGTAACTTGCTTAAATTTACAGAAAATGGAAAGTACGCTACGGAGACGTGAGAGCTGCTTTCACACTAACTTTGTTTGAGCGCGCCTCGCACATTTTTGTTAGCCAAATAAAATTAGAACACGACACTGAGAGAAATAATACAAGAAACAAGCACTATACACTAATTGCTAAGTTTTGAACCTTCGGTGTGGCCAGCATCCACAGATTCCACTGTGTGACCTTGCCTTAGTCAGAGCGGAAACTTTTAGGTTATTTTCTTAATTAAACTAAGCTAAAGTGGCTCCGTGCTCCTTATTTGGGCCGTTAAACAAACTGGACATTTTCGCGCTATGCAGGCTGCGGTCAGCTACTGGCGGATGTGGTTGTGGCCGGAAGTCGATGGCGTCGAATTGGGGAAGACCCGCCAGCAAAAGGAAGTCGGGCACACCGACACAGATAGAAAACGGGCCAAGTGTTGAGGTTGCCGCTGACGCACTCTGAAGAGACGCCCTTCGCGGCCCTTGCAGAGCATTTAAAAATAAATGCACTTGACTTGCAAAATGCTTGCACCAAACAAAACAAAATGGCACCCATAAATTTAGACAATGGCAATGGCGACGCTGGAGAGTCGGCAATAAATGTTTGCCACTCGCAAGCGGAACAACAATTGGCATAAGAAGAGCTACGGTCTGGGCCACATTGACACGCTTTCAGTACATATTTGTATTGCCTTGTTGTTGCCGCGGGCCTTAAATTTAGTTTTGTTTCAGTTTTAGTTTTAGTTTCGTCCTGGCGATTTTTCACCCCTTTCCCTTGCCGGCGAAAACAGGAAGCATTCCGCCATGCAATATGCAAATGGAAAAGCTTGGACTCTTGCTTGCTTTTAGCACTTAAGTGGATTTTTGGCATTTGATGCAATGTATCTTGTCAAAGCGGGTAGTCCGCTAAAAAGGGAAATCCTTAGTGCCCACAGTTCTACATATTCATTCTTGATCAGATGCATTGATGTCCGTCAAAGTTAACTAATGGACACGCCCAATTTCGAATTGTGCGGGTTTTATAAGTACAAATTCTTAAAATAACATTTTTTTTATATTGAACAAGATTCTTCACCAACTTGTTCTAATCATACTTCTTCATAATTCAGACATTTCACTCAGCCTCCTCGTAATTGATTAGCTCTCCTCCTTTGAATTTTAAATTTTCAATCAGTCAGCCTGCTCCCCTTAAATTTCCCTTAGTAACCAAAGTTTCTAATTATTTTCGCTGATGTTTGCCCAACATTTTTCAATTAGCGTCAACAAAGCAAAGAAATCATTAATCACACATGAGACTGCTCAGACTTTCAGCGCTGTCATGAAATTCAGCCAGCAACTTTATAATGTCCCCTGGGCTATATGGCTGTTGTTTTAGCCCAGTTTAGTAACCCGAGTAGCCCTCTTCCGTTTCCCAAATGTCTGGGAAGAGTCAAGGCTGCTCGGCGATGGACAATGTCAAGCCATTTGAGGGCAATTAAGGCCATTTTGTAATGTTCTGCATACGTGTTTAGCAAATTATGTTTGCAGATTTATGGGCTTCACTAAATGTGGGTGGGCGTGTGTGTGTGGGCGCTGCCATAAATTTTAGCAGCCATTATCTGGTCGAGTTTTCATGACAAGGCCAGAAGCAGTCAAAAGAAATGGCTTTCGCCCTCTCGCACGCTTTTGACCAACTTTCGCTGGAACAACGAAAAGGTCTCACCTCATTAAAATGGGAAATTAATTGCATTCTGCCGTGGCCTCAAGGCAATTCAACAGGTTCCAAGGTGAAGTTGCCCACTTCCCACTCACACACACTTGCGCCAACATTCACAGATACCCACTCACACAATCAAGGAATTAATTGTCGAGCTGCGGGGCTAACATGTTGCATGCATCCTTTGCAAAAAACACAGCTGAAATATAAAAGGCAGCTGAAACAAGAGCCGAGAGTTTGCATGCAGTTTAGTTTCATTTTGCGCCAGAAATAATTGCAATAAAAATGAAGAAAAACTTTTGCTTTTCGTCTGCACGCGATTAAAATGAATGGAAAATTCAAGCAGTGCCAGCAAAAGCTTTCAATTTAATCAAGAAGTGTGACTCTACACGCCATTAGTACCCGTTGGATAACATAGATTGCTATAAACTATGATAATATACTATTTATATAGGCGAATTATAGCTCATAAGAATACACTTTCATTGAGCCTTGCCAAATAAATTGTACTCTTATGTAAAGGCTTCTGGGAATGGCTCTAAAATTTTGGATGTTTGCCTTCCTGACGCCAATTCCATCATATCCGGCTGGAAGGCAAAGGATTACCCTTCAACTCAAACTCGCCAGAAATGTTGTCAAAAATGTGACTGCTCGAGCTTTGGCGTTGCCATTCGCAATTACGTAACTCCCGGCACAAGTGGGCACTCGGAGAAGTAGCTAATAAACAACAATTTAGTCGGACTAAAATGCAACAAAACTATATAATTTGCGTCGCAGTCATAACTCGCGAACTCTGACCCCTGGCACGCGAGGTGAAAGGGCAGTGAGAGTGACAGGTGGCGCACAAATCAGCAATCTGCATGCGAATCGGTATTCACGTGGGCCAGAATGTGAATATGTGAATATGTGAATACGAATGCGGGAATGAATACGAAATGAAGACGTTCGAAAGGACCGTCGTTGGAGGTCAGTTAACATTTTCCAGGGCGCCACGCATGGGGCAATCCATTTGAAAAATTCGCGGACTGTTAGGCATATTACTTGCCATTTCCGGCGGGGCGTAAAAATTCAAATTTGATTGCAATGCGGCAGCAACTGAATCATAGGGCTAAAATCTGGGCAAAGGCCAAATATGCAAAGGAAACCAAAAATAGCCATTTAAATGCAAAGGCTAATAAATAAGAGAAAGCGGCCTCGATTTTCGCGGCGCGCGATTTACCAGCAATTGCATTCATTTGCATACGCAATTAGCGTTAATTGCCCCCAAATGTATGCTACGAAAAAAGAGTCGGTGGAAATGGAAGGGAAAAGGAGCCAGAGGTAAACCCCTATCCAGCGATTGGCTTGCTATCTTATCAGTTGTCCGCAACCATTGATTCATTACCCGTAGGCACAGTGGGCGTGGCAGCTTTAAGTAGCCTGATTGAATGTGTGGGTTCGGCAACAGTGATTCATGGGTTAAGCAAATGGGTTGACCTCAAAATTGAAATTTTATAGTGATGCATACTTCAAGTGCATACAATAAAGTGTGAAATAGTTTTTGATGTATTTGAATTTTGACGATATATGCGCACTGTGCTTGATTGTGTTCGACTACACAGCATGCATAATTGAGGTGCTCGGAATTTACGCGGCTTATCAGCACCGATATGCGGCTAGATATAATTGCTTTGCAATAAGCGACCTTTACTGATTGCCTTCCCCTTATCTCTGGTCATAAATTGCAGCTATTGCCCCACAAAATGCTGCCAAACCACGCCTGAGCCTCAATCTCAATCTCAACCTGAACTAGGGCCAGTACCAGAACACAACTGTGATCATAGACATAACAACGATAGTGGTGCCGTAGGAAAGCCATTGGAGAGCCAGGAGAACCAGAGTCACAGCCAAAGATGAGGGAATCCGGGGACACAGCCAGCAGCCTGCCAGACCGCAATTGAGCGATTTATAGATCCGCAGATAATACCGGAACCGGAAATCCAAATCAATTTCCCCGGCGATAGCAATCGGCAGTGGAAAAGGAGCAGGACATCGGCCAACAGAGCAGCACATTCGCCAAAAGGAGGCTGTAATGACGACAATTGACGCGATGTAGCGGTGAGTCCTCAAAACAACACTTCACACACACGGAGTACAAAAAATTTCATTTAAAATTCAATGGCTTGCCAGATAAATCACCGTTTCTTTTCAAGGATAACAAATCTCCGTTCTACCATTGCAGCAGACTTATGGTCGGCGAACGCGACAGGGACCGTGAGGCGGTACGCTGGGCAACGGGTGAATCGACACCGCTTCAAACCAATAATGGAGTATTACAAATGGTCGGGCAATTGCAATGTGGACAGGCTGCTGGCCAGCAACAGCAACAGCAACAAGCGACTCAGCAACAGCAACACTCGAAGCAGCAGCAGCAGCAGCAGCAACATCAGCAGCAACAGCAGCAACTGCAACTCAAGCAGCATCAGCAGCAGCAGCAGCAGCAGCAACAAGACATCCTGTATCAGCAACATAACGAGGCAATTGCAATTGCACGCGGACTGCAGGCTGCAACACCTGCCGACATCGGCGATAATCAGCCGTACTACGATACAAGCGGTAATGTCGATTGGGAGCGGGCGATGGGAACCGGTGGAGCTGGTGCATATGGTGGCATCGGCATCGGATCTCTACCAGCAGCTGGCGGTGCTGCTTATCACCTTGGGCCAGCTAATCCCGCAGGCCTCGTTTCTCGTCACCTGGATTACACTGATGGCGGCCACCTTGCTGGCCCATCCGCCGGTCTTCCTGCTGGTGCTGTGGGATCAGGAGCAGGAGCGGGTGCGGGTACTGGAGCGGGAGCGGGAGCGGGAGCATCAGTCACGGGATCAGGATCAGGAGCAGGGACTGGGACAGGAACAGGAACTGGAGCCGGATCTGGATCCGGCAGTGGAGCAGCAGGCAAGGAAGTTCGCTACGCCCCATTCCCAGTCGCATCACCAACGCACTCGATTCCCACAACCTCCCAGCAGATCGTTGGCAGCGTCGGTGGCGGGGGCGTCGGTGGTGCCAGCAGCCAGTCGATTTCGGGCGGTGTACCCACCCACAGCCAGAGCAACACCACCGGCGCCCTGCAGCGGACACATTCCAGATCCATGTCCTCCATACCGCCGCCCGAGCCGTTCATGATAGCCCAGTCGAAGGCGGTCAACAGCCGCGTGTCCATCAACGTGGGCGGGGTGAGGCACGAGGTCCTGTGGAGGACGCTGGAGCGGCTGCCCCACACGCGACTCGGGCGGCTGAGGGAGTGCACCACCCACGAGGCCATCGTGGAGCTGTGCGACGACTACTCGCTGGCGGACAACGAGTACTTCTTCGACCGACATCCGAAGAGCTTCAGCTCCATCCTGAACTTCTATCGCACCGGCAAGCTGCACATCGTCGACGAGATGTGCGTGCTCGCGTTTAGTGATGACCTGGAGTACTGGGGCGTCGACGAACTGTACCTGGAGTCCTGCTGCCAGCACAAGTACCACCAGCGCAAGGAGAACGTCCACGAGGAGATGCGCAAGGAGGCCGAGTCCCTGCGGCAGCGCGACGAGGAGGAGTTCGGCGAAGGTAAATGCGCCGAGTACCAGAAGTATCTGTGGGAGCTCCTGGAGAAGCCCAACACCAGTTTCGCCGCCCGGGTAAGTCCAGTCGGTTGCCCCGATCTTAAGGTAGTCTATAGCGTCCTAACTCCCGTACCCTAAATAAAGCACTGAGAAAAAAGATATATATTTCGTCAATACTAAAAGCTTGTATTCAAGATTTAAATTATCTTTTCTGAGTTCAACTTAGATCGAATCCGAAGATATAACATATATTATAAAATTATTATTAATACTCTCAAGAAACATATATAAATGTACCATCTTTTTTCTCAGTGCCCTCCCAAATTCCTCTTAACGATACCCAAAGATTCTCATAGATGTGTTCGTATTGTGTTTCTAACCGTTGAACTGTGAACCGTGTCAATGTCAAGCGTAAGAAACCCTATTAAGTTCGATAACCAAATCCCGGAAATCCCCTCCACCAACTTCTCTTCAAACTTTTGAGTTCTTGATTACCTCTTGAGTTACTCTTATGTAGTTGAACTTTGGTTCTGTGCAAAGTCACTATTATTTTTACACTATCGCCAGCTCTTGCACTTTGTAATATAACTCAGCCGTCGAGCAGATCTGAGTACTATATAGTGTAAGGATAACAGCAACATATCTATCTCTACTCTCTCTATCAAATACCCACTCTCAATGCTGTAAAAATCTGCAAATTCATCACTTGCTTTTGCGATTCAATCCGATATGCTTGCACTCCGAAAGTATATATACTCGATGCCTTAATCGTTACTCGTTACTGGTTACTCGCTACTCGATCGAATGTCCGCCAGTTATCTGTACCATAAGATATGATATCGCCTAACTACTATATATCCCGCTGCTTAGCGCGCAGATCCCCTGGGATCCACATCGGTGTTGTATATACGGCTGATCTCATGTGTAAATCCCATATCGAAGTGCTTCAAGCTTTTGTGTCATGTATCGTACAGATCGGACAGGACAGTAGTCTTCCTCCATCGAACGGAACTTGGAAGTCGCCAGAGATCTGAGAGGAGTAACCTCCAAAAATGGAAATAATATAACGGAGGATGAAGAGTTTACGGCACCATTAAAATTGAGTTTCCTTCAGTTAACCCCTTAATTTTCGCTTTCGCCTAACCAATCCCACACCCCTTTTAGAATAAGATGCATACTATGTTTTAGTTTGAGTTTAAGTTCTAGTTGGAGTCTTAGTAATCGGAACACGCGACGACACCCAGAGAGTTCAAATTAGCCAAAAGATCAAGCCAGTACTGATCGAGCAATCGAAACTGCCCAAAATTGTTTACTAATCGTTTCTCTAATCCAGTCTTTTTTACATCACACACAGTATAATTGCGAAATTGACAAGCCCTGTATACATACAACTATATATAAACTATTTATATCTACTCTGAATATTATTAATACGTATATCTCTTAATTGTTGATGATGATGGTGAAGTAATCTCTCTCTGTTTATCTCTAATGTTCTCCCCAAATCCCCCAAACACCCCACTGTAACCATGTTTGGGAATGGGCAATAAGCGATATGACCAGGCGGCAGGTGTGCTGTAGAAATCCTCGAAAATATTGTAACGAGAAAGGACTCTGGGGAGAAGTGGCCAAAAAGGTGTTGTAATACATTTCCATTTTCCATGTGCTAGGGGGAGAATTCGATTAGGATTCGGATCAGATCAGAATATTCGGGAGGACCCCTCAGGGTCCCTCATTCTGGCTGGCCTTGTACCATGTATATGTACATATATTATATATATACCCCTTGATCAGCTTTAAAGACCCGGGCACACAACCACACACATCTATAAATATCACCATTGAAACACTCACTCAAAACGATCTCAGTTTGGCTTCAGCTTGTATTATACAGCCGATTATTTGCCTCGATCTGTTACGTTAGCTTTGGCTTTAACCAATAATATTGGTGGGAGAATGGAAATAATTACAACATATTTGGGTGCATCTCCTATAATTTTTCATTCGATTATGAGTTCCTTTTTTATTTGAATTATGTACTTTTTATTTTGAAACTCATTTAGGTTTACCATTTTTAATTTCTTTTTATTTGATTAATTATATGGAATGTATTCTCAAAGTCTGAAACCTTCTTTGGATTTTTGCAAGAATGTAACCATTCCATATAAATTATTATTTCAATTTTAAACTTTTCTGTTCCATTTAAAAGGTAATGAAAAATTTCCAGAGCCCTTTGCAGTTGTACTTTTATCGTATTTTTATTTATGTTTTTTCTTCAATAACTAACTCGATTTTCTGTCAGAGATAAAGAAGAAACTAACAACGTTTTTAGTTCTGTACTTTTTTGGTTTATTTTTAATACCACGCCTAAACACATCCTTTTTTCAACGAAATGATAAATATGAGAACCAACAAATCTAGCTCTTATCTAATACCAAAAGCAGTTAGAAACCTCAGTTGATATCTTCGCCTCGTTGAAAGCGACAAACAACTCAGCAAGAAACCAAAGCGCGCTCACAAGACAAACAAGAAACAGAAAATACCCAAAAAATACTCCAAAAATATTCAAAAATGTTTATTTTATTTGTTCTATACACCAAAATATAAAAAACAACAATAACGAAACTGGAAATATATGATATCCAAATTGTTGTTAAGTTGTTTGCCTTTTGTGTTGGTATTTTCCTTTCCATTGGCGATGATATATATACATATCTGTATGTCGTTTAAAACCCTTGTATTCTCGTATTCTTTTCCTATATATTTGATGTCATGTTGTAATCTCGTGTGTATTGCATAAGGAAGAAATTTATTTAACTCTCGTTGTTATTGTGTTTTAACCTAATTCCTTCGTAAACATTGGACCTTGATTACCTAAAATATCCGACACTCGAACATATACACAAAACACTTACACACACACAAATGTATTTACTTTTAGAGACGTCTACGTCTACGGTGCCTTCGAAGTATTAGTCCCCTCTTTAAATTAGCATCAAATCGAATAACTCTCTTCCAATATCCCTAAAGGGTAATACATGTAAAATTCATCGTCTCTGTTCGGTTTTGAGTTTTAGTTTAGCCTTTTGATTTCGGTATACGAGACCCGTAACCAAACTATATATCGATCGAACGAAATCTCCCACTTGAAATATTAACCCACCAAATTTGCTGCATTTGAATGCCACTAGTATAGAATTTCGTAGTCGATTCGTACTGAATTCTATAGCCGTTTGTATCGAATTTTGTTTGTTTTTTAGTGAGTCGAACAAAGTATGCGAACCAACTCATGCACCCACCGAAAACCACCCACGCCCACTTCCCACACCCCTGATAAACCCCAACAAACCACCGAAAAACCGAAAACCAAAACCACAAAACGTACAACCCGTAAAAAAAATGAAAAAAAAACACTCCACGTGAACCAAATGCAAACCTGATCAAATATTTTAGCCGGAACTTAGTTCCCATCGACACACAGATACACACACTCACACTACTACACTCGAACACTCGAACACTGAGCAAAAACACTTAAAGTTTTGCACTCCCCTATTTTGAATTAAAATTGAATGTGATTTTTAGTTCTGGTATTCAACTGACGTGAAGTTTACCCTTTTTGATCTAGATTTAGTTTGGATTGTACAGCGATTGCGATGAGTGCCCTATGTAAACCTTTGTATATTTGTATATTATCCTTATATTTATATATTTAAGTCGAAACTCTTTTGTCCCGATTTTCTTGTCGCATGAATTGTTTTTTGACTGTATATTGTCCTTATTTTCCACAACACCTCAGCTCATCACCTATCTCTCACTGTTCACCTGTTACCTATCTCCTCACTTTGCTTCGACCCTGAGATCTTGCTCTGTAATCCATTGACCTTCCATTACTTGTAATTCAAGTGGATTCCAGCCTGGTTCAGGGAAGTTAATTCAAATTTGTTATCCTTTTTCATGCAGTTGCAAAGGTTTGGTTTTCCTGTAAAGCAGCGAGCCCTTAAAATATAAAAATAGGAATAAAAAACACTAAATAACTTTATATAACGTTGGGATACTCAATATTATCCGCCTAATTAAAATTCGTATTTTTTATAATAACTTTTACACATTTCACGTACTTTGAAGCAATCACCTCGCAAATTTTGAAAAAGACAGCAGTTTGTCAAGAAAGTGTATATATTACCTAAAATTTAAACTTTGCAAAGTATCCATAAGGCTCGGAACACCGACTTTCAGCTTAATTTATTGCTATATATACATATATATTTTGATTTTTACATATTACGGCTCTGTTGTCGGCGGCTTTATAGAGAGAATTTTGATTTTTGTAGGCCTCAAGCAGCAGAAAACGCTTTAGACAACTTGCTACGCTTTGAACTTTGTAGTTGTTGTGAGTTTAGTGCATATTCAGTTACGTTTTCAATGATTTTTTTTCCCGGAGACTGTGATCAAGTAAGCCAGCTAGGAGTATTGCGACATCATGTTTAGTTTTCAACCCAGCGAAACCTATCCATACCCCGAAAACCCCCAACCACCTTCATGACTGAGCAGCAATGGTAGCAGTTCCAAAATCCAAAACTACAGTATGCCAAAGTGATAATTCGCACACAAACTTTTTTGTTTACGAAACTCAACTCCAATGCATTCTGTTCAATCGAAAGCGAAATAAGAATCGAAAGTAAATTTGTTTGTATAGCCTCACCACCATCTCAAGTAGATTGTTGAAACCCTCGCCCCCTCGCCCCGCCCGCCCTGCCCCACCCACTCAATCCCCGATCCCCCGAAACTATGGAAATTTAATTAACTTTCCCGAAGTTTGACGGTCCAAGACCAAGACCACTTCAATGCAAGAACATCCCCTTCTAACTCTATGAACCCATCTGTATGTCTAAGCCCTCTTTTTCTCTATTTCTAAGTCCCCTCGCGTGCCCTCTCGCACTTGTATCTATCTGTAACTATAGTATCTAGTATCTGTACTTTGACTTTATTCCACTCCTCCTTCTATTTCTCATCGTTGCTAACTAGCACCATCAAAATGTTTCCTCTTGTTTTTGGTTTACTTTCGGTTTGGTTGGTTTGTGTATCCTTTAGTGCGTTTTGTTTATCCTTACGTAATGACTCCTTCTTGACTATGTATCTTTTGTCTAATAACTGCATAATCTGTATCTTTAACTTTTGTATCTATACGTAGCAAGCCATAAGCCATAAATAGAGAAGTCAGCTCATCCAACGAAGCAGAACTATGAAATTCAGCTTGCCCCCAACCAAAAACCCCAAGTCCAAAGTCCATGATCCATGATCCATGATCCATGATCCATGCTCCTTTTCCGAACCCAATCCAATTCCGAAACCAGAACTGCGTGGTTGCGTACAGTGGCCTACTATGGTAGATCTGGACACTCACAGAAGAGTTATCTATGCATTCCACTTTGGGGGCGTGGCATGTCCAAGATGTTCAACCTATCTCTCACTCTCTCTCTCTCTCTATCTCTATCTCTTACCCCCTCTCGACTGTCAGTCACACGCACACCCAACATTCCACCCAACACTCAGCCCTCCCCCATTCCACATGAATCCCGATTCAGTTTCGGAATAAGATACGAAGCCATGCGGCCTAATGCGGCATTGGCAGTCCATCTGGCATTGAAATCGCAATTGAAATTCTGCATTTCTGACAGGCCTCCTGTGCCCCGAAAATCCATTTTCTCCCCCTTTCCGAACACTTCAATCTCGGCAATTGGCAGTTTTTGGTAAATTAAATGTATTATTTAGAGACAAGCAATTAAAATGGTTTAAGTGCGTTTGTTTACAAAGAGAAATCCGTCCAACAGGCCGAAAAATAAATGCATAATTTCACGGCGTACGTGTATTTGTGTTTCCGTGACAGATGCAATTATTTGATGGCCGACCGGCGACTTCTAGTTTCCAATTTAATTTCGTTTTGATTTGATTTGGAATCCCTATCTCGTAATTGTAATTCCTAGCTCGTTTGGTACGAAAGTTATGCATTTGAATTTGAATTAGATTTGGATTTCTTCCTTTGACATTTGCTAGAAAAATCATGAATTTGAACCGCTTTAGTTTTCCAGACATTATTTTCCAAGAGAAAACAAGTCAAACCCAAAACAAATACACAAACAGCGAAGAGCGTAACAATCGGTGATTTCTGAGGATTAAACCATGTAGAATAAAATTTTTAAAAATAAGGTCAATTTATAACTATTATGTCGACTGCAGTCCCCAAGGGTAGCGTCTCTTATTAAACGACGGAGTGCCCCCCCTGGTTCACCCTCATACCATAATAGAACCGATCAGACACACACACGTATAGCTGATAAGTTTGTAGGTGTGTTATGTCCTTGTGTTGCGTCATGTGATCTGTCCCCACAACAAGAACTCACACTTACAGTTACCCACACCACAACTACTACCCGAACCACAACCACAACCACAACCACACGCACACCACCAACCACTAGCCACCGAACCACTAACCACAGAACCACCTCAACCACTTACACCCACACCTTCCAGAGAAAGAGTTGATCTAGACTAGAGACCCCGAAACTTCGAGACCTAGGATCAAAATAATACCCAACCCATGTTTTGCGTTTTTGTGTTTTCGTTTGTTGCCAACCTTTGATTTTGAGTTATGGTTTGATTTACGAAGAAGGATTCACGACGAATAAATATATACTTCACATATAGTACAGCAGCCTTTGAAAAGTACAAAGAACTGTTTAGGGAAGCCAACCAAGAACCCAAATGAAGCGTAACCCCTGCCCAATGAAACGATATAGTTACCACCAAAATTAACAGACCAGGTTTCGACTAACAATCCCCAGAAGAAGCTTAATTCGAGACCAGAACTCTAACAGAATGTCTACTTAACCCAATTAAAAAGCAGATAGTCATACAGAATCAAGGTGAACTCTCGTGGAGAGAACTCGCTGAACTTTGCTGATTGTTGTGACCGTGTTTTACAATTAATTAAAACCCAAAAAAAAACCAAAACTAGATGTGTATAAAAGACAGACTTGATATGGAATGAACGTATCGTGTTATGTGCCTACCAAATATAAAAACCAAAACCAAAACCAAACCAAATATCAAATACCTTACAAATACCTACTATTATCGTTGTGATTTGATTGCATTGAAATTGAATCGTTGCTGAATCATGGTCTCGACAAAGTCTCGATTGTTCTTTACCGTTCGCAGGTTATCGCAGTGATATCCATACTATTCATAGTCCTGTCTACCATAGCCCTGACGTTGAACACCCTACCACAACTACAACACATTGACAACGGTACACCACAGGATAATCCGCAATTGGCAATGGTTGAGGCCGTGTGTATCACGTGGTTCACTCTAGAGTACATACTTAGGTTTAGCGCCTCGCCGGACAAGTGGAAGTTCTTTAAGGGCGGCCTTAACATAATCGATCTATTGGCAATACTCCCATACTTTGTTTCGTTATTTCTATTGGAAACGAATAAGAATGCAACGGACCAGTTCCAGGATGTGCGTCGGGTGGTGCAGGTCTTTCGCATCATGCGCATCCTGCGAATCCTTAAGCTGGCCCGTCACTCAACGGGCCTGCAGTCGTTAGGCTTTACGCTGCGTAACTCGTATAAGGAACTCGGTCTACTAATGCTGTTCCTGGCCATGGGCGTTCTCATATTTTCTTCGCTGGCATATTTTGCCGAAAAGGATGAAAAGGATACAAAATTCGTTTCAATACCGGAAACATTTTGGTGGGCGGGTATTACAATGACAACTGTTGGCTACGGGGACATCTATCCCACAACTGCACTGGGAAAGGTTATTGGTACTGTGTGTTGCATATGCGGTGTTCTGGTAATCGCTTTGCCTATTCCCATCATCGTTAACAATTTTGCTGAATTTTATAAGAATCAGATGCGCCGCGAAAAGGCCCTCAAGCGTCGCGAGGCACTCGATCGTGCCAAGCGCGAGGGCAGCATTGTCTCCTTCCATCATATCAATCTGAAAGATGCCTTCGCCAAGTCCATGGATCTCATCGATGTGATTGTCGACACAGGTAAGATCCACCCCCTACCACTAGCTATAAGGAATGTGCCTTGCTTATGTATCTACTAACACTAAACTAGCCGACTGAAGGGATCAGCTAACTCGATCCTTACGCCTCATGCTATGCTTATTATCCTACAACTAACTATAGTATTATACACAAAAATATATGATATGCCATAGTTGATTGTACTTCCATTATACTATTATACCATTATAATGAAAGCTTAAAAAGATTTCAAAATCGTATCATATATTTTAGGTATATCACCTGAAGTCCCCAAGAAATCCCACTCCTCTTAACTTTGCTTACTCTTGTGTAGTTTTGTGCGTTAGCTGTCTAAGTAATCATTTTAATATATTTATACTTTTGGCATGGATTTTGGTTCCTGGCTTTTTCTCACTATCAGTTCAGATTGGTTTAACTTTCGTTCCGTTACCAAGCTGTATCTAAAATCCAGCCTAGAGGCGTGTAAATAGCAATCACAGAAGTCGGACGCAAGTCCTGCGACTGCTGAGCCGTAAGATGATAGAAATTGTTGAACCGTTGATTATTCCGAGCTCAGACCTACGTTCGAGTGATCAATTGTATACTACTTAAGCGATTTGAGTTACATTTAAGTTCCCTTAAGTAGACCTTAGACCCACCAAAGCCCCTACAATACAGAAAACACCCCCAGCGTCACACAATAATGGTCAATTAGGCAAATGCTTTTGTACTTATCGCATTAAGCGCGAAATTAGTGGGGTTTTCACTTGTACAAAGCACACACACCCCGAACCACCGAACCACCGAAACCCCGAAACCCCCGTAAATCGACACCTCTGCTGTATAAAAGCCGCGCGCCTAGAAGTAGGCAATGGAATCTCACGGCCCTTTAAAGCCGTCGAAAGCCCCGCTGAACAAAAACCCCGCAGCCCTAACCCTCTCAACCCTCCGAACTGTGTTTTATTTTAGGAAAGCAAACAAATGTCGTGCATCCGAAGGGTAAAAGACAAAGCACCCCCAATATAGGCAGGCAGACCCTCGATGTGCAAAGCGCCCCAGGTGACTACATTGCGTATACGTAGCCTAGCCCACCTTTGCCACCCTACAAACCGTATTATTCAACTCTATTAAATGCCGTAGCCTTTGACAATCGCTTCCAATAATAATAGCCCCTAGACACACGGATACGATACACAGATACACACACTCACACACGCGCCGACTACAGCTACACACTATTGTACCATAAATATTCGCACACTCTCTCTCTCTCTCCCTCCCTCCCTGTGGAGTTCTCTCTTTTTCTCTTAGTGTATTTTGGTGTATTCCATAAGTTACAGTAATTTCATACATATGTATATAGCTTAGTGCAGGGAGAGATTCCACACGGCTTCAGCTTTTCTTTTTAGCCTTCGCTAAGTGGAAGTTAGGTAGTTGCAGCTGTACAGGGATTTGATAAATTGTATCAGAAAAAATGTTGTATGAGCTCATTTAAAATGTACATTATTCTACTAGTATCAACTTATCACATGCTAGGTTAAAACATTGTTTTAAACATTGTAGGTGGTAAAGGTTCTTTTGCAATTAAAGTTCAAATAATAGCTAAAATATTATAACCATATACACATATATAGTAACATATTTCATCTAAGTAGAATTGCAGTTATCTAGTAGTTTCAAACACATATTTTTACATATTCTTACATGTTTTCAAGTAATGTAAAGTAGAAAATAAATATAAGATTCGATAACAATGGGTAATCAATCATTGACAGTATATAACAACCCGAAATCTTGCCCCGCACAGCTGCAATCCGAAGTATATATAATATATGTAAAGCCCCGAGTCGTCCTGTATATATAGCCAAGGATCTAGTGATTAGCTAGGCAATTGCTGTTGCAATTTGTTGCGTTGTTCGGTTTAAGTTTGCCTTCAGTTAAATTGAGTTTGCCTAATTGCTGACTTCAGTTGGACGTTTGCCCAGAATTGCGAATTATGATGATGACATTTTGCTACTCATTGCTTGATTCTTGTTTTGATTCCGCCACAACCATAGCAAATTTGAATGCTCAACATAGAGTTACCATTTCGAACTTAATTGATAATGTCAAATAGAAAAAAAAAGAAATACAAATTATTATAAATACAACAAACATTTTTAGAAAATTTTCAAGTGCTGATTACATACAATTATATATAAAGCGAACACAAACACACATGAAACCATATGATGTATATGCTCATTCTCTTAGCCAAATGTAGTTGTAATTTAGCGAATCGAAGTCGTTATGGGGCCTATGCCTAGAACTACTAGCCTCTAAATATCTACCTACAACGTGTTCTTTTCTCTGCTCTTCTTTTTCTACTTTCTGCTCACGACATTCTTTGAATTTTTCAACCATTTCGAAACCCAAACATTTTACACACACACATACGATTATTGAAAAATTGCAAACAACAAAAAAAAAAAAAACAAACACACACACCAAATGAATTAAAAACGTTAATTAAATTAAATGCGGCTGATTTTGACCTAGGCGAGAAAAACACGCTGATAGAGGCGCCCCCGCCGCCCTCCTTTGGCACGCCCCGTCGCCGCGCCCTCTCCGCCAGAATCCAGGAGCTGAATCGCAGTTTGCTGGAGGAGCGGGACGCCCAGCAGCAGAACAGCTCCAGCGACAACGAAGACAGCCGCTAAAGCCGCCCTTGAATCACTACAAAAACCGCTGGCAAACCGCTGCAACCACAGCAACAACAACCCGACCCCAAAAAAAAAAGAAACAGCCTACAACCATCTACACTAAGCGAAACTAGCTAAGAGAATGACAGGCGATTGTTATTGTATATGTAAATTAGTCGAGAGCAAATGCAATTTGTTACAAACACACCCTCAACACACACACACATACACACACACACACACACACGTACACGAATCAATCACATATACACACACAAGAGTCCTAGACTTAAGCGAAAGTACTTCCAAAACAAACAAAAAGTGAAATAAATAACATTTGGTTAGCAGTTAGCCCAAATGCGTAGGCTTGCTTTAAAGCTTCGAATCAATCAGAAATCAAATGAATTGTGTACTTCCATTTTTGGTTTATTTTCCAATTGAATGTTGTGATTAAATGTAACTGCTTTTAGGCGCCCCATACCCACACACACACACACACTCACACACGCACACGAGACACTCACACTCACACTCATACAGACATGCTGTCACACAGTCGCTGCTGCTAAATAACCGTAATTATGCATTGCGCATACGCCACGTTGCCATAGTTCGTTTTCCTCTTATTTTAAAACTCTGCATAAGAGTTAGATGCAATAAGGGCCAATTGAATTATTTCTATTTTTGATGCATTATTTCCTGATTTACGTTAACTAACTCTTACAGCATTCATATGTTTGTATTGTGTGTAAGAGCTAGATGCAAAAACAAAACAAAAGGCGTATGCTTCATCGTACTATCGTATATTGAAAGTTTTGCTAATGTCCATCAGCACTTGAAAATAAATGTAAAACAAATTGAAACGAAATGAAGACCCCCTCAAATTTGCTGATGTTCTTGGTTTTGAGTTACTTATTTTGATAACCGATTGCCTGGCCAGTTTATGCTATATCCATTTGGTTCCAACGCGAATTCGTCTGCAAGCAAAACTTTCAAGTACCCAAATGTGATTTGCAGCAGTAGTGGGTGTGGCAGCATGTGTGTGCCAAATATCTTCCAGGAATTACCATATTCCCCATGCAACCCAATCCAAAATGAGAAATGCTAACACAACACGCCATTCGAGAGCCGAACTCTGAAAATACAATCCGCGTAAGCACAATTTTGATTTAGTCTAAATCTTAGCGAATAACTAGGCCTAACCACTTTGTAAACTCCAAGAAGGCATTTATCGAGCGCACTAGTCAAAAATAATTCCCTCCATGGACATAAAACACTTCAAGTGGTCACCATGGGGTAAACCAAATCGAAATCGAAATCGATGTCGAAATCGAAATTACCCAAGAGATGTGAATATCCAAAACGAAGAACAACAGAGCAAGCCTTATTTATGAACTTAGTTGTTGTAGCTGTGAGAGGGTAAGCTTAGTTTTTAATTTAGTGAGCGCATCAGCGATATATAGCGTGCATTAGGTATACCAAATGAAATATACTCGTTCCAAATGTAGAGACAGAAAACCTAGCAAACGATGGCGATACGTTCCTAAAAACGCATAAGCACAACGGAAAACAAAAGAACTTGCCTTATTTAAAGCAAATTGCTCCTAGTTTGCAGCCATATATAAATACTTTAAGATATAACAGGCCACACAACCGAAGCTGAAGTTTTGTTAAATTGTGAGCCCAACCATATATATCGTTATAAATAAGCGAGCTGAGCAGTTCGAACCAAGTTATATACATATAATATACAGATTTGTAAGCCCTTTTTTGTGTGTGATATTTGAACGTTACCTATGATTTGCCTTAAGTTCCACATAGTTCAAACATTTCTATCATTGCGCTCGAAGAAGCTAGAGTCCTTAAAAAAAATTATAAAAACGCAAGCGGACTGACTTTCCAAAAAGCCTTTACGTGCCTTTTACTTAATATTTTTCCATTTCCTCTTGTTTTCCTACTAATAACCTTATTATATATGTGTGTGTGTCCTCGAACTTTCGTTTTCACATTATTAAAGCCTTTGTTACAAAATTAAATCCAATCTAACGCGCTGCATGCTCTTATCCTATGAACTAATCTATAGAAACTGTGTACGCTCTATTTATGCTCAAGCCATGTATGATCGATCAAGAACATATAGTGAATATGAATACTCACTTGTACCCGTACTCGTACTCGTACTCGTACTCGTAATCGTATTCCTACTCGTACTCGTACTAACCCCAATGAATAACTGTGTACTGTACTCGTACTTTTGTGTACTACTGTTAAAGCCGTAAACAACTTTGTGTGTCTGTGAACTTAGCAATAAAACCAAAACCCAACTGCGCTGTATTATTTCATTGTACCAGATAATCCAAACATACCGCCAATCCATGAGTGTCTATATATTTGGTGTTTGAAGCTTGGCCAGATTTTGAGTTCAAGCCTTGAATGCAGGAAAGGCCACAGTAAGGAGCCAATTTCATTCGCTGACTCATCAGGAGAGGTTTTTCTTTCCATTTTACTCATTAACATTCCCTTCGTATTTCGGTCTAATTATACAAGATCACACACCTGAACGTGAATGGCGTAAATGACCATGAATCGGAATTTTGTCTATTTGAGAGTTAAAACCAAGAGAACAGTGTTTCGCACATTTGTTTTGCCGCGTCCATTCAAAGCACTTGACATTTCAGACACTCACAAAAATCACAAATAGTTACAGGTTTCATAGTAAAAGACTGATAAATATTTTACAGATTTTTAAGAACTTTCTTATGTCCCCTCATACTTCTTGTACAAAAATCCATCTCTAGATAAATAAAATCTTAATTTTTCCTCTGGACTTTCTCTCCCATTTCAAGAAAGAACTGTAAATAGCCAATCAAACTTAAATATATTAGTTATTTGGACAAAAATGAAGAGAACTTAAATTAAATGAATTTTCCGCAGGATATTCAGTTTCGTTTCTGTTTTGTATCTACTATGTTCAATAGAATGTTACTATTAGCTTAGTCTGACTACTAACTTTATGACTACCTAGACTATAATCTAGTGTTATAGTAGTACTTATCAGCCAATAGCATCACGAGTTAACTTAATGTTGTTCTAACCCATTTGACCACACTCAAGAGTAAGCCCCAAACTAAACCTGAACTATAGACGTCGTTCTTCAATGTTGTCCTCACTGTATCCCACTAAACTAAACTAAATCTACCTAGCCCCCAACGTTTTTGTGGTCGCCGTCGTCATCGTCGTCGTAACAAATATTTATCAAAATATAGCGAAAAATAAGTACATTCATGGAACTCATTTATATTTCTTTTTTCCCTCTTTTGATTTGAAACGAAAAACCAAACCAAAACCAAACCAAACCAAACCAAACAAATCCAAAACCCGCTCTAACTCATTTTAAACTATATACGATATATATATAACCCTGTGTATATACCACCACTGACGTCTGTCGGCTAAACAAATGCGAAACGAAATGGCGACAAAATGCATTCATGGCTTCTTTGCGTGAACTCCGAAAACCAAAACCAAACAAACCGATCGTGAATCTGAAAATATAACCTGATAACCTGATAATAACCCGACTACACGTTAACATGTTAACACGTTAACACACCCACCCACACCGATACACCCACCCACCACCACCACCACCACAAACACACACGAATGCCAAGCAGAAAAGCGCGAGAGTCACACACGATCACTCAAAAATTGGCACCGTTTAACCCACGCGCTCCGCCGATCGCCCACAGGCCACAATCTCTCGCAAACGGACGGCAACAGCACCGAAGGCGAGTCCGAAGGCGGACGCAATCCGGCCACCACCGGAACCGGATGCTACAAGAATTACGACCACGTAGCCAACCTGCGCAACTCCAACCTGCACAACGTAAGTCAGCCTCAAAGGAACTTGGTGGCAAGTCCTCCTCAATATCGAAAACTATATATTCCCTTTATTGTAAGAGTGATACACGTTTATACATATGTACAGCTATTAAATACTACATATTTGTAAGATATATGTACGTACTTCCGGTACAACTAACTCTCTTCAGATGGAGTTTGAAGTAGACCCCCATAAACAATTTAATTGTCCAGCTAAGCCCAACATTATTAGCAGATTTTTTACATTTTTTTGTTTTTTTAGCTTAAGTTAAGCTACGTATTACAATAATCATGTTAAGCATAAGTTTCTCATGGTTCCCCATTTCAAAGAATTGGAATCATGCCTTGTAAGTACGAAGTGGTGCCCTAAAAATTGTAATGAAATGGTCCCTCCTAAGCGCCTATAACATCTTTATCGGGAAACATACTAACCCCATCTCCTTTCGTTTAGCGACGCGGATCCAGCTCTGAGCAGGATGCAGTGCCGCCGTATAGCTTCGACAATCCCAATGCCCGCCAGACCTCGATGATGGCCATGGAAAGCTATCGCCGCGAGCAGCAGGCATTGCTGCTGCAGCAGCACCAGCAACAGCAGCAGCAGCAGCAGCAACAGATGTTGCAGATGCAACAGATTCAGCAAAAGGCCCCCAACGCAAATGGAGGTGCCACCGGAGGAGGTGTGGCCAACAACCTGGCCATGGTGGCCGCATCCAGTGCGGCAACAGCCGTGGCCACAGCCACCAATGCCGCCAATGCCAGTAATACCAGTAATACCGCCCCCGGGTCAGAGGGCGCCGAGGGAGGCGGAGGCGGAGACGGAGATGGGGGCGGGGTTGATGACGACAACCTGTCCCAAGCGAAAGGACTGCCCATCCAGATGATGATCACGCCCGGGGTAAGTCTGCGAATTAAGGGGAGATACCAAGTCATTGCCATACTCGCAATCGTATTTCTTGAATATCTTAATGTTTTCAAAGTTCCTAAATCGTAATCCTATGTATTAGTAAATGTGAAGCCGTTGAACTGGATCGAAATATATTCAAATAATAATTCTAATTATATCCCAATTATTACTCACGTTTGGTTCCTTCTCATTTGCCAACTGTTAGTCGGGTAAATTCGTTTTGAGTTTCAGCTCTTGAATACCACAATCTTTGGTGTCCTTCGGTTAAGTATTCCTGAGTTTCCCCCATTGGCTGCCTCTTTTTGTAGTTTTAGTATCCCTAGTCTGTTTAGCTTCACGTTCTCTCTTGAGTTTATTTAAACGAATTCCAACCACCACAAAAATGTAACCAGAAAAATAACAAAAGATTAAAAAAAACAAAAATAAAAAAAAACTTAAGACTCTTGAGGAGAAAATCAAGTACTTTAACAACATTCACACATTTCAACTTTTAGATTTTACGGGGACGCAGTAAGGAGGTACATTCAAAGTATACACAAAGAACTCAACCTACTCTAATACTCTACTCTACTCAACTCGAATGCATTTGTGCCACAGCTATATATTTTAATATTTTGAATGGATTTGCAGATTGATTGTCTTCTTTTAAGTGGCTGAATCAATGCTACAGAAATTTATTTTTTTGGGCGAACGTGCAATTGCATTTATGGATTTTCCAAATCGTACTGAATGCCTATCTGATCGAATAAATATTAAAATCTGCATAGAACCGATGAGTTTTAAGCATATTATTTTGTTATAATATCAAAATTCTAAGATATTTAGCTCAAATCTGAATTAAAACTTTTTGTTTCGGCATCAGTTAATGTGTTATGGGTACTGGTTAATTTACAAATGACCAGGAATGAATTTTGTTTCTGTATTCCAGCTTGGAATTATTTATCAGATATAAATATCCTTCAAACCCATTTTAAGCGATATATTTTTTATTGGAAAAAGAGTGTTTTTATGTGTATATTGTAGATACTATTTTTTTAATACGAGATTTCGCTTTTAAGATATATAGTTTTAGAACTAATAATTGTGGTTCTGCCTTTAACATTTTTCCAGTCTGTAAGCCAATATTTTTGCTCTGCTAACTTCATAATTTCGAAAATAAAAACTCATCTGAAGAAATGCGAATTGATTTTGTACAATTTCCACATTTTTGCTAAAAAAAAAAGAATTCTTCTCTAATCCATACACTCACATTTCACCACAAACACAATGCAATATCAATCGACATTACTAATAAATATTTATATTAAACAGACAAAAAACCACAAAATAATGGGAGTAGTTAGCAAAGAAAATCACATGATTATTTAAATGAAATATATGATTTTATGCAAAGAAGTAAAGCTAAAAGAAGCTTATAAAAAATATAGAATAATACTAATGAATATTTAACTGCAGCTAAGTGTAATCCAAGTTGGCACAGTGATGAGCCCTAGGCAAGCTGATGAAATCGTTGGGAGTAGCTCCATTTGAGGGAATCGAAGGTGCTTGCCCCGTGTTTTGGGTCTGTCCTTGGCCCTGTTCTTGACCTTGAACCTGCCCCATCTGCTGCTGCTGCCAGAGCATCTGTTGCTGATGACTCGACGTTCCCGGCAGACTGGGTGCAATAATGGGAACGGCTGTGGGTCGATCATATTGCTGCAGTGGCTGCTTCAGCTTGTCCAGAAGAGCATGGAGATCCACTGTGAGCTTCGGCTGAACGATGCCCTCCGCCGCCTGGAGACCCACCATTTGCGAGGACAGCGCGTCCACATCCTGGCGAGCGGCGAACAGCAGCTGATCATGGGCCGCCAGCTGGAGCTGGGCGATCTGAGCCCGAATCGCCGACGCAGCCACTTCCTGCTGGGCAGTGTGCAAGGAGGCGGTGATGCTGCGCACATGGTTGGCCGACTCCTCAAGCTGCGACTGAGCAGCTGAGGCCACCGACTGAGCCTTCCTGATCTCGGTGGCCTCCAGTTGGACCCTCGCCTGGGCCACGTACAGATGCTGGACGAGATTGCGCAGCTCCTGGCGCCTCTGCTCGGTCTCATCCTGCTCGTAGTAGGCATTGGGTGTTCCCTGGCTGATCCTGCTTAAGCCACATCCGTTCGGCTGCTGCTGCTGCTGCTGCTGCTTGTTCTGCAACTCCACTTGTTGCGGCTGCTGCTGCCAGTTTGATTGGAAGAAATCGGAAAGGGGGGATACAGGGACAGCTGGGGATAGGCTCTGGGCAGCGAGATTGAGGCCCATTTGGCCGGTGTCCATCACGTTTTGATCCGATGCCTGAAAGCCCGTGCCAGGAGCTAAAGAGATTAGCGGTGCCAAGACTTAGAAGGTTCTCCTGTACTTAACATTAGTCTACCCACCAATTGGATCGGCATCCAGCAGGCCTTCAGGATTTGACCGCTCCATTCTGTGCTTTGCATAGGTATTCACACAGGCATTTTCCTCAAAATCTCCGTTCCGAAAGAAATGCGCCTTTTCGCGACTCTTAGGACTCTTCATACCGCTTGGTTGAGCTTCTATGCCGATTGCGGAGATAATTATGGACAGTTGAACTGCTGGTACATCACATTAAATGCCTGATAGTGTCCTAGAAGGGTTTGCACTCACCGATCCACTGGAGATTGCTTAGGCGCATTTAGAGCACATTTAGACCAGTTTGAGTCTGCTACAGCAACCATTGAGTTCAATATAACTACATCAGCAGGAACTTTTAGATAGGTTATTATTAAGTTTTCAGCAGGAATAAATCAAGGGGTATATGGCAATCGAATGTTCACCTACTATGTTTGCATACGTTTCGGGTGAAGTTTAGCTGAAGAAAGAAAAATTATTATATTTGTAGATATTTTTAGAGTGCAATGATAGGATCAGCTCCGTAGCATACTTATAGCCAAAAACACCAACACTAGCAGGCAACACCAACACATTCACACAGCTTGAGCCGCATGCAAACAGGCCTGTTATATTCTTTTCTTGCTAACCTCTTTTCCAAATACCTAACTACTTCTAACCCCGAGAGTTACTACGCATGCCGCATGCCCTGCATTCGGTGATCCTTCTGTACATAAGCCTAGATTTATATATATGCCGATTGTTAACGAGCGAAGCGAAACGAAACACTCACGTGGTGCCACCATCCCCACACCCAACTATTTATAGGAAGTGGCCGAGCTGCGTCGCCAGGTGGCCCTGGAGAACCTGCAGAACCAGCGGATGGACAACCTGGAGCAGGACGTGCCCGTGGAATTCGAGTGCTGTTTCTGCACCACCAAGGTAACGGGGGGTTTGGCTCCCACAGAATCCAACCCCATACCCATACCCATACCCACGTAGCTGTGACCGACCACCACCCAATGTTCCCGTTTGCAATGTTCGAGCCGCTTTTCCGTGTACTGTGCTCTGTGTTTAGTCGCATGTCTGCACCCGATTATCCTTATCATTGCTCTTTGTTTGCGTTTACTTTACCGACTAATCTCCACTAAACCGAACTAACATCATGCCCAGCCTGTAAATAGCGCCGCATACAAGCCATTGGCAGACTGTGAAATTGTTAACCCCAGCGCATTGAACTCCAATCCAGACAAGACTTTCAAGTGTCAGGAGTGTCACAGAAATCCCATTTTAGTTGCGTATACATACATCTCTTTCTTTAGTTACTATTTAGAAATTGTAAAGTATTGATACATTTCTGTGGCACTGACGTTTACAAATCAGTAGAGCCCCGAGCTTCTCGCATAGGTCCTGCTAAACAATAGGCGACCCCGTACTCGACCCGAAGTAGTTGGATTGGTAGATTGGCAGCGATTACCAACCGAACGTTGTTGCAGGATCGCATTTGTGTGTTCCACGATAAGGAGTACAGCATCAAGCGGCTGGCCCGACCTCCGCCCTCGCCCAAGAACTATATGGCCCTCAAGCGGATGCTCGAGGAGGG
Source organism: Drosophila orena (assembly GCA_005876975.1). Classification (NCBI taxonomy): domain Eukaryota; kingdom Metazoa; phylum Arthropoda; class Insecta; order Diptera; family Drosophilidae; genus Drosophila; species Drosophila orena. The sequence goes on along the minus strand of VCKV01000006.1, from coordinate 11,882,162 downwards.
CACGATCGATATATACTATCTATGAGGCACTATGACGCACTATGAGGCAGCATGGTAGCACCCGAGATGGTAACACCCTGGAAACACCATGAAAACACAAAGTGTTGTCCCATCCTTGCGATCGTTTTGTTTCACGTTCTTTCTTTTTTGATTTCACTTTTGATTTCTGTTTGGTTCTGTTTCTGTTTTTGGCTTCCTGTGAATTGGAATTGGAATTGGATTGGAAATGGAAATTTTATGTTGACCTTGTTTCTTTTTCGTTTCTTTTCTTAAAGGGTTTGCCGGGATGCCATGGCGAGTGTATTCCATTGCGCGCGAATAGCGTTTAGCCAGATTCTCAAGATCCCGACGAGTTCAATATAGAAATCGAAAAATCGAGAAATCGAGAAATCGAGAAATCGAGAGTACTTAGTCTGCCGGGCGCATCGAATGCGTGACCGGTACTGCGAATTGCGATTAGACGTTAACTAGCCTTAAACTACCAACAAACAAATTACAACTAAATGTTATTATTACTGCTACGATTATACTGTTAAACTGTTTATATTATCAACGGGCCTGGCGTGACGTGACGTGAAAGCTAAAGAAAGACATAGCGAATTCTAAGAATTTAATTAAATTAACTAAAGCCTAATCTACCATCTAGAAACGCAACCAGGAGTGGAGAGCAAAGCAAAACAAAGCAGCATGTGTTATTATTTAATTTAATTTATATTTAATTTAACTCTGTACCAAGTGACCGAAGCTTGAGGGCTTGACGAAAGTTTAAATCGATTCTTTTCATTTACACTAAGCACGTAATTACAACTAGCCTAATACCTAAATATTTATATCCTAGCAAAATGGCCTAAGCCCTAATTATAGTAGCTGCAACTTGCAAATGCCAAATACCAGAAAACCAGATACCAGCAAAACAACGAGTGTACTCGTACATAACTATTAAAACCAAATATACAATTGTTTAGTTACTGGAGCTACCAATGTTATAGCTCTCTTGATTATTAGTCGTTTATTTCTCTGTTATCACTCATCAAAAACAATTCAAAGAAACAACCACAAACCGAATGAACAAATTATGCAAATAAAAATACAAAACAAACGAATTCATTTCTGTTGAACAACTCTATCTATTCGCACTCGACTATCTGGCACTCCACTATCTCTTCTGATTGTTTCCGTATTGCTAGCCTAGAAATTTTCCTTTTTGGTTTCGGTAACTAACTCGATAAGAGTACATAACTATATTTAACGTTCGAGTATGGAACCACTTCGAAGGCAACTCCAGCGGTTTGGTAAGTAAGACGTTCTCACGTCTGAATACTGAAAGATTGAACTTCGTGCGTTTGCTCAACTTGCGGATCCCTCAGATACGAAAACAAACAACAAGAAACATCTGAGTAACATTTTACCAACTATTTGTATTAAAACCAACTTATCCTTCGATTTGAAATGATCCATTATACTTATTTCTACTTAACTAAACACTTCTAATAAGTTTTCCTTATTATCGATACTAGCTATATTTATTAAATAAAGTAATCACACTTTCTCTGCCTCAAATAGCAAGTTGAGAACTCGCACCTCCTTCGTTTTCATTTATTAAATATTACTAAGTGTTAACAATAAATAGCGCTGCACGTTTGAGTTTTACTTGGCGCCTCCTAGTTGCATGTTAATTTTTGTTACTCAAGCGAAATAATAAGGAAATAATTCGCACACAATAAAAACCAAAATCCAGACAACAGGTACACCAAACTAAATCAGACACTAACAAGCAGCCAGAAAACATCCCGAAACACGCCAATAATGTAGAGTGATACTTCATAGAGGGATAAAACAGATGTGGTAGAGTTTCACTTAAGATTCACTTAAGATTCACTTAAGATTCACTTACCATAAATGCCGTAATATCAGCTATTTGTAAAGATCAGTTGGTGGCTATAGATCCAACTGTATCATATCTGTTATATCTTTGGCCTCTAGTTAGCCTAGGCGACTTTATCTGACACTGTATCCCCATCCCGAACCCCCACTCGTTGCAGGACTTCAAGGAATTCACGGACGCGGAGGGCGTGATCTCACTGCCCACCTCCGACTTCCACAAGCCGATCTGTCTGGAGATGCGACTGGCGGCAGCGGGTCGTCAAACAGGCGCCTATGGGCTCCTCTCACCGCTGCCGGCCCCACTACCGCCGCTCCACAGTCCGCTCCTGGCCCTGCCCCCGCCACCGCCACTGCCCGCAACGTCCTGCGCCGCCGTCCTTTTGCCCGCCATTTCGCAGTCCTCGTCCACATCGTCGTCATATGGCACCACCACGTCCACCACCATTGCCCTGCCCCTAGATATGTCCCTCAGATACGGGGCCACCATCTGCACTTCGTCCAACTTCAACCACAACTACAACAACAACTTCAACACCACCACAGTGGGCGGTGGTGCCAATGGGACGCTCCTCTTCGGTGGCAACTACAATGGCAGCAATAACAACAATGCCGACCTGGCCAGCGTGGATAGCTCGGACACCTATGCCAGCTGCCAGACGCATCCCTTCCTGTCCCAAGGAGACCTCACGGCGGACTTCAATGACGAGGCCTGCGCGCTGGACATCGACATGGATAACCTCTACATAAATCCCCTGGAAAGGGAGCAGCACCAGGGTATCAGCAGCTCCACTGGCTTCATTGTGGGCCTGCCAAGCACCAATTCATCGGGTGGACTGCGTGCCCAGGTGAAGAAGAGTGCCTCGGGAGATACGGCCCTCAGGAACTTGGCCGCCGGAGGCGGAGGAGCCGGCGGCTTGAGTCCCCTGGACGACGTCTACCAGAGCTTTGATGTCCAGGAGCGGGGAAGTCGGGTCAGCTTGAACGAGAACTCAGTGCCAAAGCATCGGAAGACGCGGTTCCAGCAGAGCTTCACCGCCATGCGACCAAGTGGAGCGACCGGCGTCCTTGGAAGCAGTGTCTTGGGGGGCATGCGCCTGCGTGCCCGCTTCGAGGACACCAAGCTGGACGACGAGACGGGTGGTCGAAGGGAGGGAGAACTGGCCGGATGTTCCGGCAGTCCGGCGGCCAGCGGATCCGCCGGATTCGGCGGTCAAGGACCCAAGAAGAAGCGCTCGGTATTCATGCCGGGCAAGAGCTTAGCCACTGCCACCAAACTGATCAACCAGCATTTGTTTGGCATACAGAATGTGGGCGCCAAAGGTGGGTATTTCCTTAAAAGTTTCAACAAAATAAGATATTAGCTAATGATTGATCAAACTAACCCACAAAAAACTCGACCCACAGCCAAGTTCGAGAGCAAGCATTCCTCATCGATAGACTCGATTGACGCCTCGCCCAATCTGGAGCACCATCGGCGCTCCAAGTCGATCCTGAAAAACAAGTCTGATATCTCGCGCGTCCTGTCCGATCCGGAGAGCGAGCGTCTCCTGGCGGACAACATGTCCGGCTCCGGCGTCTCTGACAACGGCACCGTTATGGTACGATATCCTATATAATAATATATTTAAGTTTGAAATATTAATTGTCTTGCGCTTACAGGGCGAATCCGGCAGCGATTACTCACCGAATAAATTACCTCATTCAGTTTTAGCTAAGTCTATATCCCCACCACCCCTCAGGCACCGCACCCTAATGCACCAGCGCTCAGGACCAGCGACCTTGCAATCGAAGCCCACGAAGTTCCAGACCCCTCGCTATCCCGAGGAGCAGGCGCTGCGCCAGGTGAAGCCGCTGCTCTCGCGAGGACCTCCTTCCACGTCCGCATCCGCAGGATCGGCGGATGGCCAGCAGACCAGGGACAGTAGTCTGGGTAGGTGGTGGTGGAACTAGGTGGCCAGCTGCCAGTGATGAAGGATTAACCTTTAGGATGATTCTATATATCACATGGGGTATACATTCCAACACTGTCGGCTGGCCTTCTTCCATCTCTGTCTCTTTCGCCCCCTCTTTTTTCTCTCTGTCTCATCCTGTAAGTGCGTCCTGGGGTTTCTTTCGGCCAGGACGAAACCAAAATATCATCTACAATCGTATTTTTATCTCTCCCGTTTCCCCCCGCTTGCTGGCTGGCTGTCAGTCACCGTCTTCGATGCCGGCTTCTGAACTCCCGAACTCCACCCATCGCCACCCACATCCGCATGACCACCGCATGACCCCTTGAACCCACAGAAACAGACACTGACACACTAAATCCCCCCGGAGAACGGAGGCCTTCGGGCGGGCGACCTGTTAGTATTACCGATCCGATCTATAGTGCTTACCCTTGGCGATCCGCATCGATCGCTACCGTGCCGCACCAAACTCACACGTTCGATTGTCCAGATTCGTTTAGCACCCAGCTGGGATTATCCGCATCCGAGCGCGATATCGATGTGAACAGCTTTAGAACTTGAGCTCACACACTTCACACTCACACAACGCACACAAAATCACCCACATGCCGCTTCCTGTTTAGCACCTCGATAAGAACTAACCCATTTTATGGTCGGAAATATGGTCTTTAATACATATAAGTTTTAAATCAAAGTATTATTTATTTATTTTATTTTATTTATTTCCTCATAAAATGGGTTAGGACACTTACTCACTCATCCTATGTAATCGGTTGTGCGCTGATATACTCGTATCTGTATAATCAACCGACTAATCTAACCCATCTTGCCACACAGACTCGGAGACGACCTTTACATCGCCAGTGAGCCATCGAGCTGGCGAAGATCCCCCGACTGCGCCTGCGAGCCAAGCTGCAGTGCCACCTGGCCAGGAGGATCGTGAGGAGGAGGGAGAGGCAGAGGCCAACGACGAGCAGAGGGCCCTTCTCCAAGGAGGCGACGCCGAGGAGGCGAAGAGGGCGGGGAACGAGGGCACGTAGCAATTAGGGACCCACACACAATCCGACACCCAGAAAATGTAAAAAAGATAACCTTTTCCGAGGGAAATCCTCACACCACACCACACAACACACACTTACACACACAAGCACACACAAACACACACAAAGCATACAAAGGGAAAACTCAAAGTGATAGCAAAGTTAGCAAACATGGAATGTGAATTATATAAAAGCAATGATCAGTATCCTAGTCTAGAGATGGTGGGACGATCCCTAGCAGATCCCCGGAATTCGATCTGCGTATTTTTACAACTAGAAAAGAAAACAGAGCAACCCGAACTGCAATGTAAGTGTTTCGGAGCCGCGCATGTCGTACAAACAGCAAAACAGCAAAAATATTATTAATACCATACGATAGGTCGAGTAACTATAAACGTGAAGCTACCGTGTATATAGCAGAGCCCAATCCACTCGTGTACAGAGCAAACTTTATTTACCGCCTTCAAGACACAGCTAACCGAAAGTATATAGACGAAGTCACCATAAAGCCTAAATAGCAACAAATGAAACCGAAATATTCATATTTTGAATGCAACTTATAAGTATATACAATATAGGATATACACGCATCGCAATTGCAGTTCGCATATTTACACATTATATATACAAGCTAAGCGATATATAAATATAGCTCCAACTATTTTTCAAACCGCGCTCTAATCCCCGCAGATCGGTGGCTTGGGGGTTACAGAAGAGGAGGGGATGCGACACCCCCGCCCATCCCAATAGATACAAATTAGATCCGCAGGGCCGTGCATATACACGTATGTATCTGTATGTAAATCGTTCGTTCGCGTATCGTTCAAATTCATAATGTCAAAAGTAGTTGAAAATCGTTGGTTCGTTTCTATATCTATAAGTACTTGTGCGTGTGTGTAGAGCTTAGGGCTTATCGATAGAGCTTGGCTTGGCTTAGTCCCCTGATATAATCTGAGTTGCCACCTATAAAGTAGAGATTGAGGTTGGTTGGGAAAATGCAATATTGCTTGGACGTAGATGTTGTTATCTGTTATGTGGGTGAGATAATGCCTTTCCAGGGTATGTCATTTATGTGGCACATCTATCGAAACCCACGGGATCGCATTGTAGCAGCCCACATACTGTTAGTTAGTTATGAAGCGTGTGTGCGTTATGTATGTTAGTTAGTTGAGTTAGTTAGATAGTTGACTTGATGTTTAGTTCCCTAGTCCGTTCTCCGAATACGTAAGCAATAAAATTGGAAAGCCTCGCCAAGGGACTTTCCCCGTTCGAGGAGCGTGTTAGTCAATTATTGCAACCCAAGTTGTTTTTCCACATTCCATTCAGTGTATGCGTGCGAGAGTGTTTCGGCTTAGGTGTTCTAGTATACCGATTTGGCAGGTTTCCATATCCTCCATGGGTTATCCCGACCGATCTGTCCAACTGGCTTGCGTTTGTCCTGTTTAGTTGCCTCTGCTCGGCCAGCGATGAGCCAGGATGCGAGTTAGCCTCTTAGAAACATATCAGTAAAGGGAATACGAACTCACACACTCACTCACTCACTCACTCACTCACTTACTCACCCACACCTAACACCTCTCACAGATACACCACATACGAACACACCCAAAGCCACAAACGAACAAACAGCACACTGTAAGAAAACTACACAAATTTTATTACGAGACGATAATAAGATGTCTCAACGTCCGCTTTTCGAATTGATAAGAACACAAGCATTGACAAAAGAAAACTAAGCAAAAAAGATAAAACCAATGCAAAAAACCTTATTCGATAACTAATGTTAAAGCCAAGAACTCGAGGTAATATAGTTAAACATTTTTAGAAATATGTGTACGTATTAACAAATGCTTGAGGCATCCAAAAATTTTGTAAGCAATTCATTTAGGATTATCTACACGGTTTTTTGGTGAGCACCGGCCACATTCCGCCACTGCATAATATTAATTGTAACTTTTGTAAATATTTATTTCATATACAAGTCCCTAAATCGAAGTTTCTGTTATATTATTTTGTAAACCATTTATGCCAGCAGCAAACGAATTGAACTTGAATTCAAACTAACGAGATATACTAAGTAAATGAGGAGCAGAGCAAATACACTTGCAAAAGCAACATGTTATTAATATTTAAATTATTTACCTAACGATACATACATTTTAATGTAGTCTGATGGCGGCGTCGATTGTAAATCAGCTAAATTGAATAACGGAAATCGTTGACAAGCATACAAATTTATTAAAGCGTATTCAAATCTATATGAGCGAAAAGTCATGAAAATATATAAATCATTGAGTAACATTTCAAAGTAGTCCTTATTTCAGTGATGATAAAGGCGGAATGGTAAGTATTTGTGGTTCAAGTTCTTTCGGAACTGAAGACTGAGTAGAATATTGGGTCTCAAGGCTGCTGGCGATATTGGAAGTAGGCTTCATCGATTAGTTGTCTCTAAATAAAAACCAAAAAAAAACATTTTGTCTTTTTGATATCATTAGAGAACATTGAGGGCACTTACATTTTCTTCAGACAAAGGTGGATCCAAATATGTGTGCAATTGAAGGGGGCTTTGTTGGCTAGGATCTCGATTCGATATAATGCTCCTAAAGAGATTTCCAATGGAATCGTGTGGCTGTGCTCCGTGATTTATGTAGTAGCAGAATAGTTTTTCCAACTTCCTACACTTTCTTATGATTTCTATGATTTCCATTGGAGATATGTAGCTGAAAATACTCTCCACATAAAGAAATCGCAGTTCAGTTAAATTGGTCAAAGGCTCTAGACAATTGGGTCCACCAACATTTATCGACAGTTTCGTCAAAGATACCATCTGCGATAACAGCTCATAATCAGATCGAAGTCTAAGGCAGGTTCCCCGAATCCAAAGTTCTTCCAACTTGGGAAAGCATTTCAAGATTGTTTCAACACAATCGGCACACTTGGCGAATCCAGTAAGTCGAAGCTCCCGCAAATCGGGAATAAGTTGAAAGAAGTCCTCAAGGTAACAAATACAAGATGGCACGTTTACACTCAAATAGTCACGAGCTAAAAACAAAAGTTCATATAATAATGATATCATCGGATTTATAAGTTATTAGCTCTTACAGCCAGACGAAAATCGAAGCATATCCTCAAGTCTGGATGTTTCTCCAAGGCAGTAACTCAAATCAATGTTAATCCTTCCTTGTGTGAGAATTCTGAAATCCTTGACCAAGTTTCCATAATCCACTTGATCAATACTATGTCCTTGGAAAACTCCCAGAGTTTTTACGTTATTTTTTACGATCCTCAATAGCCTGGTGGCAGCCGTGGTGTAGTACAATACTGGTTTCTCACCATCGGGATTGTTTCCATGATGTACTGGGTAAAAGGTTGGCGGTCTATCCAACACAATCTGACGAAATCTGGTAAGGGTTTCCGCTAAATTTAAGTGATCCTTGATGCTTAGATACTTAAAAATGTGGTGAAGACAATCGTCGTTTAAATTTAAAATACTTAAGTCAACCATTTCTTCTCGAAGATGTTTCCAACTACACCGCTTGAATGCAACTGAGTCATTTAAACAATGAAGGGGGTTATAAATAAGGGGACCGGCCTTTGGTATTTCTCTTGGGCACTTAATAATATAGATTAGAGATTAGTGATCTCAGAAAAGTGCTCTTATCTTTAGCTATTCAGACAGATGTTCGCAAATCTGGCCGCCTTTCTTATCACATTCGGAGACTGGGGATGCGATAGGTGAAAGTACCTGCAAGGTACCACTCAAAGAATTAAGGAAAAGAAAAAACATGTTTACATATTTTATACATCCCACGTTTATAAAAATATTTTACACAAGCCCATTTATTCTGTTTCACCACCATGGCACAAATATTTTTCCAGTGTCTCAGCTTAAAGCTTGCAGCCTTGTAGCTTTCAGTGGGAAACCTCTCTGCCCAAAAGAAAGGAAGAGCTTAAGGCCAGCTATTCCTTTAAGCTTTCCCAGGATACAATAACGACCGAACTTGGTGTGGATCTAATTATTGGTCGGACTAATTAGCCACAGGACATGTCGAGAATCACATCACTCACCCTTCTTCGCATGCCAGCGCAAAGTATTTCAATTATTTAGTGGAAGTTTTCCCACGTAATGGGGCGTGGTTTTCTGCCTCGGGCGCATGAACTATCTAATTAAAGCCAACCGATGAGCCACGCCCCCCCAATTGACCCTATAAATGGGCGATTAACACAGATAGGCCTCGATTAGGCGACATGTACTCACCGGAAGAGGAGGCCGAGCTGAAGAGGCGCAACTATCGCAGCATCAGGGAGATGATCCGACTCTCCTATACGGTGGGCTTCAACCTGATGGATCCTTCCCGATGCGGACAGGTGCTCAGAATGTGGGTATTTCGAGTCTGGGGAACGGTGGCTTAAAAGATCGTATTTCTCATCCTTTTAGCTGGACAATTGTGCTTAGCCTGAGTAGCTTGGCCTCGCTCTATGGTCACTGGCAAATGTTAGTGAGGTATATTCAGGATATTCCGCGCATTGGTGAGGTGGGTCGTGAATATTCTTTAAGTCGTATTAGAATTATGCAAGTATGGCTTATTCATCCTTAAGACCGCTGGCACAGCCCTGCAGTCCCTAACATCGATAGCAAAGATGTGGTTCTTTCTGTTTGCGCATAAAAAGATATACGTTCTGTTACGAAAGGCAAGGAGCCACGAACTACTACAGCAGTGTGAGCTTTTTGAAAGGATGTCAGGTGAGCTCCAGATAGGCGGATTAACCCACTAAAGATACCATTCTTTCAGATCTACCTGTAACCAAAATGATTCGCAAGCAGGTTGAGTCTACGATGATTTGGTACTGGAGCAGCACTCGTCGGCAACTTCTTATCTATTTGTATAGCTGTATTTGCGTTACCTCAAACTACTTCATCAACTCCTTCGTAATCAACATCTATCGCTATTTCACCCTTCCCAAAGGATCCTACGACATTATGTTACGTAAATATACTACTTATTGAACTATCAACAAATTTAAAATGTTATTAAATTCAATTAATAATTTATTCATACTAAGCTTTGCCATCTCTCTATCCTGCCTGGGAGCACAAGGGACTCGAGTTTCCCTACTATCACATACAGATGTATCTAGAAACCTGTTCCCTGTATATCTGCGGCATGTGTGAGTCGATATAGCGGAGGTTTTCTCTTCCGTATATAAGCTATTTATATTTCTGATCAGGTGCCGTCAGCTTTGATGGAATCTTTATTGTTCTATGCCTTCATAGCGTGGGGCTAATCAAGTCCCTCAACCAAATGATAGAGCAAGCCACATCTGACTTAGTTCCTCCAGATCGCAGGGTTGAGTACTTGCGGTGCTGTATCTATCAGTACCAACGGGTGGCGAAGTGAGTGACGAAACTAAAATCAGGAAACAGGACATTCCATTGAAATCTATGTACAGCTTTGCAGCTGAGGTTAACGACTGCTTTCGGCACATCTCTTTCACGCAGTTCCTGCTCAGCCTTTTCAACTGGGGCCTGGCTCTGTTCCAGATGAGCGTGGGAATGGTGAGGACCTAATCGCCGGGAATCCCCAAAGAGAACTTAACCTTCGTTCGCAGGGCAACAACAGCAGCATCACCATGATCCGGATGACCATGTACCTGGTGGCAGCCGGCTATCAGATAGTTGTGTACTGCTACAATGGCCAGAGATTTGTGACGGCTGTGGGTGACGTAACGGGGGAATCCGCGCTCTGATTGATGTCTAATTGCGTGACTAATCCCCCTTTTGCAGAGCGAGGAGATTGGCAATGCCTTCTACCAGGTGCGCTGGTACGGGGAGTCCCGGGAGTTCCGCCACCTCATCCGCATGATGCTGATGCGCACGAACCGGGGATTCCGGCTGGACGTGTCCTGGTTCATGCAAATGTCCTTGCCCACTCTAATGGCGGTGAGTAGCACAGCAGAGCCGAGCAGAAATCCTGCATGTTCTGCAGGTCCTGCAGGTCCTGCAGTTCCACCCCCCAGGGTCCAATCCTACCGCCCGTTCCACTTGATTGATTCGCAGATGGTCCGGACAAGTGGACAGTACTTCCTCCTGCTGCAGAACGTCAACCAGAAATAGGGCACAAAGTTGAATGAAGCCGCCGTGTGTGCAGTGACGAAAATGCGTATTGCTTTGGGAGAGATTAATTTTCATGGCAGTTGAATATAATGCATGTGTACACTAAAAGAAAAAAAATGTATGTCACTGTGAAAATATACGTATCATGATATATTTACGCAAAGATTTTTTTAAATATAAAATGCTGAGTACTGTCCTGTACTGTCCTGGAAAATAACAGCGTTGGCTCTGTTTCGTTGACAGGATGCGGAGTCCGGTCAATCAATACTGGAATGTCCGATGTCCTGCGTCCTGTGCTGTCAGTCAGATTGCTCCGCCCATAAGTTTTGATGGTCGTGCGGCGCATTAAAATAATGAAATTGCCAGCAGATAAGGAGCATCGATGCCGCCGCTGCCATTGCCGCTTCTAATCAATTTTATTTATTTGGCCTGGCATCCAACGGATCGGAACAGAGAACTGCGTCGATTGTCTTTATGCTGGCATTGTACATTGTACATATATCAGAATGAATATAAATGCCGCTTTAAATGCCTTCTTACCAGCAAATCGCTTCCTTAATTGTTAGTTTCGGGGTATGGCCACAGCAAGGACTCCCAGACTCCCAGACTCTCAACACTTTTAATGCACGTTTGCTGTTTGCGCATCCTTTGTTTGGTTTTCTTTATTTTCTCCTCCCAGTTTTATCCTTTTTGCTCGCTTTAGTGCCTGGCGCAAAAAGGACATCTTTTCTTTTCGGTTTATTGAGGCACATGAATATTCTTTAGCTGCTTATATCCCGTTTCCTCGCTTTCTCAGGCATTTATTTTTCGCATTATGTTTTATATTTGTCCAAGGACAACGTTGGTTTATGCATTGTGGGAAGGCTGTTATCCACTTTGTGTATCCTTCTCTTTTCGTGAAGCATTGTGGGGGAGTGAAATATTGGAACTCGGCACTCGCCAAATGGAATAGCGAAGCTTATTATATTAAAGGCTAGGCCATAAGAACTTACAAATTTCTTTAAATTGCCACAAATATTTCATTCATGGAATATTGAACTCTTTAAGCTTGCCATTTCTTTCGCAGTGTAAGTCCTGTGCGCTTATTATTATTTTTTGTACACTTCTCACTACCTTGCAAATTGTCCAATTAGACCGACAAAGAAATAAAAAGTTGTTGACTCACCGACCACCGCTCATTAAGGACAACGGCACCTTTAATGTTTGCTCTTTTCCTTTGCGCTTTCCCGGGAAAATGTATTCATTCGCGTGGGAAATGGCTAAAAGTCAACACTGCAAGGAGGCGAGTCAAAGACTGGCATGATAAATGAGCTGCACTCGAATGCACACGTGGGAATGCCATGGTTCCCAAGACATTGAAGCTCCACTTCAGCTACCCCAGACTTAAATACCCTTCCTCTAGTGCTGTACATTTGCTTAACTAGCACAGACAATCGAGCGAGTTTTCCCCACTTGTGAGTCTGTCGAAAGAGCCACGGGGCGTATGCGCAATGCAACGTATAATATATTAAATAATTCACGGGAACTGTCGTAAACGAGACTCCTGCTGAATGATAGTGAAATATTTTCATTAACACTTCGCTGCATTTGCTTGTGGGCGAAATGAAGTGCGAAAATATGCAATGTGCCGAGTAATTATTGCATTCATTCAAAATGGAGGTTAACAAATGGACCAAAACAATGAGTGAATGAGTAATTTTTAATGGACAACATTGTTTGAAAGTTCGCATAACCTCCATTAAATTTCCCATCCTGAATGTCAGTGGAAAATTCCATTGTTCAGGGGGCCAGAAGTATCCTAAAATAAATCAGAAATATTTACTTCCGCCAACTGCTGTCGACCCATACCGCATATGGATGTATTTTTGCTAAAAGTTCCCTAGTGTTTGCCCACGTAGCTCGGAGTATCCTGTCCACATATTGACCAATGCCAAGAATGGCAAACAATATTCCTGTTTACTGTTTGTCCCACAGGAATTCAGAGTGCCCTGCTCGACTTTTTTCACCATTTGTCCACAATTTGCTTATGCCCAGTGTGCTCCTCTTCCCCACGGCACTTGATGCGTAATCAGTGGGACAAACAGAATTCATCTACGACCATCTGCCCGGACATTGCTGACAAATCCGATTGGGTGTCGCCTTAGAAAACGGGCGAAATGAGCGAGGGGGGGGGGGGGGGGGTCATCCCATTCCCAACCCGAGAGGAAGGACCCTTATTCCCCGTCTCTGTTTCGGCTCTATTAGCTGGATTGTCTTGGCCATAATGGAGTTAATACATATGTATATGTATGCAGGAGTGGTGGCAACTCGAAAAGGACCCAAATGTGGAGGCGGGCACGTGCTGGGGAAATATATGTCGACTTGAGGTCTTCATTTGCCATTTCCAGGAATATTAGTCAATTGTGTGCTACGCCAAAAGTGCAGCATAAACGTTAATAGAATTCTACGAAATACAAGCTGAATAAAATAAACCTTTGATGCACTCTGCAATAGCCGTAGAGGCAATCGATATAGTTTCTCTGGAATGGAATTTATCCAACGGAGTTGTCATATTTCTCATATAAATCGTTTGAAAAATATTCCGTTTATTAGTTGCAGTTTTTCCATGTGCCTCAGCCAGTTTTGAAGGTTTTTCAGCTCCATTTATGGTTCCGAGCTTGTGGAGTTATTGCAGCATTTACGTATCTTTTTTAATCGAGTTGCATTCGCCCGCAAAACGAAAAGTGCACATTGGAATTTCCCCAGGCGCAGCAAAACCATTTTGGCTAAATGCAATCGACACAGACAAAGGAAATGCCAAACCGTTCAAGATCTGAGCACACAAAAGCCAAGATAGGTTGGTTGCACCAAACTTTTGGCCCACAGACGTGGCAGGATTTCCATGCAACGTTATTTGCAACGTGGAAGGTGTGAAGCCGGCCACTTTCGAAGGCCTACAGCCGGAAGTGTCCCTCAGTTGTGAAACAATGTCCTTTGCACCAAGGCTTTGTACACCCTGTCGACCTATGGAGACGAAAAACACTTGGGAAAATTTAAAGCTATCTAAAAAATTAAATTATATTATTATTTGTTTTTTGTATTTGCTATTGGTTGAGGTGCCAGCTTTTTTCAATAATTTCAATATTTTTATTATTTATATTTTTAAGAGAATATTTAATTTGTAATAATTTGTACTTTATTTTTTCAATTCAGCATCCTTTCTTTCCACGTGTTCACTTCAATTGTGCAGCTAGTTTTGCGGCCGTGGAAAGTGTGGCTCAAACCTTTTCGGGGAGAAATTTAATTTGCTGCACTTTAAGCTGCAGGCGCCACTTTGGCGCTTTTCTTTTTCCTTTGCCGTTTTCACCATTTTCTTTCTACATTTTTATTTTTTTTTTTTTTGACTCCTTCGCTGGCAGCATTTCATTTTATTCAGTCGCTGGTGTGGTGCGCGAGTTTTCTTGCAATTTCTTTTTTAATTTCGCACAAGTTAGTCATGCGAAATGGCACTTGATGCTCCTTGGTTATGCGTGTATATGGGCATCCTTAAGTAAGTGTATGTGTGTGCTTGTGTGTGTGTGTGCGTAACTGTATCTGTGTGTGCGTGCCACCTCGCACATCCGTTCGAGTTTCATGGGAATTAACGCTAAGCTGCAGGATCGTCGTTTCCATCTCCTTCGCCATTCTTTCTTCGGCCACCGCCTTCTGTAGCTCCCATTTTCCCGCCTCCTCCGACTTTTCCGCTTTTCCGCTTTTCCTCCTCGCGCTTCTGCAGTGCAAATGAAGAGCAAAACGGCCACTACAATAAGGACAAGGACAACGGCAGCAACAGTCAATTGTTGTTTCTAACTCGGTGGCAACAAGAAGGTAATGCAAATTCCGTGGCAGACGCACACAAAACAACTTGCCACTTTATGCGATATGCCACGCCCCCTTGTATAACTTGTATTTACACAGAGGGAGGGCGGGCTGAGTTTTGAGAATATAATTTAAAGAAGTTTGAATACGGAAGCTTTTAAGGGATAATCAACGGTTCGCTGTTTACAAGTTGAATTGTCCCTTTTTCATAACCATTTTGTAATTTACAATCTAATGCTGAATTTTGCTATAACTTACTAAACTATTTTGCAGCCTTAAATATGCAAAGCTTTAAATATACAATGTTTTAGTTGAATAGCACTAGATTACTAGCACAAAGTGACCTTCGCAGCCACTTTGAAGCCAAAAAGCATTTGCATGTTGCCTCAAAATGAAGGCTGCAATGGCCAAAAAAAATCCTTTTAAGTAGCGGTTGTTATTTTTTGCTGCACATCAGTCAACATTTTTTGCCAAACAAATTTTTTGTCAAAATAAAACACCGCGCAAAAACCACAAATCCCCAAAAATCGCTTTAAAGCTTTCGTTTTGAAATTGTTTTTGAACGGAAGTCAGCTTAAGCAGAGCGGATTTAATAAAGTTATATTATGCTGTACAGATTCTTCACTTAATAAATATATATATAAAAAAAAGGCCTTGGATGGCTGCTAATTTTCCACACCTATAGCACATAAAGCCATCTGGAATTCAAATCCATGTTCTGCACTGTAGTCAAACTACACTAAACACTGTTGAACATATTGCCCAGCATTCCGCTTAACCAGATTGATTGCTGTCTTGCAGGTAATCCTGTGTCCATATATATGTGTAGTGCGGACCCAGTGGAGTTGACAACTGTCGGGGCGAAGCAATTTGCATTCTGAGCCCGGCCAAAAGATCCGGCATTCCGACGTGTGTAAGTGGAGGCAGCTGGCCTGCAATCTCGGAGTCAATGCAAATGCAGTAGGTAAATGCAGAGTAAATGCAGAGTAAATGCAGCAACGTCTGAACCGCCGGTGAATATGCAAATAAATGCATGGGACCGGCCAAGTGCAATCACGTGCCCTCGCAAAAATGCAACTGCGACAGGACCCCGAGTCCTGCCATCCTTGGCATATATAATTCAGTGCCACAGCCACTCGGTGGTCTTTCCTTTTTGCTTTGTTTGATTGCATTTCAATTTGCAGGGTCTTTCTTTTCGATTTTCCACCCACGCGGAAATTAAGCTGCAATCGAATGGACCCGGAATACACAATTGTTTTTCTTTTTATATATGTATAAATACCAATTTACCACAGTTCGTGCCTAGACTTGATCTACATATATTTCCATTTTTGCACAGGAAGTGTGGTAGCTTAAAGAGCAGCAATATTGAGTAATGATGAAATATTTGTAATCAAAATATGACAGCTTTTCGTAGTGAAACTACTGAATTGTTAAAGGTTATTAAAGAAATGCATGATATGTATTCAAAATAACCAGGGAAGATTTTAACTATAGTGTTCTATTGCGCATTGGACTTTATTTCAATTGAATGGTAAATGCTCTTTTTGTAGCCATAAAAATGCCATTACAAATCGCATTTAAACAAATCGTTAGGCTATTCAAAAACCAGCCGCAATAACAATTTTCCAAAATGGCCCCTCCAAAAAAAAAACAAACTTTGTGCAGTAAATCCGTCCTTCTGCCTTTGGCTTCCACTCAATTGAACATTTTCGGCTCTGGCAAATGAAAATCGCGTCGAAAATATTCGCAATTACAATGCCGGACCATTGGGATTCGTTTACCAAAGGATTCTCCATTCACATGTCCTCTGATACCACCAAATCCTCGCAGAGGGACAAGGCTGACGTCATGTCCGCATTTCGCATGAAATTACATGCAGATATGGGGCAAAATATTGCAAAAATAATTCGAAATATTTTGAGTGATCAACGTAGAACCGCGAATAAATAACAACAGCATGACGCAGGCCTTTGGATATATTTCTCTTTGGCGGGTGACGCAAATAGTGGTGCGTTTTCTGCTATTTTTAGCCAAGGGTCCGGCGCCTGTTTTCATAATTTATGTGAACTTGATTTATTTGTGCGCATTTCCGCTCATTTTGATTCCATTACGATTGGTGGAACGCGCTGCTTCCCGGCTGTACCCATTCCCCATAAACTTCCGCCTGATTAATGGCCGTCAGCACGACATGTGAAAAGTGTTGCCTACTTCTAGGGACCTGTTAATTGCCGGCCATAAAACTGGCCAAAACGCGCGTCGGCACGCGAACTAAGTGCTGCTCGTCCTGCGAGGGGAGGAAATCAAACAATTCAATCTGCTCGCAATTGCTGGGAGCAGGATGAAGGCCAAGTCCTCTGGACTCTGGACGTGGCACAAAGAGCAGCACAAGGAGCATATACGAGTACAGCCGTTTTTCCAGTCTCACCACATTTCGGCTCACTCAGCCAGCGAAAATTAAGTTTACAACAAACAACTTCAGTTACATGTCGTCATGGCGGACTGGAGCCCAAGGGCCAGGACCAGGTATCAGCTGGAATTAGGGGTCAGGGGTCAGGGAATCGCCTACTACACTTGAAAACAAATAGGCATACCATTATGATGTATGACTCTCAAGAAGCATGTTACCATATTCATACATGCTTTTTTATAGCTGTTTGAAAATGCGTTCAGTTTTATGTTCTGAATATTTTCAAAGCATACATCTATTTTCCGAGTGCAGAAAATGAGGATAGGCAGGAGTTCAGTTCACATGTCGGCGCCACTTCCTTTGGGTTGTCCTGGGAAGTCCTGGCGTTGGCTTTATAGCAATTTAATGTGTTCTTGTAGCCGTTGTACCACTCTTGTGAAAAATGATTTCGCTTTGCGCCACGCCAATGCCAAAAAAAAAGATCATATAAAATGGAGGAAAAAAGCCAGCTAGCAATTTGTCTGCCTTCTAGGAAAATCATCACAATGGCGGTTGTTTAGTGGGCGGAATCCCAGACTTGGCTTCGCAAAAGTTAAGGAATTTCGCGTGCATTTACATATATGCATACACATTTAGTAATTGGGATTGCCATCATATGCACACATATATTTTTGTGTTTTGCGGCTTGATTTTGGGAAGGCGTTTCGCCACATGGCTGTTGCCAATCAGTACTTTATTTTCGCAGCTCCTTAAACGGCTTGGGATTATCTTGGCATTGCTTTGCTGAGTGCCTTAAAGTTCCATTTAAATTTTATACAAGCTGATGAATAATATTCAATATCACACTTTAATAAAGCAACTACGATTTATAGGTGCCCACGTTTACCAATATTTCTCCAGCATTCCAGAATGCCAACATATATATACACATCATAGCACACCCAAAAAGATATCAATAGACTTTGTGGCCAGCAGCTATTGATTGCTGGTGACATTGAACCCTGTGGCATTGCTGCCTGGGAAAAGGATTCCCCAGCGATTGCTTCTGTGGCACATTAATTATGCTGCTGGCCATCGCTCTTGGCTGGTCATAAATTAATGGCTCGGGTTCAGTGTCCCTCAAAATGCAGCAATTATCTGCATTATTTTCTTGGGCCATGCCAGGCAATTATGAAAATTAACATGTTTGTGCATAATGGCACACAAAAAGCTTTTACATATTCATCCGCCTGCAAAATGCTCAGGACCTCAAAAAGTGGGTGGAGTCTTGTGTATTTCCACGTCACTTGCGCGTGGGTCTTGACTTAATCTGCTCTCCTTATTTGTCATGCACGTCCAGGTTGGTGAATTAAATTTGAATTTTCTGCGACTGCCTGCGGGGAAGCAACTCGGGAAAAACAAGAGCGAATTTCCCAGACTTTCCGCAGCATGTCGTCCTTGTTTCCCAGCTTAGTTCTTCTCTTGCTCACACTTCGGCTACATTTGATTTAGCTTTTTAATCTGCCTGCATTGTGCACTACTGTGAAGAATCTTCAACAACTTAAAATTAAAATAGGGAATTGCTACTCAGGCAGATTTAGGAAAAAAATCGTAATTAATACACGTAATTTACACGTATAATATAACACACATGCTATATTAATTACACTACTATCATACTTACTTAAATATTTCAAAGGTAGCATAAGCTCCAACACCTTGACCAACTCATTCCCCTCCTACAGTGCAGCCTCCTACAGTGAGGCCTGAGTTATTGCCTCCATTTCTTGGCGCTGTCAACGCGGCCATTTGAGAGCCATCTCCGTTCTCCATGGCCATGTCAATGATTTGCTCGACTGGAATGCGGCATTTATGCTGAGCCATCTATGCAAATCACTATGTGCCCAAGGGTCGGCCAAACCCGCAACCCAAACCCAAACCCATTTGCCATTGTCATCATGGGGCAAATGGAATTTGCCAGTTAACTCTTCCATCTGGTCACCTCTTGCTGCTGCCAAACCGTCGAAAGCGACTTATTCGCCACACCTTTCAGGTGCAGAAAGTCAGGAAGAAAGGATTCGAATCTGTATCCCCAGGCACGCAGCGCGTGCTGGAATGGTCAACGGTTTTATTGTCCGGCAAAGGACTCTAGAAACAAATGTTGATTTCTGCGCACAAAAAAAAAGGATTTTTTAGAGGTTTTTTATGGGCTTTCGCATCTGGCGGCGACAGTTGAAATTTTATGCCACCGTTGGTTGTTAATGAGTGTCGAGATTGCATGCTTTTTAAACTCATTCAAGGGCACTTGAATAGATTTCACTATTAAAGGCGAAAAAAATATGTCACCAGTTTGATAAAAGAGTGCTTGTATTGCATTTAAAACTAACTTCGTGTTTTCATTGTATATAAATATGCATACATATATACATATATGATGAACTCAACTGCATTGATCAAATTGTATTAATTTAATTATATGTGTAGTACTAATTTACAAAAGCTTTTATAAATTAATAACTAGTCATGATAATAAGCTCTTTAAAAAATAAAAGATAGACATTTTTAATTTTATTTAATTAATTAATTTGACTTTCCCAGTTTAAGCCGTGTTTTTACTTTATATTTAAAGTCGCAGTGGCTCTTTAAAGTGCGAGGAGCAATGGCAAAGCAATTACCCATCGATTTGTTCGATTTGCAGGCGCTCAAGTGCTTAAGCGTCCTTTCACCTTTTTGGCCATGGCATCCTGGCGATTTTGGTCCGTGGATAAACAGCGTTTTTGTTTGCATTTGCGTGGCGTTTATTTGTTTGCCCGCTGTTGATGTCTGCCGGTCGAGGAGCTTGGGCGAGGGTTTGCCGCGGCAAAATGGGATCCTCGGAGGGGTCAGGACATTCAGCAGACGTGGTGGGTCAAAGGCTCCGGCGGGCATTCCAACCGGTCACTGTTCCCCCAGGTGAGTCGAAAACAGCAAACGGCTTACTTAAATTACGGGGCTAAGAAAGAAATGAAAATGCGCATAAAATTTTTATGCGTTGTCGAATTTCACGAGCATTCCCCCACATCGATTCATCTTTGCACTCATCGTTGCACTCGACGTCTGCGGAGTAAAATCCACTGGCCCTCAATTCCTCAAATTAAGTAAAGTGGATAGGGGAATCCCCTTTTCCATTTAAATTTGCATAAGAGGCATCGGCGGAGGCGGATGCGGATGCGGATGCGGATGCGGCTGCGGATGAGGCTGCGGATGGGTTGCAGTGTAATTGGGCGAAGTGAAATTGCGTTAATATTTAACAAGCAAGCGAAAGTGCAAAAGCGAAGCGCATCAAATGGGGAAAAGGGATACGGAAGCGTCGTCCTTCGGGGCAAAGTGCGAAATTATGCGGAATCCAGGGAAATCCGCAGAACCCTTTCCTTTGCGAGCACGAACCTCAAATGTTAAATGTTAGCCATAAAGCCAACATAAGGTGAAATTCGAGCCGTTTAAGTGAAATGTTTGACCCCGAAGAGCGCCGTTGATTTTGAGTGGTAATTTAATTTCCCATTAATGTCGTTATGATAATTCCATTAAATCATGACAGTGCGAAATGTCGTGTCCGACATGTGTATGCAAAATAATTATTGCAAATTTAATTGAAAGTGTTATATGTGTTGAACGGCCACATTTATTATGACAGCAAAATGTATGAGCTTATAACATCAATTATTGAGCCATAAAATATCGTTCAGTTATTTTAGTTTATTTTATTAAAAATAAGAAAAGATCATTTTATCGTAAATTTCAAACAAATACGATATTTGAATATTTTGGCGCCATTGCAGGCACTGTAAAATACCGCAAAAATACCGTACAGCAACTATCGATAACGGCGATCAGCTGTGATCATCGACGGCAAACAGCTGATGTGGCTCGCGAATTTTCAACTTGTTGTTGCACTTTCTGTTTTGGACTTTGAAACGTCGCCTCTCGAGTTTAAACAACAATAGTTACCCAATTTGGAAAGCCGTCGAGTGGAGAGCCATGTTCCGGACCCGGGTGCACCGCAATCTGTCGTGGATATCGACGAATTCGTCGAGAACAACGACCACTCATGGCCAGCACTACCAGTACCTGCAGTGCTCCAAGCTGCCAACGCTGTACTTCCAGCGCTCCTTGCCGCGCTTGCCCATTCCGCTGCTGGAGAACAGCTGTCGGCGTTTCCTGGAGGCCACCAAACCACTGCTTTCGCCGGCGGAGCAGGCGGAGACCCAGCAAACGGTGGAGCAGTTCCGCCAGGGAATCGGCATGGATCTGCACGCAAAACTCAAGAGCCATGATGCCCTGCACAAGCACACCAGCTACATTTCGGAGCCCTGGTTCGACATGTATCTGGCCGATCGAGCACCCCTGCCCCTCAACTACAATCCGCTGCTGGTGATGAAGAGCGACACGCGGCCGGAGTACCAGGAACAGGTGGTGAGAGCCACCAACCTGATCATCAGCTCGCTGCGCTTCTGGCGATCTCTGCAGGCGGATCTCCTGGAGCCGGAGGTGTACCACATGAACGCCAAGAAGAGCGACACCGCCAGCTACCGCAGGTGGATGAAGGTGGCTCCCAAGGCCTTTGCCACCTACGCCTCGTATGCGTTCAAGGCCTTCCCGCTGGACATGAGCCAGTACAACCGGCTGTTTGGCACCTCCAGGATTCCTCGGATTGGCAAGGACGAGCTGGTCCACTCACCGGACGCCAAGCACATTCTGGTAATGCGTCGCGGTCACATGTACGCCGTGAATGTGCTGGACTCGAGTGGCTACATCGAGAGTCCCAGCGTGATTCTGGGCAGACTAAGGGCTGTGCTCAAGCTGGATGCAGATCGGGATGCAGCCAGTGTGCCTCTTGGTGTTCTGACCTCCGGACAGCGTGATGAGTGGGCCAAAACCAGGCAGCAGTTTGTCAGCAACTCCAAGAATGGCGATCTTCTGGAGAGAGAGGTGGATGCGGCTTTGTTCTGTGTTAGTCTGGATGGCGATGAGGATGGAGTCTTTGACGAAAACCGACAAGAGCCGCTCCTCAAGCATCTGCTGGCAGGAAAAGCGCACAATCGGTAAGCAGTCGGCATTAGGTGAAGCCTTCCTTCCTGATTCACTAAACCATCGGGTTTCTTTACAGTTGGTTCGACAAATCCATTTCCCTGCTTATAAGTGCGGATGGCACCACGGCTATAAACTTCGAGCACTCCTGGGGCGATGGAGTGGCTGTCCTTCGCTACTTTAACGAGCTATACAAGGACACTTTGAAACAGCCGTTTGTATCCACGGAGACAGTGCACACTCCCGCCGAAGGCGATTTCAGCAACGTGCGACCCATCAACTTCGAGATCGACGAAGCCACCAAGTCGGCCGTTTCGGAGGCTTATAATAAAAACGCCAGCATTGTAGATAATCTGGACATGAATGTGCTGAAGTACCCACATATCAACAAGCCCACATGCAAGCAGTATGGCCTGAGTCCTGACTCCATCATTCAGCTGTCCTTCCAGCTGGCTTATCGCCAAGCCTACAGCGGCTATGTGGGCAGCTACGAGTCCTGCAGCACCTCCGCCTTCCGACACGGACGCACCGAAACGATGCGACCGTGCACAAATGCCACGCGCGACTTTTGTGAGGCTATCCTGCAGCCGAAGAGGAGCAAGGCCAGCGCCGGAGAGCTGCGCGCGATGATCGACAACTGCAGCAAGGTGCATGGCCAGTTAACCAAGGAGGCGGCCATGGGCCAGGGCTTCGATCGGCATCTCTTTGCCCTTCGGCACACGGCCCAAATGGAGGGAATACCCATTCCCGATCTCTACGAGACTGAGGCTTACAAGCGCATTAACAACAACATCATTAGTACCTCCACACTGGGATCAGATGCCCTGCTAGCGGGTTCCTTTGGTCCGGTGGTCAAGAATGGCTTCGGCATTGGGTAAGTCGACTGCCTGTCGAGATTGGGTGTTTGGTTATACAAATGCAGCATTCATTTTTCAAGTTGCCCTCGACAAATTGTTCAATAGCTGACAGTTGATAACACATTATTCTTTCAGCTATTCGATCCAGAACGATTTTGCCGGCGCCATTGTCACCACGTACAAAAACCAGGCCGACGGAAAGGTGTTCATAGACAGTCTGGAATCGGCACTTGATAAAATTTGCGCTGTCATCCAGCAGAGCAGCAGTAGCAAGAAATAGGAGGAAACCATGTGGAACCGACCCCAATGAATATGGCTTTAACGTAACAGGAAGATTTATTTTGATGCTTTTACGCTGTATCCCATGTGTCTGAATTGCAATACCTTATTTGTAGCTCTACAATTTATAGATTATACACTGAAAACATTCTACCCCATTTAAAGCATCTGTGTCTGTGCCTTTATCCCCGCTGCTTTAATGGTTCTTTGCGGCTGATGGGATAATAAATTGGCTAACATATTGTAGGGAGCATCCCTGTCTTGACATTTGGAATTGAATACGAGAAATAATTTACGTTTTAAAACAAAGCTGAAATAGCTTTCGCAACTCCAGCTAAATGAGCATGTTTACAAAGTTTGCATTCAAATTGTGTTTTTCTTCTCATGAACATCGAGTAATGATAAACGACCTGAAATAGAATCGAATGAGTGTAGTGCAAAGCATTTAAGCGTAAGAAAATATATTTTTTAAGGGAAACATCTTTCGATCCCTTGTTTTCCCAAGTAAAATCAACACAAAGAACCATACAACCCTTTTGAGTTGGTTTAACTATTGAGTCTTCTTTTAAGCATGCGTAAACTTTGACCTTTCATTGTCACTTAGCTTGAACAAGATGTGTGCCCACGCACACCCTGCTCCCAACTTGTTTATCCCGGAGTAACAAGGGGAAAACCCTTGCATTAAGCAGTTTCTGATTAAAGGTTTCACGCACGCTGACCCAGATAACTTGGCCACCAACTCTTCGGGCCAAGTTGTTGCCTTTCGATTCGTGTCAGCCGCACACGTCAATCGCGAACTACGCCAAAACATGAAACATGGCCAAAAGTTTATCAAAACGTTGCCTTTGGGCTGGAAATGGGGATGTCGCTGAATGTGCTGACATTATCAGTTGATTTATCGTCAAATTTTGTGCCAACTGGCGTGGCGTTGTAAAAATTAATTAACTTGCTCGCAGGGTCTTCCTGATACGCACACGATTCCGCCTTAATGGGCGGCATTAAAATTTAAAAAGGAGACATTCCCGCTGCGGAGAGGTCATTAAAGCCAAGTAGACTCTTCCGCCACTGGCGGACAATTAAAAACATATTAAACTGACGTGCTGGAAAGGATGTGCAAGTGGTTGTGGATGTGGATGCGCAGTCCGTGGGTGCGACGTGGTGGGTCGATGATAAATGTGCGGTCGCCAGGATTTAATATTGCGCATACGCCGCCGACGCCCGGCTGCTCATTAAATTATTCAAAAATGGGACTCCACTGCCCGTCCGTCCAGCTGGCTACATAGTTGTGGCACTATGTGTATCCTAGTACATCATCCTGTAGGTCCATTGTGCCGGCGCATGCGACATGTGGCTGCGATAAAGTGCCCTGACGTGAATCGCCTGCTGATGAGGAGTTCCAGGCTCAGAACTCCGTTTAAACATCCACTTTTTTATAATCAAAATTGCGCTGAAAGTCGGAGGTCCGAGAAGGGCCACCATGGTAATCAATAATTGCTCGCCTAATTGGATATTAATATTTAATTTTCGCTTTTCTCGCCGTGTTAAAGAACGCATCATTAGGCCGGGCATCTGTTGCCAAACTTTTCCAGAGCAAGGGCTATCCGCAAATTGATTTATGGCCGGGTGGTGGAAGCCCCGCTGGATTTTAGCACTTGTCTTTTGTTCGTGGCAGGCAGCTTCAATTTGCGGCAGCAACAATATTTGTGCGACCACAGCAGCCGCACGACCGCAGGGCTGTTAGCAACTTCTCGGTGGCCCGGACCATCGGCCACAGTGCGTATGCGTAATCTTGGTCAGCCTATTGCCGCATGTTAATGCACTTGGGCCAAAGACAAGCCGCACTGCCCAGCCACGGGCTAATGAGCAATTAATATGGAAATCAGTTTTGGCCATTACAAGGTGCCGAACCAATTATGTTGCGAATTGGTCCGAATTAATGGCCAGGACATGTGGTAACGTGTCGGGAAATTACAACTTCCCGTTGGTCCACCCTATGACCCTATTCCGACTTGATTTTATGCTCCAATTTGTGATGGGTTACTAGAGTCCTTTGATACAGGTGGCTGCTCTGTATGCAGTTGGCTATTGTCATGACCAAAATTAAGCTGACAGGTAATTGGTAAAAGTAACCAGGCTACGAATACTTAAATGTACTGCAGTAGATAGTAGTAGTTAATATGATTGTTAAAGTAATTACCACTTATTCTCCCATTTATTTTCTGTGAAGGATTTCGAATATCAAAGTGTCAGCTACTGAAAACGACGGCTTAAGCCCAGCCAGGATTTTTCAAGACGAGCGTCCTTGTGTAATTAACACCAAATTTACGAGCGATTCATGGAAAATGTCTGCGCAGGTGGCTGAAAAAGTACTTGAAACTCGATTCAAGCAGCTCGTGCTTGTGTTTATCATGCAATTTAATTGTTATTGCCGCAGGACGTTTGGCCCTATTAATGTCAAAGGCACAGCAGAATAATCATTTCTAATTGCCGGTAATTATTTACAAAATTAACAAATAGTCAAAGAGCCAGCAGCGGAAACGACAGCCAAAGAAAAATTAGCAAAACAAAATGGGGGAAAATAAATATCTTCTCGGAAAAACTAGAACAATAAATGCGCCAAAATGAGGTAAAAACTATTTGAGTTCGTTTGCTGGCAATTGATTCAGTTTCCGAGGGTTGGATGCCAGCCAGTTTTTCCGAGAGAGGAAAACAAAAATTCAACTTGAGGTGGTTTGAAATTGGGAACATTTGCTTATAAACATTTTGGTAAACAGAGGTAATTTGGAAAAAGCCGAAATAATGATAAAAGTAAATAAATACCTAAAACTAAAGAAATAAAAGCACAACGTATAAACATTCAAACTTTTGGCAGCTACTTTGAATATAGAAAAAATCAAAAGAAAATTTTAGTGCTAGCAAATTAGCAAGTTATTAAAGACATTGAAAAGCACGTAGAATTAAAACGGTAATTTGCATAATAATTAAAAGGAAATTGTCTTTGAATGTATTGCCATTAGGGGAACATTAATTTTTTATTTAAAGGTACTTACTACTTGTAGATAAACAATATTCATTTAAGAACAATAAAATACAAAACAAAGTTCGCAACATTTGAGTATATGCAAGCCGTTTAGCGACATGTGGCCAAGACACTTGTTGTGTGCGCTGTTGCGGGATAAATGCAAATGTTTAGGGACACGGCCAACGGCGCGTATGCGTAATTTTTAATTAAGATGTCAGTCACACAATGGTCCTTAGGCTCGTGCCCTATCTGCCCGGCAACTGGAGCATGTATCTACCGCATCCTGGACGATTAACTCTATGCAGCCACGTGGCAGCCAAAGGGCCAGACAATTAACTTGCGCCACAAAGCCGGCCATTGTTGCGCAACTCGAGTCAAGACGTCTGACTCGAGTCAATTGTGCCGCGTCACACATGTGGCATACTTGTTTACATTTCCACATGCCCGATGCCACAGTTTTATTATCATCGTGGGCTCATCACTCAGTGAAACTTGAATTCAATTCGCTGGAGCCAAGGAAGCGGAAGCCACGCACTCAAGGATGTGACCCACCGCCTCACCGGCGGAGGTTAATTCAATTTACTGCCTCGTATGCCTCAAATTTTTGTGATTGTCTCGGCACACACACACGTCCAATTGGAGCAGCCATTCGGAAGTGCAATTTACCACCAAACGCGAAAAAGTTTTGAATACTTTAGACCGCCCCGAAACACTCGCGCATTGGCGCCCAAAAGTTTCACAATTCACCGAGGCGAAAATGCTCAGAGCTCAACGCTCCAGCCGTAAAGATCTGGCTCATAGAGTATTCATGAGATTTAATTTGCCATTTGCTTATGCCCGCACCCTGTAATTTAAAGCTTTGCGTGGCATTTCAGATATATGTCAATACGAAAAACAAGATAAAATGCTATAGTCGAGTTCCCCGACTATCAGATACCCGTTACTCAGTGGAAGTGCAAACGAGAAATTTCAACATTTTCTGGAATATCAATAGAAATTGGGGAAAAAATTATAAAATGAAAAATTGTTGGCGTGGCAAAAAAATATATAACTCATATTAAATCTAGAAAACTTAATAAATTAGTAAGTTAAATTAAGATTTAATATTATAATAGGATTCATCTCTTTTAAAGATCTGCTTCATTGCGTTGACTACAAAATAGCTTACGCAATACAACTAACTTGACAATACATTTCCAATCATCCCTGATTTCCGCTCAAGCTATATATAGTTTCATGTATCTGAGAGCACAGCAAACAAGCGCCAACTTCAAAGCAACATTTGATTTATGGACAATGGAAATGTCTGAGCCCGAGAACAGGCGACAGCCAAATGGGAGTTGGCTTCGAGCAGAAGTTATGATGGCCCGAAGCGACTCCACCGTTTCCCCCTCCAGTGCGTAACTTTCCATTTGGAGCACGGGTATGTAGAGAGAAATTTAGCAATTACATCTAGTAAATTATTTACATTTCAATCACACTGTGCTGAAAAAAGTCACACATATATTTGTATGCAGCTAAATGTTAAAATAAAAGCTTGGGTATTAAATTATAGCATTTGTAGGCTCATCAAGGCGATATTTTTGCCCAGTGTATGCGGCTGAGTTGCACACATTCTCGTTGGCTTGCCAACTTTACGGCCGTTGAATGGAAGGGGGCGTGGTCCGGGGGCAGTGGGCAGTGGGCCGGCGAATAAACAAAAAACACATTGACCTCGCCCAAGAATATTGCAAGCCATGCAATAATTCTGCTCCTGGCCTTTATGAGGCAGTTGTGTTTCGTCTGGCCGGGATTTCATTACTCCAGCGTATCCTTTGTAAAAGGGAAAGCCTGGCACCCTCGAAAACTAACCAAACGTGCGGAAGTCACATTTTCTCGAAGGTATCAAGGGTGGGGCTGGGTATCTGGGTCAAGTGTCTCGTATTTCATTGTAGTAATTACATTTTGCTTTGCCTCTGGCTGCGTTTTACCCAGAGATCTGGAATTTCAACCGTTTTGGCCTTGTCAAGCGGGGAAATGTGATTTTGCCATCGCTCAGCGCAATGGAAATGCAGTTGACAGTGAATATAGGGATGGTGGTGCCGATGGGAATTGATTTTACAACCGCGGCGACCAAAATCCGCAAACATTTTCGCATCGCAGTCACAATTGCCACACGCTCGTGCCGCGAGTATATTGACCTTCAGTGCGAAGGACCCTCCTCTAGCCGCGTCACCATCTCACCAACTGGCATCGCTGGCCAAGAAAATGGGGACTAGCATGTTTTCGCCATAAAGCAGCAAAGCGGTTATTCCTGTTAGCCATCAACCACCCAACCCCCCCAATCCCCGCTTCCCCATCAAGAGTTCTGCCATTGTTGTCGTCTCAACTCGTTGGCAAGTGATGTGTGCAAAGTGGAGATGACGCATACGCCCCGTTCGCCGCTCGCAAAACAAGGCCAGCTGCAGCTAAATGTTGCTGGCAATTAACCGTTTAATTTGAAGGCAGTGACTAGTGACTAACCCTTTTTGGAAAATGGAAAATTTAATTTAAAGAAAGCTAATCAAGGGCTTCAACTCAAAATTTGGGCACAGCAGTAAAACAGTACCGTAGGCTAACTTAAGTATTCTTTCGTTAATTTCAAATAAAATTCTTAATTAAATTGGCTTGTGAGTTACAGCTATATTGCTTATATTGTGGTTATTTAGTGTTCGTTTCGTTCTGGCATTATATTTATTCTATTACATTTTGCTAACTTTTCCCTTTGTGTAGACTATTTTTAGAAGGGAATCGGTGTGGAACAGTCTTATCCTGGCAGCCGGAATACTAGGCAATTTGCATAAATTTAACATGAATCAATGCTGCGCGGGGTTGGGGGGGAAAAGCGGAACGGAGCTGAAGGAAAAGCGGGCGGAAAAGCCAGACGGGGGAGCCATAAAACAGCGAAAGTAGGGAAATGTGTGAGCGAACAATGAATGAATGATTCAAGCACACACAGTGCACACACATACACTGCCACATAGGCGGTTATGAGAGGGCGTGAATGGCCTACGCCTAAATAAATCAATAGGGAAACCAGCCACAGCGCGTAAATTAAGCCGAGGAAAATTGAAGGAAAATTGCAGTGCGCCACATAAAAGCAGCCAACCATTTTCATAGCCGGCGAAAATTTATGCAGATGCGATGAGGTATCCCTAATCCCCGAGTAATGCCAACTAATTTCGAATATGTCTGACTGAATGCGAGTTTGTATTTCAAGAAAGCATATTAAATCTAGCAATTGCTGAATTTAGGCTCTGTAAACGATGCTAAAATGTTTTATGCTCAAGAAAGTGCTATGCCATTGCTAAAAATACAACAAATTTTATTAAGTGTCTGTAAATTCCAGTTTATTAATTAAATGTCTGTAAATTTCAGTTTATTGAGCTCATTTAAACGAAATTGGTTAGACTTCATTAATTAGAAAGTACGAATGCAATATTTAATGGAATCAATTTATATGCATCAACTAATATTAATTACATATCAACATATCAACAATCAGCATATGTAATTGAGTGAAAAAACTAGCATAATGAATATGCAAAACCGAATTTAATCCGCTTGTTCCATTAAATATTTAGCAAGTTTTTTTTCCTATTTTTTTATTGCCTAACAGATATTAAATTTAAATAATTTGCTTGCAGTCAATTCAATTACAGCTTTTGCGTTCAGCGAGTATAAAAAACAGTAACTTTGTTAGTGAAAATTCAAATAACAAACAAAGTGTGTCTCTAAAACGTTTTTATATTTATTCATTTATGTGATATGCTCAAAAAGCTGTTTTAGGTTAGAGGGAAATACCCCCAAAAAATCTTATGTCATCTTGTTCTAGAATATTACAAAGCTGCTTGAAATTCATTTGTGGCTCAGTTACATAACAATAAATTATGATTTTTTTTTATTATTTTGAATGAGACCAGTTGATAGCCACTTAAGAGTTACAGTTGGCATGACCTCGAGCATGACTTACCCTACCTGAAAGGGTAACCTTGACTTTAGTAAAGTTTTTTTACTAACATAACATTTTTGATTTCGATTTATAAATTGATAGCTGAGGCTAAAGGCATTCACTGTATAATTACTATATATATATTTACTATATAATGTTTCTTGAAAGTGTGTTATATATAACTAGAAAATAATACATATCTTAAAACACAGTACAATATTTTCAAAAGTTTTTCAAGGCCTAAACTTCAAAGGACTCAGCTTTTTTCAGTTTATTTTGACGTCATGTTGTTTATGGTATCTCATAACTACGGCCTGCAAGTCGGGACCCAGAATATCCATAATATTTTCTGGGCTGCTATTTTAGCTGCTATTTCTTGGCCGTTAAGAGGCGGCGCAGTTGGAATTTAAATATGTAATTAAGTGCGCGGTACGAGGTTCTACGAAAATGGCGTTGCTGGGCAACGCATATTAAAATGAGTTTTTATTCCCATTTCCCTTCGCCAAGCCAAAATAATTTGTGGCTCGTCGATGACCGCATGGCACTAGGCTAATGAAAATTAAAATGGATATGCGGCTGCCCGTTATAATGGAATCCAATGGCCACATGATTGGGTCACAGTTGCGTGCAAATCATGGCCGCGATTAAGTGCAAATGAAGCCTGATTAATTGCCAGCCGATTGCAGAGCCCCTTCTAGCCCAGCACTGGAATTATAGCCACACAGATCCGTTGGCCCAGTGCAAACAAAAGGCCAGCAAATGTCATATTTTACGGCCACTTTTGCTGGCCTTGGTAAGCCATTGTTCCGGTGGCACGCATAAAAAGCCAAAGTTGCGGCCATGAAAATTCATGGCTAGACCGACATTTTACTTGCTGCTGGTCGGAATATTGGTGCTGGATAGCAGGAATTCAAAATGGCCTGGTGTATGAGGTTTTTAATAAGCTGAAACAAAAAAGTTAGTGTACTCTAAGCCATTTAAACCTTGCTTAAGGAGTATATCATCAAATCAAGAGATAAAAGTGTTTGATACCCCACGAATTATCCGTTTAAACATGCTAAAATAGAGGTTTACGATATAAAACAAATATAGGATATATAGGATATAGGATTTCAACAGTATTTATGTTTACTCCACATGAGCTGCTTTTACTTAAATACAAAAAACAGTCATTAAATTCAAACATTAATACTTCAAGCTAGATGGCCTACTTTACATACTATATCATAAATTTCAGCTGGTAAAAACATATTAAATATTAAACGGATGAATTACCACTCATTTGCCTTGGCCATAATATTTTTGTGCAGGTTTTTATTGCCATTTCCTAATTCGAGTTGATGTAAAGTATTAAAAGAGTCAAGTCGTGATGGGCCATAAAAATATAAAAACGCATATACAAATTTCTGTATGGATGGGTTTACAGCTGAAGTGTTTCAAAAGCTGCAAACTACCCGTATATAAGCTCATTCGATTCTGCCGATTGGCTTAAAGGCTTTCGCGTTCATTGGCAGGTCATAAAACCCTTGGCAACAACAAGGCCAGCACTGTGTCAATAAAAGTGTCAATCAAATCAATGAAACAGACTTGCAATTTTTCATGCTCCCAGGCACATACACTATGCAGAGAGAGAAAATTCGACAGCCATTTGGCTTAGTTTTTAAAGGATGTATTCGTTTTACCTGGAAAACAAAGCCAAGAAATACGAAAAAAAAATATAACGAGCTCACCAAGAAATCACTAGAAACTACTCTTAATGTTTTAATTTTTTTTGCAGTGCATCACCCACACACACATATTTCTGGCACCGGCTGTTGCATATTTTTGGGATAAAAACTAGAGCTATCACAACAAAAGGACATAAAAACACTGTGGCAATGCTTCCCCCTTTCTTCACCACTTCATGTTGACTTGACTAATTTTTTGTGATCGAAGTTTGTTTTATTTCGATTGGGTTTTCGTTTTTTTCCGAGGTCATCAGCTGTCTGTTGGCCTGGCAAAAGTTGATTTGATTTTCGGCGACCGTTCACTGCACATCGGTGATATTAAACGCTCTG
This sequence comes from Drosophila orena, assembly GCA_005876975.1. Classification (NCBI taxonomy): domain Eukaryota; kingdom Metazoa; phylum Arthropoda; class Insecta; order Diptera; family Drosophilidae; genus Drosophila; species Drosophila orena. Next base: position 11,849,696 of record VCKV01000006.1, on the reverse strand, counting down.
ATTATGACTGACTAGGCCAAAAAGGGCATAAACGAGACCCTGGCAGCTGCCAAATGAAGCTGAAAAAATGCAACTACCAGATGTCCCCTTTGGGTTTCTCGTATGCAAAAGTAAAATCCGAACCGAAATGCGTTCATTTATCAAACTTTGACTGGAGCCAGACCGAAGGAAAACACAAAATAAATCGCTCTGTCGTTTCGGCCAAAAGTTATAAATGACACAAATTTTGAGGGCCAAGTCGAAAAGCTTTGTCTTCGTTTTGGCTAGCAATGAAATGGGCTAGAGAAAGGATATATGTGCAGCGAAAACCCCGAGCGATGATCGAAGGATATTAAACACTTTGAGGGTCCTTTGAAAGTATACAAGAAACAGGTGTTAACCGCAGACCATATAAATTTGTCTCTCGCTCAATGAAAACGGCGAATTAGGCAGCAATTTGTAAATCCAATGCTCAACCCTGAAAATTTATTGCCAAACGTGCCACACATAAAATTCACCCAGCCAAGACAGTTTTCCTTCACTTCTTTCTTCTCTTTTTTTTCTTTATTTTTTGTTGCATTTGCGGAAAATTGTTTTACATTACTGGCGGCTCCAAATTGAATAATGCGTCGGGCATTTTCTGGGGGCCAATACAAACAACACATAAATTCTTAGGGGCCATATGCAGACATGTTCGCATCTTAAGTGCCTCTTGACAAAGGGGCGGGGCTTGCCAAACTGCCAAGCTGCCACTGTCACTCCTTCGGTGGGAAAATGCAACTGGAAATCGGTGGGGAATAGCAAAACATATGGCGAAATGGCGGAAGTACCAGCATCTTGTCTTTCTCCGACAGATGGCGTGGCTTAGTTACAACTAGTGATGAGAAAGGATTCACATTTGGGGGACAAGTGTTTGCAGCTTTTTCGGCTTCAGTGCCTCAGAGGTTTCACCAGTGTAGATCTATCCCATCCTAACTATATACAAAATGTATGTAAGGCTGAATCAAATATGAATAAAAGTATGAAAACAATACTAGATATTCTTCTAATTTGGCATGGTTTCACATCCCACCACTAATGAACAGCTGTCGCCGCTCGAATCTCGCTCGAAAAATACCCTATCATTGGGTGGAAAGCTGATCTACAAATATTTCCTTTGGTTGCTCCGGCATTTGGGAAGTGGTTGGGCGGGCAAGCACACACTTCAAAGCTGTGGAAAGTCGCTGTTCTGGACTGGCAGAAATAAGCTGCTTTGCATTAAGTTTGCCCGGTGCCCACTTGAGTTCATTTGTCATGCCGAGCCATAAATAACTGAAGGCTAAAGGCTAAGAAGGGGCGCCAAGCGTTAATCACAGCAAGCGGAGGAAATCAAGAACAGACAACGGACCTGTGCCGAAATTAGGGGGAAAATCAAGGGAAAAGCTGGTGGAAAGTCCAGGAAACACGCAGCCAACACCACTAACCAAAGTCAACGTCTGACACCAGCATTAATTGCGCATTAATGTTTATTGCTTAGCGGATGTGGAAGTGGCGCCATTTTGCCATTTGTCTGTTTTGTTTCTCTTTCCACGCCACGCTTTTCCCCCAATGCGAAAGGAAAGTGAAACAGAAAAACCGCCGGAAAACAGTTTTGATACCCTGCGAGGAAAGTCCTCGCTTAAAGCGTGATTTAACTTAATGCTCATTCGACGGAACTATTGGTTCATTCCCTCGGAAAGAAAATAATTGGATTGCCAGATTGTGTGACAGAATTTAATTGGAGGCTCCCGAGGGGGAGGGTATTATAGATTTTATTGGTTTTGCTTGGGGCCACAATTTTGCTGGCTTTAACTAATGGAAATCCCAAGCGCTAGACTTGAACAGCTCTTCAAGTTACCAGTTTGTATCTCGAATTTTTGTTTACTTATTTATACCTAAAGGCCTTAATTTCCTTTATGGAAAAGGAATTTAGTGAATGCAGCATAAATTCGAGTGTAGATGGCATTTTCCATTTTGAATTCTGATGGAATTAAAAGCATATTAAACTCTCGACTTGAGCCATTCCAGATTAGCTTTTATTATCTCGTAGCTTTCGATTTCTCGTTTTGTTTCATTAATTTTCCGCCATTCCTGTTTTTTTCGCTACCACTCGGTCGCTCTGCTTCTGGAAAACTTGTTTTGTATTTCCGGCTGCACTGAGCTCCAAATACTTCCGGCGACTTGCGCGCCATTTGAGGCTTAAATTTATGGAGCTAGTTTGCGAGCTGTTTCCGCCGCATTTGCCACATGGCTGCCACAGCCTGTGGAGTTGGCTTAAGGCTGCACTGAAATCCACCGAGTGGGTGGACCTGAATGCGGAATCGGATGTGGGTGTGTGGATCTCCAGGGGGGGTAAGTATTTAAGGCGACACTTTGATTGATTATCCCTGGGCAAGCTTGCGCCTCAATCGGAATCCTTTGATGCGGCTTGGGACTCAAGCGCTCCCTAATGAGATGCATGTGCTTGCATCCATGTGGCACGAACAATCAGTGGTGAATTGATTGAACGCAATAGGTATATTCATGCTGTTGTAAAATATAATAACAATAAAACTGAATTTAAAACTAGTTATGTAAGTCACCCAAGCTAAGCCATAGAATATAAATATTTTACTTAAAGTAATATTATGCAGGGTAATAATATTTTGATAGCCAAGATAACCGAGTTGTCCACACTTTTGACACCTGGCTGAAACGTTTGGTTTCCAGCTGGACACACAGTAGGCTTTATGTGCCTGATAGCCAAAAAGTTTTTCGGCAAACAACCGTTCAAATTTCCAGCATAATTTTAAAATGGCTGAAAATCAGGTGAGTGGTCAGCCGTGCTGATGCGCCAATTACCTTTGACCCTCAAAAAGGAATCCCTGCAGGACTCGTCGGTGTCGTCGCGCATCACGCTCTTCAATCAGCAAGCTGAACAGCATAAAAACTGGATGATGATAAACCCCTTCGCCCATTACAATGTGAGCGAGATGCCGAAGAGGACTTTCGCAGAGGACGAATACGGCAGGGCGCCAGCGGGCAGTCTTTCCGAGCAGAGATCCTTGCAGGCCAGTGTTCGTGCTCTGGAGGAGATCCTCCAACTGTGCGATATAATTGAGAAATCCGGACGAGTTGATCCTATTAATGGCAATAGAGTACTAGCTTTCGGGCAGCTATTTGAAACCTACAACGATATATCCGACAAGTTGCTTGCCACGCTTTTGGGTGCTCGAAAGTATGGATTCGTAGACTTTAGCGGGGAAACCCTTTTCCAAGGTCGTGATGACACCGAGCCCGTCCGCCTGCTTCGCCCCTTCGAGGAGCTCCAAGCCGACATCATTGCCAAGGTCGCTGATCTGCGCTGCGATATCACCGAAAAACCAGAGGAGTCCACTCTCCTTCGCGAGGATTAGCCAATGTTTTCTGCTCAAAAGTGGGCCAGAAACTGTCACCTACTTCTGACCCCTGTCAAAACCACGGGCACGTGTTCGCCTCTGAGCCGTTTTGCTAATTGAATTAAAGTCGGGGCACCTGGCCGAACGGCTTTTAACCAACAGCGAAAACCAGTGCGAAAAACCAGCAATCCCATCACGTATACGACAAGAGGGCCCCGTCGAAAACACCTGTGCCTGTGCCTTTTTAATAGCACAACACCCCTGCGATTGTATCACCTTCAGGAAATAAACAAATTATAGCAGACTTAGTTGAATTCCTTCGCTCAGCTGACAAATTATGTTGGAGAAAATGGAAAATCTGTAAGTCATTTGCTTTCTTGGCTGTTCACTTGATGGTCGATAAGCGCATTAAGACATTGTGTAAAAGTATGAAGGTATTGTTTGCGATTATAAGGGATATAATGCCACGAGTATTTCACTTCAAGCTCTGAGGTATATACCCAACAATTCTTTGGTTCTTAAAGTTCCCTTTCAATGGAATTCGCTGTTGGAATTTGTTTTGATTTAATCTCGTCCTGATGTTTCCGCCCACTGTTTAAAGGTCGAAAATTGCGCTGGAGCGTGAGCGGTCGTCTAATGTACCACTGATTTGATTTAACGATGAATTGAACATGCCCCAAGCCTCCCCTATTGATTCCTCACCTCAATCCCGTGCTCTAAAGCCTCAATAAATTCGCACACCGGCAGCAAATGATTGAATAATGAAGAGGGAATGGATGAGTTCCCGCTATTTGTGACACATAATTATGATGGAGTGCATGAATGCGGGCGGAATGGAATGAAATTATCTAAAATAAACATGTTTCCATGTTCTGGAGCCAGGCGAAAAGAGGGAAAATCATGGCGGGGGCTAAATGGAATTTGTTATGCAAATGTCATGACTCGGCTCGTTGCGCACAACATCCGTTTGCCATTTTTCCTACTGCCAACTCGTGGCGGAAGGCCAAAATGTGGTGCCACAAAAGGGCCAAAAGCCAGAAGCCTCCCAGCGGGTGACTCACAGAATTGTGCGATGTAGGTGCTGATTGTTCGGCTCGAAAATGGCTTCGGTCCTGCGGGTGAACTATGTGTATTTGGTTCCGGTTGAGTCCCGCCCACACACATGCCAAGTTGTCCCAGTCAAAGGTAAACAAAACTAGACCAAAGCTAAGCGCAAGTTTAAGTTTTCGCTTGAACTCGATATGCAACGCCACTTGTGCTTTATTTATTTATTTATGTGAAAATGTTTTTTCGATTTCTAAGGGTTTGTGAATTATTCACTTGACATTCGTGCAGGGTGCATATGATTCTTTAAAAATGACTTTAAAAATCTAAAATGCTGTCTAAATGATTAAAAATATTACATGTTAAATTAACATATACTTGTGGCAAAAACTGAACAAGTAGATTAAGATATTTAGTAGCCTATCTTACCACAACCTAAGATGGTTCAGAGGAAACTTTAACCACAATCTCTTCGTCTTCTTGACGCCACGCCCTCAACTAAACATCCTTGTAATTGTTATGGGCCACTTCTGGTAATTGCAGTTTCATAAAAATAAATTCCGGATAATTTTTCCCGCCCATCTCAGGCGTACAGCTTGAGTTTCCCAGCTCATTGGAGGCTCTTCACCCAGCGGACACCCTTTTGGAGCTAGTGGCTTTCACGCTGCGCGGCTCCCGACGTCTTGGATTTCCGTCAAAACTTGTAGCTGATTTATGGCCAACTTGGTGGCCGTCAAAGGACACGCCGTTAGCTGGGGTAAGCTGAGCCACATCCGCTTCCGTCGGCGCCACAGGCCCAGTCCCACAGGACTCGTCCACAACAAGGTAGTAAGCCGGCGTTGATTAGCCACCAAAGGTCGCAGCGCAGTAATGCAGCGGTTGATAAGAGGCCGCATCATAAAACTGTCATTTGCCGCTTGATAAGAGCGGCGCGTGTGGCACCAGCTGCCCATCGGCTGGCAGGTCAATCCGGGTTGTTTCTGGGTCAAGTGCCATTGCGCCATGCGAATGGCCACGCGCCACTCTCTCCTGGTTTACCTGTGAAAATGGGTGATACAGCTGGAATACCAGCGAAATTCATTTAATGGCGAAAATTCTTTTGCATTTAAATGTAGCACTTAGGTACTAGCTACTAGCTACTGTTTAGAAAAATGCTACTATTTAAGCTAAACTATTAATGAAAATCTAAAAATTTCCCTAGCCCTGAAACAATTGATTCAAGTGTAAACGACTCAATTTAATTCAAAGATTAATTGAAGCTGAGCACGTCTTCGACATTACCTGCCAACTTAATTGGCTTACAGGAATTGGCTTAAAGTACCAAAAGCCAACAGGGTAACTCAAAACCCAGAGCCCGTATCGCCGTCGTCACTTGTACTATATATTTAAAATGTCCTGGGGGATGTTATAAGCATAAAAATTATACCTACGTACCTTGCACAGACATATTTATGCATATTAGTGCTAATGGATGGAGTTTGGGCGATGGCGTCGTCAAGATAAAACTAAAATGTGAACCTTCTGTGCCCTTGTAGCCGCGGAGGTGGCGAAAACTTTTCAGACGCACTGCAAACAATGACGTAGCTGCTCCTTGGTCCCACATTTATGCAAATGGGCGCCATTTGCAGCAGCACAAAGGACATGAAGTCGCATGGAGGATTTATAATAGCAAATGCCTTATTTATTTGCTGTGTTATTGTTTATGATGGTCGGCACTTTATGGCAGACCATATAGTCAGACATTTAATTTTGGACAAGTAGTCAGCCAGATGGTTTTTCATTTTTTAGTCATTATTTTCGCGGGGACAAGTTCTGCTGATGGGCCAAGTTTTTATTGTATTTGATTTCGATTTGAATTTATTACAACGAGCTTTCAAGTGGGGCTGCCAGATCAGAGGCAGCCATGCGGAAAGGTCACTGCGGATTGGATGAGTCATCCCTGGGCTTGGAATCCTGCCTCCTGAGCACCGAGTATGATGCAGCACTTGGCAAGGCTCAGGTCCTGCAGAAGGATATTTGGGAAAAAAAACCCCACTGATAACCACGCTGAACAGGGTGCTCAATCAAAAGTGGGTAGAGTGACTGCCTTTTCCCAGGAGGTCAAAGGTAAACCGCTTAGCAGAGACCACTCTGCAGTTCATGTAAATGTCAAGCAGCAGAATATTTAAGTGCATTGGAGTTTACTGAGTAAGACTATGTTAAAAAACATCCCTGCTCTCTTTAAATTAGAAATAAAAGGTCAAGACAAACGGACTTTATATAATTTTATATTTTCTTATTTTATATAATTGTTAAGGTTAAGTAACTTTAAGTTACTTAATACACCCGCTGAATTGAAGAATATTTTAGAACTTTCTATCTAAATTTAGGTATCTAGTTGTCAAGCGAACTTTCAATAAAAGTACGTGTACCATTTTATATTCAAATTAAATAGAAGATGGCCAGCTTGTGCAGAACAAATAATGCACAAATTTTAATTCCATGCCTATGCAAAACAATGAAAAATGCATATTCATTTCCATCGTTATTTTTTATAAACAAATTCGTTCTTTGTTTTTCAATTTCAAATGCCATATACATATATATTGGCCTGCGACTGATTGTCAATTTTAAATCAATTTTCACCTGTCACGGCCGCAGTTGCGGAAGCCGTAGCAGATCCTCCAGTTATCCATCTAGCATGCCACATGGTTGTGGCAGTTATGGAACTTCTGCTTCATGTGCTCCACTCTACGGTCCTCAAAAGAGCAGTGCAAGTGGAAAGTGCGTTAAGCCAATTTGAATCTGGCACGAGCTGTCGCAAGTGCAGACATTTCCAAGAACCTTACTTTTCTTGGCCCACAGAAAATAAAGCAAATAAGCAAAATTCAGATACTCAACAGCTGCCTCTTGCAATGCAATTGCGCCAAGCAAAGCCGAATGTGAAAATGGGTGAATTTTGCCGTAAAGTCAATTTTCCACTTTTCCTTGTCTTGCGTTCAAAACAACTTCGTGCGGAAGTGCAAGCTAAGCAGGAAGTTCAATTTATACACAGAAAAATTCAAACAACAATATGTAGGTACAACTTTTCCACAAGGTGCAAAGTGCTAGTCTGATAAACATTAAAGCAGCCTTTACTTATATTTTAGAAAAACATAACCTAAACATAACTACAATCTTTCTATTATTGTAATTTGCACTTAGTCATACCATAGAATCCCTTTTCTGAGTGCTTGTTACGTCCTTAAATCTGCCACCGAATCCATATAAAGTTTCCTTTTTTTCTGGCCACTGGTCAGCTGCCAATAAATTGGTTGGCAGTGGGCGGTCCTTTGGCGGTCGGACTTGTTGTGTAATTGTGCGAATCAAGTGAGACCGCAGTGGGACGGGTCATGGAGGTGAAGCCGAGTGGAAATGTCGGGGTGATTAATCTAAAGGCGCCCCGAAAGGTTACGTTCCGCTGGTCAGCGGCGGTTCTATTAGAAAACTTTTATATTGCCGGGCGGTTAAAGTGTCAAATGCGAGCCAAATAAATGAAAACTCTTTGGCGCGTCATCCGCGTCATGATTGGCATGGCCACCCACGAAAAGGCCACCTTCCCTTTGAAATGCTCGTCTTTGGGGGCGGAAAGGAAGGAAACATCATCTGTCAGACAGCCAGGACAGCCGTCTTATTGGGAAATGAAAATATTAAAAATATATTTCGACTGTCGGGCCAGGAGAAGGCCTACGTACTGACAGCTGCAGGCGGGGAAAGTGGGGAAACACCCGAACGGAAAATAAATCAGCGAGCCGTAATCTGCCGCGTTGTCTCTGAACTGAGCTTTGCAAGTTTCGGCGCCTTTTTCTTGCCTTTGCTTTTCCGGCCAACGAATAGGCCTAAAAACTCTGGCACATGCCAACAACGGATCAAGTTTGAGGGCTTCCTCGGAAAGCCAACGAATTATGGTACGGCAAATATTCAAAAGAATAGCTGGAATTTAATTTAGTGCGAAGCCGACTGAAACCTTAGAAAATAAATTCATTGAGTGTAGGATAAATAATCATCCATTGCCAAGTCTGATAAACGCATTTGTGACAGCAGATGTTGTCCATCATTCCAGCCAAAGTTCAAAGTGCCATTCAGGGAAATGGTATAGTTCAATAGGCCTTCAAAGGGCAAATAGTCGGTGGTGCACAAAGCATAAATAAATCAGGTACTTGAACATATATCAAATAACAAAATTGGAAAAATATACAGAAAACAAATTAAGTTTATAAGTTTTTTAAGTTGTAACTGATGTTTCTCCTTAAATGTGAATATGTTGTCGATTTATTATATGACATCTTTTGTTCGTACAAAGTTAAATTGTTATTATATTCCTTAAATGGCGAAAAGTACTCCACTAGAATGCCTTAATGACTTGCGAGCGCTGGCAGAAAAAACTTTGCCCACCACAATTGTATCTTGTACAATTGTAATTCGAAGATGGAGCTTTCGAAAACCACTTGGCTTATCCTTCGCCCACTTCCGCGGAAAACAATGCTCCGCTCTGCTCATCGGCTGCCCAAACAATAAACATTAAATTAATTTCCTCGAGCGTTTTCCACCCACGCAGCGAGTAAATTTCACTTACCCCCCCATCCATTCGAGTTTAGTGCTGCATTTCCGGTGGGCATTTATACTCGTATAGTGTATATACGGGTGTCTGGGCGTTCCTCAATTGCACACACACACAAACTGGGTCGTTGTGGTCATTATAGAGGGTATAAAACTTGATTGTTCGCCTTACGGCATTTGGCTGCCTTATAAATAGAACGACAGACACTTTCACTGGGTGCAGTGGCAATGGCGGTGTTGCAGCAACATGCAACTTGCAGTAATGACGGCGCCACTTCTTGTTATGAATGAAAATGCCCGGAAAATCGGCAACATTTCCGCGGCGCATGCCCAGAAACAATACTTGGAGTAGCCGGCAACATGCAACATTGTTGCCAGGCGGCGGCAGGCCGGAAAACTTAAGCGGAAAATTCGGCGGCACAGTTGGCAGCCAGCATTCATCGCGTTCGCGCCAGGAAAAGCGTTCGAAAACGAATTTCGAGATATTTTAAAAATATCACTCATACGCACGGGAGAGCGAGTGTCTGAAACGAGAGTGAGAGTGCACTGATATTCAGCAAATAAATAACAACCAAGTTTTGTTTATTCGAAATCAAACGGAGAAAGTGTTTTAATAATGTCTCCCGAAGTATATAATCAAGTGAAATCGACTGCCAGCAGCTCATTAATTTATAAATAAATATATTAAATATATTCTGGCGTGTGTGAGTGACCAGCATCGATAAAAAGCTCCCCAAAGAAATTTCTTTTCGGAGGCGAAACGTGAAAACACATTGCTAAATTATCGCCGCCGAGAAAGCCAAGAACTCTCAGCCCAAAATAACAAAAAAAAAAAAACTAGAATCGCAGATCATTCCATTCCAATTTGATTAACCCCTTCGCGCCGACTGTCCCTTGGCATTGATTGTTGACATTCTCGCCGCCAAGATATGCAAATGGGAATATGCGAATATCTTGCACACACACTCGAGTTGTAAATTAAATTCCCAAGGTAAGCAAATAAGTCTTAATAAGCCCATTAAAAAAACAACAGCCAAGGGAAACAAAAACAAAACGGCGAGCTTGTGTCATAAAGCATGCGTTTTCCTTATGAAAGCAAAATGTCAAGTGGCTTTTTTTATTAGCATCCTTGGATGTGGAAAATCCTCATGATTTTCATGTCGATAAGCCGCAGCATGTTGAATATTAAAAAGATTAATTTATTGTGCTGCGAACGTCCCATGTGGTTTGTCAAGTGAAAATATTCCATAAAGGCATTTTTATTGTCTGGGGAAAATAATGGCGAAGCACTCGTCTCCACGGAGCAACGAGTCATCCGTGAGATGCAATCGCTCCAACATACTCAATATCCAAGAAAGTTTCATTGAAAGTGGCTTCTTCAGTTTCTCGGTTTTATTGTGACACACGAATTCTAAAGAAAACATCTTCACAAGAGTTCTTTATTGAATGCAAAATATTACACACCCACTCAACAAATTCTACATAATTTTACAACAATACAGAACAAGTGAAATACATCATAAGCACAGCACTACTGGAAATATAATTTCATTTAGGTGGGAATAAGGAGGTGCCTTCCTTAACAACCTGAATCTTCTTAGCTACAACTATTATAGTTCAAAAACAAATTTAAGATTGCTTCATTTAAATTTCATTTACGAGGAGGCAATACTTGCTCGGAGAATATTTTTTCTTTTAAGTAAATGCTTCTGAATCAATATACAATCTAATAAAGATGCCTTCGGCATTAATTGCCTTACTAAACTCCTTATTATCATTTTGACTTGCTATTTTGTTGGCAAACTTTGTTTGCAGACACTTTTGGGCAGATATGCCGGGCACTAGAGACTTAAATTTTAATTAGAAGCCAAAACCTAATAAGAGATGAAGGACAGAGTACAGTGAGGAGTACTAACTAAGTTTGGCCAGAATTTCTGGCCTTAAATAAATACCAGAATGCGCGTACAGAAAATGTGCAAGCAACTTTATACATATGTATATATTTGTACAGTTGCCGCCACTCAAATTTATTCACATGCACTTTCCTTACCCACATACTGCATATTACAAGTAATTTACTAAATGTTGCAAATGCGTTTCCACACCAGCTGGAAAGTATAAACACGGAGAAAGGTGGAAAAGCTCTGACTGGGAGGAAAAACAAATAGCAGCCGCACTGGATTTCGTTGGCCTTGGGTTAAACGCTGTAGGCAAATAGATCTTGAGCCCTTTCCCCCCTCGCTGCTACTTAATGTCGCAATGATTAAGTATACGCCGCGTGGTACTGTGCAGGCAGCAATGCAGCGATTATTTGCCTTAAACGCAGCCATTCAGGAAAACAGCCGCGTCGGCTGTTAAGGAGAAAAATGGGGGATTACACGGCAAGATGTACCAGTTACTTGCCACTATCCTCGTTTATAGAAATAACATCTAAGCTTTTTATGTTAAATTCTTTATGAGAAAACATAGTTAGAAGAACTATTCATTTTCCTGTGAAAATCCCAGCGCAACATTTTACAGATATATTTCTGTTAATTTGCATTTTTTCCCGTGTTGAAGAGTAACAAAGAAGAAGGCGTTGGGGCATAAATCAGTTGGTCTATGGAGACCGTTCGGCACCTGGCCATTGAGCAATCAAATTGTGCGAATTCCGGCAATTAGAAGAGCTGGCTGAATGCCGTTCGGAATCCTCAAGAGCTCGGCAGGATGCTCATTAAAACCGAAATGGCAACAGAAATATGCAACTGATGGCGGGGTGAGGCAAATAAACTCAGGCTGGACATTCATGGCATCCCTGGTTTCGAGAAAAGTCGCATTTTTGTATTTCTTAGCGCTTTCCTTTGGTTCCGTCTGCCAGATTGTCGAGAGCAAAAGCCTTGAAACTGTCAACTAAAAATAAATCGCAAAGAGCTCGCTATTCTCTCTTTCGCTGCGAAATATAATAATTATAATTTTGTGTTTTCATTTCATGCCGCCAACCAGATTCTTTGACTTTTATATGTTGTATTTTTTATTTGGCTTTATATGCTCAACATGCGGCTAAGCACTCTCGGTTCTATAAACTTTGCGTTCAGAAAACACTAAATCCAATGCTATACGTGTATGCTTATAAGTATAACGAATTCCGCTGGCACACGGACTTACAATGGAAAAGTGGAAGGCAAGCATAAGTTAATATACTTAAGCTGCTTAATTAAATAAATTCGGCAAAAATGCCTGCCGTCCAATGAAATATGGCACGAGGTATTGGGTCGATTTATAGAGGTTCTTGAGAGGTTTTTCCCTCTTTTCTTGTTTTATTGTTGGATTGCCTGGTGCACGTTGAACAAATAAATCTTGTGTATTTTTAGAGAGCATAAAACTAATTGTCTCTTTAATATGTATTTAATTCCACCACGTGTTTCTTATTTGAAACATTTTAATTAATGATTATTAGCATACCATTTAAATTAAATATTAAAGCAACTAAAGCAAATAACCATGGAACAATAATGTTTACAATTTGCTTAATTAATCGCATAGCCAAGGAATTTATGCATGGAATTCGTTACGAGCCTAATTAGTAGTTACCACCTGTTAAACTATTAACATCATGTTCCCATCCGTTTCAATCAACCCACTTCAATGGGAAACACAAATCTGCTCAGCACATGCCAAAAATCCCAGCCAAATGCAAATGACACAATCCAGACAATCTGGCGACCAAACTAAACACGGATTTTCCACACCAAGCCAACTGCACTCATGAAGAGCCAACAAAAGAAAACTAGGGAAATGGGAAAACAAAGGGAAAACGGATGGCAAAGAAGCATTCCACATGCAAATTGCTTTTGGAATAATTAAGCTTAATGTCGCTCACAGAATGAAACATTAATTGAAACTATTTGTCGCTCAACGTGAAAAGTGAAGGGATGCGACGTGTCTGTTCTGTTTATCCTGGCATTGATTTGGCCATAACACACGGTTGTAAATAAAATCCCACTCAATTATCCACATTTGATTTAATTGCATCGGCACTTAAAAGTGCAATTAGCATTGCCAGCACTTGAAACTGGAAATGGAAAAAATGAAAAAACCATTTGTGCCTGCCTTAACTGGAAAAATCGTACGGCGCAGTCAAAGTTCACACAATTGGGCTCAGTTCTTCTCTTTTTTTGAAGGAGCTTAAGGGTTTAAAGTTTTGTCGGATGGCTGGCATGTAGATTCAGTCAGCTTTCAGTGGTTAAGCCGCGTAATCCGAGCTCTATTTATGGTTCTTTCAGCCATTCAGAATGCCTTAAAAAGTGGTTTTCCCAAGCAGCATTGGAGTTTATGTTCGTTTCGATTTAGTTACTTTTTTAATGTGTGCTGTACTGGAATACATTTTGTACCAAATTAAAAGCACCACAGAATAGTACAAGCTAAGTAACTCAGATAAGAAATAAACCAAGGTTTTAAATTATATTGGTAGCCGTTCTGTTCGGCATTTTCTGCCTAATTAAGGTATTCCAAAAGATATGGACAGGACGTTCGGGAATGATCAACCCCCTCGAAACGCTCTTTGATGTTGTTTGTTTTTCCGGAGAACATATGAAACAACAAAGCCGATAAAAAAAAACGCCTACCACAGTAACAAAGACCAAATGGCAGTGAAACTGAAAAGCCTCTGTTTTCCTCTCTCCGTGTGACAAAAAGCAAATGGCTGGGCACTCCGAATACCAAAAAAGCCGCCATAGAGGCAGCTGTGAGGAAAAATTGCTGGCTAAACTGGGAAAAAGCCATTTCGGTACTGGTCGTGTGGGCGATTTACCAATGTCTGGGCCGTAAAGAGTGTGAATGTGTGAGTCACCCGGAGGCAGGGCAACTAAGGCAGGACACGTGTTGGAAGTCAGGAGTGGCAGAAAGGGTCAGAGGCATTAAAGATAATTGGCCTTATAATTGCCTGGACAGTTGCTGCTGCTGCTGGCGGTGGAGAAAGTCCCCCAAAAGCACTTCAATTCTCGCCTCTAATTGAGATAACCGCATTAGGAATGAGCCCAGGGTCGGAACCATGAAAACCAATGGAGGTGGATGGGTCAGTGCTCACCTCAGTGCGACACCTGCATACCAATGGCCACAAATCGCTGACCACTTAACATGCAAACAGCTGCAGCGGACACTTCAGTTAATCAAAATGCTGCTGCTGCACAGAGATAACAAACGCAAATTCACCAAATATCACGCATACGCAACGTGTGCGCCCTTTGACCTCTGTCCATCCCCCCGCCCCCCCAGTCATTATGGTTTTCTGCACTCTGCGGTTAACTGAGCACGACCACAAACATCACAAACACCCAGTGCCACAATTACATGTATCATATAATCAGCAACAGCCATTGCCGCACTCTTTGTTCCACTAACCTGGCCGTAAATTACGTCAGCAGTGATTCACAATCGCTTTCGGCATGGGAATCTATATTGAATTCATTAAGCAATAGGGGCAATAGGGCGCACAGAAGTCCTGCTTATGTCCACTGGGGGAAAAAGTAATTTAATATAATTTAAGCACACTTATAAAGTGTGTTTCATACAAGCATCTCATTCATTCTTAGCATCTGTAATCGGAATTTGTCTTATAATATATATACAATATACAACATCTATTAGTGCTGAATGCATTCAATGTTGTTTTATAGGATATACTACGTTTTTTTTTGTCTGTACGCCATTAAAGATACAATACTATATGGGCGTGTGTTTTGACTGATTTTCTTGGCCACTGGATGAGCTATCAGTCTCCGTTCGCATTTTGGCCCATTCTTGGTGTATCTGTGCCTTGTTTGTTGACCAAATGGGTCGATGGTGTGTGGCTGAGTTCCGATTTCGGTTTTGGCCACTTAAGCTTGATTGATGTGTCAAAAATGTGGCATTCAAAGGGCGCGGCGGCGTGGGAATTCGTGATATTTACACGTGGCAACGACGTATTTAGTGCGGACCGAGGCCCATAAATGATTTAGTGGCCACACTTGTTGCCAGACAGTTCGATAAGGGCCGAGAACAAATAAAGTGAATTAAATCATTAGAGTGTGACAAACACAGGACCTTCATTAAAGGATAATGGCCAATGGAAAGCGACACGCTTTGTTCACCAAAAACCAATTTCAATGGCAATTAGGGGCAATCCTTTTCAGGCCACGAACTTGGTTCCGACTAATGTGCTGCTAGTTTTTGTTAGTTCCAATAATGGAGATTACGAGCTGTGTTCCCTACATATATTTTGTATATATAGTGTATACTAGTTATATGTGGTATCAAAACTGATAGCAACAACTTCATTATATTTATAAGCAGATAATTTTTATATGAGCGATAAATGATATAGATGCGTAAATGAACATGGTGTGTTTTTGCAGTATCCAAGAGCTGATAATATTTAGTACAAACTAAAAATATGAGCATTGAACGTTTCTGTGTATATGAATTTCCCTTCAAGTGTTCTCACATTCCTTTCCCACTAACTGGAATTCCCCTTTGGAAAATTGTTTTAAGATATTCCAAAGGGAGATGTTGACGCGCCCATCCTCCGGCATTTTGGAGTAGTTCATTTTGTAGACGAAGCCAAGAGCACAACAAATGGGCAAATCATTGTGAAACGTAATAACCTTGTTCTAATTATAGAACTAATTGTTACAAATTTACCTGTAAAAGCAGACATCAATTAGGCTTCCTTTTAAAGGACAGCAGCAAGAGGGCAGCAATTGACACCGAAGGCATTTATAATGAGCACAGAAAATGCTTTTTTCCTCCCCGGAAGGAATACATATATCTTACTTAGTTCCCCCCAAACAGCCGAGCAAATACGTTTGTCGGGGTGAACAGAGGAAAAGCTTCTTGTTGTTAATCGATATAACCTAAGTTACCTTTTCCAAGCACACTGGAAACAAATCCTGCTTCAAATATGAGTACTATATTATAAAATAATATTGATAGTCCTAAAGCATTATTAGCTTATTCAATTACTTCAAGGTAATAGCATTCTTTATCCCATCAGAATAAACTTAAATGTTAAAACTTAAGTGCAAGTTACAGAGATACAAATAATAGGCACTTAAATTCACATTTCATAAAGTTTTTGAGGATTTCGTGTTATAAATAACCTGCTCATTAATATTTATTTCAGTGCTCGGCTAGCAACCTTGTTTAAAATGACCTTCCATTTTTCATTTCCTATTTTGCAGCTTAAAGTGTCGACGGCGCCGGGTGGAAGCCAGGACAAAGGACATCGTCATCAGGTGCTCGTGACCTCTGAACCGTGCAACAATAAGTACCCGACCTGTGGCCGCAGAATTGATGTTCGTGCGAAAGTTACACGTCGTCTGCCCAAATGCTGTGCCCACGATTCCAGTGGGATTAGGGGAAGTGGGTCAGTAGACTCCGGGAGCCATGAGTGGGGCAGCGGTTGCGCGGCTCCTGCTCCGCTTGGAGCTGCCCTCGCCGGGAGTGATGCCACCACCGCCCACGGACTACGACTACGGCGGACCCATCAGCGACGATGAGTTCCTGGCCAGTGCGATGGCCACCGAGGGCCCAACGGTGCGCTACGATCTGTTCCCCCAAAACCACAGTCAAGCCACACTGCACATCGTCCTCAATCACACGGAGGTGCAAACAGATCTGCAATATCCGCACTACGACGACTTGGGTCTGGATCCCGAACCGAATTGGACGCGAATCTGCGAGGATGTGTACAATCCACTGCTGGAGAACAATCGCATTGAGTTCTGGGTGTGCGGCGTACTGATAAACATCGTTGGCGTGCTCGGCATACTGGGCAACATAATCTCCATGATAATCCTCTCCAGGCCGCAGATGAGATCCAGTATCAACTACTTGCTCACTGGCTTGGCCCGCTGCGATACGGTGCTGATTATCACCTCCATACTGCTGTTCGGCATACCCAGCATATACCCTTACACGGGTCACTTCTTCGGCTACTACAACTACGTATATCCGTTTATATCACCGGCGGTATTCCCTATTGGGATGATAGCCCAGACAGCTAGTATATATATGACATTTACGGTGACCTTGGAGAGATATGTAGCCGTTTGTCATCCATTGAAGGCGAGGGCGCTCTGCACCTACGGAAGAGCTAAGATATACTTCATAGTATGTGTGTGCTTCTCGTTGGCCTACAACATGCCCAGATTTTGGGAGGTCCTGACTGTAACCTACCCCGAACCGGGCAAGGATGTAATACTCCACTGCGTCAGACCCTCGAGACTGAGGAGATCCGAGGCGTACATCAACATATACATACACTGGTGCTACCTGATCATAAACTATATTATACCCTTTCTCACCCTAGCCATACTAAATTGCCTGATATACAGGCAGGTGAAGCGGGCTAATAGGGAGCGCCAGAGGTTGTCCAGATCAGAGAAAAGGGAGATTGGATTGGCCACAATGCTGCTGTGCGTGGTAATAGTGTTCTTTATGCTCAACTTTCTGCCGCTGGTGCTCAATATATCCGAGGCCTTCTACAGCACCATCGATCATAAAATAACAAAGATCTCCAATCTACTGATCACCATCAACAGCAGCGTCAACTTCCTCATATACATCATCTTCGGCGAAAAGTTCAAGCGCATTTTTTTACTCATTTTTTTCAAGCGGCGCCTGAGTCGTGACCAACCGGATCTCATCCACTACGAGAGTTCCATATCGAACAACGGCGATGGAACTCTGAACCACCGATCCTCCGGCCGCTTCTCGCGGCACGGCACCCAGCGGAGCACCACCACCACCTACCTGGTGGCCACCGGAGGACCAGGCGGTGGGGGATGCGGTGGTGGCGGTGGCAGTAATTCCCTCAACAATGTCCGACTGACCCAGGTCTCTGGCTCACCCGGCCTGGTCAAGATCAAGCGGAATAGAGCTCCATCGCCTGGTCCAGTGGTCTACTTTCCCGCCCGCGAAATGCAGAGATCCGTGTCCACCACCAATTCGACAACCAATAACAACACTTCCATTGGTTACGACTGGACCCTGCCGGACAGCAAAAAACTGGGACACGTCTCCTCCGGATTCTGAGTTTGTGTCCGGGTGAATACGTTTGGAATGGGTCACTGGGAAGGGGTCTTGTAAATATAAATAGACACGGAAATAGGGTGTAACAAACAGCTGTGGTCAAAATAATAGTAAGGATTTCGTTGAATTTAACTATGTAAATGTAATATTTGGATTGTAAAGGAGATATGATTTCCAATCCTTCTAATTTAACTTATGATAAAACTACCTATATTTAAATGATGTGTGGATGATTTCACTCGAAGAAAGTACACATAATTGCAATTTTACAAAAGAATTATTATTTTTAAAATTATTACCAAATAAATATACAAATTCGTTGGCTAAATAATTATTTGATTATAAAAGGTAAACGTAGCTTTCTAAATTTAAAGTAAAATATTTCAAAGAGGCTTGAGTCCCCCAAGAATGCTTGTATTTTGACCGTAGTTGTATCTACTAAGTACTAGTTTGTACAAAAGGCATAAACTAAGCGCTCCAAGCGTTGCGTTACTTTGTGATAAGCGTTAAATGTTTCCTTTACCAATTTCTCTACTACTCCTCCAGAACTTAGCTCGTTGATATAGATTTTAAGAAAGCTAGTTTCAGTAGCGACCAGGCCGAAGAAAATAGTTTCTTATACTGAGAGTTTGATATGGTTCTCCTGACGTTTTCGCATCATTTCTCTAGTTCAATGAATTGAATTTGTATCAATTTTGCACTAAATTAGTCATCGAAACTTTTCCGAGCCCAATATCGTTTCACTTTCTACTCGCCTTTGTCCGAAGTTTTATTTATTAGCGTAAACTTTGGCTGCCTTTAATTAAATATCCTTTACGACGCATTTCTCGGCCGAACTTGATGAACGGTTTTCCTTTTCTTTGGCTGATTTGGGTTTTCCGAACTTTCCGATTTCCCACACTCTTTCCCGGAAACTGGTGTTCTTCGGGTGCAAATACACAAAGGCCGGGCAATCTGTCAACTTGTCAGAAAGTTTTTAAAAATGCCGCTCAAAGTTCAGTCAGCTCAAAAGTTCGCCAGCATTATTTAGTCGCCCGAAAAAAATCAAGTAGCTCAATTTAACAGCAAATGCAACAATAATCAACAACAAAAGCAAAAGACATTTTCAGGTGTTCACAAAAGAATTATTTTTATTGCTCCTTGGCCCCTAAAATACATAATACCCAATATACTGTGTAAATACTTTTAAGAGTTATGTATATACTTATGATCTAGTATGCCAAGCATAAACGAAAACCAAAGAGATTTAGATTTCAATTTGAAGTCCAGGAAAGGGGATACTAAGTTATTATTTCGAGAAATAATAAAAAGAAAATACTTATTTTCTTGTAAAAATTATAATGTATTATACAAAATTATAAAGCTTCTCACAAACTTTTCAAATAAACTTTATTTGTATATTTTATGCTCATTCAGTTTAGCAATTCAATACTGTAATCAATTCTATAAATATTACCCGATTAATATTCGCAAAAAAATAAATAAATCAATTTAATCAATCATCTGACGACAACCAATGATTTAGTATCTCCTTTTCCCAATTAAAATATACCTTAATTAATCTAATCTAGGCCTAGATTAGCTTTAATATTGTATAGATTTAGTAGTTACGTAATCGAAACTAATTTAAACAAATTCAACGATTGTGCAAATAAATGCTGATGAGAAACCCGAAATGCTTTAGTGTGCGAATATATTAGCCCATTTTGCGGGCCTGATTTGCATTGATTTTCAGATGTTGCACCGCAATTGCCACAGCCGCCATAATAGCCAAAGTTTACTAGCCAGACACAGTTTGGAAAATGATAACGAGCACTTAAGACGGCCACTTGCAATTCAATTTGGCCTGGCCCTGTCGGATAATTGCCAACGCAGTGTCGACAGGCCGTTGGGAAAATCTCGGTTCTGGGAAAATCTAAACTAGGGGGGGGGATTAGAAACGAGTGGGCGGTGGAGGAGATCCTGGCGCATTTGCGTATCTTATGCTAAGCACGTTGGCAGGATGTCGACTTTGGGCAAGACAGTCGGGAAGTCGGTAATAATGCTCGACAGGCTCACAAAGGAATTTAAATAATAATAACCATAACAATAAGATACACACACACACGCACACCAGGGGGTGCGATTGGATGGCAAGGTCGACTTGCCCAGGTGCCAACCCGCCGTGGTGAATAACGGTCCGCACGTGAGCCCCAACCTAATAATGGGGATATAAGCCGATACGAGATAGCGGCAAATAATTGGAGCCAGGGGTGCCAACAAAAGCACAAACCCATTTAAAGTGGATATTATTGCATGTTTCCTGAAACTGGCATACACATATTCGTGTTCTGTTGCTGAGATATGTATGGTTTTAATAGCCCCAAATGATATGCAAAGCTCTGCATTGGGAAGCAGCTAATTGAGAAAGGTTGCCAGCCAAATTGGCAAATAACTTTAATTGCTAATATCAGACAGGCACTGTGATTTTATCTAGCTTAAATACTCTTTTTACGGAATGTTAACAGAACGCCATGTTTTTGAAGCAGAACTTCAACAGGAAGTTTGAACCGAATCCTTGTTTAACTGCCACCCCAGTGAGAAGTCCAAAGGTAAGCACATAATTAGAGGTACGAGTTCCACAGGAGCTGGCCCAACTCATGAAATACTTTAATGCCTCGGGCTCACCGATTCGGATCTCTTTGTGGGTGCCAAAAACAAAGAAAGTCTATTGTTTCTGCCAGCACTGAAGTGTCAGCACGTTGGGGCGATAATAAATCAGCTCCGGATAATGTCAACACCATGGCCCCGGCGACCCCGAGTAAATATTTCTGCTGATGACTTCGTCGGTGGTGTTGTCCTAACAGTTTGATGCGTTTTTGATGCTGCTGGGATTATCATTATTCGAGCTTCAAGTGGCAGCGGGCCTTGGATTGAGTCTTTGACAAACGACAAACAGTTTTCTGGCATTTTGCGGGACGAGTGGCATCGATGACAAAGTGTTGACCCTGTCGCGCTGCTTGCTAATTAATTAGCCGTCTTTTGTCTGAAACAGCGAAGCTGTGCAGCGTCAAAATTTTAATTAATGTTGGCCATGTGATTCGCCGGAATTCCAAGTTCACAAACTTCGCACAGCTCTCGCTCCTGGCGAAAGTCCGGAAAGTCAGGACGAAAGTCGGAGACAATGCCAAACAATGCCAAACATCGAGCATCGTGATGCCGCGTAACAAGGGGCACTTGTTCCTCATCTAATACACAACTAAATTCCCCAGGCCCCACTTTATCCGCCGGAACGACAATGACGTGGGGAGCCGGAGGCGTCCTGACAGCTATCCACACCCGGGATCTGTGCGTTAGTGCTATGGGGAAATTTCGTTTCACTTCTAACTTTCTCCCCAGCCAACGCACACGGAATAAACTTAAATATTAAGTAAATTAAATATGACCACTTTAACAAGCGCCTAAAATGTTTCTTAATTTGATTTAAATATGAAATGTTCCCTTTTCTAAAACAGCATTTTTAGCAGTGCATCTGTATGCATTCATTTCCTGAAACACTCGCATAATTAGCTTTGAACGGGGCAACGAAGTCCAATTTCTTCATTGGATAGTTGACAATTGGATGGACAGATGTCACAGGCAGAAAACAAACAGGATCAGCATTTGGAATTGACAATGGCAGCCAGGACAAGAAAAAATCGAATATAAAGTACTCCCCCAATAAGACTGTGAATGGTAGAATGTTTATGCCTTCCCAGGGAAAAAACAACTTATTTTTTAAGTCGAATATATACTCACTTCAAGTATAAAGAGTATTTTTTGTTTAATTCATTCATTTAGATCGACAAATTTAATTTAACAGAAAAGTCAGAATCTATTGCTATAGTACATATAGTCTTAATCCAAAATAAAAAGCGCCAGGAAAGCCAGCATAATAATATTATAAAAAAACCATAGAAAATACAAAGCCCACTCGACGTGGCTTCACATTATTTCCCCATTGAATCACAAAGAACGGCTGGAAACACACAAATAGACGAATATAAGTAGACAATATTTACCAATTGTGACATTCAATAACTTGGAAACATGCTGAACTGACACCTATCGCTGCGCCGCCAAAAAGGACGAAGAAAAAATAGGAAAAAAGGACAATAGGACACTTTGCGACGCCGCTAAGTAAGCCCCACGTTTTGTGGCCCATATACTTTATATGTGGCTCCGGCAAATGTCTGGCGACGAAAAGCGTTTTAAACACACCAGAGGCGGCGTGTCCATGGCAGCCATTTCGACTGCCAGATTCAAGAAGGTGCACTCAAAAAAATACCAGTAAAATGTCATTTTAAATAATTGTTTAAATCCTAATTAACTAAGAGCAGAATATATACATATTAGCTTGTTAAATAATAGTTTAGGTGTATTGAACTTGTCTGGCTAGGACTTTTCTTTCAGTGCAGATACTGACAAGATTTTTCGACTGATGAGGAGCAGCAGCCCAGACCGCATCTGTCGACCACCACGACGATGAGGATGAGGATGGGGATGGGGATGGCGATGGCGATGGCGATGAAGTGTTGAACACACCGTGGATACATTCAGTTCAGCATTTGTGCGGTTGCTTTTGGGACTGCAAATGTTCGACTTTTGACAAGGGACGAAAATACCCGGCAAGGGAAAATATAGGGCCCAGATTTGTGGGTGACATTGAAGACAGGCCGCTTTTGTGGTATTGATTTTATGCAGCATTTGTTTGGCAATGATAATTTATAATTTGTATGCGGCCTAGCAGAGGAACTCCATCATGTGACCCAGACTGGGCAGGTAGGTATCGGGCACCAAGATCTTCTTTTTGGGGTCACCCTCCTCGATGATCTGCTGCACTTCCTTCGGGGTATTCACACCACTGCCGACCATCAGGGATTGGAAGCCACAGTTCGCTGAGAAGTGTATATCCGTCTGCAGTCTAAACGAAACATGATATAATAAATAAGAATTAGAAAACACAATAAATAAGTAATTAAATTTACACCTACGTATCGCCCACCATCAGTGTGGTTTCCGGCTTAATGGCCCCGGACTGCACGAGTGGAGTGGCCATCCAGGGATTGGGTTTGCCCAGCACCAGCGGCGATCTTCCGGTAAAGGCTTTCATGGCCGCTAAGGTGGCACCGGCGCCCACCATCACCCGGTTGTTGCCGATGGGATAGGCGGCATCCAAACAAGTGCCCAGGAAGATAACATCTGGATTCAGCAGATAGCTGCCGGTGCGAACCAGCTTGGCCATGTTGAAGCCCTCATCCCGGCCCACAATCACTACTCCCACATCGGGATCCAGTTCCAACTCAGTGACGAACTCGTGCATGGGCTTCTCCAGCTTTTCGGACACTTTCAGCGAGCAAATACCAAGTTTTTCCAGCTCCGCATGAACTCCTTTCTCGCCCATGACAAAAGCCTTCTTCTGGAACTTCTTGACGGCCAGAAAATTGGCACACGAGAAGGACGAAGTCAGTACATTACTCTCCTCGATCTCAATGCCAAAATCTTTTGCCTTTTCGGCCATCTCCTGCCTTGAAATAGCCGAATTGTTGGAGACAATAAACGTCTTTCGGCCGGAGGTATTTAGGTAATTGAAGGTTTCCACAGCTCCGTCAATTGCCTTCGAGAAGTGCCAAAGGACTCCATCGGCATCGCAGATCACGGACTCGAACGTGGATAGCCATTGGCGAACCCGTTGCTTCGGCAACTTGGTCAAATCGGTGAAGGTTTGCTTGAACATGCTCGCCGATCGGATCGGATCTAGTGTTTCTGTATTCTGTATTCTGTGTGCTGAGTAAAAACTAGTAGAAGCCTTGATTGAGTCCTAGAAAAAGTTGATAGAAAAAAAATTATGACCCAGCTATTGATTTTATTGATAATCCAATAAGAGATGCCACTATCACAAGTCACAGCTTATCTATTTCGAGAAGATAGAAAGGGCAACAGATTGGATAGTTTTGGCACATAAAAATCCGGAATTTGCTGATAAAGTAATGGAGCCTTAGATGATTGGGCCTCCATGGCATCCTGATAACTGTTTACCCCGGTGCCCACCAACAGAGTTTGAAAGCCACACTTGTAGCCCAAAAGGATATCTGTACTCATGCTGCGAAGGGAAAATATTACTTACATACTAGAACCTATTTTACAAATTGAATTAGCACTCACGTGTCTCCTATAATCAAAGTCCTCTCCGGCTGGATAACGCCCTTTTGCATTAAGTCGATGCACATATACGGATTGGGTTTTCCACAGATGAAGGGCATCCGTTGACTGGCCGCCTGAATGGCAGCCACCATCACTCCGGCGGAGGGAACCAATCGTCCCGGAGCCGCCGGAAGTGCCGCATCGCGATTGGTGGCCACAAACATTACCTCACGACTCTTCAGATAGCAGCACGCCTTCGTCAGCTTGATCGTGTTAAAATCCTTGTCAGTTCCCACCACCACGGCACCCACATTGGGATCCAAGTAGATACTGTGGATGTGATCTGGCATAGAAAAGCCCTGCAGCGAGGAATGATCCAGGGGCAGGCAATCGATGCCCACCAACTTCAGTTCGTCGGCGATTCCTTGGCCGCCCACTACGTAGCACTTTTTGTTGAACTTTTTCTCCTTCATAAATTTTGCCAAAGCCTGGCCCGAGGAAAGGATCTCATCCTTGGCCACCAAAAAACCCATTTCCTGAGCATATTTGCAGATTCCCTTCACCGAAGTCACTGAATTATTGGTGCAAATAAAGGCCTTCTTACCCATGGCACGCAGTGCGTTAAAGGTCTCTGCTGCATTGTCAAGGACCTTATTGTGGCTCCACAGGACACCATCGCCATCGAATATGATCGTGTCGATTGTCTTCAGCCACTGCTGTATGCCGTACCTGTTGAGGCCAAGAATTTGACATCCGCCCTTCTGGACACTCCTACTTAGGGCCAAATTCATTGTGAATTCAGGTGGGGATTACGTTTTTGAGTGGTGAAAACGAAAGGAAATTGATTATGTAGACAAAGCATCCACTTTCACTCCATTTGAAGGTAGCATAGATATTCCACAATAGAGAGTATGGAGTAGACTGTGACCTTTTGCCCTATACTTATGGCCTGAAAGTTGCAGCGAAACCGCTAGCGAAACGCTTTCGGGCCCAGAACTAGATTAGTTTTAAGCACTTTTGGCTACGAGGCTGTCGGAGTCAATTGAAAGTTTCCTTCGGGTGTCTGGGTATCTGGGTATCTGGGCATCTGGATGTCTTGGTGTGCCGGCTTTTTAACTTTTCAGCTGTCGGCAACAACTCCCGGGCAAAATGTCATCGGCGACGCATTTAATTCACTAAACTTTTGCACATTTGTTATTTGGAATGCAGGGGACTGGATAGGTCGAGGACCAAGTTGTGGTTCCGTGGCGTGGCCAAAGTCGCGGATAACTTTTAATTGTGCGCAATGAGCGAAGGCCAAGTCGAGCCGTATAAACGACGGGAGTTTCGTGGTGCAACCACCCAGTGGCACCACTCACCCACTTTCCCTCCCAGGGGAGCCACTTCCGTTGGTGACGACACATTTTCGCTTTCCACACGAACCCGAAATAAAATAATAAATTATCTAGAGATCAGAACTTTTCTTAAACACCTATTTTGCAACTACATTTAAGTGAAAAGTTATCAAATTTATATTACACATAGTACATATATAGAAAATAGTACAAAAAATTCCAATATAATTATGGATAGATATTTTTCTCAGTGCTTGCCACCGGCTGTCATTTGGCTTGTCCCGCTGCGCCAATTAAAATGGCATTCAGCTTCATTGTTGATAACGCTGTCGCCTTGAAGGAGCGCCTTTCAAGCGGCTCCCAAATCCGACACTTGTCCGGCTCCAAAGCCAAAGCCAAAGCTGGAGCCGGAGCCGGAGCCAGAATCCCGGATTGTGCCGCACCTTGACATAAATTCATTAAATCTCTTCTCCCTGCGGCACTTTCGCCCCGGGACAGCGAGCATTTAACGGATTTCGCTGGCTCTTTGGACAAGTCCGTGTTGAATGGCCGCCGGTCAAAAGTGTGTGCACTACCCGCTACCCTTCTCTGCTCCTCGGACTTTAAAAAAAGCAACGCAAATTGGCAAACGAGCTGAATTTGTGGCAGAATTTATGGCTCAGCTGCCTGAGGGGCAAGTCAAAAGCTAACGAGCGAGCTTTGTGCTTGCCACCCGACCACAAAACGCGATTTTTCCAATTTCCGCGTGTAAATCAGGAAGATTTTACACGAAACTTATGCCAGCATATTTGGTGGAATTAATTAACATGTCTGCGGAAATAAGTGGCTTTTTGTGTATTTTTGACAATGCTATTATTTTGCTTGAGTGTAAATTAAATAAAGAACCAAATTAACAATGTAGAAAAGAGTTCTGAAGAACATTTTGACCAGCCGAATCCAAAACTGTGTGGTTGGTTGGTAATTTAAATCCTATTTACAATTCTGCTGAAGGCACTTGTCGCCTGTCTGCCTAAACTTGGCTTAAAAAATGCTTATGTTTTTCTGTTTTACCTGGCAAGAGTTTTTGGTAAGTGGGCAAGAGCACACGAAGCATTCTCAATTTGCTGAAGTGGAAAATGCTTTGGATTTTCCATTTGCCTAGATCTAAATTTGTTCAGCAAATTGGCTTAAATGTACATTGATAGCTGTGGGTGGAGCCGAAAAGAATGCATTTTCCGAGTCGAAGGGCGAACAAAAACAGACGAATTCCAATCGCCAGACCTCGAGAGCAGCAGTAACAAATGAAATTTTAAGCGCAAAGTTTGCTGAACTCTACGCTGGTATTTATTCGCCCCTGAACCCAAGACCAAAGACCAAGAAAAAAAGACGAACCAAGTCCGAAACTTTTTTATTAAGTTTACAAGACCAAGTTAATTTCCCGGTCCCTGGGGCCAGCGCCTGTTTTTCCCAATTAATACCTTGAGACATGGGGCTGCCCAGAAGTAAAGAACGAAACAAATCCACTTGATTTATATGCTAATCAAGCCAGGACTTTGCGCACAACTAACACTTCAGGCCATCGACAGTTGCCTAAGCAATATTAAAGCCAAAACGAAGCACCTACTGGGCGCCGAAAATGGGGTGACTTTAAAATATCCCCTATCAACGAATAAATCATTCACAGATAGCATCATCAGCTGGGTCACCAGGCGCAATTATTTGTCCAGAATGGATTGCTCTCTTCAGGAGTGGCTGCCACTTTCTGAAGGCCTCTGGTGCCGGAAAATATCCGTGGAAAACTCGAAAAGTTTTCACCCTGCTGAACATCATGAGCAGAAGACCTCTTCAAGTGTGATTTGTTATTATCCAGATTTTCTTATGTGCATGTATGAATTGAATTTAACAATTTAACAATTTACTCAGTTTTAAATGGCTTGCCAATGATTTGCTGGTTCTGGCCATTTTGTTTTTAGGTAAATAACCATAAAAGTCGATTCTTAAATCGTTGAATGCCAGTATTGTGATTTTCCGACCCATATACCCTCGATGACCCTTGAACTCGATCCCCAGCTAATATCCTTTGAGTGGTGAGTGGTGAGTGAAACAACAAGCTTCGACTGGAAAGCTCTCTGTTGCATTTCACCAGCTTATGAATGCTAAGCAGAATTGAAGCGTTTTGCTGTTTTACAAATAAGACAGTACGTACAACCGGAAGGATGCAGAAAATCATAAATACCAGGCAGATTTCTATTGCCATGGAGACGCTCACAAGTGTGTCAGACAATTATTCGCTCGTGCTGCGATTTAAACGGCTCAGACGAGATTGAAAAACGAGAATGGACGCCAGGATTGTGCAGTGCAATCCGAGAAGAGGAAACACGTGTTCGCTGCAGGACTAAAAATACTGCAGATGTAAGGATGCTACAGCGTGTTCTTCATACTTCTACATTCGTTGCATGCGACAAGAGTTTTCAACGAGCTGGCTTAAAATATCCAAGTGCGTATCCTTAGATACTCAATTGAACGTATTGAATTGTTTCAAGTTTTCATTGAACTTAATGCCACTTTTGAGTTTTGGTATTACTTAAATAACGTTTGCTCTTAATTTAATTTTAAGACATGTTAACTCGATAATGTGAAATATGCCAATATTTTTAAAAATTCAGTGTTCGAATCAAGTTAATTGCTTTATTAAATATTTATAAATTGAGTTAACGTCAAAATTACACTTGAACGAACGTAATTGCCTTATTAATAAGATATTTTAAGCTCCATTAGCTTACTGATTTTTGCTTCTGGTTTTCAATGGGACCAATCTGTATGCCATTTTAATTGTGTTAACTGCGATTGGCTGCTCGCATGTAAAATTAACTAAATGCCAATCAGAGCACCTTGTTCAGCTGTACAAAATGCAAATGCCAAGCTAGTGGCTTAAAGTGTGAGTGTGGGCTGGCCGTCTGTCGTCCGTCGTCCGTCGCCTGTCGAAAATGGAAAATGGCCCTGGCCCACGCTGCGTATGAGCAATGCCGCAGTTTAAGCCTTGAGGGTGGCCATAAAGGACTCCCGTGGTGGGTGGTGTATACAGTTTGGGTCTCACTGCGCTTGGATTAAACCAAATGGCAACACATTATAATTTGCGACAAAAGTGGCCTCGAAAATTCATTTGTGAGATCCAAGATTTGAGAGCTGGCAAACATGCAAATCTACGAATATATATTTTTATGCACTGCTGATAGCAATGAGCCCAGGGCCAAAACACATTTAGCAGATGAATAAATAAGCCGAGCGAGATTGTGAATTTGTGTGGAAAGCTGTTGAAATGGCCGGACTTGATAGGTGTCGACTTCTGAAATTAATCGATGTCAGCAAAACTGGTTGACATTCAATAAGATGGGACAGAATAACGAACATAAATTTCTATAAAATACAATAATTTAATACTTTTAAGATACCACTGCTTAGAAAGCATTTTCCTACGTGATTTCGGAGCAAGGAAACTCAAAGTTTCGGAACTTAAAGCTTCTTTCTGGCCTGCTGGTTTCCAATTACGGCCAGCTGTATGTGTCACAAACCTATTGGCTTTGCACAAAAAAAAGAAAGTAAACCACTCGACGCTGTGGGCTTGCCATGATGCCTTCTAATTGCTCTCGGTTTTCGTCCAGCTGTGAATGCCTGGTTCTGTCAATATGCGATGTATAGTATAGTACATCATGTGGGTGGCAAGACTCAGCTCAAACTTTGGCCATAGGAATGCAAAAAATTATCCCAAAATGGAATGGTATGCCTCGATTTGCACGTATTTCGATATACAATCGAATGGCATTCAAATCTGGAGATTCTATTTTTTTGGCCATTTTTGAAAAAATTAATGATGGTACCCCTTATAAAATTTTAGAAAATTGAAAAAAAAAAATTATTTCGAAAATTTAATAAAAGCTGATGAGTATGGTTAGTTTATAATTATTGGCTGTACAAAAAGTTATTTCTACGAGTGTGTGGCACTTTTTGGCCAAGTTATGACCTAGGGCTGTACAGTGGCGGTTTCAGGCAAAGTGATGATAATGATAAATATTTTCGCATATCGATTCACGGCTCGACGCGCGAAATAAATAGTATCGCATATTTCAGGCATAATTAAAGCCGTGGAGCTGGCCACACGCGACGTCAATCATTGTAATTTATAACGTAAGCAGAAGCGTAAGCAAACTTAAGCCATTATTTCCGCTTTACGGAATACAAGCCGCAGGCTGTGCTGTTGTTTTTGCCATCGCTTTTCCCTTAGTTTTTCCGCTGTTTACTGTTACGTTAGCTGTTGTGTTTATTTTATTTTCGCTTTCATTTCATTTTTGCTGCACATTTGCATTTTGTTTCCCGCTGACCTCAGTTTTCCGACTGCCGCCGCAAACTGCTGTCCATTTCATAAATCATTTGGCACACACACACACGCACACACACACACGCACACATCTGTATGAAACACTCACAAGTACACTAAGATAAAAAAAACCAATTAGAAATTGAAATATTCCTGTGCTGCTTTCCCTTCAAAATGTAATTTTGTTTATTTGTTTCAGTAAGTAAAATATTTTTCAATTTTACTAAATGCTGCTTATTGTTGTATTATTATTTAATCTTCAATTTCAAGTGGAGTTTCGAATTTCAGAGCGCTGATTTACGGCCCTGAACCGAAACTTACACATGCGAAAACTTACATCTCCCAAGAGAAAGGAATATTAATTTTATATTTATTATGTAACCGACAGCAATTGCCAACCATCAATATCAAATTAACCAATTACGCAACGGTGCCATTAAGCTGATTAAAATCAGTGCGCGCAGAAAAGTATGCTACAGAAACGGTTTCCATTAAATATGCACTTGTTTCACATTCGCATAAAACAGATATGTATGTTCGGCGTTTGGGATGCCATTTAAAAGCTCTTTGCGTAATATCTAATGAAAAGCTATAAAAAGTAAGAGTTTCATTATAGTATGTGCGTCATGATAAATAGATCATAACATTTTACTTTGTGATAGCATTTTACTCTTAAAAGAAAGCTGAATTTATTAGTCAGTGTGTACCCCTGCCGCGCGATTCTCATTGCGATAAATGATAAGCGCTTGGCAACAAAAAACAGTCAGGCCAAGAAGTGGGTGTCCTGCCAACATGCCACGCCCACTTCCACTTCCGCCCAAGGGCTTTCTAATCAGCGCCCAATTGCTGACCCAAATTTTAGGCTTGGTATGACTTAGGCAAAGCCAAAAGCCAGCCAGAAATGACAATTTAATAAAACAAATTGAGCGGCTTGTGGCGAAAGTTTCCTTGGTATTTGGATTAATCCAACCCACATCCGCGCCCACGTCCGCGTCCACATCCGCGCCAGCCCAGCAGAGTCGTTAATCAATTAGTTAGCCGGCCTTAGACGATTGCTTTGCCGGCATGTGGATGTGCGATTATATATGTGCTGCCACTTAAGCTGTTATGTATTGATTCAATTCCATATAAACGATGCCCCGCCACGCGCAAATATAATTAATGATCAAGTGTCAACGGAACAAGAAACTTTAGTCATCTCGAATGCATTATGTACGGCGGTGTATTAAATTACATTTAGCACGCGTAGCCAACTTTCACAGCTCCAGTTGGTCCTCGCGGATACTTGACCGTTTCAACTTGGCTTGCCCACATTTATTTGCCGCCATTTGTTACGTTTGTTTATCCTGGCGGGGTATCCTTGATGGCAAGCTACCAAGTCTGCTGATTTTTTCAGTGGTCTTCTTTAAGTTTCCCTGGATATTGAAACGTTCAAAATGGATACATCGAGTTCATCAATCAAGTTAATGTCTAAATACGTATTTCATTACGCACTGGACTGAACTGAAATGTAAGTGTTATGTGATATGAATTAAATAACTAACTATACTCTAAAATATACAAAAAATGTGCTTATTTAATTTGAATTGCATCCACAGCCAAAGCATTTACCATAGTTGTACCACATAGTGCAAGAAATGCTGCACTCTATAAATTTATAGCCGGAGTCGCCGCCCCTGCAGCCTGAACGCATTATAAATATTTACGAGCCGCTCGCTCGGAAGGATTCCGTGGAGGATACGCACATCTTGGTCGCTGACGACACATCCGGCAGCCAAATGGCCAGAGTCCATTCCCGCAGGACACACGCCGTCAGCTCCTCTGCCGATCGTTCCTCTTCCCGGGGGACAGAGCGACGCAGTGCAGCCGGAGGCATATTAATGATGTCTTTATGGCGGCCACATGGGCGTCGGGAAATGGCTCGGCGGCACTGGCTTACCCACACAATTTACGAGCGTAGTGCATCCATCTGGTAATTAAAAAATAGAAAACACTATACTCGTAAATGCTGATTAATGTGGATGCAATATTGCTGCACAAAATTTGGCTTCAAAGAAGAGGACA
Organism: Drosophila orena; assembly: GCA_005876975.1. NCBI lineage: Eukaryota > Metazoa > Arthropoda > Insecta > Diptera > Drosophilidae > Drosophila > Drosophila orena. The sequence continues at coordinate 11,817,738 of VCKV01000006.1, read as the reverse complement.
TTTTGAGTACCCACTTTTTGTAGGGTTTCTCAGTACTTAGTTTCAGTTTAAGGTATATAAAAAACTAACAACACTTCAACACTTCTACAGGACCCTTAGAAAACGGAAACATTCCCCATTGATTATCCTTGTTAGAGTGCCCATTGCGTTCACATACGCATTACTTATTTGGTTGCCAATCTGTCTACTGTTTTACGGCTGATTTCCTGTGGAACGTGCTTCTGAAAACTAGAAATAAATCCTAGAACAACGTGCCCTGCCCTCGAACACCACTCCGCGTGAATACTAGAGGAGCTCTACGAGGTTGCAGCTTCAGGCAACTTCGTTAAGCTCCTCTGGCGGCAAACTCCTAGTGCACATGACACTCCTCCTAATTGAGCCATAAATAAGAGCGAGGCTTTATTTCAGACTGCCAAAGGTCCAGAAGTGTGCTTACATGGGCGGATCCCCATGTGCCTCGACCACAAAGTTGTAGATACCATCCTCCGTTTGCATCGGAGACTGTTGGTTGATGTGGAAGCACTCCATTTTTTGTCCGTCATTGAATATCTTAACCACCTGCTGGCGCAGGGGCACCAGGGCATCCAGGGCCTCCTTGAATTGGCGGCCCAGCGCTGGCTGCATATTGTCCACCATATGGGCAATAAGATCAGCGATAATCGTCTCCATATCGCTGGTGCTCTCGCGACCCAGCTTCCCATTGAGATACAGTATGGTGTGGAGATTGCGGACGAACTCGCGCGTGCGATCCGATTCGATCTTCAGGAATTTCTCATCTCCGGCCGTCTTGAGATCCTGTTCCGCCTGCATGCGACACTTCTGATAGACTTCGCTGGCGGGACGACCTCGCTTGGCCTCCTGCTCCTCCTCCTGCTTCCGATACTCGGCGAGGTATTCGTGCAGGTTGCGTAGTGGCTCCAGGATATCGGTATTCAAATTGTGCAGCGTTATCATGCTGCCTGCATAGCGACGCTGGAGACTCTCACGCTTAGGAGTGATCTTAGCATCGCGACGACTACTGGTGGGAACCGCCTCCTTGCAAGCCTCGAAATCCTCATTCATTTGGGCCAAGTCCATTACGATCTTCTGCTTAACACCCTGTAGCTTACTGACCTTCAGCACGGACAGCAAAAGCTCCTTGGTGTACCTTTTGTTGCCGAACTTCTCGCTCTTGGCACTCTCCGATACAGTCGAGGTCGATTTGTTGCCGCGCATTATGATGGACAAGGGAACAGTTGCGGTTTCCTGGTCGGAATAGAGCCGTGTATCGGGTAGACTGAGTACGACTGCATTGCCATTCCTAGCGAACCGAACCAAGTAGGTGTAGTCCTGCGGATCGTAGCCCAAGACACTGCCACTGACGATGCCCTTGAGGGAATGTCCATGCAGAAACCCACTGACCTTGGCATCCGCGGCCAGGGGCAGAGGAATTCGCTTGGGTATCTGGTCCATGTAGGCCATGTTCTCCTTGGAATTGAACCGATGCTGCTGCAACTGGCGGACAAGGCGACGTTGGCACTCCAATTCCTTGCGCTCCAGTTCGATGAAGGCGGGGGAAAATCGACGCGACTTTCCCATGCTCCGGCGTACCAGCTGCCATCCTCTGCGCGGAAGGAAGCGGCAATTCAGGAGCGGACAGTACTCCGCTATAAAACGCTTCATGTCGTAGCCCATGCCCAGGGTCGGCTTGTCCAGGAAGGAGTCCACAAACTCGCACCAAATCCAACGGTGAGAGCTGAGAAACTTGAGGAAGTGGTACAATCTAAGAGAGGATGAATAGTTATCTAATGAATCTTCCTTGTTTCAACTTTACGCACCTCTTGCCAAGTACAGAATCAGTTGGGTAAGGTTCGACCTGCTCCTCATCGTCCTCCGAGAAGTCTTCAGATATTTTGGACGACCCTTTTGAAAAGGACGCACTCCTCTTGGACGGCACCTCTGGTTTAATCTTCTTCTGGCTCGCTGGCTTTTCAGCAATCCTCTTGAAAGCGGGGCGTTTAATAAATAGCTCATCGTTTTCGCCTTCCGCCACCAGCTTTTTGGGTTTCTTCAACTGACGACGCGTCATTCTATGAATGTTAATAGTTATAAATTAGTTATAAATTAAGGCAAATGCGAAAATATTACGTTGTAGATAGTAATCCAATATTTGCCAGGAACACGTTTTCTTCGCAGTTTCCAGATGGGACTGTTAAATCACCAATATATAGTGGGTCAACTGACATGCTGGATTAGTCTACTAAGTTTTTCTTTAGTAAAGTTTTTTTAGCAAAGTTTTGCTGATCCAATAGTTTTTTTATGTCAATTGTGTAGTTGACACTTGACATATGGGCTACAAAACTGGGTTTCCTATATAATGTTTCAAGGGTTGCCTGCATTTCTAAAATACGATATAAGTTCGTTATAAAAGTACTAGTTCGATTATATTATATTATATTATTTATATTATTTACATGGATTTGAATAAATAGTATCAATATTATGTCACAAACAACAGGATAGAATCGTATTATGTACATTGTTTTTTCCCCGCTATGAAAATCGTTATTTAACGCACCATTTTCAACATCTTTTTTTTTGCTTGTTCAATTCATGGATTCGTTTTTGCTATTGCCACTTGCCGCGGGTGTTGTTTTTCCGAGTGAAATCTGTTGAGTTGCATAACACAACAATGGCTGGCCAAAATTCAGTTTAGCACAGAAGTAAACAGCCAAAGTTTGGCCGGACTGCAAGAATAGCACCATGGTCAATGGTGGTAATGGCCATCGGGGCGCGTAATTAATAAAGTTTGCATACGACTGTTGCCATGGCTAAAACGGCCGCCAGCGAACTTCAGATTACGTAAGTGGATTTCCGTGTCTGTGATGTGGTAAGTACTCCTAATTTCGAGTGTGCACTTAAAGAAATGTACAAAGGCACGAGAGTCGCCATAGTAATTCAGCCCGAACACTGAAACACAAAAGGTTGTCCTTACCACAAACAAAATGTCACACTTTATTAAATGTAAACAGTGGAAATGGTCTGTAATCTCTATTCTAAATTATCATTAGTGACATTTACTTGAGCACCTCAGTGTATGGCAATGGTTTTGCACGCAAACTTTCGACACGTGTTGCGGTCGTTTTCTGGGAAAAAGGGAAATTGGATTTCCAGATATCCCGAGATCCAGACTTAAAGGAACTTAAAGATTACTTCTGCCACCATCACGATATCGATTGCCGTCTGCACCTCATTCAATTTGCTGTGCACACACACAACATCCGGAGAATCGGAGACTGAGGGAAGAGATACCAATTTTAATTTGCATTCCTTTCGCCTCGAAGGAGCAGCGGGTGGTCTTAATGCAGGACACCTGCAGCTCCTACTCACTTAATCAGCAGACAGACATGGGTGAGCCAGGTGGCTGGAGGGCCAGCGACATGCGTTTAAAATTAAAAATCCAGCTATCCGGTTCCTGGATCACACAACAAAACATTGACATTGAACTAATGAAAGCTGCAGGCGACACGTGCCACGCCCACCTACCACACACCGCCCACCGCCCACCAAGGACACTTTGGCCAGCGAAATGGGCGATGATACGTCGTGCCAACGGGTTACTCATGTGCACGACTTCATACATATTGTATGTATGCGGCTATATGGTACCCTGTGTGGCGAATGTTGGCTTTCAGCCTGCGGGGCGTTTTGCACTTGCCCAAAAAACTGGCTAAATGCTGAGCGTGTTAAAAAAAGAAAAGCCTAACTCAGTGAACCCAAAAAAAGAGTTCGAAGAGCCAGCGGCATTTAAATGGGTGTGTCTGAATCAAAAGTCAGCTATAAATGTGTCAAAATGATTATGAAAGTGATTGAATCTTAGCAGGAGGAATAATTTCCCGCTTTTATTTAAGGATTAAACACATTAAATACATGTATAATCAAGTGAAAATCGTTTTCAGTGTAAGATGGTTTCGCAAGCTTGTCGAACCTAAATTCTTGAGCTGACAGCTTTAGCTTCTTGCTCATCTACACGACCGAATCTGCCTTACACTCATGGCCCTTACTGAGCATTTGCAGTTTATGACAGTTTGAGGACATTAAAACTGAAGCAGTTTGTATCGCCGACTCCCAGTGGCCACATGTGGTGTAGCTGGCTTATCGCCACTCGCCACTTTCATGGCCATGGAGCGCATTAATTGATTCGAGAGTTTGGCCTTTAAGGCGGAATTTTAGAGCTGCCATAACAAAGCCACTTGGGCACTCTGTGCAAGTCATTGACACTCTGGGCCAAGTCACGTTTTGGCCGAAAAAAGAAGCAGAACTTGCTTCTTGCAGAAAGGAACAAAGCTGCTGTATATTTATACCGCATAGTCACACATTTGTCGCCTTAATTGAAAGCGCGCAAGCGACAGTTAAACAAATTTGCAGTTTTTATTCGGTTTCGGTCTGTATTTCCTTTACGAAAAATCATTTGACAAGCAGGACCCTTTCGACCGTTATCATAAGGCCACAAAAAAGGGTCCAATGCGGCCCTTGAAAATGCCAATAATAATTATAAATATATGCGAATGCTACCCGCATCAAAGTGAAACAGCATTTAAGCCGGTGGGAAATGTAGTACAAGCCCCAATAAAAAGCCGCAAAACTGTGTAAATAAAAAAGTAAATAACATTGAAATATTACCTTGCTATTGATTATGGCAATAGTGTATTTATATTTATACTTACAAGTTTATATGCCAAAGTAGTTAGTTTAAATTGAATTTTTCCTTAAACGAACTTCGATTTTAGCTTAAAGCTTTGCTTCTTGGATGACACATTCGTAAATCTCGTACAATTTCACCCTCAAATGACAATGATTTCGTGCACCGAATTTCCTCGGGTTTTCAATTTCAATTACTATCGCTTTTATTTCAATTCATGTTCAATTTTTCCAGTTATTTTACAGCCATTGTCTGCGGCTAGGCGCCTTTGACTTGGACTCCAGCTCCTCCAGCTCCTCCTCCTGCTGCTGACATTGGCTTTTTATCGCAGATTTCTTTTGGTTCGCCGGCCCGTAAAATGCTCATGTGATTGCATTGTCTCCGTGATGCACAGGAAACAATTTGGAGTCGTTTCAATAGGCCAGAGAAATTGTCAAGTTAATTAGAGCCCTAGAAAATGATTGAAACCCATTACTGATATATAGCTTAAGAGTTTTCTTACATTTTGGAAAGAGCCCTGGGTTTTTTCTGCCGTGCAGCATCGAAATGGCTGATTCAATTGGTAGATCTATTCGGTAGATTCCACGGAGACAACGCGGCGGATGGACAATGCAGCAAATCCTCTTATCAAATTGTCATCGTCATTAAATCGCAATTAGCCAACACCACAGCGGAGGCAGTAACAACAATCTGTCGAGGATTTGGGGCGCCTCGATTGCTGACGACAGCAACTGGAAAAACAGAAAACTTTTAAGCGGAAACACGCGCCTGGCCAGCTGAACTTTGCTGCTCGGCGATGTCCTCCTCCACGGCGATTCTGAGACATCCTGCCATGTCCTGGCTGCTTTCGCTGCCCGAGTCAAACTCAAATTGACTTAAGCGCTTTTGTCCACTTTCATTAGTCCAAAAGGGGGAGAGGAGCTGATGGAGGCAGGACACAGGACTCAGAGCTCAGAGCGCAGGACTCACGAAGCTGGATCTCAGGACCCAGTCATTGACACCGCCGTTGTTGCTCATTCCATTTCAGTTTCAGCCTTCCGCCCTACCGCTCAACTTGGAGTAAATCAGCTTAGTGATGCCGCCCGATTTTCGCCTGTCAACGGGATACCCAGATGACGGATGATGGCATCATGTTCCAGCCGACTTCATTTTTGTACTAGCAAATGCGGTCAGAAAATCAGTGTGTTAAACTTAATTGGGCTGCAATACACACAAATACTACTACATAGGGATTATAATTATTAGAACACTACGATAATTACTTGTATGAAATAAATTATAATTGGACTTCTTATTAAATCTTGAAAATAAGCTAGGTTTAGGGAGATCTCTGACTCATTCTTAAAGCTATTATTGTGACCGCATCTGTAGTTGGGCAGAGGCTATCGGATTTATGTGCCGGAAGTTAAAAAAGACTAAGGCGTCCACCAAAATGGATCCCACTTGCCATTTGCATACCCAAGAGGCTCTCATAACGTTGGTCTCCTGGTTCCTAAGTGATAAGTGCGGTCTATTCCTGGCATTCAGCTCGGCAGCCCTCGGCAGCTTGAAAACTTAAAGTCAATTCGACTTAAGTCTGCTGCTGAAGTGCAGAATGGCAATAAGGCATTTGCCATGTTTTTCCATCCGACAAGAAAGCGCAACAATCGCCACACACACAGGGTGTGTATAGCATATAGACTTGGTGGTATGAGGCAGCCATTGTGGGTGGAGTTTTCAGTGAGGCTTTCTCGCCGAGCATTTCCGTTGAATTATAAACATTTCTTGCGCATCGCACTGCACGGCGGCTGTGCCAGTTGGCCAAAACGCTCGGCTCCAGCGATTTCGATTGCGGAATGTGGTCACATAGAGGCGGGAACGTGACGTACGGAATATTGGCCAATCTCCGGGATACCCGTTTTATTTCTGGATGTCCAACATCGCTGCAGAGCCAATTCAACAGAGTGCTTATGTGGCTAAAACTGAGAAAACCTCCCCAGAGGAATCGCGCCGCATGACTGGTTATGTTTTTAATTGAAGATTTCAGTTTTTAGAATGCAAACATGACCAGCAGTTGCGAGGAAGCAATTTCTTTTATGAACGTAATACAATAATTAAGCTAAAATAAAATACTGAGCTAAAATAAATAACTGTGCTAAAATTTAATAAAATACATATCAGTTAACTGGCTAAGCACCTGATCAAATGAAACAGAACCTATATAGACTATAATTCTAATATCTGTTCCCCAAAATAAACTAATCAAGGTAATTATCCACGTTCTAAGCCCGATTTGCATTATGTTCCCCAACTTTTATGCACTTTTCCCACTCATAATCGGCTTGTCATTTTCCGCGACTTTTCAACTACTTGCGGATATAAAGTGTTTAGTGCACACAACAGCACACGCAAAAGGATAAGTGGAAATTTTCACGCAAAGAACGTGACCATTTTCGTGTCTACAGTTTCTTCAGTTTCGCTTTTCCTGACGGCGGCTTAACGTTCAAGTTGGTATTATTCCAAGTTCAGAACAACAACAAATTGTTTCAGAACTTTGCCAAAAAAACATACTATTTTCGTGGTGCAGGAGCAAAACCAGAGAAACAATGCGAAATACTGGAAAAAATGATATTCTATTTAAATTATATGTAAAGTTGTATATACTTGAAAAGATTATTCCTAGTCAGATCTAGAATTAAAACTTCAGATAATAACTTGTAAAGTGCCTATGCCAAGCAGGAACCTTTAGTTACACTGATTTTTATCAGTGCACTCGACACAGATGCGTTGTGCATTTGCCTTTGGTTTTTTGTTGCGTTGTTTTGGAGTTCGCCCAGCTGCACTTTGCAAATGTCAGGCAAAAGGACTTCGGCGTGGGCGGAAGGACTGCGTCCTTATGCGGCGCCACATGACATTTGGCAGTGCATGCGGACGCGTCCTGCGGCGCCCCAAAGATTTGCCCCACTGGGGCAGCCATAAATTTTGAGCGGCAGACGAGCTGATAAAAACGAGCGAGTTATTTGCAGAGGCGTCTTTGCGTTCAGCTCATTGATTGCTTTGCATAAAGTTCAAATTAATGAATCATAGGCCATGTTTACAAATGCGAGCAATCGTAGGCCAGTGGCACATCGCATTTATCACTGCAAACGAGTTTCCATTGCAAGCGTTACGCATTTTAATTGCCTCTAATGCGTTTGAGCATTTAAAGTTGTAGTATTTCTTTATAATATATATACATTTATAGTCTTTGATGGGCTGTTTTTATTTTATTTCCAACAATCCCTGAACTGGCGGGAATTGCCACATAAGGCTATTGTATAGGTCTCTTTAAGATTTAACACCTCTTGCAAAGGAGCAAAACGAATTTGCCCCATACACATAACTCCACGTTTATTGTCGCACCCACATTTCCGTTTCATGCCCCTTAAATGGCGACCCTAGGCTTTAGAGTCGATTCCATGTTGCTCTTTATGTGGCACAATTTATCAGGCAGGACCCAAAATGGAGAAATACCCGAGCCTCGCCACTGTAAAAACACAAATCGTTTGTGTGGAATGCAAAAATAATTTGCAAATCAAAGATTGATGCAGAAAATCGGGCACAAAAGGAAAAACGAGCTCCGAATGCCGATGGCCAAGCCAACAAAAAACCCAACAAACATTGCGTATCCGCAACGTTGTCGTCGGCGTAGTCGAGAGTTGATGACATGACCAACAAATCGTAAATTCGATAAAAGGAAATTAGAAGGAAAGGCATCCGGGGAAATGGAAAAGGAAAAATGAAGAAGTGGACAGGCGGGGAAGGGAGTTGCGCGGGATTTTTCATTCGATTGTCTTCAAGGGGAATGTAATTCAGCTATGAATACGAAATTTTCCACAGCCATATGGAAATTGAAAACCAAATCTGTCGCATCGATATTGACAAATTACGAGGCGTGTAAAGCCATAAATTGATTATCTCAAGTGTGCTTATCCTGGCCTTCGATTAAGCTGCATCACGTAGCCCGAATTACTCAAGTTTATCAGTGAATTATGAGAGCAGTCTAGACTCTGCCCGCTGACTAGCATTTTAATTATGGCAATTTACTCTTGATTTGCCCGTACATAAATTGCCCAGCCCCTTGACCATTAATTGAAATTGTTGAAATGCGCGAGTTATCTGAAATTATAATCTCCTCTGCCAGGATTCCTGTCGATGGGCAATTAAAACTTTATTTATTGCAAAGCCATAGGAAAAATGCAGCCAACAATTTCGCAGTGGTCTCAAAAGACTTGGGCGGCAGCTTTTCAGCTTGGCGGAAAATTTCCGGAGCCACAAGGGAGCCTCAAGACAATGGAAGCGGGAAAATAAACAGAGCGAAGGTAAAAGACTGATTTATTTCTTGGCCATCTTCTTTGATGTTTTTAACTCTTACATAAAACATTTTGCGGCATAATCCTTAGAAACTGCGACCCAATTAATGAAGAATGAGGAAAAAAGCATAGATGAATACACTAAGTAGGCATAAAACAAAGTTTAAATAAAAGGGAAGCGTTTAATATGGGTTAATTAGTCATTACATTAACAATGCAGTGAATCTATAGGTTGAAAGTGGATCACTTTTTAAGGGCACTCAGCGGGACTCAAAAGTAATTAAAAGCAGATGATGTTGTGATTACAACATCATAAGCGAGTGGCAAACTATTTTATTAAACCAGCCAAACAGATTGCTGGCCCAAAAGACAAAAATCGAATTCACAACGACCTTCTATTCTGGCCCTCAAAAGCGAACGGCTTTAAGATCGTAAAAATTTACAGCTTTGGTAATTGCAAAATAGTTCGACATAACATGGGTCATGTTGTATAAGTGCAGGAAAAAGATATGTGCAAATATTGCCGATGGCAAACACCTACGCCAGATACCCAGTCCAACATGTATCCGAACACCTATCCATAAAAGATGCCGGCCAGATTTTATTGAGGCATTATCAGGCGAAATAAACGGGGACAATTTGCCGAAAATTGGGGACTGGGCCGAAAGTCGGTTTTATGAATGCCATTTTGACAGGAGACGACAGCAAAAGGCGTTGCAAATTGCCGCGCGGAACGGGGCGTGGCATTGGGCAATGGGCATAGTTTTTGGCCAACCTTCAGACCTGTAATGAATAGCAGTGTATGAGCGATAACCAAGCACTCAGAGAATTGTATCCTGATTGCTTTATTCAGAGGGAGAGTTACTTTTCCAAGAAAATCAGCAGTTTCAATTCAAATCACTTGAATGATTAATGGTTTAATGGCTAACGCTTGGTTATAAAAATATATATTTAAACTCAAAATTTATAGTTCGAAGGAAATTGATATTTTCTAGTTATTTTTGAAGTGTTTTCCCGGTGGGTTTCGAATCGACTTTTATGGCTCATAACCCACTGCACTGAAATCGTTGAATTGCGAAGTATTTGTGCTTCCCGATTTATCATCTGCAAGGACGCCACTTTATTTGCCTCCGTTGACGTTGGCCGCCCAATTAATTGGGCAATAAAATGCAAAAACCAAAACAAATTTAATAAGAGCAAAAAGTCGGCAATGCCAAAATATTTGCAGTGGTTAAACCCTCTGTCTGGTGACACTTCGATCCGCAGAGAGCAACGCCGAAAGTGATAGAAATTCATAAATAAACATTTGCCCGGTGCAAACAGCGACTTTTTCGAACGGAACCATTAGAAAGTGGAGCTGGGCGGTGGGGGGTGTGTTGCAAGTGGGTGGCTTTTGGGCGGCTGGGCGGCTGGGTGGCGTGGGAGGTGTCAAGGGCGCGATAGCTCTTTGACAGCCGGGAAAGCGGATATGGAGTGAACGACAGGTTTTCCCCCAGCTCTTCCGCCTGGACGTTCGTGTTTATGCAAAATTAAATTTGAAGCTTTTACTCAAATATTAGCAGCGAAAAGTGCTGCAGAGGTTTGTAGGAAAAACGGGGACACAAGGCCCGTTAAATTAACTACTTAACCTTAACTTAAGTAGTTACTTGATGGACAAAGTAAGAACTTATTCTCACGCAGTAGCACGTCCTTAAATAGAAATATGTACGCCAAACTAAAATAATAAACAAAAAATTGCAATATTGAGTTTATTTAGTAAAAAAAAACATATTTTAGAGTCAATGATTTAGATTTCTTTTGCCACTAGCTTGTTATATTATTTGCGTTCAAAAAGTAATTTTACATGAAAAGTACGTTAAAGTATTTTACATTGTAAGCTTAATGTAAACATAGCACAATGACTGATGTTATCGATTATTTATGAAATTCAAATGTTTAAGCTTTAGCGCGTAAAACAGTATTTTTAGGCAGTTCATGCGCCGCCAAAAACATATGGGCTTCAATTCGATTCACTGACTGGTAACACTGGAAGTTCTAACTGTGCTTGTGTGCGTGCGACGTCGGTTTTTTCGTCGTCGCGACTTTTTTAAAATAAACTGGAGGCATTCGCAAATAATTTAAGCCTACTTGATCAGGAATTTGTGCATAATGTCGGTTGTGATATCGAGCTCTTTGTGAAAAAGCGCTTGAATAGTGGGTAAGAATACAGTAGCACCAAAGAAATGAACGAATTAGAACTTTTTGCCACGAGAATAGCAAGTGCTTATGTGTGTGTGCGTTTGCGCTGGTGTCTGTACATGTGTGTGTGTGTGAGTGTGTTGTGGTCTTTGAATATGCGAGTAAGGGACTAGGAAGTAGTCCCCCTTCATTGCAACAAAAACAACAAACACAGGCTGTAAAAAGGAGGGAGAGATAGAGAGAGAGAATAGCTTGTAACAAAGTACCGTTACAACAATGGTAATACGGAAATGTGCAAGTGATAAACAAAAACAACAACAACAACAACGAGAAGTAGTACTAGTTTTGTGGGCCGTTCGTGCAGATACTACCAGTTTTTTCCCTCCTCCTCTCCGTTTTCTGCACAATTTCGAGTTTTCCCAGCTGCGCCACAGCAACAACAACCACAACAACGAGAGCAAATGCGATTTTTCCGCATTGCAGTTGCGCCAACTAACACCGATTTTTTTTTTTTTTGGGCCTTCGTGCCTTGGCGCTCTTCTTGCATTCAGCCCGCGTTTAATAAACAATTAAGCGCCGAGCAGTAAACAACCGCAAGCCGCGCATAGAAACTTTAGCTTTTCAAAATATTACACCATCCGCTTACATAATATAGTCTACAAGTCGTGCTTCGCTTTCCGTTTTGTTGTGCTTGTTCGCCTTCTTCTTGAGGTCGTTTCTTCTGCTGCCTCTTCTACGTGAGAATTCCAAACAACCTGTTAGAAGATTTGGTTCCGTTGGACGGCTTTCTAGCTGCGTTTATGCGGGGCTATAATCCAGATCTATCAATGTTGCTAGGTTGTAGTGGAATAATTAAGCATACGAAATAATAAATCAAATAAAGTGTATGATTTGAATAGGGATTTGAAATAAATCAGGAGTAAACAAGTAAAGTTTTAAAGCAGGTGTTAATGAGTAAATGATTAATTTTTATCATAACTACCTAGTATCTACACGCAACTGTTTTCTAAGTTCCCCAGTGTGTTTTCGCCTGTTTTGCCTATGCTTATCAGGAATTCCAATTAACGTTAATGGAGCTCCCGCATAAACGACTCATCATACACGCACACATAGTCAGAGAATTGATATCGATCGATGGTTTATTCACCTTCTCCGCCGCTTTCTTCCGCAGCGTTCTGCTCTTTCCACCTGTGGGCAACTACCGCCGTTATCTCATCCACCAAACATGTGAGACATACCGCCAGCAGTACGATCTGTTCACCTTCTCAGTGGGCCAAGGGCCGCAGCGCCGCACCGTCCTCTGCTTTCGCAACCAGCTTCTGGATCCCAGCGGCTTTGAGAAGTGAGCATCTGACATATGGTAGATTATCGTTGATTTGTCACTAATGCACAATTAACAGCCGCAAGCAGCAGCAGCAGAGGGAGAAGGATAGAGAGCGCGAGGCAGCCAGGAGCTGGCGGAGCAACAACAATTCGCACTATCACACGAACGGCAGAAGCAGCAGCGCCAGCAGAAGAAACGCCACGGAGCTCTGTAAGATGGGCGTTAAGAAGCATATCAGCGAAACTCCATGTGAGTAATGGCGCCATAGTGAGATGGCCATATAAACAAAGGCAATACATTGTTTTTTAATGATTTATGTATATTTCGGCGCGAAGCGTTTCGGCTCTTCATTCAGCAAGCAGCCATAAATTTAAGTGTTTGCAAATACGCAACAAGATGCCAAACAAAGAAATCAAAAATGTTAATGAGAGCCAGGGATAGCGACGAATATGAGAATACCCAGTATTATTAAAAATGAAATAACATACATGTGTACATTGCTCAAGTTTTTAATTCTTTCAAAATTGCACAGTTCTGAAAGATACCTTGCAAATTGAGGCATTAATGAGCTTTCCAACCAGAAGTAATCGCTAATTTCCAGCCAAGTGTGTAGCAAATAAGTTAATTGACTAAAAATAACCAGATGTGCCAGCTGAGCGACGCCGACAGCGACGTCGGCAACGCTGTGGCCGTTCATTCAAGGTCGCCCTCTTTCTCGAGCGGATTTTTTGGTGGTGTTGCATCACAGTTCACCTCACCTCACTTCACTTGGCTTCATGCAGGTAGACGCTCAGCACAGCTGGTCGACCGCTGCGCACGCTCACTAGCTCTGGACCGCCCCCCCCCCTTGTTACCTGGGATCCACCTGCCAAGTTCGTGTTGACATTCACGAATATCGGGCACAGAGCGGATCGAGAAAAATTGGGTCGACATAAGTGAATTTTGTTTTTAATTTATTTTATGCCGAATCCGTTGCTTCACCTTAGTCTCTATTTTGTTTCGGTTTGATTTTTGTGCATTTGCCAACTATTGTTAATCGTCTGCTCGCCTCTTTCTCATTTGGCGATCTATCTGCTTTGGTGCCTTTCTATACATGAGAAGTACATATCCCACACAGCTGGTATCTCAAAGTATCTCATGGATGGCATTTTCTGTATCTGTGTCTTGCAGTAAGCAAATCGAACTCGGTGGATTTATACAGGCCGCCAGCGCTGAGGAACAACAATAGCAATAACAACAACAGCAGCAGCGAGGAAGGAGCCGCAGCAAACGAATCTATAACAACACCATTAGCTGCAGGAACAGCAACCACTGCATCTACAAGTCCTACCTCGAAAGAATCCCCCAACAGGTAGGTAAAGTACAGCAGATCCTCGATCCCCCTTAAATCAGCAATAGATCATAAATTGTATACCTCTGTCGAAAATGATTGTTAATATTCTGTTGTGAGCTAATCGATTACCTCGTTTCTTTCTCGGCCACTTATTGTTACATCTGTTTTGCTCCGCTCTTTCGCAGAGAGCAACAGGCGGACGCATCAGCCGCAGCAGCGGCGACCCGTCGTGAACGCCGTCCCGATCGAGCGGTTTATGTGCCAAGGGCACGTCGCAGTCAAACTACACCACCGACTACAACAACAACGGCGACAGCGACAGCGGTTGCAACAACACCAGCAGTCGTAGCAGCAGTGACAGCAACAATTACAGCAGCGACGGAATCCCCGCCAGTTGCAGATACACACCCGAGCAAAGCGGACGACGCCAACGGTCAGCCGCCGTCCAAATCGAAGAAAACCAAGTCGCATCGGGAGCGCAGAGAACGCGGAAAGAAATCGACAGCTCTATCAGCACCAGCAACGGCCGATAACGCCACTGTGCTCGTTATATCAGCATCTGAGAACGATACTCAATCCAACGAAGAACGCCGACCGGCAAAGCCAGCGGACTGTGATAAAGAAGTGGGTATACGAAAACCTGGCCAGAACTAAACTAAGAGTCGCTAAACCCTATGAGTTAGTTCTTTATGTTTTGCATTACAATAACATTCATGAATAGCCTTCGGAGTGATACTCCATTTTCAAACTTATATTAACGCTGACCTTGTCTTTCTAATACCCAGATCATGAGCGGCGCCCAGCGTACAAAGCCAGGCAATGGCAACAAATCAGCCAGCAATGGCAAAAACCAGCCATCGCCTCCACTGCGCATCGAGGATGTGGTGGTGGCCGGGAGCACCAATGGCGAGGAGCCGGCCAAATGTGATAACGATGTGCGCGAGTTGCAGCGAGCCTCAAAGGTAAGTTATGCCACATGGAATCGCCGAAAAGAATTAACTATTTTCCAAAAAATTTCAGGAAATCAATCGCAGCAATCGCCGCATCATGAAACAAACCTTCAACTCAGATGTGCTGGAGATTCCGGAGAAAATAGACACACCGGCAACTAAGGCCATCCCCTCCCCGCAAGCATCAGCCACAGCAAAACCACCTGCAGACAGCACCACCGAAGACGATGACGAGGATGACGACTGGGAGAAGATGTTTGACGAGAGTGGCGACTGTCTGGATCCCAAGATACTCCAGGAACTGAGTGAATCCGTGGGCAAGTGCAAAATAGAGCTGCCCAAAATGGACTATACGGTGAGTAGATATAACTTTTTTACTAGCGTCGTAACATCAAACACTGTATGCCACAATCCGCACAGGTCTTTCACATTAAACAGCAACTGCTCAACGAAGAGGAGTTTCCTCACGTTCTGGAGGTGTCCAATTTCCCAGTGGAGTTCAAAACACCCGACCTGCTCATGCTTTTCGCCCAGTACAGGGGCAGTGGCTTCGACATCAAGTGGGTGGACGATACCCATGCCCTGGCTGTGTTTAGCAGTTCACGCATTGGTGAGTGGCTACACATTCAGCCGGAGATTGGTTCCGTAATTAAATTGAACGTTTCTTGCACAGCTGCTGAGGTGCTGACGATGGGACATCCGTTTGTCAAGTTGAAGCCACTTGCGGAGGCCACTCTGGAGTCACGACTGAAGGCGAAGAAGGCCGGTGCGGTGTCGCTGCAGCCATATCGCCAGCGTCCGGAAACCTGCACGGCCTTGGCCCGGCGACTGGTATCGGGTGCACTGGGAGTCAAACTGCCCACGGCGCCGCAAGAACGGGAGAACGAGCGGCGGGTACTACGTGAAGCCAAAGGTGAGTGCGAGCTCTGTTAGTAAACTGGGTCAAGGACGTTCTCGATTTGTGACCCGTGTGAGGCGGCTACCCTTGCTCTCATATTAATCTGATGCCTTATCTTTCCATTTAGAACGCAAACTGCTAGCTGCCAAACAGCGGGACGAAGTCTGGGAGAGCTAGACTGCGGTCCGGATGAAGGCCAGGTGCATTTTTCTCACCCCATCTGCAATTAATGCTGTAGCAACCACAACATGAAGATCAACAAAAACAATACAATACCATTAACTCCCACAAAAACAATTCTCAATCAAAGCTAACAAAGTAAATGAGTAATTCGCATGCTAAGCAATGTACTTTTAATGTTCGCTTTTTGTGAAATTAACACAGACTTTTGCTCAATTTGTTGTAGTTTTTAGAGGATGCATGATACGAATGCAATGCATATTATATCATCTAGGACGTAAGAGAGAAATATCTATATTTATTGGTCGTAGCAATTAAACATGCAGAGAGACATATGTACGTGTTGTTTTAACTCCAGCCGTAAACCCTAATTTTTAAGCGCGAGCAATTTATATATTGATATATATATTTTAATAAAGTTTATAGCGTAAGTCAAAGTTAATCGATAATATGGTGTTTTAATTGGAAAACTCAAATCTGTACCAACATAGTCCAGGTATTTACTTTAAAATAATATTTATTTTTATTTACAACTGTGCTTCAAATATTGTTTTAAAACTAAATTCATATTGGCAATGCTGAACTGAACCACTGAAAAGGTGATGGTATTTTTTCGTGCTACGGCCACACTAATGCCGGCAGGGCAATTTGTTATTAAAACAAAAAGAGTTAATTATAGCGCTTAAAAGGTAACAGCTGCGCGTTTGTGTGGGTGTTTGTTTAATGCAAGTTTACTTTCTCTGCAACTAAAAAGAAGTATTTAAACGGAGCTGGGCAATCGCATTGGCACTGGAATTTTAGTTGATCCGAAAACTATTTGTTTAAATCAGTTACACGCTGACAACTATAAAATATATTACCAGTGAAGTGAATGAAATTGATAAGCTTATCTTTTCGGAAGCGCAGCAACAATAAAAGCGTTCTACCCAAATCAATTGAAGTTCTGCCCGTTCAAATAGTTGCTTTTTTGACTGCGTGGCTACAAGTTGTAGGCGTGTTCGAATTTAGGGTATGTGCGTACAGTGGACCCTGGCTTGCGCGGACTAAATAGGGAATTACTGCATGGAAGGAGTATCTTCTCTTTAAAATCAGCATTAATCAGCACTAGCATTAAGTTTTGTTTCTAGTTAGCTTGTCAAATTATATATCCTTACTCTTTGATAATGATAACCATTGTTTTATAATATAAAAGATTAAGATTATATAAATCGTTGATCACTGTAGTCGGGTTTATTTTAAATATAAAGTGGCGGCAATAATTGCAAAGTTTGCGTGCCATAAATACCGTATAAGCCGAATCCAATAGCCATATACAATGTACATACGTGGATCTCGTTTCAGCCCAGTCATGTCCAAGTACTTATCTGTCCTACTGCTGTCCGTGGCACTTGCTGGAGCTGCCAAGCCGGATGATAATGAGTCGTGCTACTCCTTCGCTGGCGGCTCCGTTTATCCCGATCAGCCGAAGGGCGACCATCAGCTGCAATACACCAAGGCAGTCAGTGAGTTCCATTGAGTAGATACAAGCAGGGATCATTACTAAGTCGCTGTTACCTTTATTTGCACAGTCTCCAAGCCAGCTCCCCAGTTCGAAGGCACTGCCGTAGTGAATAAGGAGATTGTGAAGCTATCGCTATCCCAGTATCTGGGAAAGTATGTGGTGCTACTCTTCTACCCACTAGACTTGTAAGTACGTCCACTTAGTCCATGGAGTTCAATATTTCTCATATTTCTCATTGCCATTTCAGCACCTTTGTCTGCCCAACGGAAATCATAGCCTTCTCCGATCGCATCGCCGAGTTCAAGAAGATCAAGACCGAGGTGATTGGTGTCAGCGTGGACTCGCACTTCACCCACTTGGCCTGGATCAACACGCCGCGCAAGGAGGGCGGCCTGGGCGACGTGAAGATCCCACTGCTCTCCGATCTGACGCACAAGATCAGCAAGGACTACGGCGTCTATCTGGAGTCCAGCGGTCATGCCCTGCGTGGCCTCTTCATCATCGATCAAACCGGAGTGCTGCGACAGATCACCATGAATGATCTGCCCGTGGGACGCTCTGTGGATGAGACTATTCGCCTGGTTCAGGCCTTCCAGTATACAGATACCCACGGAGAGGTTTGCCCAGCAGGTTGGCGGCCAGGTGCCGATACGGTTAGTTAGAGAATGTTATGCACAAAGTAACCCTTACTGAGAATATTATTATTACTGCTACAGATCGTTCCCAATCCCGAGGAGAAAACGAAGTACTTTTCCAAGAATAACTAGGCACAGATAGATGCACATTACTTTAGCAGCCCAGCCCAGTTACATTCCCAATGTTCACGACTGAGTCACGACACAAACGAACAATCGCTAGAGTCCTCTGTACAGAAAGTCCATATGCACAATGCCACCGATTGCAAATGGTACGCATTTGTTTTGTACAAAATATAGTTTGTTTATTTTACAGCATAACTGAGAGAAAAATAAATTGATGAAGTACATGTGAAAGTGATGCGATTTGCGCGGCGCCACAGGAGAGGGACAAAAGGTTGGAGATCGAATCGATCTAAAATGCCTTGAAAGCGGGCTCACTAGGCCACAATAATGGATAACAATTCGATTGCAATTAGTCTCATACAAAAATATATATGTAATATTTAATAGGTAATAGGTAATAGTAAATTAGTTAGGTACGCCATGGTTGCAGTTAAGTATTCCTGTGCTCTGACCTCCGGGTACAACAAAGCTAGGTATGTCGAGGTATATAAATCTGGGAAACGGGGCGGGGCGACGACAATAACAACTAGGACGTCATAAGGCACTCGTTCTCGTCTGATTCTTTGTGTGTATTCTGTTTTCCGGTTTGTGCGTTGTCACTGTGTGCTATATTGAGGTGTGCTGTAAATGCCAAATACCGAGGTCCATAAAAAAACGAATGTGCAACTGCGGTTCAGATCGAAATTGTGCGGGAGATTCCTTTTGCTGCGGAGATTCCATATCGATCAAAGCGTTGCACAGTTCATATTTCCGGAAACGTTAATCAAACAAGGGGTTATGAAATTCTTATAGCTATGACGATGTTACACGTCGAACCAAAAAACAGTCGGCGATAATAATGTTTGTTCTTCACGAATTCGATCCATCGACGGCCTACTGCTCGTAGTAAACCGCGTCCTGGAATAAAAAGAACATAAATCAACAGAGATCAATGCAAAGATTGTAGGAAGTATATTTCAGTGCCATATGTTTTATTTCACTGTTGATATACCCAAAATTGATATACTCACAATCAAAAAGAGCGCTGCGAATATAAGCGCCTTCATGCGAACATCCAGATTCAGCGGGAAGGTGACGCTGAAGTAATCCGCATCGGTGAACAGCTCCCTTCCCAGTCCGGACCATTGTTTGCTGATTTTCCCGATCTCCTCATTGTTGGCGCTCAAAACCTGAGTGAAGGGGTGAGCAAGGGGGCGAGAGATGTTTGCGATTCGCATTAATCGGTACGCAGTTCGCGGTATCGCAGTTAATTGATTCGCTCTGGACCGTCAGGCATGGCGACCCATGACGTCACTGCCTCGGACTGCAGTTTCTGTACTTTTCTACGTACACAGCAGCGGGCAGTAAAAGGGCTTTTAGATATACAAATACGCTCTGTTACTCTAGCCATAAATTGTATAAATTGATGGGGGTTTTAACTATTAAACAACATCTAGGAATATTTTTAAGCACATCTATAATTGAAAATTTAAACTAGTGTGGGTGCTTTAAATAGCATCGCCTTTTTGAATGAGACACTGACCGGAGCCAAATGATATATCCAATTATAAATGTATAAGCAATTAAGTGGGTACCTCGTGCTGTTCATTTAAGAATTTGATAAAACTTCGACCCAGCTGAAAAGTCAACTAATAGAAGCCATCTGCGCTGCGATAACTTTATATGCTAATGCACTGACCGCTGCTGTGTGTGTATACACTTGTTTGAGCTTGGGAATCGAGATCGACAGCCATGAATGACCACTTGTTGGCTGCGCACTGACCTTGAAGTTGGTATCACTGAAGCACTTGCAGGGACACAGGGGTCCCTCGATCCGCAGGACGGTGTCGCCAAATGTGTTCTTAATGTTGAACTTGGGCCGCATGAAGGTGCAGACCTGCTCCACGCTTCCGATCACCTGGCCGGGTGGCGCCGACACCTCCACGGCGTTCATGCAGCTGGGAAAGCAGCAGAGGAGGTCGCACTTGAAGGGCCGGTACAGGTGGAGCACCTCGTTCTGGAAATTGTCCAGGATCTTCATCTCGAAGGGACGCGACCGGCCAAGCATGTTGCGGGTACAGCAGTCGCTCTCCTCGTAGGCAAAGTACACATTCTGGCCCAGTGAGTTCTTCACCTTGAAACGGTTCTCTGTCTCAAAGCCGGTGATCAGCTCCAGTTTCTCGATCTTCTGCGACACGAGCAACTGGTCCAGGGCGGTCAGGTATTCCAGTCCCTGCGGGCAGTTGGGCATGCCCACGGGTATCGACATCCAGTTTTCTGCAATGGGGCGTTGTTGTTTATAAGTGTACATATATAAAATGCTCTTCCTTTAGGCATGGGTAAGGGAAATTATCATAGCTACAATGGCGGTCAGTTGATTAGGTTCATTTATTTAACAAACTTTTGTTCCTTCCATTAACTCTTAATATTATTTATATGTTTTTTTTAATGGTTTAGTCCATCAATAGTTAGATGGAAAATAACTAATAGCTGATAACTGATGGAAATAGCTAATGCCTTGACCGCTGCTGTTTGCAACGCCAAGACAGAGGCTACGGCGCTTCCGCCTTTTTGCCCACACAGACGCGCGCATCCCACTACGTCCATCTGAGCGATGGAATTCAACAGTGGGACTAATCCATATATGTCCATCACTACGCACCAGCTCCATTGACATTGATTCCGGCATTCGCCGCCTGCGGCTGAAGGACCACTGCTCCATTCTCGTCCTGCGGTGCATTCTGCGAGAGCACCTTGTACTCGCTCATCTGCATCATTGTTATTGTTAGCAATTATATTCGAATCGGATTCTTGAACAATTCACAAAACACTAAATGCAAGGTGACCGCGTTGGGAACGCCGAAAAATTCCACACAAATACAACTTACGAAAAATCCTGCTATCCACCTGCATGCATTTCGGTATTTATTCGAATATCGAAAATATTAACAAAAACCTTTTCATAGAGCAGTTCAAATTTAAATTCTTTATATTATTATGTTTTCCTGAATTAATAAGTATTATCATTGTAGAATATAATTATTGCAAGTAAATAAAGTAAAGTAAAGCCAAAGGATTTAGAGTTTCATTGTGCCACTTGGTATTTTTGTGCCTGCCACCTACGGTAACACTGCGGCCATGATTGGATGATAAGGGAGCCACAAAAGCCTGGACACAAAAGCCCTGAAACATGCTGCTTGGCAGCCGAATCTCCAGTCGAAATGAGCGAATCTCTTGATAAGACCACCAGCCCGAGCTCGGCCAGTTCCAGGGCCACGCCCCAGGGGGCGGAGGATCCGGATGAGGGCCACGACGTGAGCGACACCTTCTACACCAGCCAGCGCAAGAAGGGCAGCCACGTATTTCGGGTGCGCCTGGATGCCACGGGATTCACCCTGCAGCGGGAGTCTCCGGGCGGCAGCATTGTCAAGGAGCAGCATGTCCGGATCTCGGATATTGTGGGTGCCCGCTGTATGCGGCCCAAGAAGAGCCGGCGCCTGGCGATGTCGGGCGCCTGCGCATGCAGCTCCGGTAACCCCAATTCGCCAGCCATTTCGGCGTCCGGCGATCATCATCGCACTGCCACCACCCCAAGCAAATGCAGCACCAATAGCCGAGAGAATCTACCATCGGATGGCAGCGATGCCAGCGCTTTCCTCTACGTGTTTGCCTATGTTTTGAAGAAGAGGAGCCTGCGGTCGGAGTTGCACAGGGAGCGAACGGTGCTCACGCTGCGGTTCAGGTCGTTCGACACCTTCGAGGATAACATGAGGGAGGCGGATCGATGGTACAGGTCCCTACGTTGGCAGCTGCATCGCACGCTGGAGGAGATCTTTGTGGCACCGACGGCGGATGAGCGACGTCGCCGAGTGCTGGTGCTGTTGAATCCCAAATCCGGTTCCGGTGATGCCCGTGAGGTCTTCAACATGCACGTGACGCCGGTGCTGAACGAGGCCGAGGTGCCTTACGACCTGTATGTAACCAAACATTCCAACTTCGCCATCGAGTTCTTGAGCACCAGGTGCCTGGACGCCTGGTGCTGCGTGGTGGCTGTCGGCGGAGACGGTCTCTTCCACGAAATTGTCAATGGACTGCTGCAGCGCCAAGACTGGGCTCACGTTCTGCCTCATATCGCACTGGGAATCATTCCTTGCGGCTCCGGGAACGGATTGGCCCGGTCCATTGCCCACTGTTACAAGTATGTTACCTTTGTTTGAATTCCAATTTCATAGCCTATTTTTTCATATGGATCATCAAATTTCGTGTAAAACCATCCCTCGAGAGTCTAGACTTGCACATATCCAGAAAGTTCCCTTTATGTTTTTCCATCATTAAATTACATTCTGAGTATAAGAAAAACTGGGTTTACTGTTTTTCAAGTGGGGATATCCCCTAAAAGATAACTTTCCATATCAGTTTAGCCCAATCATTAGGTAATTGCCCTAATTTCGGCAAACATTTAGTAGTATATCATTGCAATTATAAATCGTATTTGTATTGCCATATTTCCGTTTGCTTTATGTTCGTTTACAGCTTAATTTCCCGATCAAAAAGTATTATGAAAATTTTATTAATAGCAAAGAATGTTTATAGCCTCTTAAACAATACTCAGGTGTCTCGTCTATTCGATCCGATCTATTGGTCGTAATCTGATTATACGGCTTGTGTTGAAACCTATTCATTTGAAACCTGTTTCCTCAGCGAACCATACTTCAGTAAGCCAGTACTAGGAGCTGCTCTGACCGTAATTAGTGGACGAAGCTCACCCATGGATGTGGTCCGAGTGCAGCTGCAGAGTCGCTCCCTCTACTCCTTCCTGTCCATCGGCTGGGGTCTGATCTCGGACGTGGACATCGAGAGCGAGCGCATCCGGCTGCTGGGCTACCAGCGCTTCACCGTTTGGACCCTGTACCGTCTGGTGAATCTGCGCACCTACAATGGCCGGATCAGCTATCTCCTCACAGACCATCAGGTTTCCGCAACCCAGAGCGATACCGGCTATGCTGCTCAGCGGAGAATGCAGAGCAGCCGGAGCTGCAACACGCACATCGACATGCTGAATGGGCCGGCGTCCATCTATCATTCCAGTGTCGAGTACCTGCCACAGGAGTTTGCGGACGTGATCTCCCTGGAGACGTCCATCAATCAGTCGTTCCGCTCAAGGTGCGACAGCTGGTTGTCCGGGGGATCGCGGCGCAGCTTCTACTATTCCATATCGGAGAGCATCTACCACAGTCTGGCGGATGAAAGCGAGTTCGCTGGCCTGGCGGCCGCCGCGCTAGAGAACAGGCAGCAGAACTACGGTCCGGCGAGCGAGCTGCCGGATCTGAACGAACCCCTGCCCGAGGATCAGGGTTGGCTGGTGGAGGAGGGCGAGTTCGTTATGATGCATGCCGTGTATCAGACCCATCTGGGCATTGACTGCCACTTTGCGCCCAAAGCCCAGCTAAACGACGGCACCATTTACCTAATCCTCATACGCGCCGGCATCAGCCGCCCGCAACTGCTGAGCTTCCTCTACAACATGAGCTCCGGCACCCACCTGCCGGAGGCACACAACGACCATGTGAAGGTACTGCCAGTGCGAGCATTCCGCCTGGAGCCACACGACAATCACGGCATCATCACGGTTGACGGAGAACGCGTCGAGTTCGGGCCACTCCAAGCTGAAGTCCTGCCGGGCATAGCCCGCGTCATGGTGCCGAAGTAGGAGTGCAGTCCGGTCTCCCAGAGGCTGGAACTTACAGAAGACCATCAAGCAATCGAAATCTCAATTTAGGAATCTCTGCATTTGTAGTTAATACTTAGGGTCCCAGGTGGCCGATATGAGAGAGTTGTGCATTCTTCGTATTTTCTGTTTTTCGTGGCTTGCTTCTGCCAACCAATCATGTATTGTTAACATTTTAAACACAATTATAGCTATTTACAAAATATTTAACATGTTTGTATATAAAACGTGTGCCATACGAAGTGCACATGAATTTATTTGGATTTATTTGTATTGGCTGTTTAAAATAGTGATGCAGTCTTGTTTATTTTATTCTTTTTTTGAAAACTGTGTAACAAAAGGAAATATATATTCAAACTATTTCAAGATGATTACAAATCAATCATCATGAGTTCGGAAATCTTAGAAAGTAAAAGATCAAAGGGCTAAATAATTTACAATTCCCTATTTTAAGGAAGGAAGTTAAGAAAATTACATCTTTATAGAAAGTCTAAATAAAATCTCTGAGCTTAAAATTAAAATGTAAGAATCAACCTTATATTGTCCATGTTTTCTCGTAATGATTAGCTAATCTGACGATTTGGTTTTATATTTCCCAATATATTTTATCATTTGAGCTTTTATTGAAGTGTAACGGTTCCCACTGATAACGGTAACGTTTCGGTATTTCATAAATGGAACTAGTATTTTTGTGGAACGTAAACGACAGCTTTTAAAAAACTCTAGCCGGTCACACTGGTCGGAAAAAAAGAAAAAACAAATCCGTTCCGTTTGTGAAAAAACATTTCCGAGGAAAAATAAACAGCACGGCCTGCATTTCGGACAGTGTCAGCACATTCCGATTCCAGTTTGCGACTCTCCAGCACGGAATCGCACTGTACATTCCACTCAGGAACCGTTTCGAGCCGTGCAATATGTCGTCCGAGGAACTGGCGCCAATTAACGAGCAGGACTTCAAGGATCTGAAGGAGCGCATGAAATTGATTGTGGATGCGGATCCAAAGCAGTATCATAATGACTTTTCGCTGCGCCGCTATCTGCGCGCCTTTAAGACCACAGATGACGCATTTCAGGTGAGCCATTCGCAAATAATACCCAATAACACTATCATTTGAAAACCTACAGAACCGCAGCTTTAAATACCCTTCCACCAGGTCTCAAACTGATATCCACTTTTTTTTAGCCCATTTGAGCTCAGATTAAATAATGCAGTAACAAGCATAACCTTTTATGGTTATAAATCCATGGACCGCTTATGATATCATCCATATCGTGGCCCATATGAAATTCTATTTTTCTAAAATTATTTTAAATGTTATGTGAAGGTGTTTCAGATACTATCAGAGCTCTGGCTCAATGGTAGTAACTTCGAGAGTAGCGGATCCTTAATACTTATATGACCAGCATTTTTTCACTACAGGCCATTCTGAAGACCAACAAGTGGCGCGAAACGTACGGCGTGGAGAAGCTGGCCGAGATGGACCGCAGCCAACTGGACAAGAAGGCCCGACTGCTGCGCCACCGCGACTGCATCGGCCGTCCGGTGATTTACATTCCGGCCAAGAACCACAGCTCGGAGCGGGACATCGACGAGCTGACGCGCTTCATCGTCTACAACCTGGAGGAGGCGTGCAAGAAGTGCTTCGAGGAGGTCACCGACCGCCTGTGCATTGTCTTCGATCTGGCCGAGTTCAGCACCAGTTGCATGGACTACCAGCTTGTTCAGAATCTCATCTGGTTGCTGGGCAAGCACTTTCCGGAGCGCCTGGGCGTCTGTCTGATCATCAACTCGCCCGGCCTGTTCTCAACCATTTGGCCGGCCATTCGCGTGCTGTTGGACGACAATACCGCCAAGAAGGTCAAGTTTGTGACTGACGAGGTCGAGCTGTGCCAGTACCTCATCCCTGACATCCTGCCAACGGACATGTAAGGCTTTCGCCTTGAATTCAGCATCCGACGAAGCTTCTGCTTGGCGTAGACATATCTCCAAAGAGAACCGAAACCAGTACCTAAGTTTGCAAGGAGGCTTCTGAGAGCTTTTATCCAGTACAGTACTCTATCTGTAAATCGATGTGTTTAAAAAGTTGATTGTAAAATGTATTCTATTGGACACAACTATTAGTACAATGCTAACTATTTTAGATAAAGGTTTATCTTGTATGTGTAGTATCTATATACCTGAATTCGTACCTATATGTATACATCATAATATATATGCAAGTGTCTATGTGTACAGCAAATAAAGTTGTTAAAAAAAAGCGTCGTTAAGATTAGATCGATGTTGCACAGCACACGTGAGTAATCGTTTTGCGGGAAGTGTCGATAGTGCTCTAATTTTAGTGGCTTATCGCTACCATTGATAAGAATCACAATCCTGTACGATTCGTGGAGGTATGCCTTATCAACTGATTGTTTTGGTTTTAATGGTTTGAAATTTGCGCCGATTTGAGTTGCCACTGCGGAGGGATACTTATGTGTTAGTCAACACTCTTACTGGCTGTTGTAGCTACTACATCATGCTGCAATAAATCAGCAATAAGATCAACCATTTAAAAACCTTTGAAAACAGATTGTTTTGTGTTAGAAAACTAGGAGGTATTGCAATACTCATATATGCTTGTTTAAGCTTTCAAAATTTGTATAGGAAAATTTTGCTTCTTAATATAGGCATAATTTGCTTGTCCTTCTAGCTAGCCTCTAGCTACTTTCGAGCCAGTTGACTAGCAGCAGGCAAGAGCAGGTGGCAACCCTGGATAACCAGTTGAGTTATCATCTGGAGGCGAAACAAAAACAAAAGTCGAGCACTTGATAAGGAAATCTGAATCGCGCACTATGAGACCCCGCCGGAATAACAATAACAATAGCACTAGCCAGAGTAGCAGCGAAATGGATAAGTCGCCGCGCCACTTCGGCGCAACAGCGTCCCAAACCCAGTGATCGAAGAAGCGTGCGCTGGGAAACATGTCGGAACCTCCAAGCGTAACAGCAAAACCATCAGGAGCACACAAGGATTGCCAGTCTGCGGAGGACTCGGCACCAGGATCAACCGCCTTCATACTCGCCCTGGACGTGGGCACCACCTGTGTGCGGAGCTTCGTTCTGGATGAACAATGCGTGGTCCGGGGATCGGCGGTGGATGCCGTAAGTGATTCGATCTTCAAGTGACCCTCGGTGCAAAGTTAATTAAGCAAAACCTTTACGACCTTTGGCGCAATTAGGTGGAGCTACTGAACCCGCAGCCGGGCCATTTCGAAATCGAACCCGAGAGTTTGTGGCGCAAAATCGTTAACGTTATAACGCAGGCGGTAAAAAGTGAGTATCGGGTTTCTTTAAAACCCCCAACAGGTTTGACGTATGGTTCAATAAAATAATTATAAGCTTATGTGGGAGCCATTTAAAAAATATATGAGGTAAACCTGAATTTGGATACAGAATTGCTTACTTTTCAGATTATTTATTTATAGTTATTGAATTTTCTAGTGCAGCTCGATTGTGAATATGAAGATGCCTCTTTAGAATTCTGCCTTACCCTTGATAACAATTGCAGATGCCAAGCTAACACCCCCGGACATCACCTGCCTGACCATCTCCACGCAGCGGTGCACCTTCCTCACGTGGGATCATCGCACTGGCGAGTACTACCACAATTTCATAACCTGGAAGGACCTGCGTGCCGATGAGCTGGTGGACCAGTGGAATACCAGCTGGACGAAGAGCTCGATGAACTGGTTGTCGTATGCCCTGTTTCTGCTCACCCGCCAGTCACGATTCCTCGCCGGCAGCGTCCTTAAGCTGATGAATGGCCAGGTCACACCAAGGCTGCTCTTCGAGATAATGAACAACAAGAAGTTGAAGCAGGCCCTGGTGCAGAAAAAGGCACGCGTGGAGCTGCTGGACTCGTGGATCCTGCACAAGCTAAGAACTGGCAGTAGTCGCGATAAAGATGTCGAGCACATAACCGATGTAACCTCGAGTACGGCGACGGGGTTGTACGATCCCTTTACGCTCAGCTGGTCGCCGCTTATAAGTTGGCTATTCGGCATCAATGTGAGTAGGTTATATCCGCCTAAAAGCTCGATCTTTATACATTTGCTTCCATTGCAGTCGAAGATCCTGCCACGTGTAGTGGACAACGGCTACAAGGCCTTCGGACATGTGCATCCTACTGCCTTCGGTCCGGATTGGGCCAACACAGAGATACCTATTGCAGCCTCCCTGAGTGACCAAACGGCTGCCATTTGGGGCTCCCAATGTTTCCAAAAGAACGACGTCAAGGTCACAATGGGTACGGGAGCGTTCCTAAATTTGATCACGGGCGATCGTTGTCAAGCTGCCATTTCTGGCATGTATCCACTGGTGGCATGGCAGTTCAAGAAACCAATCAGACAACAGGGAGCCGTCTACTGCATTGAGGGAGCATCCCATGACTTTGGCACCGTGGTCACTTGGGCGCAATCGTGCGAGCTCTTCGATAGTCCAGCAAATACCTCAGATATTGCAAAGTCTGTCCCCAACACGAACGATGTGTTCTTTATGCCCGCCTTCAGTGGCCTGGGGGTAAGCTTTTCAAGCACTTGCAATTGGTTCGCGATTAGCTAATCCCCATCTTATCTTTGACAGCCGCCGGTGAACGATTATCGGTCAGCAAGTGGCTTTATTGGCCTCAGTCCGTCCACCACCAAGGCCCACATGGTGCGGGCACTGCTCGAGAGCATAGTATTTCGTCTGGTGCAGCTGATCGAGACCGCTGAAAATGAAACCTCTCAGAAGCTTCATATGATTAGGTATTTCTAGATATCTCAGATATCTCAAGCAATTTGATATTGAGCCTACGCTCACATGTTTTAGGGTTGATGGCGGTGTCTCCCGCAACGACTTCGTCTGCCAATTCCTGGCGGATCTCAGCGGACTGAGAGTGGAGCGGGCGGAGAATGCGGAGAGCAGCATTATGGGCGCCACATTCATGGCGGGCATCAACCACGGAATCTGGCGCGATGTGGAGGATCTCAAGCGTTTCCGACAAGTGGAGCGAGTCTTTGAGCCGCGTCCCGAGGAATACGAAACCATTGCCAGCCGGATGGACAAATGGAGTCGGACAATTGCCCGGTTTAGTGACTGGTATTAAATAGGTTAAAGCTTTCTTGTTATTCATTTGGTTTTGTTATTTATTAGTCACTCAAAAGACTAGGTAGCGGTAAAATAAAATGCTGATTTTTTTATATTATTGCGCTGGGAAATAATTGATGGGGTTTAATTGATTTTCCTTAGAACCTTAATAATACATTTCAAATAAATTTAACAATAATCCGCTTCCCGCCGATAACCGATAACGAAGCGCTGTGACTGTTATTGCTAACGATAGCAAGTGTGGTGACACTGGTTCTTTGGATTAGCACGCTGCACGTTTGTTTTGATTTTGTTGCCGCAGAACTCGCAGTAAAATGGCAAAGACCAAGAAAAATGTGAGGGCCAAGGCGAAGAGCGTGGTGGGGGCGGCCAAGCAGAAGGCGCAGGACATGCAGGCGAAGCTGCGCCAGGATCGGCTGCTCCACAAGACGCTCACGCCCAAGAAGACGACCACCAAGAAGGAGAAATCCGAGGCAAAGCACAAGAAGCTGCTCAAACGATTCGCCGAAACGCGCAAAGAACGCAAGGAGGAGCAGGCACGCAAGAATCGCGAGAAGCCCAAGGTCATCGGCGATCTAAAACCACTCCGGGATGCCCTGCCCTCGCTGCAGGACATTTACAAACTGGTGAAAGGCAAGCAAAAGGATGTTTCGGAACAGGCAGCCCTCACAGAACCAGAGATTCCACTGAGTGCCAACGAGAAGATACGGAAAAAACGCACCGACATGGTCAACAGCGTGAAGTCCTTCGAGAAGCTCATCAAGGACAAGAACTTCAAGAAGAATCCCCGCGAAGTCATTGCCGCCCACGTGCGCTACAAGTACCAAGCGATGGAGGAGGACGACGATGTATAGAAACTTTGAATCACTACACCTTAGGTCATTACTTATAAGTACAACCATAAACAATACAAAGATTGTAAAGATGACGAAAATATGATACCAGAAAGTCAATTAATCCGTTGAGTGCCTCAAAAAATAAAAACCAAAACGATGCCCATTAGTTTTGGTACTGAACTTAAAAACGCCAATTAAGCATTGTAAATAAACTTGCACAGAATATAATATTTGATCAATGTTCCAGCTCAACTTGGTTGCCCCAAAGAAATCCAGTTCGATTTTGTTTATTAAGAAGTATCTTTATTATATATGCATTAGGTATAGTTATCATTTAACGATGCATATAAATATTACATGTACGAATGTAAGTTGTAAGCATTAAATTGTAAGATGGTCAACAGAACGAGGATTAGACAAGATATGAACGTGAGGACTCGAGTTTTTGTTTTTGGGGATTTTTATTTTCTTCGACACGGGCTATGTGATCGCAGTAATCTATAGCAAACTTTATATGATAGAGCGCTTTATGTGCGCCTGCTTAGAGTTCGAATTTCAACTTGGTGTTGTTCTTCTTACAGTGAAAACGGAGCCGTGGACTCGCGGTCCTTGCGTCCAAAAAGTTAATCTACAGCTATTTTATGGTTATCATCGGTATTATCGGGTTAGCGTGGGCTGGCTCCTTTCTGTGAGATCATTAAACGCTAGTCAAACACACATCTGTTCTTGTCCATCGATCGTATCCATTTCGCCACCAGCACTAACAGTAAAGTTAACATAGCTATTGAAAAGTATCTCCATAAAATGGCGCTATCTCATGTACAAAATGTAGGCGAATCTACACTAAACTTAGGTTACAACCTACCGCGTTACGTTTGCGTGATCTTGAACTTGATTGAAATATGTTACGACGATTCTGTGAAAGGGTTGTGGGTTATCGGGAAGCGGTTCTGTTAGGCTGGGCTCGTGGTTTCCGTTTCGAAGTTTTACATATACATTGATAAAAAATATAAGTCAACTATATCTAGGTTTTGCACATTCAAGAGTTTGAAACAACAAACTTAAGCTAATTTGAAAATCTTCATTTGCTGCGCAGCGAATGAATGTTTACTTGTTCAGCAGAAACATGAGCAGGCTGCAAAAGGAGGTTTTTATTATATTTCAGCTTTCAGAAGGCTGTTGATGATTACTCACCGGAAGTTAATGCCTTTGTTGGCCAGCATACGATTGCATTCGCTTGAGCCGCTACCGCCGATTCCATCTGGCAATGGCAAGACATAGTACTCGCTTTCGGTACTCTGAAATTGCAGGAAAACGAAAAAGGAAACTCATGACTAGTCAAGCAGCACTTATTATCAAATATTGTTAGTCTCACCGTCTCGGTGAATTCGTGTTTGTATATCTGCGTAGAAACTTTCATGTCGGAGAACGGGCCCTTCAGCGCAAAGAAATGTATGCTCATGGGCGTGCTGGTCTTGGTCTTGAGGATCAGCTGATAGGTGATGGTCCGCTCGTTGGACTGATGCGGATCGCGCTGGCTGTTATTAATGCGCGCCTTCACCACCCACTGCTGATTGAAGGCCGAGAAGCGGGCCGTCTCGTAAAAGAGCTTGTGCACGTACTCGTCTGTGCGGTAGGGTTTCATTTGCAGATCTAGAAAAAAAGATAGAATGTGAATACATAACACCAGAAAGCACAAGATTTACGACAATTAAGACACCCACCATTGAAGATGATCTTTTCGTAGCTAAGCAAGTCAATCAGTGTGTTGAACATCTTCTTCTCCTCCTTGATCCTTTCATCGTGGGCCTCCAGAGCCGCCATTACCTCGTATCCAGACTTCTGGGGATGCAAGCAGTTGCGCTCATGCTCGTTGGCTATGAATTAGTTGGATTATTAGTATTAATTTTGATGCGGGATAGTCGACGGATTTGGGGCAGAGGCACTCACTCTCGTGAAAGGGTCCACGCCATTGGCAGCCAATTCGATGATATTTGCATTTGGTTGGGCGCTCCTGGCACTCGTGTTGTTCATGGCGTTCTAGAGATTTGTATGGGAACTCCTTGTTGCAGAACTACAAACGGAAGTAAGCAAATGAAGTAACCAAATGGAGTAGGTGATATAAAACGCCTCACCTGGCACTCGCTGGGCAATTCAGAGGCAGCCTTCTCCACGGCCAAGTTGCGCGAGGCAGTGCTCTTGGAAATTTCCACGCGGCAATTGGGGCAAGTGGCAATCTGATCGCGCAAGCTAGGGAAAGAATAAGTTTGAAATATATTTAAAAAGTACAACAACGAGAACTAGTTAGTTGCAGTTAGTAGCGGCATTTGCAAGGATCTTAGCTTGGTTTCTAGAGTGGGTTCATACCGTCCATCCGCCAGAAGATGCGTGAAACAGGCGGCGCACATCAGATGGCCCATCTGGCACTGCAAATGTAAAGAGCAGAGAGAAGGGAAAACGAAGGTTTAGTAAGTTCACGACTAAACAATCGAGTGGTAGATGGATAGAGATTGAGAACTAAAACAAAAGTGGAATGAAAATTAACCTGCAATTAAAGAAAAAAGAAGAAAAGTTTTCTATTAGTCAAAATACGGCCTTGTTGCAGAGAGCTTGTATTGTGTTTTTATGGATGTGGGGTGGGTGGTTTATGTCGTGTTTCTGGGATGGATTTTCGAATGAATGAATCTATTTTGGAGTTGTCTTTGGGGTGAGGAAAATGGCGAGGCGTGGAGTTCTTGGCGGGAGGTGATCTGAGGTGAGGTCTGATAATGTTTAGCTTTGAGGCTACGGGTTGTGTGTGGTTTCATTTTTTTGGTTGAAATAAAAACGCTATTTTGTAGTTTGGTTTTATTTTGCATTTCAAGTTTGCACTCTCCTTTGCAAATTTATTGAATTCAGTTTCACGTTTCATTTTTTTGGGGTTTCTTTTTTGTTTGTTTAGTTTAAGATACATTTCAGGGTTTAACTTTAATGCTATTATGAAATCTGTTCTATGTACTTAGCATTTACGGTTACAATCTTGTTTCTTTTCTTTTTTTTATGTTTTGTTGCGTGTGCTTACAAAGGTTACGAAATTGAGATTATTCACTTAACTAATATTAATCATTAAGAGAGGTATGTTATCTAAAAAAGGCTGCAGCAACATCGAAATCATAAATAGTTGATAGTTCTTGGTTAAATTTAGCGTAGTTGTCATATAAGTGCGGTTACTTCTCATTTTTCCGTTCTAAGCCAATTACAACGTAGTGGTGTGTGTTTTCAATTGGTTTTCGAACATGAGTTGGTCAAGCAATTGATGATGGGTCGGAATAGTGGACCGATAACGGCCAGATAAAGTCAAATACCCCGAAGTGAAACTCAACCCCGCCGCTGTAAGAAGCCTTCATAAAAGTCGCCGCATGCGTTTATTTACAATTCGGTTTCGTGGAATGCGGGCCTGTTTTTCTCATTTTGGAATTTCTATATCTATTTTGGGAAATATTCAGCTCCGGAGGAGGCAAGCGATAGTCCCTGGGCTCTATTTGTGGACGGAGTCGCGAGTTCTGAGCGATAAGCATTGCTTTTCTTGTGTATCTTGTGCACATAAGAAAATTTTCATCGTCCCGAAAATGTAAAACATACAAAAATAAATATATACGGGCTTCACTGATATCGTTGTTCTTTTGTCTAGACTGCAGATATGAAACCCTAAAGGGAATGTATGAAATGACTTCCCCTAAAAAATATGTGCATTATGTATGTACAAATTTGACCGTCAAAACATCAAATGTCATGAGATAGGCATGTTATCAAATGTTCGGGCTGAAAAACTCCAAATGTGGTTTTTGGTTAGGTCATTTGGAATCTTTTGACTTTCGAATCCAATTTTTCCCTGTGCTCTTTGTGTATCTTGTGAGACATCTGAGTATTCGAGTGTTTCACTGTATCTTGGCAGTTGAATGAACCCATGAATTCGTGTTCTTTGATTGACAATTTACGACCTAGACTAACTGCAGGGAGCAGCTGCTGGCAATTCGATTGTTTAATAGAAAATCCTCTAGATTTACAAAGGAATTTAACTCGTTTTAACGTTTTCCCCACCGATAACAATAACACAGAAAGCAGAAAGACGCAGACACAACAAAACCCAGCTGATGGTGTTTTTGTAGATAGAGAGTGGAAACAGGAGGAGAACGAACGTCAACAGTGTGTACAAAAGGAAATCGCCCGAAAGATCTACGGCAGCGGAAAAAAGAACTCAGGTGTGTTTTCAGGTATACCTTTCCCCCACAAACACATATGCACATGAAACCCGAACTGGAAAAACGAGTTATTTCCAGATTACAGGTCTTAGAAGCTGCAGCAAGCTGATACCACAAATTCATCAGCAATTTCCGAGGCATCACTTCATTTCCAATAACAAATATGCGTAGCACACACTCGTTTCTTTTCTTTTCTTTCATTTTTTTTTGCTACGTATTTGAAATCGGCAAAAGTGGCGTTTCAATTTTCCCCAGGCCTCGAACAGCTGATTTGGCCACGACATTGGCGAGAGCGAGATAACAACATCAACGCACTGGCAAAAGCAAAACAATAACAGAGAGCTAAAATCTGAAAGTGCGGGTGTGTGGGTGTGCAGGGTGCACATACATACATGCATGCATACGGAGAGGCAGGCAGACAGACAAACAGGCTGATAAAGAGGAGTGGAAATCAAAAAAAGAAGAAAACAATCGGGAATTATTTTAGCTAATTAATAGTTTCTACGGGTTTCAGCGAATTCCTTCTGGCCATTTTGTATGAATCAATCCAAGGTGGTTAGGTCACGTAATTTGCGTATAGAACAAAACGTTAATTTGTTATTTCTGTGTGGGTCAGCGGTTCTTTTTCATTGTACCGTAATACAATACCGATTTCAATGACGCAGTTACGGCTGCCTTGGCACATGTGTGTTAGAGAAAGAGAGCAATGTCAACCTACACATACGCCTTACGTAAAAGATCTGTGGGCACATAGGCGCAGCAGTAGGGGTAGGGGTTAGGTGGCCCCTGTTATGTTTAGATACCGTATTAGAGGCTAGGGAACTCAATAAGCAAACTTGTTATTAAACCAATATTATGTTGGTTATTAATATAGGCTTGAGCCCTTTCGCTGCACTTCGGCCTGCGCCCCTACAGCATTTGAAACATGTATGTAGTTGTGCATTAAATTCAATCAACGTCAGTTACGGCAACAATGACGACGCGTATAGCATAAAATGAAAAGGAATGCGGGAGCTGGCCCAAGAAGCGAATAAATGAATAAACGAACGAGGAAGCACAATTAAGAGAATGAAATGCTGGAATTGCTCTGCTGAATTCTTCCCACTTAAAATAGGCCAATGGGGGAAGACACAATACGGACTCCTATGACGCAATACAGAAAATCTGCAGTAAGTGTTACTGCGCAAAAGAGAGTGAGAAAGGTGGGGGGGAGGGGTAGAGAGATGGGGGGTCATAATTCATAGTGTGAAATGCAACGGTTCAATTTGGGGGGTTGTTTTCTAAAACGCAATAAAACTGCATTAGTTGGCCGAGAGTGCGAGAGGGTCGGCCTGCTTATGCTGCGGTTGCGCCCGCCCTCTCTCCCCCTCGCACTCTTTAAATGTTTTCAAGGCGAATAATGCAAGAGCGCCCCAGCTAGACGTCTCACTCTCGCACAGCTGTGTCTAGCTATGGTGGAGAGAGGGAGAGAGGTGTTTTACTCTTACAGCTGAGCTGCCACGATTTGTTTGTATACAGAATGAGGCGCACACACACACGCGCACTTGCTGTTTTTTTTCTTTTTCGCTTTTTAAGCTATCACTTCCTTCTTTCTTTTTTTAGTTTACAAGGGCTTTTAATTCAAGCCACTGTAAATACCCCAAAAACTCACCTGGTACATGGCCGTCTTGGGCAAATCCAGGCAGACGGCGCAGCACAGGGCATTGGAGATGCGGTGGGCCAGCTTTTCGTGCATTCCCGAGGCGGCTGCGGCACTGGAAAGCAAACTGCTGCCACTGCTGCTGGTGGCACCCCCGCCCCCTCCGTCCAACAACTGTTTCTTGGCAGGCGGCTCTCCGCTGCTCTGCGTGTCCAGCGGCACTCCCACCACATTGCCGCCGCCCACCGACGAGGAGGACGACGATGAGGAGGATGAGGCCGAGGAGGCGGAACTGGTTGTGGCCACCACCTGGTTGTCGCCCAGGAGCGGTAAGTTCGAGGACGACGGCGGCTGTTGGACCGCCGAGCTGGAGGATTCCACCGACATGACTGGAAATTTCCTTGGAATAATGTTTGTTGTGTTTTTCTTTTCCACTTGCTTCGTACACAAACTCCCACACAAAACGCACACTAAACTACTACACACACACAGGCAATACCCAGGTTGCTTGCTCTCTCTTTCGCCCGCACAGTCAGTATGGCACTTTCTTTCAGTTGCCACCTTTCCCCGCAGTCCGTCACGTTTCGTTCTCTTCTCTGTTCCGCCGTTCTGTTCTATTCAAAATCGTTTTCTCCGCTGACACGTCCGCTCGCAAAGAAATTTGTTGTCTTGTTGTGGTTCGCAGTATGACCGAATGTTATGTTAGGCAAAACACTAGAATGAAGTATCGATGTTTGTGGCAAAACCTATCGATGTTTTTCGATTGACAGTTTTCCTTCAGCCCTGGCTGATCGTTAGCAGGGACACAGTACCATATAATAGTATGGTAATTTGTAGGTTCATAAGATAACAAGCATTATATCACGCGAGGTATACCATATAAAGTACCATCAAAATTAAATAGTATTACAACAAGATAACAAAATATTATTTCATATAAATAATCTTAAAATCATTTGTATTTAATACAAGGCAAAGCTAGTTTAAAAACAGAATCAATGCGAGCTTAGTGTGCTGCCCTGGTCCGCAGTTCCGATTGTGTCACTCGCGAGATGCGGTCACACTGCTTGCGGCAAACGAAAAACATGTAAGAAGTAAAATATTTTGATTTTGTTATTAAATTGTGCAAAAACTGTACAAAATACAAATGGTTGGTTCTTTAAAAAATCCCCTCTCGCTAGGTGAGCCGTGTCTAGGCTGTGGAAATGTGAAATTCGTGCATTTCCCAGCGATCAATCGCAGTTTTCTTAGCAGACATTTTTGTATCACCTCGCTGTGCGTGTATGTTTGGCATTTTTGTGTTTGTGTGTGTGTGTGCAACAGCGGCAGCAATTCGAAAAATAACAAAACCAAAACGTTGGCTTGTTGAACAAAAAACTATATGTATTTGCTATTTGTTTTTCGTTAATAACGGGCCTTTGAACAAATTGCGTCTTAAAAATATGGGGATATAAATAGCTTTAATTTTGGTGGTGGATTAAAAACTAAATAAAACGAAAAAAACATTTGCGTATTAACTTAGTGAATTGACTTTTAGTTTAACGTGTGATATAATGACAATTTTCGAAAAGTAAAATAAAAGCATTTCCGAACTAGGTTTAAAAGAGTTAAAATTATAAATATGTTGGCTTGCCGAGTGAATTTAGTTAATTATTTCCAGTTGTTCTCACTTACAAACAAAACGTATACATATGTGTTCTTATTTCCTTTGCTTTACTGCTTTTGCTCTTCCCCTAACCTTTTCGTTCACTTCCCCGCTGCGCCCTCTTCCCCTTTTTCAGCCAGCTGTTGTCGCGTTCCACAAATATGGCTGGAGTGTGGACCGTGCTTGGAGCCCAGGCTCCAACATTTCTCTATGTGGAACGCAACCTGTGGCCAGCTGTTGGGTCCTGTTGAACTCCCCCTAGATATATACATATATATGTATGTATATATATTTATTTTGTGTATATATGCATGTGTGTATAACAACGCCAATTGCTAGGGCTTCTGCAAAACATCCTGGCCACTTGAAGTGTTACAATGCGTCCAAGGGATTTCGCCATTCCCAAAAGTTATTGTAATATTTAATCAAATGATATACCAATATTCCCAAAAATCTGAACTTAAGTATCCGTGAAAGGATATTCCTTAAGAAGAATGCGCATCACTATCCAATACTTATCATCTGAAAAAGATGAGGACTTTTCTACGTTCTGTTCAATTTCTTTGCTTTAATTAATACATTTTAGCTAACATTATTAACAATAATAACCTTTACTGTTTTCATGCAAAATGGAGTGACGAGCATGAAGTCCATGTAATGTCCATGATGTTTTCCCAACACTCCTCGAATGGGATCCACATCCACTGTGTTGCACACACAGCTGGCAGTTGTTGTTTTTATCCGAGCTCCTGTGCACATACACACGTGCACACACACGTGCATGCATGTATACAGCACTCGGGGGTCGTTTGTGGACTCCATTTGGCTTGGCTGTTGAATCTTCTTTGCGTTTCTTCATTCGTGCAGCGCCAATCGCGCGGTGTGTGTGTGTTGCGTTTTTCTTATTTGCAAAATAGCTGGGAAATGGTAATGAAACCAATATACAATATACATATATAGCCACAGTGACTCCTTTCAAGGAAATATCCAAATTAAAGTAATTACGCGAGAGAAAACAATAAAAAAAAACCAAGCAAGAAACAGGCAATTAACTGCAATATGTTGGCTTAGGTTCAGTGTGTATGTATTTTCGATTGTGTTAAATATAAAACTCTAAAAATATGAGTAACCAAGTGCGAAATTGAATGGAAAAAGTGTGGAAATTGTTAGGAAATATGCGCGCAATTGTGTCTGTATATGTGTAGGCAAAAGCGTCCCCGTACACCCACACACACTCACTTTGGAAAATTTAATGAAATCCGCGCTATACCGCCCTCTCACTCTCACTCACTGTTGCTTTTCGGGATTTCATTTTGTCGCCCCGATGTGCAAAAACAAACAACTGTTTTTCGCTTACCGTTACTTATTTTAATCCAATGTTCTCTCTCTCGCATTTTACAGTCGACGCTCCTCAATTGTTAATCATTTGCCCGAAAATGCATTTCAACTGCAAAAAACTTACGTGAATAACTGAAAAAGAAAAAATATTTTCGAATCGTACGATGTGAAAATGTGTTATGTGAAACTTAGCAGTTAAGCGCGGATTGTATGTATTATTTAAATTTTTTGTTTCAATATTTTCTACAAAATAATTAAAAAGAACTGAAAAAAATCGAAAAAAAAAAACCAATTAAAAGTTTTTGACAGTGCATATTATAACGAAAACAAAAACAAAGCGTATCGAAACGAGAAGGACCACAAAAAGAAAGAGAGCGAAAGAGGAATTGGCGAAGGCAGGAGCGAGAGAGAAAAATGTCAACGTTCTTGAACAATTTCTTCCCGGCAGGTAAGCAAAAACAAAGCCAGGCAAAGAAAATCAAACACAGGGAACGTAAGAGCAGAAGCACAGCTGGTAGCAGGGGCGTAAGGGGGGCGTGGAGGGGGTTTCACGGACCCCCCACCAAACAAGTTGCTTAGTAACTTAACTCTGTGATCTTGACGCTTCAAAGTATGGCTCAGTTTCCTTATTTCGATCAGCCCGTTTTCAAATCCTTCGCACGCCACTGGCCGGGTGGCATTTAATTGAAAGTCACCTTTGGCATATTTCATAAGCGTTCTCACCGGGGTCATCCTGTAATTCAATTCTGCGCCTCTCTCTCGTTTTTTCGCTCCACTGGCGGCATGTAAATTGAATTTTCCTACCGAAGCGCATATTGTGATTATTGGCAATTACATGGACGTGACCGAGGAACAAAGGAGGCGAAGGAGCCCCGACAAAGAGATATGTAGGTAGAGAGATAAGGAGGATAAGGAGTGGCGACTGAGAACCGGGAATCTGGGCATAATCAATCTGGCTCAGAACAATCTACCCACTTCCCTTTAATTACGTGCATTCCTCGGAGCAATACCATCGATTATCGTTTTCCTCGACTGCCTGTTATTCCTGGAGACGCTCAGATTCCCATTTTCTGCTCCTTGCAACCCCTCTGGGATCAGGAACAAGTTCCACACACTCTGCATTCTCCTGCATTTTCTTTGTCCTGCGAAAGAGATGGGCATACCGAGGCGACCGAGGCAGGGAAACTCATACAGGTACGGCAGGAAAAACCACTTCCTCGGCTCCCTGCCCTTTGTCAAAACCAAAACAATGAGACCAGCACAAAGGCTGCTTTTCTATGGGCACTGAAGCTTGGGATGCTCTTTGGGGTGACTTGGATAATGTTACATTACCATATTATCTTATTATACCATAAATATTTGATCGTCGAAAGGAGATGGTGCAGCGTTTCCCAGTTCATTCAGGGTGTTTTTTCCACAATCTCTCTTTACCATGGAGATTTCGATTCATATTACGACATATAAAGGATTTGCAATATTTTCAATATAAAATACCAATTGGGGATCGAAGGATCATAATCCTTGATAGCTTTTAAGCCAGCTGATCGCAGTAAAAATCTCTGAACTACCTGAAAGGGTATAAC
Source organism: Drosophila orena (assembly GCA_005876975.1). Taxonomy (NCBI): domain Eukaryota; kingdom Metazoa; phylum Arthropoda; class Insecta; order Diptera; family Drosophilidae; genus Drosophila; species Drosophila orena. Next base: position 11,777,485 of record VCKV01000006.1, on the reverse strand, counting down.
AACAATCAACCAGCCTACGTAAATTGGTAATAGGTGGCAGAGGGGGTTGGACGGGTTGAATGAATGCACTCGTAAACCCGTTTGCAGAGCCGAAAATTCAGCCCGATCAAAACAAAAGCGAACCAGAACTACAGCGCTATCAACAATGCCAGCTCCTTTCTGGCTTTCTACCTTTCTGGCTTTCTGAGCTGGGGCCAACGGCAGCTGTCGGAAACACATTGACTTTGGTGATACGATGATGCTGATACCATGGACAATGGTACAATATGATGGCGCTGGTAACTTCTGGATGGTGCTGCGTCTGGTCTGTAGGTGCACTGGGTTACCTGTTGATGGCCCTGCCACTCACTCCTCCTCTTCCTTTTCCGCTGCTGTCCGTTCTGGTCGAGTGCAATGGAAAACTGGTTTACCAACTACCTCCTTTCCCCTGCCCTTGCCCCTGCACTGTTTTGGGCTGATTTTAGCGTAAACAAGAGAGCCTCCTACGAAATTGGAGATCTTGAGCTCGGCAAGGCAGTCTCTCTGTTTATGTGTATTAATTTTTTTGCCCAAGAGCGGATGCATACACCTTGCTAGAAACCGGAAAGGGAAACAGGAATATGGCTAACATTAAATTACATTTGAATATGATATAAAAACCACGGTATGTGCCTATCTTCTGCACATTTTAAATGCGGAAATGTGACATAAAAATTAAACTATTATGCAGTCTCGAAAATGTCCTCATTTCGCACTTAAGCCCCCAAAATCATTTGTTTTGCACGTAATACCTGGCAGTTACGGGTATTATGAGTCGTATTACTTCATGATTTGTGACCATTATTTCAGCCAATATTCTGTGCCTTTTCGTGCCGTTAGAACGTTTCGTGTGCCGTGAAAACTGCGAAAACGGGCCGGGCGAGCAACTGGTTCTCTGTATATGGCCATCTTTAATGGGGTCTCCAGAGCAGCTGTTGGGCAGTTCTTTCAGCTCTTCCAGCTCTCTGGGTTTCAATCGCCAAATATTCAATTTGGGCCTTTGTTTATGGCCCATAAAACAGCGAACAACAAAAGGAAAGCGCCTCGTTTGTTCGTCGGTTGAACGCTGTGCAAATATTTTCGCTCAACTTTATTGACGCACCAACTAAAAGCCGTCAGTCGATTTATCTGGGCAAAAAAATAAACATAGAGCCAGGCTTAATTTTATTTCTATCAACTTTTTTTACTGCCTAACGATTCGAAAAAGGTTTTTGCTTTTGTTCTTCCGCTTTTTATTGTGCGACACGCTCCCGGAACATGAAAACTGTATCGAAAATATACGGGAAAATGTGCAGGAGTCTGGCAAACTATAAAGGCTGAAAACAAAACATAACTATCGATTGATTACTCTCGATTTTGCTGTCTGCTGCGACAGGAAGCTCGCTCTTCCCTTATTTGTTTACAACATTTCACGGAAATTGCCTGCAAATAAGTTTTCCATCAGCGTTCCGTTCCTTCGGTGTTTTTCTCACAGTCTTTGTTTACGCCGCTCAATTTAGTTGCATCAATTATGGAGGGGCTCTATAGAATGGGGCCTGCCGTCTTTTATTATTAACTCACCAGGTTTATATTTAGTTAGGCAGCTTTTTCTGTCGACATGACTCATTTCTCGTGTCATTGTTTTTAAGAATGCTATCAAGTCACGATGGGAAATTCATCGATTCCTGGTTAAAGTTTAACTTCTGCTGAATGCTTGTAGTGGGAAAAAGAACAGCTCAGTCTGACATTTTCCAAACAAAAAACTCGTACTTTTAAGTATATAAGTATTTTAAGTATATACATATGTACGTGTATATATTCTTGATCAATATCAGAGGCGAACTGGCCATGTCCCTCTGTCCGTATGAACGCCTCGATCTCAGGAACTACAAAAACAAATATGATTAAGAACGCAGCGCAAGAGTACTTCCAAATGTTGCCTCGCCCACTCTAACGCCCACAAACCGCACAAAACGCAAATTTTTTTTGATGCGATGATGTTGTAGAAATTCAGAAATGTCCCAAGACTGAAGTTCTAAAATCCATAACTCAACTTATATTAATCGGATTTTGAAGTGGCATACCTCTAAATGTTTCTGGCTTAATTATCTAAAAATCTGCATTCAAATTTGAAAATTTATTTTTTCAACATTTTTTTTGTAATTTTTTTGATGGAATGATGTTGTAGAAATTCAAAAATGTCCCAAGACTGAAGTTCTAAAGTCCATAACTCAACCTATCTTAATTGGATTTTGTAGTTGCATTTTTGAAAAATGTTTTGATATTTTTGCACTTTTTTATACCTCTTGTAAATTTCTATCGATTTCGTTTTACTATTCCCACTCTACCGCCCACAATAATCCACCCAAAATTGTTTTACACAATTTCTACCGATATTCCAGAAAGTATTGAAATTTTTCGTTTGCACTTTCACTAGCTGAGTGACGGGTATCTGATAGTCGGGGTACTCGACTATAGCTTCTTGTTTATGAATAAAAACAGTACTAATATTTTCTTTATAAAGTTGTTAGGCGGGAATTTTTCTTCCTTCATTTGAAATAGTAAGATTGAAGTTTGTAATATCTGAATTATGGGTTCGTACAATATTAGAGACATAAGTGTTTTCAAATGCTTTATTTCTTTGCTAATCTAAAATTAGCAATCTATATTTAGGATTACAATTAGGTATATAAATAATTTGGTAAATTTTCGCATTTTAAGCGTGGAAATCGCCTCCCATCTCTTTTGTTTGTGTGGCCCATAATTTAATTATCGGGCTGCGAGCGACATTGCAGACAAGTTGACGTCGCTAATGTGCCACACTTGCCACTTTTGTTTGTGCAGCAGCTTAAACACTAGTTTTTCCCATTTGTTTTTTGCGAAATTCCAAGGCGTCGCGCTGGAAAGTATGCAACACATTCTATTGTTGGCACGCACCCGTCTTTTGCATACATACATATATCTTCGCCTTCCTCCTTTCATTTTGGCACCAGCGGCTAATAATGACACCAGCATGGTGTTTCCCACTTCTTTCTGCGTCGTTTCCCTCCCCCTTTGTCTGTTCGTGTCTCTTTGGCTATTTAATTTCGCATTCGCTTCTCGGCTTGCCAAAAATCACATTGCGCCCTTGGGCCAAAATGCTGTGCACACACGCATTACTCATACGCCCGGGGTGTTCCGCCCATTTCACATTGCCCACTTCGCATTTCCCGCCCATTATAATGGGATATATCCACCGAATATCTCGTAAATACGCCGCTGGGCCTGTGCCCGCTGTCTAGTGGCCATAAAGCAATTTGGCCAAGTGCGTGGCCCAAACACGTGCCATGTCGCACAATATGGCAATCTCGGAGTGGAGGATCGAGTGTCCGCCGGTTTTATTGCCTCTGGTCGGTGCTATTATCTCCAGTTCCGTGCTGGCCAACAACACGGATATCCGGTACGTTTCCATGCAAATGCAGAGTTATTAAAAGCACCGGATTCTGCGTAAATTGTGCTTCTACTCTGCCCTATGAAGTCGTTTCACAATCCTTGACTAGAGTTTATAGAGGAATGGTATTTGAAGCAATAACATGCTAAATTCTTAAAAAGGAATATGCATATAAGAATGATAATAATGATAAGAGGCGAAAAAGATTTGGAAAACCCGATCAATTCCATTTTGTTTGTGCACTTTGTCTCTTAATTGAACTTTTTTTCAAAAGATAAACTCCAATTGAAAATTATCAACAATAATTATTCCCAAAAATATATAATTTGCTATCTGTCAAGAGTGCTTCACCAATTTCCATTATCAATTATCGCTCCATTCTTAGAATATTCGTAATTATCTGTTCAAATCAGTGCCTCTCAAACTGTATTATCACACGCACGTAGTTTTTGCATTTTGCTTTGTTTTCTTCGATGTTCGCTTTGTTGTAGGATTTCATTTTGTCATTTCTTCTGTTTTTTTTTCTTTTTTTGTTATTGTTGTTTGTTTTTGTGTTCTCGCATTGTTGCGCTTGGCTGTTTGCTTTTGCACTTTGCTTCGTGTTTTTGTGCTGAGAGGTGTTTGCTTTTTATTTCGATTTCTCGCGTCTCTCCAAATCCCCGTTTCTCTCTCTCGCGCTATCTTTTCCTTTGCGCCGCCTGCTTTTTCTGTGTTTTTTTGTTAGTTACTCTTTGGCAGCGGCCGCGAACGTAAGCAAACGGCGGGTTTGTTCGAAAACGCCTGTTTAACCCACAACTGCCGCCCCCTTTGACACCTACGACACCCCTGTCTGTGGAATTATCAAATGCGAGTGTGTGAGTGCTGCTTCTGTCTGTGTGTGCCTGTGCTTTTGCGTCTGTGTGGGGCTCTTAACGGTTAACGCGCTGGAAAAGTGGAGCGATAAAAAAAACAGTTGTGCTTTGTAATATAATGCGTGACATGTGTTAACCCCCCGTGTGTTGTTGTTGTGTGTGTTGCTTCTGCCGTCAATCGCGCAAGGGCATCAATCAAATGCTGACTCTGAAACTGAGACACACAAAGAAGAATCGAGCTGAAGGCAAGGGAGAGGGAAGGTGGAGAGGATAGAGGGAGTCGAGAAGAACTTTCACAATGTGTTCCATTTCTACAGTCCTACTTCCTTATATCCGTCCTTTGCATATTACTGTGACTCAAATTCTTTAGAATTATATAAAAATATAAGAGTGGACTCAGACTCTGTTTGATAAGTTGGATTGCATATTTAAATACCTAAAACTCAATTTCTCATGCAAATGAATAATAATAATTATTTGATTATATACATATATGTATATTTAGACGTCAAACTTTTTTAGTGATAACAGCTTTCTGAGATTCAAATTTATGAAATTACTAAGTCTTGAACATTCCACATTGCTATTTTCGTGTATTTTTTTTTTGTACGTATTTGCTTATCCTAAAACATTTCTATATTAGTTTCACGTAGTTTTCAATGTCGGCAGAACGTGCAATTTAATATTACTTTGAATATAATTCTTGTTCCATATAGTTCGCATGATACCTGTTCAATTTACCGAAGTTAGACTGTATCGCTCTCCCAGTACGCATATCATTTTGCGGCCCGCTTCACATTTACAACTTCCGCTACTGTTGTCACCCCCACCCACTTCAGCCCCCCCTGCCGCCGACCACCCCCCTTGTCAGCCCACAGACTCTTTCTTTGTCAACTCGATGGCCGCATTTCGAAAATTTAAAACTTCGCGCTGTCGAAATCGCATGCATACGAAAATGAATACGAATGGCGAATAAATAAAAAGCGAGTAGGCTTAATTTCGTGTGTACATATTTACACACAATTTACATTTCGTACGTTTTCATTTTCGTTTTGGTAGTGCCTGTTGCCATTGCTCGTTAAGTTGGGTTTGAAGATATATGCATGTATTGCCAGCTAGATATTATCTAGCGCCTGAAAAACCCCCCGACTTGACCTTATCCCCAGCCCGAAGCGATTGCAAACAGCTGTTCGGCTCAAGCGTCTATGATTGAAAGCAGCTGTTGTTGCTCAGCGAGAAATTGGGTCAAACTGTTGCTGTTTCTATTGCTGTTGCCATATTTCTGTCGCTCCGCGTTGCCTTTTGCCGCTGGCAGTAAACCAACCAACCAAACTTGTCTGTTGGCCAACGAAAAAAAATAAAACCGCTCAGCTTGGCTCAGTTGGCAGCTCGCTGAGGTTAGCTCTGCTTGATATCAGGCTTGAGATTGAGATCGGTGTAACAACGATTGTCATGCGGTCCACGGTGCTGTTGGCCAAGTTAAGAGATGCGGCCTACAGAACAGAAGCCGCGCAGCAAAGCCATCTTGATCATGGGTTCCCACCAACAGAACTAATTTATTCCTTAACCACAGCGAAGGAGATTGGTGGGAAAATATTGTGCTAGCTTGAAAACAAATTGTTTCAATCTCTATCTAAGAATAGGAACACGAATTTATGAGCACATCATAGCTAAATATTTATAGTAAAACACTATTAGCCTTTGCAAACTTCAAGTGCTACATAGGCACTTCAAATATTCAGCTGGATCAACATGGAAATATTGTCTTAGAAGCAAAGCAAAGCTCAAAGTTCAAGCGTATTTAGCGCTTTTTACCCCTTTTGTCACATGACTGTAATGTTTCAAGTTGTTTTATTATTATGAGCAATCAGCTTTATTACCAAAAGCAATTTGTTTTTCAGTAAGCTTTAATTAAACAATACAGGTTTCTATATGTTATTTTTGCTTACTTGCGCACTGGTTTGCCTTAATTAGTTATTAAATCTAATGTATAGATGTTTTATGAATTAACCACTGTAAGGGACCCTCAGCAATATAACTGTAGTCCATACCTTTTATTTATCTTTTAAAACCTACTAGGCTATTATTTTTCCAATTACAAAAAATGTGCTTGGCTTATGGGCTTTTATCTTTTGAGTTTTCAGTTGAAGTGTCATTATCATTTGACCTCAAATGACACTTTAACAGGTTTTGTAGTTCTGGCTTCAGGTCTCTTGATTCTGGGTTTCTATCAATTTCCTGAGATCTCGAACAGGAAATCATGTTTTGGGGAGAACCATTATGTACACCTTGTAGGTACTTACATATGTCTATATAACTATGTATATGTAATACTGATCCGATTGTGCACACCGTTTGACTGCGGTTGGGCTGATAATGAAGGCAAAGCCTTGGCTATAAATATTTCATTTATAATGTACTTACAAATGTGTGCGAGTGAATTATTATTACACCGACAGCTTTGCTAGCCATAAAGCGATGGCCACGTGTGTGCGTGAGCCGCTCCCTCCCCTCCCCGCTTCGCCCCCCTTCAACGCGCCCCATTGGATGCGAACTTATCAGATGATCGCTTACGGCCCCTTGCCCGCCCCACTCGCATCATAATTAGAATCCGCAAAATACTAGTTTTGGAAATGGTGATTGCACCGAAAGAAATCATCATCGTGGTTTGTTTTTTTTTCTACAAGATATATCTGACTTTAATACATATCAGGATGATTCAAGTAGAGTATAGAGATTGACTCGCCTTTTAAATATTCATCTGTTAAACGTCATGTACGAAATGATCCGAATATCTGGCATCGAGTAATCAGAATGCGATTCCCTGCGATCGAGGTGTGTAGGGGTCATTGCAACCGAGAGACTGGCTGCTTCTCAAACTGTGAGCACTTTTGTGCTGTAAGAGCAATAAATAAGCAAACAAACAAACAAACAAACAACGCCAATGGATTTTCATTGTTCTTACTGCTGCGCGTGTGCCTGCAGAGCTTGAACTTTCCCAGTACAGTGGTGTTTGGGTACCCCAAACTACAATCATGGGAATATTAAACTATACACTCGATAGGGGAATTAATGCAAGAATTGAACTGTTGGGTAATATTCTGCTTAGTCTTCGTATTGTAGTACTTATAAACCAAGCACGCGCTGAGCATAAATACATTAAATTGCTTGGAAACCATTATAGGAGTTATGAGTTTCCAGAGATTTCTGAAGAACCCCCCTTAATCTATAAGTTCTGCCAACTTTATTCAGTGCAAATTGAAGATAGCGCTTCTTGACTGTATCTGCAGCAATATGCAAGCAACAACAACAGCACCATCTGCTGCTATGACCACATATTTACAGTTAATCGGACGGACGGGCGAGCGAGCGGACCCCACACCACACGCCCACTTTGTCTTCGCCGCTCGTCTGTCATCGTCACACAGTTTGACACGCACTGTGGCGCTCACGCTCTCTGTTGTTTCTGGCTCTCACTCTCTTCTGACAGCCGAGGCACAGTGGGACAAGACTGTAACTTTATAACTACATAAGTAAGTACTTACATTCCCTTTAAAATGGGAATAAGTACAATTGAAATTAAATAAACTGTGTAGAAGCACCAAAATTCGAACAAATATCTCTGGAGTGTGGCAAAAAAAAACTCCTTATCAAAGCACATTTTGTACCCCTGCGACCACAGTGCGCAGTCGCTCGCTGCCGCGTTTCCCCAAAGCAAAACAGCGGTTGGGGGCTTCAGTTTAGAGAACGCTGCACTGCCGCTCGGTTCGTGGCGCGATCGATGGTCTTGGTTGGTCCCCCGATTTGTACCGATCCGATGTGTTATTTTCACCGCTTGCATATTCATTACACTTACACAAAAACAATTACGCGCCTCTGCTCTTTGAATAATAGCAACAAAGTGAGCCGAGCTGGGCGGTAAATGGTAGACCATCCGTACCGCTCTGCCACATCTACATATTCACCTAACGTGACGTAACAGCGCGGTTTTTTGTTATTGTTTGGCCTGCTCCCCAAACGTGTGAGACTGACTGACTATCTATATACAAATTCGAAATATACATATGAACATATGTATCTGAGTGTGGCGTTTTCATGAACGCGTTCGTGATCTTTGAAGCAAAACAAAGCTAAAGCTGTCCATTTCACCGCGAAACGCAGCATAAGGCAACGGCCCAATAATCATCGGTTTTCTATGTGTGAATATATACTGAATTATATACTTATGTACAAGTATAACTGAAGACCAAAATTGCTCACGTAAACCCTAAAGTATAGACGTGCCTACATATACATTATTTTTCTGCCGACGTCATGCCAACAAACAAGCAGTGGCCAGCGATTAATGTAAACTGAGAAACAACTTTGATTCTGGCCATGTTCAAGTAAGTTTTGGGCCAGCCCAACTGTGGGCGACACCTGGTCGAGGCTCTCAAACTGTGGCCCAGTCTTAACAGGTTATCGCCCACCTTCTCCGCCCCCTAATTAGCCTGCCCAGTGCACAAAATATAAATAAATTAATGCACCCATAATAATTATCATTAACATATGTGGGCATTCAATTAAATCGTGTGTGTTTGTTTCGCTCGTGTGTTCGATTTTCAATTCCAAGTCAAATAAATAAAATCAGGCTACAAATTATTGCTTATATACATAGCCGCAGCATCATCAACAGCAACAATAATCTCTCAATTCGTAAAACAATAAATGGCCCACTAATTCTAACTACTCTTCAAAACGAAATATATTTTCCAGCCTACTGATTTCAATTTATTTGAGTGTTGTTTTAGAATTCAATTACTCATCGACAACAGCTTGCCCTTACTTAATAAGGTTAACCCATATATGTACGTATATGTACAATTCGGTTTGATAATGGACTAAATCCCTGCAACACCAATATATTGTGTTATTTATATATACAGTTCTTTAATGGGATAAATCCAGTAGAACCTGATAAAATGAAGTCAATAAATGTATTTTCCGCCGTCGTTTCCCTGCCAAAATTACACGAATAGTGAATACAACCCCCTGCTCCATATAAATATAAATATAAATATTTTTACGTATTCGTCTATATGCTATAAAGCGATTTCAAGGCCAATATCACTTGTTTTCTCTTCGTACATTGGCAAGAGCCATTGGCCCCGTACCCCGAATCAAATGCTTTGCTTTTGAAATTGAATTTTTCACTTTCGGTTTGTCGAAGGCAAATTCACTTGCATTCGAATCTCGAAACGAAACGAATCGAGTCGAGTCGAGTCGAGGCGAGTCTGCTTAGCATTGATTCAGCACTCGAATATCCGATCCGGCGGAGAGGGTGTTCAAAAAACACAGAACTTCGAAAGCAGACCCAGAATTCAGCATTGCAATCATACGTGGATTAGTCATGAAGGCGCTGCTTCCGAGTTGTCTACATAGGAGGAAGGTATAGTGTTTAACACCTGAGCAACCTGACCGAAACTACACGCACATACAGCCTATACTAGACCACTATATGCTGTTGTATTAATATGTATATTTCCTTTAAAATGTGTAAATTGCCAAGTTCTAAGTTTGGCGGCTCTGTTGTTTACCGCAGAAATTGCGTCTTGGCTTTATTTGCTGCGACATGGAGTGCCGTGAGGAAGCGGGCCCAGCCGAACAACCATACATATATGTATATTGCGCATACTCCAAAAATGTTGCAGCCTACTCGCGTTATCGTCGTATCGATAACTGTGGAAAATAACAAGAATTTCGGTTTCGGATAGGGAACTGAAGGTAGGGAGGGAGAGAGGAGGTAATGGGAAGGGATGAGGAATAGTTTGATGGAGCAGGCTTATCGCGCCAACAGCACACATAGTATTCATGTTGATGTTTGTTTAATTGATTTCTAATCAATTATCGGCTGTAACACAACACAACTCTCTCTCTATAGTGATTCCCATTTTTCTGCTCTATTTGTAGATACGGCTGCTATGGATCCAATTTTCTTCTCGCCAACGAATGGTATACCGTCAGAGAGTAAACTCGCCACTTATATGGTAAGCTAACTTCCCCTCCCCAATTAGCTCTTATCAGAGTCCCCCAAAACATAAAAAAAACCGTTTGAAAACAGGGCGATAAGAGTTGAGCGGAAGATTATGATAACACCACCTCCCACCAAAAACCAACCATTGAAAGCAGCTGTTGGCCCCCAAGCTAACAGCTGGCCACGTTTGCTCAAGTATTTTTAATTATGCTTTATTTGTTTTCACTCAATTTACTCGAACCATTTCAGTTTCAACGCTCAGTCGCACATAATATACACTTGACCGACTTTTTCGGCTTTTTTCAATTTTATTTTTGGGTCCACTGACACACAAAGTGCCATATAAGTCGTATATGCAAGTTAAATATCAATTTGTGTTTATGCATGGATTTTGTTTCTCTCTGGGGTGGCAAAAACTGTGCGTACGCACATACATATGTGTGTTGCGAATCTTGAACAGCTCGAGAATTATTAACTATAAAATATTAATGTGCCAGCCGCATAATTGCCATGGAATCGTGCTAATGGAAAAGTATACGGAATTTAATGGCATTAAGTGCTATATTTGCCGCTCAATTCATTTTTACAAGGCGAAGATCAGCAAATCTAATAGAGCAATTCAATGGGAATGTCATGCAACCATAACAAACTTTAAACATTTCCATTTACGCAATACGTACTGCAATTTTTGATATATGAAGTTGTGCTCTTCAGATAAGATGCTTGATTGATTGTATTTTTGGCAAAACAATCCTCCTTAAAAGACCCACTAATTCGATTGCAGCATCCCACTCATATCTGTAATTTGTAAGATCCAAGTATTATTTTCTGTGCTATCTATAATTTTGAACTTTCACTACAACTGAATTTCTCACTTTTTTTCTTTGTATCTCTCCGAATTTCAATCTATCCGTCTACTCCGATTTTTGTGTCTCATCCCAGAATCGACAGAATGTCGCCACACCGAGCGGTTATGGGCTGAATAACGGGTTCTCACTACTTAATTTGGATTCGCCCCTAAATAAAAAGTCCCAGGTAAAGCCGTAAATATCTGGTTCCCCTTCCCATTTCTCTCCAATTGTTATCTGTGACATCCACGAAACGTGTTAGACTAGTGAATGTTTCCGTAGAGGTTTATACTAGCCCCTTAGTGCAGTAGTTAGTTTAGTACGATCCTATCCATCAAATTTTGTCCTACTGTGCGTTATTTATGGACGTGTTTTCATTTTCGATTCGGCAAGAGAGTATATTGAATTCCATGAAGATTTGCACCTGAGCAAAGCCCATTATATTGACTCCTGCCGAATAAGAAAATCGAAACAATCGTATATGGGAATCATGGCTAATATCTCTATTTTAATGGATTACCCATAGGTCACGCCGCAGTCGCCCGAGTTCATTCCAACGCGCATTGGCTCGACACCCAACTTCTACGCACCATATCACAACGCGCCCTTGCAATTGAGTAATGGGCTCAACGGCGTCAATGGGTTAACAGCCGCCGCTGCAGCCGCCGCAGTTCCCTCCTCCACGACATCGGGGTCCTCCGCCTCGGTGACCATCAGCAAAACGGCCAACGGCGGCGCCTCCATGCTCGCCCTGCAAAAGACCGCATCCATCGCCACTGTTAGCCTCGCACAACAGCAGCCACAGCATCCACAGAAACAGCAACAGCATCCGCCGTCGGTGGGCGGCGGAGCTGTGTCCGCCACCTCCGCCCCCATTGCCATTAGTGGCGCACCACCAAATCCAGCCGCAGCTCCGTTCGTTAGCAGCATGTCCGCTCAGACGCCGCTCAAGGGAAGGGGCGCCATGATGCGCCAGGAATCACCGACGGCAGCCATGATTTCGGGCGCAGGACCTGGTGAGAAGTCGCCACCGCACGGGATGACGCCACACGGAGCATCGCCTATACCATCAGCGCTGCCCACCAGCGTTCACCAGGTGGGTTAAAATAAACCTGCCAGCGTTATCTACTTCCTAGTTATCTCTTACATTCTTAAATCTGTAGGAGAACGTTGGCGGCACCATATACTTTTATCCGACTGCCAACGCACAGAACAGCCAGCCCGTCGTCAATTCCATGGTGGTGGACGGAACGCATCCGGCCCTACATGGCGTAAGTGCTGTGGCACCGATGAGTGCGGGGGTTCCGGCGGCCATGATGTACACGGGACATGTGTATCCGGGACCGTCCTCCAACGTGGTCACCATGCAGCCAAAGACGATGCTGGAGTCGGCCTTCTTCATGCCCGACGAGATGCGCACCGAAGTCCTTGCCCGCAACGAGATCTCTAACCTGATCATGGACGCAGCGGAGGCTGCGCAGCACGCCCTGCCGCTGGAGGTGGAGAACTACCATGCGTTGTATCCCCTGGAACCGCCGGCCCAGCCGATGCACGCCAAGCTCACGTTCCCCGCCAGCACCTATAGGGCCACGCACAACACGACAGGCTACAAGTACTGCCTGCGAAGGATACATGGTGGGTAGATAGTAGTACTTTCTCAATTGTGCCATAATCAACATTCATATTGTACTTCAAGGCTTCCGCCTGCAGTCAACCAAGTGCATGACGCTGGTGGAGATGTGGAAGAAGCTGCAGCACACGAATGTGGTACAACTGCGTGAGGTTTTCACGACGAAAGCATTTGGTGATAACTGTAAGTGGGGAGAGGTCTTTGGAACCATTAGCTATAAGTGTGTGTTTAATGCTGCTCCTGGGAATTAAGGACGTTGTCATCTCTATAATAATGGGGTAATTAGAGTACATTAAGCTGATAAGTTTAGTTTATACCATAGGATTGCCAAGTTTGCCAGAAAATTATTTTATACATGTCGTGCATGCGATTACTGCTGTTTTAACTCATTGCTTTATCTAAACTTGTCAGGGAATAATTATCACAAATCGTTAATCACTGATAAAGAGAGCGTTAAACTTGATTATATTAAAATACGGTGGCTTCAATTAGGCTGAAGATGAAGTGGGGTAAATTAGGTAATTTCTAACCCACTTAGCTACCATGTCAATAATGTTTATCGGGCACCTACAGCTTTAGTATTAGTGTACGACTACCATCCCGGCTCACAAACATTACTGGCCAAATACTTCACTCCGGCTCCAGAGACCAACGGGTACACTGATCCATTCCAAGGCGAGGCCCGCCCCTTCAGGTGCGTTTTTCTCTGACCATGATCATTTAGTTGATCCAACTATTAATTATTTGCCTATTGCAGTCATAAGAGTAACATGCAGCGAACGAGCAATGGACCCCTGCTACCGGAGGCCACCATCTGGTCGATCATCATGCAGCTGACCGCCGGCTTAAAAGCCATCCACCATGCCGGTCTTGCATGCAAGTATGTAAACCCCCGTATGCAGAAACCCCATAGCCAGGAACTCACCGATCATTCTTTCCAGAGTTCTTGATCCCACAAAGATCATAGTGACGGGCAAGCGTGTACGGTTCAGCTCATGCTGCATCTCGGATATAACGCAATTCGATCCGAATGCAGCCAATCCTTTGGCCCTGGTTAACATGCATCAGCAGGTAAGATGGTGTTTTACTTTGCTGCATGATTGAAACTAATAACAATTTTTTCGCCTGTCTTTAGGACGATCTGACCGCTCTGGGCCGCTTAGTATTAGCTTTGGCCTGCCGCTGCCTTCAATCCGTGCAACGCGACAACGTCCAGTCGAGCATCGATATGGTCACGCGAAACTACTCCACCGATCTGCGTAACTTCATTGTGTATGTAACATCTGTGACATCTCGTATAGCCACTCAACTATCGAATAAACGCGTGTGATTTTCAGTTACCTCTTCACCACCAATAACCGTCGCTCGGTAACCGACCTGATGCCAATGATTGGTGCCCGCTTCTATACGCAACTGGATGCCCTGCAGAGCAAAATTGATATGCAGGAGGACGAGTTGGCCAAAGAGATGGAGAACGGCCGGCTATATCGCATATTGGTCAAACTAAACAGCATCAACGAGCGACCCGAGTAAGTTCACATGCAAATTCGCATATATTTAGAATACAATCTTCATATCAAATATCCACTTCTTACAGCTTTAATCTGGACTGCACTTGGTCCGAGACTGGTGATAGATACATGTTGAAATTATTCCGTGATTATTTGTTCCATTCCGTCACTGAGGATGGCCGGCCCTGGCTAGATCACGCACACATTGTACAATGCCTCAACAAGCTGGATGCTGGCTCCATAGAGCGCGTAAGTAAAGTCGGAAAAGGTCGGCCAGCGGGTTCAGAGATCTCACAAAGCTAACCTGGCCCACATTTGCAGGTGCAACTGATGTCCCGCGACGAGCAATCGGTACTCATCGTCTCCTATGCTGAACTCAAGAATTGTCTGGAGAACGCCTTCTCCGAACTGATGTCAAGCGCGGCCAACTGAGCAACTCGAGGGAAAATAAACAACAAACAAACAGAAAAACACGCGCAGCTCACTTAGCCACCCTCCGCACGACCACAAAACGACTACGATTTAACGGATTAGCTACTAAGTGAAACATTCATTACGACTAAGACATTTTGAGAACCATAAACAAGTAAAATACGAAGATGTTTATTGTTAAGCCAAACCGAAAATGAAACGAAACACAAAAAAAAAAACAAAAAAATGAAAACCGATATCCAATGTTATGTTAGCTTTTAACTAAATTTTAGGCATTTAAAACAATACAAAAGGAAACAACCACAACCACAAAAAATAAACCAACAACTTTTTGAAAACGAAATCTCTCCAAAAGAAAAAGCAAAAACACAAAAAAATGCAAACATTACAAAGAAAAAAAAGAAGAAAAAACAAACTAAAAACTAAAAAAATTTGAAAAATTTGTTAAAAAATGCAAAAAATACATAAAAAAGGAAAAAAGAAATCACGCAAAACAGCCGAAAAAACATGGATCTATTTTTACAGAGCTAAGAGAGGATGAAAGTATTTATACATATGTATTAAAAATCGAAAGAAAAAAATTGTAAAATTTTGCAACAATAAATAACTGTAATGACAAACAATTGCAACAGTGCAGCAAATCGTTGAGCAACAACAAAAAAAGATAAATTCAATGCAGAGTAGATGGATTAGGATTATGAGAAACGTAGAGAAACTAAGAAAGTCAACAAGGAACCACATCAAATGTTTAAAAAGCATGTCTGACAATGATCGCCTGCCTCTTCTCCCCTACAGTAAACGAAAAATATATGGAAAAGAAGTTACGAAGCCGAAAAGAATTGGATAGGAACGAAAAGCGAAAGGCGCAGACGAGCTAGAACGACAGCCGCGAACGTTTTTTATTTTTCAAACTGTATTTTTTATAGCGAAATATTTTAAAATGGAAAAAACACAAATTTTCTAAATACAATTTAAAATGTTTACAAAACCCAAAAAACGAAATGAGAAGAAATGAGAAACTATGTATTTGTAAAGAAAATGTAAATGTTGGTTCATGGAACATGCAAAGCGACGCACAGCGCGACTCTAGAAAGTAGCTCAACGAGATACTCAAATCTTAATGAAAACTAAAACTGAAAACTCTAAAAAAAAACTGAAACTGAAACCGATACCGATACCGAAATCGCAACTAAAATCGAAAAGAAATTGTCTAGGCCAATAGCGTGATATGTACATACATCCATTTTGAAAGAGTCTGCGACACGCAATATCTACATTCGAACCATTTGTGTTGGTCCATATTAAGATACGCTCTCACATGCCGATCAATGATCCAAGTGCATATATGTGTATTGCCACGCACGCGCTGAACATCCGAGTACAATATTTTGCTAATGAAAGTCTGTCTCTAGTTGTAAAACTCCTCCCCGCTATATTCCAATCCAATCCAGAAGTCGCGTTGCGCCTGCGCGGCCGCATATCTCCCAACCGAAGATGGAAAGCCTATCAAAATCGAGTCAAGACGAGAGATCGGGGTTACTAATAGGCTTCAACTACTCCGCACCACCAACAGATACCAAATCTCATGAAAGGGAAAAGCAAGGAACTTTTAAATACATTTAAGTACAATTTGATTTCAAGACTCGTAACAACTGCATATTGATATCATTTTTTGTTGCAACGAAATAACGATGACGATGAGAGTAAGAAATCTAAAGGATCCAATTTTACAGAGTCCACTCACAATTCCTCTAAGCAAAAGTTTCCAATTTTGGCCATTCTATCTTAAGTGTTATAAGAAAAGAAAACAAAAAATGTGCAAATCAGTAGATGGTTCGTTTACCAGCTTAGTGTGATTTATACTAATTTTGTACTTTACTTTCTTTAGATCTGATCAGATGGTTCATGCTTTTGTGTTCTATTTCAATTTTGCAATATTTTTCTTGATTTTTACACTCTTGTACTTTTATCTCTCTTTCTGTTTGTCAAGATTACGGCGTACTTTATTTTTAAATTATTGT
Organism: Drosophila orena; assembly: GCA_005876975.1. Taxonomy (NCBI): domain Eukaryota; kingdom Metazoa; phylum Arthropoda; class Insecta; order Diptera; family Drosophilidae; genus Drosophila; species Drosophila orena. The sequence goes on along the minus strand of VCKV01000006.1, from coordinate 11,760,752 downwards.
GTACATCAACGTAAGACTAATTATTTAATTGAAACGAAAAACAAAATGTATAAAACTTTTTGAGAAAACCAATAAAAAAATAATAAAATTTTTAAATCTTCTGAGTTTTATTATTGTCACATATGTATCTGCAGTTTTTTGTACTGCCATCCAAATAATATATCATCAAATTAATTTGTGATCATTGTATGAGAATTGGAGTATAAGAGTTAAATATATATAAAAGTTTGGGGTGCAAGCAATAAAATTAAGAAAATGAGGCGCATGCGCATATCAGAATAGAGCGGATTTCAAATAGCGCGCTCTCAAATCTCTCATCAGGGGTGCGTTCAGTTTCAGCCCAAAAGAGAGCAACAGTTTTTAATAAGAAGCTACCGTGCAGGTGTGCTTATAATTCCCAACTTGTTATAGCAGCTGCGGCATGGAGTAGCTGATAGAAATGGTCATTCGGCACTCTGGTTTCTCTTCAATTGTCGAATAAATCTTTCGCCTTTTACTAAAGATTTCCGTGGAGAGGAACACTCTAATGAGTCTAAAATAATTTTTAGTAGTGCCCTGTCGCAAGACCGGGGCCATCAGGAATACATATAAGGAAGTGGAAATTATGTTGGAATATAGTGAAATAAAGTGAACTATAAGAATGCAATGTAATAACTACATTTTGTGTGATTTTAATGTTTGTTTTTTATTTTAACTACGAATTTAAAACTCTATAATACAAATTTATTGTTAAAGTTGAAAATGTACAATTTTCTCTGTGCCTGTTTGTATTACTCAGATTGGGAATGACATGGAGAGGTGAAGCAAAAGCATCGGGAACTTTGTTTTAAAGTGGAAACTGTTTCGCTTGATTTTCAAATTCGTTAATCGTCAAATTTCGATTGATAGTGACTTCTTAGGCCGATTTCTTGTTGGTTGGTCTCTTATGATTATCACAGTTTGCTATACGGAAGTTTCGGGCATCTTCCATATAAACCTTTTTGTTACGAGTCATACGGAAATGCGAAGTGTTAGTGTTAGTGTTGCGCCTCTCAGAAAGTAGTTCAGGATTTTTTGGGTTCATCTCATTCTCATCTTTGTTGTGGGTGCGAATTGGTAACTAAGACATAAAAACTACTTACAGCACTAGCTAGACCTATATTTAGTGTAAAAAAATTCAGCCAAAATTTAGCAAGTGGTCGAGTATTTTTCGTTAGTTAGTTGGTGAATGGGGACGGCGGCAGCAAAAGAGTTTCGTGGCAGTTTCGCATTACAACTAAATCTAGGGCATCGATTCCATAATATTAACAAGTCCATACGGAGATGGATGGTCTTAGGCTGGCGCCTCCGTGGGTGTGTGGCATCCCTCGACGTTCTCCGGCCAGTCGCAGACGTTCTCCTGGGGATTGAAGACCAGGTTGGCGGGACAGGGCATGTGGTGTTTCCGCTCGCCCTCGCACATGTAGTAGTGGGTGCAGTCGGCCCAATCCTTGTGGTAGCTGATGTGTCCGTCCTCCTCGGCGCAGGTCACGTCATGAGCTGATACAAATGGTGGGTATATATTCAAGGTTCCATGGCTAATCGGCGCTAGAAACTTACGATCTTTGGTGGTGTAGGCTCCACGTGGGCCATGCGATTCATAAGGACCATCGTATTCCAACTCAACCTTGTAGTCCTTCAGCTCGTCGTTCAAGGCAGTCAGTAGCGGGTACTTACCACTGCCGCAGCGACCGGAGAAGTCGTCCATGTCGATGGACCACACCATGATGCCTCCGAAGCCCTGCTCCTTTAGCCATTCCGTCTGTTGATGAAGAAGAAGTTGTGTAAGTAAAGCGTTATCCATGACTTGGTTATAGAGTAGCTATCCCAACTCACCTTGGTCTTGAGAGAACGCTCATCGTCGAAGCCCACCCACTGGTTGCCGCGGTAAGCGAAGGGCACCTGCTGCTCCGAATCCCAAACGAGGGTGGTGTTGTCTGCCGCCAGGAAGGAGCAGACCTCGTAGTAGCTGAGGAAGCCGGCCTCGTTAGTGAACTTGCCCGCCTTGCCACCGCCGGACGAGGGGGATCCAATATCGAATTGGGTGTCATTGACAAGCTCGAAACTGCGTCCATAGGTGGGCATGCCGATAAGCAGCTTTTCCTTGGGAGCTCCCTGTTTCACCCACTCCCTTGCGCTGTAATCAACGGTCAGTTTCTTCTGGTACCCGGTGGCCGATTCCAAAGCAAACAGAGGCGAATTATGTCCCACTGTGCGTTCCCATTGCCCGTGGAAGTCGTAGGTCATAACGTTGATGAAGTCCAGGTACTTCGAGATCTCTGGCACATCGTAGCCAGCGGCGATGGCCTCAAAGGAGGCGGGCACAGCGGCGGTGAGCAGTAGGCGTGGCAGTCCAGAGGACTTGGCCTCACCCTCAAAAGCCACCCGCAGTTCCTTTAGCAGACTGACGTAGGCAACACGGTCTTCGGCACCACGGGGATACTCCCAATCCACATCCAAGCCATTGAACTTATAGTCGCGCAAAAAGTCGATGGCCTCGTAAACGAACTGATTCATACGGAACACATTCGAAGTGAGCTCCTTGAAGGGCGTGGAGCCAAAGGCCCATCCTCCGATGGCCAGAAGGATCTGCAGATCGGGATTGTTGTCACGCAGGGCAATCACACTCTCATAATTCTCGGGATCATCATCGGTGGCCTCTGTTAGCTTGTAGTCCTGAAGAGTGGCGAAGGCATACACGATGTGGGTGCACAGCTTGGGATCGATGTTCTCCGGCTGGAATTTACCAGCTCCAGGGCGTTTGGCCGACCAGCTGGTCAGGTAACAGAACACCTGGGCAGGACGAGCTAAAGGAATTCAGGGATCCATTAATATATTGAACTTTGCACATCTGCATTTATATACTACTACTTACTGTTTGAGGCGACAGCATTTGCTCCAGACTTAATGCGCTGCTTCTTCTGGGCCTGTGGTTTGCGCACCTTGTTGAGAATCTCATCCACAGAAATTTTAATGGGTTCCGGCTTCTGAAGGGAGCAACGTAAGTAAGGTATTAGAAATAGTTCAAGCTGTCATAACGGATGAACAAACCTCTTCGATATCCTCAAATGTGGCAGCGACGGCGGTCCAGTTAACATCCTTTGCCTCCTTACCACGTGAAATGCCCAGGAGTTCCTCCCGCATAGCTCCAATCAGTGGATACTTGACATTGCCACCGCACACCTCTCCCTTGAAGTCGTCCATGTCAATGGTCCAGACCATGGCACCTCCAAAGCCATTTGACTTGATCCAGTGCATCTTGTTCCTAATGGCGCGCTCATCATCGAAACCAACCCACTGATCTCCATCAACCAGATAGGGAACCTTCATCTCGTCATCCCAGACATAAACAGCGCCATTCAGAAGCATTTCGCAGATCTCGTAGTAGGCCAGGAAACCACCTTCCTTGGTATAGACACCTTCGCGTCCGCCACCCGATGCGGGGGCATTGGGACCATGCTTATCCGGATTGGCCAAAGTGAAGGAGCGTCCATAGGTCGGCATTCCAATGACCAGCTTCTCCTTGGGAGCACCCATCTTAACCCACAAACTGGCAGCATTGTCGACGGACAGTTGTTTGCGCCACTCGGAATCGGTGGATGGGGCATAAAGTGGGGCATTGTGTCCAGTCTCGCGTTCCCACTTGCCGTGGAAATCGTAGGCCATCAGGTTGATGAAATCCAGATAACTGGCGATGGCAGGCACATCATATCCACCACGGATGTTGTCGGGACCGACGGGTACGGCGGCGGAAAGCAGGAGACGTGGCTTCTTCAGTTCCTGGGCCTCAGCTTCAAAGGCTTCGCGCAGTTCCTTCAGCAGCAGAACGAAGTTCTTCTTGTCATCGGAACCCTTGGGGTATTCCCAATCCATATCCAGACCATCAAAGCCGCGCTTGCGCAGGAAAGGAATGGCCGAGTAGACAAATGTCTGGCGGGTGTATCGCGTGGAGGACATGTCCTTGAATTTCTGGGTGCCAAAGGACCAACCTCCAAGAGCAAGAAGGATCTATAAGGTAAGTGGATTGGTTAAATAAACATTATAATTGTATACACATTTCTGACACCAACCTTTAGTTTTGGATTGGCCTTTTTAAGGCTCATCATACGTTCGTACAGTCCGGGGACATTATCCTTGGTCTCATCGTTGGACTCGTAAGAACTCAGCTTGTTCTTCTTTAGCCATCCAAAAGCGAAGATAATGTGGGTGCAGAGATCGGCTGGAATGTCTTCCGGAACGAACTTGCCAATCTTGACACGGTACTGCGACCAGTTGGTGTAGTAGCACACGATCTTCGGCGTGCCATCGTCCACCTTAGTCTTCTTGCCCTTCAGTGAGGATCCACTGGCCACCAGAGCAGTTGCTCCAGCTGCTGCGGCTGCTCCTCCAGCTGCAGCTGCTCCCAATTTCGCCTTGGAACGAAGGCGTGTACGACGAGCACTAGTGGTGGTAGCGGAAGTGATCAGGTCAATACGCTTTTCGGCCTCTGGAGCCTCAGTGGACTTCTTAGATTCGATGAGGTTGCTTCTCGAGGAGCTGACCGATGTTGTGGGACGACGCAGACGTCGACGTGTCTTGGCTGAAATTGAATTGAATATGGAATTGGTAAGTGCTTAATTTACTTAAGCAACTAAACTAACTAAACTACATCTTTGCAAGCTATCATCTATAAATATTTGTTGTTTCCCTTTTTAAATATATTATATTTAATAAGTTAACAAAATCGATTGCAAACCATTGAAACCCCTACCAGTTGTTGGCTTAATATTGTTCAACAGCATCCCATCTGATCATCTGAGTAAGAGGTCCGCCCACATTTAACCCACCACGTGATCATATTGACCTTGCCCCAATTGCACAATCCGCGGTGGAAGCGGCGGCTTCACTGTACAGGTACGGTAGCTGGCACCTGTCATCCGAGTGAGCTCCCCATCAGCCGACAATGTGGCAATGGTAATGACGGGTGGCCGCAATCTCGATCTCAATCGCGATCGTAATGGCAATTGCGATGGATTGTCAACCACTTGCGATCAACGAGTGCCGATAATTTCAAATTAATGTCTCTTCAGCTTGAATCCATCGAAAGTCGTGACGTTGGAATTTACTTAATTCTGTCTTATAGTAATAATTAAGATATCGAACGTAGATTACTCTTAAGCCTTCACAGGTAAACATACATTTATAATTATAAATGGAATGGCTAAATTGAGACGCTGGCTTGTCGGACCCGGTTTCTGTTGTATATTTCAGTTTAATTTCGCTAAATGAAGTGGTATTGCTGCATCAGAAATAACAAAGCGAAATTATTGCTAAACCTGTTTAAATATTTCATTTAATGACCGTATCTTTTGCATTTTTCCACTTCGCAAGCCCACACGCAACACAACAACCATACTAAATATGGTTGAAAAGGGGAGGTTGCTGCAGTACGAGTTACGCCTTCGCCTTGAGATATTATTAGCTGGCGAGGGATTAGTTGCCGCTTGGTCGCGCGAAATGCAACTGGGGATATAGCTCAGTGGTAGAGCATTCGACTGCAGATCGAGAGGTCCCCGGTTCAAACCCGGGTGTCCCCTTGGTAAACCTTTTTGCTCCCCAGTTGTACTAAAATTTATATATTTTTGTCTTTATCTTTTGTTTTTCTAGGAGGGGTCTGGTTTATTATCAGGCTCTATGAGCTCTTACTTTAAGCAGTAACAGCGATAATTAGCTCATTGGGGCTTTGTTGGAGCTCGCAGCCACACTTGGGGATATAGCTCAGTGGTAGAGCATTCGACTGCAGATCGAGAGGTCCCCGGTTCAAACCCGGGTGTCCCCTAGGTAAAATTTTTTGCCTTCCATCTCATTTTTGCCTTCCACCTCCCATAAGTGTCTCATTGACTTTTACTACATCTCATACTGGGTATTTAGGTTTTCTTTCATAGGGATATTAATTTTACTGATTAACTAGTGCTCTTTTTAGAGAAATGTCTGCAGTCTCCGTTTCATCTTGACTGGAACCGTATTTCTGTACTAAAATATATTTTAGTTGGCACTTATAACTTGTGCAAAACCTGTTTACCTTAGAAGACGAAATGAAGTTCATTAAAATCGCCATGCAGTTTGTGAATAGGTTCAAATTACCATAAGATGACATTTTTATGTTTGCGCAATGAAAATTACAAAATACTTTTCAATTTCAAGCGTTGTATAATGGTAATTTTATTTATATAAGAGCCACTTAAAACGAATGCCCAGTGGAGGGTTAAATTCTTGAATACTGCTATCGAACATGTTCGGTTGCAGGCGCAACAGCGACATTTGCGTTAAAACACTAGTTTAGTCACTGAGCACCAACGTGGGGATATAGCTCAGTGGTAGAGCATTCGACTGCAGATCGAGAGGTCCCCGGTTCAAACCCGGGTGTCCCCTTGTTTTTTGCTTGTTTTCTTATTTCCTACGCACTTTTAGTTTTGTTTTCTATACAGTTTTTTAAATGATCTTTTGGACACAAATTTAACTGTTTGATGTTTTGGTACTATTTTGATGCGTGTTCTCGAACACTTTTGTACAGTTTAGACACCTACTTACAACAGCCCGGCTAGCTCAGTCGGTAGAGCATGAGACTCTTAATCTCAGGGTCGTGGGTTCGAGCCCCACGTTGGGCGACGCTTTTTTTTTGCTTATTTTTAAATATCGTGCCTTAGTGTTCAAACTCCGAGACTCATGGTTTTCAGATTTATGATTGCTAGGAGTATGCCAGTTTCAAAAATAAGAATGACTATTTTCATATATACAATTGTAGTTAAACAACTACATGTGAAATATGAAGAAGGAATTAAAATATCTACATTTATTCTTCATAAGAAAGGCACAGCAACAATGCTGATACATTTATTTGAAAGGATCTATTTATTAACAAAAAAGCAATTCGCCCAACGTGGGGCTCGAACCCACGACCCTGAGATTAAGAGTCTCATGCTCTACCGACTGAGCTAGCCGGGCTGTGTGTTCGAATGCGACCAATTTGGTGGTACAATCGAGGATCGACCATTTATCAAACTTTTTTTAATGTAATATCTTTTTACGCCCAATTATTGGGTAATTCGAAGCTCATTAGTGGCATAAATAATGATATTTTTTATTAATGATAAAATCATCTGCTAAGAGTGCACCAATTTACAAATAAGCCTTTTGAACATAAAATTAGATAATTAATTGCATAACATTGGCTACCCCTTTTTTTAAACCATTTGATTTCTTTATAAATACTTTTAAATTTATCTGCCTTAACTGAGATTTAACGTTGACTTGATCGGTTTGTCTACCACGCCCTTCTGCCTTTTCCCTAATTAACTTTTTGGGTTAAGCAACAACCATTTGTGTGTTGTTACGTGATAGTGATGCAGATAAAAGCATCGTAGAAAAGCAGCAACAACAATTGAAATAAAAGAACAATTGGTTATCAATTTCCGGCAAGACCAGCAAGAAGAAACTAAAAATAGTATCAGGTTACGCCCACACATCAAAATCTGGGGGCTGGCGTTTTTACTTCTTCGGTAAATTCTTGTTCTTTATATAAGTGGGGATATAGCTCAGTGGTAGAGCATTCGACTGCAGATCGAGAGGTCCCCGGTTCAAACCCGGGTGTCCCCTTGTTTTTTGCTTTTTTTTTTGCCTTTTCTCCTTTGTACCCAATTACATGTTCATGTTTAATTTCTTTTTACATTTTTTACTTACTCTGTGCACTGTCTGCGGAGGGCGAGAGCAAGACAATCAGCAGGCATATCACAAATGCGATTCGCAGCAATCGCGGTGGAAACTGTTGTGGAGAAACAAAAAAAAGGGGCAATTAATCACAGGTTTATGCTTTGATGTACGATTAATAATCTGTGATTTATGTGGGGGGCACGTCGACTTTCAACAAATTACGTGGCACTTGTTGCCTCCCCAATTGGGCCACAGTGAAGGTCGTCAGGTGACAGACAGAGGTCAGTCGGATGGCCCTTTGGCGCCCACCAGTCATAAGCGGACGAACACGTCTTGACATTGACCCAGTTTTATCACCAGACCGACCTGCCACGAAAAGCAAACAATGCGCCCAAAGTTTCAGCTCGATTGCCCGGCCAACTAATTAACAAGTAACCTAAAGCTCATAATTATTCAAAGCGACTGCCTAGTCTTCAGATGAGACAGTTTGTCTCATAAAACTGTTAAAACTTGTCAGACATCTTCAGCTGCACTTCGCACACTTATTAGCCGTTTTGAAGAGTCTCTCGACTTTGAAAGTCCGACCTCCAACCGAAGCCATTCCCCATTCACAAGGGTTCACTGAAGTGATGGGAAAAAGGTGGATTCAGGCGAGGCACTTCATTTTCTGGGACACCTGATTACTTTATTTATTGGGCTTTAGCTGAGAGGTGTTTTTTTGACAGCTCTGATAATGTGGAGACAAAATATTTGGAGTTGTGAATGGAACGAGAGTGATAATAATATTACATTATTAATTTAATGACTATAGACTTAACGGTGACTCTTCATGTAGGTTATGTTTATCTTTTTGCTAATATATTGAACGCTATCCGTAGGTAAACACACTTAACGCTATTCCATTTACCGGGTTCTTTGGACCATTACCACCCATTGCCTGTTTAGGTATTCAGGGGGTATCTCCATTAAGAACACCTTACACAACGCCGGGTTATGCAAATCGCCCGTGGGCCACAAACAGTTAGCCGTAATGGAGGTGGAGAAGTTGAGAAATGGAGAAATGGAGAAATGGCCCGAATTGGCACAACCGTGATTCGACTGCTAACGGTTGGGGCTTACAGTTAGAAAGCGGTGGATGTTCTGGCAAGAAATGCTCAAGGTCGTGTTACTAACTCGCCGAGAAGGTTGTCTTACTAATGAGCATCCCCCGCCATTAGTCCGCGCATTAATCTACTTGGATCTCTCGATCGAGATGGGACGCTGTTGAGCCGTAAAAGTGAAACTGGTTTCGGCTTATTTTTGGCTATTTATTTAAATTTCTTAGCAGTCCGCAAACGGTGCATAAATTATTTAGTGTTGGAGCAAAATAACGCAAAAGGTTCCTTATCGCGTGTGGCCAGTTAGTCAGTTAGTCAGTTGTTGGGCCGAACTGGTCTGGACCAACTGGTTTGCTCTCGCTTTGGATCTTTGCATCTTTGGCTCTGGAACTCTGAAACTGGGCGCGGAAATAAACGGAATGACCGTAAAGAGAAACCTGGCCTCTCAAATGCCTTTCATTTTCCTTGTGCGAAAGCGAAAATCACCAGAACCGAAAGTCTCCCCGACCGTTTGAATTCAGCAAATCATCTTTCAATTGCATTCTTGCGTAAAATGTGTTGTACGTGTATGTTTGGCTGGCATAACCATTTCGGGCGATTGTCCAAGTCGAATTGCAAACTCTTCTACAAATGTCCATTGTGTTGGCTAGCTTGTGTGACTGTGTGACTGTGTGTCGGTATCGTTAGCTGGTGTCCATGTTGACTAACGGCTCGCTGGAGCACAGCCAAGTCGCTGGAACTCAGCACTGGTCGAAACTGGGTGTTGTAGCCTCATAATGAGCAGCCTTAATTTCCAAATCAAATTTGCTTTGGATAACACTGAAACTTCGAAAGATTTTCTCGGTTGGCTTGAAAACGGGTTTGAAAATTACTTAGTTTCAAGAATTTTCTGGAAGTTTCAGCCTTACTATATTTTGTTTTTCGTTTGAAAGAAACTTGTATGCCATACCTGCAAGTGTTAATACCACAAGTACCTCTTTGCGGTGAATATATATTACGCATTGTATAAAGTTAAGCCAAAGCATTGGAAATATAATTTCTGTGTAACTGCGACTTGCTTTTCTTTCTCGGCTTAAAAGAGCCGCCAAGTCTTCGGTTTCAGTTTTGGCCCCACGTTTGTGCGTTTGAGTTTGCCTGAAAGCCGCGCCAAGCTCTGTGTCTGCGGTTACGACAGCACCAAATAAAAGTCAATAAATAATAGAAAGAAAGAGAGGTGGATCGGCGGATGAGGGGGTGGCTACAGGTAAAGACAAGCCAACTGCATTCCAGCAGCATGATTGGATTTGTTCAATTGTCTTGCGCAAAAAAAGAGACAGCACTTCCAAATGGAAAACCAGTGAAAATTGCATTAAACTATTAAGCCCCGAGGTGTTGGGCTTTATTTGAATTTAATGTTTTCCAATCAACCAAAAAATGTGCACCAAACAACTTAAACAAATGGAAAATCATTATATTCGTTTATAGTTAGCATATTAATAATTTATGATTATATATATGATAAAAAGTAATGATTATAAAATCAAACCGACCCGACCTCACATTCAATTATTTCCAGGGTATTTAAAATATGATATGTTTGGTGATTGTGGATTTCACTTGCACGAAAGCAAGAAAGCGCTGAAATAGCAATTCATTTGCGTAAATTTTGTGGCTTTTGTTGCCGTTTGCCGAATGCCCATGTCCGCTCAATAACTTCAACGGGCGAGACAAATTGCGCAAATACTGCATTAATCATGCGCCACGGAGACTGCAACATCTGCCGTTCGCCGCGCGGTGCGTCGCGTTCGTCGCGTTCGTCGCTTAAGTCTTTCGTTTGGGGCGATCGAAATGGAAATGGGAATGGGAATGGAAATGGCAATGCAGTTGGCGCTCGTTTGAAGTGCGATTTATTTAAATGCGGTCTCGGCTTTCGGCCATTTACCACTTTAGCGGCTGTCGAATCGATGTTGTCTGGCCGTTTGTTTGCGGCTCTGTCGCGCCTGCTGTATTTAATTAAATGTTGAACGCCTTTTTGCTTGACCGAAATTAAGCTCAAGGTGAGGCGCAACGCAGCGCAACGCAGCGCAACGCGAAAATAACATCAAAAAATAAACATAAGAAAAATATATAAAAGTGTAGTGAAAATTTAAGAAAACCAGCGACACGCGTCTTTCAACTGTGTGGGTATGCATTAATTGGGGGCTCTAAGCCACAAGTCATAACTGCTTGGGCGATATTTTGGCTTTGATTTTGCGGCTAACTATTTTGTTTTCTGGCCCGGTCTCGGACCAATTGCATACGTCACACAATTAAGCCATGTCGTGAGCACCTGTCCTGACCAGACGACCTTGCGCAATCCGACCGAAAAGCTGCGCAAACTGGTCCAGAGAGCAAAACGGCTAATTCGACGGCGACTGCAGATTCAGAGAGCCTGAGTCAGCGCACTTTAGTACTTAAGCCGAAACTGGTTCACGGATCGATTAGAATAATGGCTGAGCTTAAGCAATTTGTTGGGCCGGGCTGCGGTGCGAGAATATGCGACTCTAATTACCAACAACAGGTAAGGGGAGGGCGGGCAGCCACTTCTGGGTGCGGTGCTTAGCCAATCTTCTGCTCTGCCGGTTCTCCTGGTCGGGCAATTACTTCCTGTTGCAGCATAACCCTGAACCGGCCATTGACGTCTCGGAAAACGGGTTGGGGCAGCAGACTCCAACGGCTTTATGATAAGTGTGCTAAAGTTTACAGACTGTTCTAGGGCTTCTTACACTGCGAAAATGTGCGAGGATATACTAGGAAAGGTAACAAATTCCATTTCATATAAACTAATTTATCAATATACTATTCCGTATATACTTTTGAAATGAATCTGCCGTTAAGTCCAGTTGAGGTTTATTTAAATATTTTAATTAAGCATTATTGTTGGCGGCAATATTAAATACCAAATTTATTAGTATTACGTTTCGAGTTTGTCTGAGATTATGCCGACATTTCGTTTTTTTTACCATAAAGTATAATTTAATTTATAAGATGTTATTAAATTCATTAGATATCTTTAAAATGAACAATTCCTAATAAGGTATTTCCCACTCCATATGCATAGCAATCTATTTCCTTAGGAGTTTCATCTTTTAATGGATTAAGCAACATGGCTGGGATTTCTTGACGCACCCACTGAATTATGGAACTGCATTTTGGTTTGACTTTTTAATGTCCCAAACGTGAGGCAAATAAAATGCCAGCCAGCTGTTCATGCCATTGCTGCTGAGTCACTATCAGTAACAGAAAAATGGAAAAAGATAAAAAAAGATAAACAACACAAACAACACAAACAGAAGTGGCAACAGAGCGAACGAGAACATATAACCATTATTCTTGCGGCTGCAATGCCAGATTTCAACAGTTGAGTGCGCACCACTTCCGTTCCAGTGCCGCCAGATCAAGCATTTCCTACACGCTGCGATCTTGTTCATAATGTCAATAAAATTTATGTCCGTTTGTTTGTTTGTCTTGCTTTTTGGCTGGCCTCGTAAAGAATTCGCCATTTGTCAGTGTCGCATTAGAGCCAACTTCTTTGGCTTTTTGTCAGCCTGCTGGCTTGAGTTTTTCACTGCTTACTCTGGCGAAACCGTAGCTAACGGCCTGGAAAATGCTCGACTTGGTGTCTCTCGAATGGTGGGCAAAAATCATATTTTCACTTGCACTTTCTGGGGGAGTGTTTTCAGCTTTTTAAGCCAGCCCAGGCCAACCCAGCGGCAATAAGGAACTGACTGTGCGGACATTATGTCATCGCCATCAGCAAGTGCAACATGAGGAGAAGCGCCAGCAGCCGCCTCCTTACGTAAGTCCACATGCGCTTTTATTAATAAACAAAGCGTCCCAAAGAGAGACAACCAGAAATCATAGGGAAACGAGCAGCGGTGAAATTTGTATTATTAGCAACCTAATACGAGGTTTGCATCTCCAGCGGCCAAAAGCAGGTGGCATTGTGCTCAACTTTAACCTTTTCGCTGTGAAGATGTGTAGATGTGAAGATGCGACTGCAAACCCGTTTGGCATACACATTTTATAAACAAATATATTCAAATTAAAAGATGCCCGATTGCCTCGAGGATGGGCCAGTTTGAAGGCCCGATCAATGTTTATGGCCTAGACCATAAAACGGTTTTGGTTTTAATTTAAGCCACTTTATTGCCTCGTCTGGCCGGATGACGGATGAATTTATTGCCAAATGGCACAGCGACGTCTTCGCTGGATGATAATAATAATTGCCTTGGCCAGCGGAAGGGCCGCACATTACAATTTTCGCCTAATTAGTTTCAATTATGAGTGACCAGCGTTGTGCAACCGATCGGCGCAGATCAGTCTATCGCCAGCGATAGTGATTTGACATTTCGGTTATGTCGCTGTCCGATTTCGCCGTGGATATACGGCTGATAAATTTAGATACTCCGCCTTTATATAATGACGGTGGCGAACCAGTTTGCGTTGGCTTTTATTTCGATTTGTCACCTCGCCATCTGACAAATGATTGATACACACGCGTGTACCACAGATCCCTAAGCATATGGATGTGGATTTGGCCCAAGCATAATTAGCATTTGTTTGTCTGCGACTTCGGCTGCCGGCTTGGCATTGGGTGCGGGGTAATTAAGATGGATCTCGCAGCGCGCGGTTGGACAAACAAAGCTCGTTGGCTTTGTGTCGCACTTCCTGCTAGACCCTAAAACTGAAACTTGCACTGTTCACTTGGCGAGTTCGTTGCCTCAGTCTTTTGATTTGCCACCGTGCACGGAAAAAATGTGAATCATTAACGACATATTATTAATAGGTACACAGCGTTTAAGTCATTTTGCAAGACCATAACAATTGAACTTGCTTGAGTGCCAAGTTTGTTGCCTCAGTCTTTTGATTTTGCTCTGCCACTGCTCACCGGATAAAACCGATATCAATTTTGTCATTTAACATTTTCTTTTGTTCTGGAATACGGAAAGTAATCATGCCACTTGTTATATCTCTAGTTCGATCTATTCTTTGAAGTTATTTTTGGTGTTTTTTTGTTAATGAGTGTACAAATATTTCAGGTGTAGTGTGCCAAATAGTTTCTTTTCAACTGAATTTATATTTTTTTCTGTGCAATGACTTGTTGAATTACTCTCACTCCAGCCGCCGTCAGCTGGTTGGCTGTTTGTCTATCTGTCTCAGTGACTGACTGTCTCAACGAGGAGTTCAATAACCATTTGATGCGTTTCGATTTCAGCCAAACTGTGTACACAAATCAGCATAAAAGTGAGCGAGGCAGCAAACTCGATTTGCATCGTGCAAGCTGTTTTTATCTTTATATGTACACGTATGTATAGTGAATAGAGTTTTCCACTCAGCCCACACTCCCCCGATGCAAAACCCAAGCCCAGTTGCAGCTGGCTGTCAGGGCTGGGCAAAAAGTGATTGCCAAGAAGCCGACAGCCAAGAATCGAGAACGCCGTGTTGCCAGCCACTTTTGGCCACGCTTTTAGCCGAGATGTTATTCGCCGCAGTCAGAATGCTTGGCCTGACCTGCAATTATGCCCCAGCTACTTGATGCTGTTTGAGCAATGAGTCGTGGCTGAGTTGTGAGTGCCTGGCATTTTCTGGCACATTATACTCACATTTCATAGAAATATCGCAGATTGCTTCATAGCAACTTAAGTTGCATTGTCTAGTCTAACAATAAAACATTTAAATGTCTTTGAGTTATGCAAAGTCAAGCTTAAACTACTATTAAAATGATTTTATCGCTTCAAAAGTCACAGCTTCAGGGACAATTAAAGAAATGTCAGAACTCTGTAGAAGAATTCGAATTGGAAACATTAATTTGCTTCTAAGATAAGTTGTTTTCCAAATTAAACTACATGTGTTCGTAACAAAAATCAGGAGAAAAGCCATTGTTGGACCTTTATTATTCAATGAACTTACACTTACCCCGTATCTTTTGGTATTTCCTGGAAAATGGTAAGTTGTTGTTACCCAATTGCTCTACTTGTATCTTCTGCTATTTGCAACAACCCAATTGCGGATCGGTTACAAAATCTAGCAAGGCAGGACCCTCGTAATCATTTGGCTGGCACTCGCATTACGTATACGCCCAGTCGGACCGCATTAGCTACTTCCGTCACAATAATACAAAAATAATACGACAAGAGCGTGGAGAAAAATGCGTTGCTTGTTTTCTGTAAGGGAGAAAGTCTGTCGCTGTGCAATTATATTGTCTGCCCCCACCCTCCTTTTCCACTAAACTTCATTTTTTTCGTTTCGTGTTTACTTTTCTTTTGGTTTTTTTCGAATGTAAACACGGCTGATGCTCGCCGTCTTGCCATTTCAATGGTTTGTTTTGCAAACAAAATTCTCTGCAAGTGTTTTCATTCAATTGTCAGCGCCGGCAGAGGCATTTCAAACGAAAGTGAGAGTTTCAGCTACACTCGTAGATACACGAACAGATACAGATACGATGGCAGCCTGCAGATACATTTCCAACTTACTGCACATGTCAGTCACGGCTGTCAATAGCGCGTGTCAAGTCGGTGGGCGTGGCAACGAGAAAAGGGGCGGCACTAAAAAGAGTTATTAACTTGCGCCAAAATGCCGCGAAAGTGCACAGAGGCAATGAAATCTTTGGCCCGGCTGGCAATTAACATTTTTGAGTTTTCTTTCTTCAAAGTGATTTCATTTTGACCTGCTCCACATTACATAAATATTTTGGTAATTAAAAGAAGGGGAAAACTTGATGAATATTGCCCTAAATGATAATTATAATTAGGAAAATAGCTCAAATTAAGCAGTTGAAATTTGATTAAGAGGCTAGTTAGTTGGGGAGACCTTTTGAGATGTTTCCATTGGGAAACATTTATTAGCACACAAAATATATATTTTTTTAGGTGCCATAACTAATGCAAAAACCGATCACGGAGACAATGAAAGCCTGGGCAATTAGCATTTCTTATTGTTTCTCGTTTTCATTTTCGAAATGCTTAAATTTCGACCTGCTCCACATTATACGCTCGTTCACAGAAATATAATGGAGCTCGTATGTCCGATCGGCTGCATTGTGGTGCGGCTAGCGAAAGACCATAAAATAAAATGTTTAATTTATAAAGCCAGCAGAGTTCGCATTTGATTTGGACTCTCCGATTGCCTTTTGCTTTTCCACTGTTTTCGAGACTCCGCTTCGAACCTAATTTTTGCAGTTTTTCTTTTTCGAGACCAGTTTTTTTATGTTTCTTTGCTTTGCGAACTATTTGCCAATCGACAGCGGCGAGTTATAGGTATTTTTTCATTTTCTTTTTTGCTTCTTTGCTTTTTTCCTTTGCAAATATTAATTGTTGTAAAACAAAACTAGTTATTGTTTTTGCTATTGTTGTGCGCCTGTGCAACTTTTACTTGCTGCCCATGCTGCTGATTTTGCTGGCAAATTGAGGCGTGCCGCCTGCTGCGGCCATAATGGAAATCTTTCGGCTAGCTGGCTTTTCGTTTCTCGCTTTTTCGCCTCCAACGGCCGAGGAAGTAAAAGCCGTTGCCAATTGGCCAATTGAAGGCGGCGACTACGGACATTTTCCCCTTTTCTCCGATGGGCTTTCAGCTATGAAAGCGAAACTGAAACCCCCTGCAAACTTCTAGCCCCTCCCCCTCCCCCCCACCACTTTACACTCTTTTTTTTGTTAAGCCCCTCAGCGCTCATTTTATTCATTGTCTTTGACAAGTTCGCCTTCAACTTCGGTCGGTCAGTAGCGGTACAGAACCCGTTGTCGTTGTTGCTGTAGCCCCGTGTTCACGTTGTTGCTTTTTCTCACACTCAGTCATTCTGCGATAAAGTCTTACACAGCAAAATAATGTTGAACGATTTCCTAGCATTGCGGAGATCGTGTTAGATAGGCAAATAAAGCAAACCTAACAATTAGCATAACAAGAATAACACTAATAGATGTACATATCTAAAACTATTAAAACTAAGATAGATCTTACATGTTAAAAAGTGTTTTCCCAAATATGTACTCTACTGCAAGAAGTGGAATGGGTTTCTACAAATAAATAATGATACTGCTGTGATTTTTCTTCTGCCTATCATTGTTCTATGTTTTTAATGCTCAATTGTCTTGCCTAAAATACGATTTTTCGCTGTGCATTCTTAGTTTAGGTTCTCCAAGTGCCATGGAATTGCTGCTGCTTAACATACGTTTTCCGTTGCGTCAACGGACTTTCAATATTCTTTGGCATGCTTTTGGTTCTGGCAAGCCGAGGGGGTTGTGTTGGGTTCTGTTGTGGATATGATAATTTCCATAGCTCCATGCCTCTGACACACATTTGCACTCACCATTTTTAAAGCTCGACTCCGCGCCGCGTATCCACAAGCTACAAAATCGATTCTCCTTGAGCGGGCAGTCGGTATTAGATTGGATTGATCTGGACTCGATTCGATTCGATTCGATGCGATTGGATTGGATTGGATTGGTTTTTAGGTATAATATGTCGGGCCTTTCGAGACACTGCAAAACTGTCGTGGCTAACCGCACATATTTTGCCACTAGTCACTAGTCACTTTCAAAAATCCTGGCCCCCAAAAAGGCGAAGTGGACCGCTTGTCGCTTCGAACTCGCACGTTGGACTGAAAAACTGAAACTGATTCGAGCGCTGCCGCCGCCAACTGCCAAGACAAGGCGACGACAACAACGGCCACGGCAGCGACGTCGGCGTACGCACTGCGAGAAAATATTCGTGTTTTCAGAATCTAAATAGTGTGTAAGCGTTGTGTTAAGGAAGAGCACCTTCCAGCTGAAAGGCCGAACTACATTCTGTTTGTTAGATAAACATTAGAATACCCTAACATGCAGCAGTACTTTTAAAATTAGTCTTCAGTTTTCCTGTGATACAATATTAATCCAAGTGTATGTGGTATTTGCCTCAGTGCATTGAATGTAGCAGCGGAGAGTATAGCCGAGCTTAGTTTGGCCCCCGGATTGAGCGGGGCTTCGGTTTTTGTTGCTTTGGTGTTTGGTGTTTTGTGTTTTGTGTTTGACAACGGCTGAGCTTCAGTTTCAGGTCCGCCACGTACGACGCCATATACGAGCAGTCCAACAACAAGGCAATGGAGCAGCAGCAGCAGCAGCAGCAGCAGTAGCAGCAGCAGCAGCAGCATAAAAACAGTTTTCGGTTTGCAGCCCGCGCTGTGAGCTGCATGGAAAATTAAATTTGCTGCGTTGCCTTTGGTCGGCTCCTTCGTTCAGCACTGTTAGTGGGCAACAGAGGGTTAACAGCGGATTTGGTGGGCTAGACCATATCCACTGGGCATCGATTGCCTTTCAATTTGCGTTCAACCAAAGCACAGTCAACCGGTTTGATTTGGGGGACTTGTAACGTCACTGAATCAATCACAGATTTGAGCAATTTCAGTATCTTTGCTAATTTATTTTAAAGCTGCCTCATTTATTGTACCATTTTATTAAAGAAAATTGCGTATTATACAGACTCTACTGGATTTGTATGCGACATTTCAATAAATCGTTTCTATGGCCATTTAGAAAGTAATGTTTATAATTTATAAGTCAGTTTATATAAAGTTAGCTTTAGAGTTCTGCTCACAGAGAACTATAATCTGGCATTAACTATAATCTGGCAAGCATTTTTCTTCATTGAGTACCATCCATACATTGAGTAACATCCCCAAAATATAAACCAATCTAAAGAGGATTAAGGCGGCTTCAGCGAGATTTGAAAAATGAACAGTCGCAGCCTTGACTAGCGCCGTTTATTCGGTAACTAAGCCGAGTAAAACTAGTTGACTCCCCCACCCAACCACTGGGGGCGGCTGGTAGCCACCATTTGTTATCCGATTGGGATTTTGTAAACAAACATGTTTGATTAGCATAAAGACAAACGGCCAAGAGCCGTCAGCCAAATGTCTCCGAACTGATCCTCATCCCCATCCTCATCGCCATCTCCATTTCCACCTCCATCTCCATCTCCATCTCCATCTGCGACTGCGTTAAATGCAAATTCGAAATATGATTTACAAAATACGCTGTGCATAACACTTGGCTGACGTTTCACACGATAGAAAGCAGGAGGCAGTCGAGGTTAATTAGCATATGGGTTTCTGTGAAGGGGTTTCATAAGCGGAACCCGTCCAATTTCAACTCCAATCCCTGACCTGGCCACACCCCCTTCCCCCAATCAACTAGCAAGCGTCGACAAATTGCGCTCCAATGAAAGCGAAAGTCCATATTGAAGTTGATTTTTTGTCCAACGTTCTGGTCTCGCAGTTCCTGGTGATCTTTTGATCAGCTGCAAAGTCTTCTCACGCTTTGCATGCCATAAATTTCACCGCCTTTCACTGTAAATCATTTGGCCGACTTAGTTGCGTGCATTTTTTATGCCCATTCCATTGCGTGCCATTTGCCATTTGATGTTCGCTGCAGCTTTAGCTTTTTGCAATTCTGTGTGCCAGTTTTCCCCCAGAAAACTCTTCCATACGATGCTCTGTTTCGCAAGGGGGCCAGGTTTCACATCGGATGCACAAAAGTACATAAAACCGAAAGCCAAGCGAGCCGAAAAGCGAGAGGCAGGAAGAAGGAATCTATTCGAATAGCAAATACCTATTATCTATGCGGTTCAGGTGGGACCTTTTCGACGAGTGCATTGGCATGGCTTTCGAATTCGTTATACCGATTGAATATCAAATCGAACGACTTAACCTTCACTCCAGCAAGTTCGTGCCTTAAGTCTTTTGTTTTCGGAAGCACAACCACAAGCACAGTCGTACAAACTGAAAGTGAAATTTCGTTGTAGGTAATTTCGTTGGCTGCCTTTATGATTTTGGTAATTGTTGAAAAAGAAAGGCACTCACAATCGCATCACATCGCTGATAAGAAACGTGATTTAATTTTTAGCTACAAATTATGAAAAACATATAGCCGTCCGCCAGCGGCTTTTCACTTTTCAATGGCCTTGCTGGGGGGCCTTGTCTCGTTTATTTATATTTTTATTTTCATTTTTTTACTCTTAGTTACCATCAGATCGACTGGAATCGCACCATCGGGGTGCCCTGGTCATCTCATTCGGCTGCGGAAGAACAAAAACTCGTCTGCGTTTTGCGTTGTAATTTTCGAGGGTGAACTGCCCTTCCGAAGCAGGTTATTTCCGTCCTTCGAAGATGGTTGTATTTTATTCGGCTTATTATTATTTAAACTGATTTTGTTTTAAGTATGCATTCATTTGAAACAAAATTAATTCAAGGTGATTTCTAAATGAGTTGCAGTCATGTGACAAAGCTTAAAGCAATTTATAGAACTAATCTCTTTATGGATTACTTATGTTAATAGGAAATGAGCAAGAAATGTCTCACACAACAGATATTATTATTTTTTGAAGGTTTTGCTGTACCTCAATAAAATGTGTAATCCCTAGACTTCTGGATAATACCCCAATAACTTAGTTTGAAATTGAAATTCCACGAATACCCACATTTTAATCCATTTGGGTTTCCGATCACCCAACACGCCCAACCCAAAAATACTCCTCTGAGTGTTTATGGTGTGCAGAGCATCCGAGTTTCAGTGCTCCAAATGGCACCTTGTTTTTTACCGTGCTCTTTGGCTTTTCCTTCCTGCTATTGTGGCCCAGACAATGATGGAGCTGCACTTGGATGCTTGGATGCTCGGATGGTGGAGGAGGAGCTCGAAGTGGAGCTGAAACGGGAGTGACGATAGCGATCTGCTTTCGCTGCCCCTTAATCAGCCAGTCATCGGAAAACGAGCAAGCTCACCGAAGTTGTGCTTATTTGCCTCTTGTTTGTTTTACTTTTGTTTTGCTGTTTATATTATTTTTGTCGGTTGCCGCCACAAGATTGATGCGAGAACAAGGTTTGTCGCTTAGGTCTTTTGTCGGCCACCGCTTTGGAATTCAAATGCCGGATGTGTTCTAATAAAGTCAGCGCAGATTCAAGGCCTTAATGGGCCGGGCCCACAAGGTTGACCTCAGCACGCTTTTAATCGTAACAAAATATAATCGCAGAGTTTCACACTGAATGGAGCGCTGATTTCTTGGTAGATGAGCTTGCGGTTCCCTCGATCTAAGCCAGATTGCGATTTAGTAGACATAGAAGGAGCTGGTACCCATACTCGAGGAATTAGATAAGGAAGAGCTGGTTGCAGAAGTCGTACTTTTCTTCCGGCTGGTATGTGTTTTCCATATCTTCCGAATGGAGCTTATGCCTATATGCTTAAGGATCCCTGATAAAAGCTTAGAGCGAGGCTTTTGGTTCCATCTTCGGGGAGATTCAGTTGGAGTCAGTGATTCCGACGGCGTTAGGGGTTCAACTAGAGGGGGGACAAAGTTGGGCTGTGGTGGCGGAAGTGGCAAAGGAGCCCTCTGCAAGCCACATAGCACCATTTTCAAATTCTCCCTGAGGCTTGAGTACTGTTCCTCCTCATCGAAGGGGTTCTTTTGGCTGAGATAGGGTTTTGGACACCATAATATCAGACTTGAGGATGGACTCTTGGCTTTACGTCGGCGAAAACGCGGTGGTGGCTTCGGAGCTGGAGGAGGTGAAGGAGCTTGACGCTTGACAGGTCTGGTCCTTTGGATGTCCAGCACCAAACGCTCGGCACTGCTAGAAGCACTGCGGTGTAGTCGCCATCTGGAAAGGATTCATCTACATCATTCAATTCTTTTAAAACTGGAAACTCACCCCACCACAATCAAGATCGCATTATAAACTGGCAACGCTAACAATCCGAGTATCAAGAGCCTCACCAGAGGACACGAGGGTTGTTGGAGTTGCATAAGCCAGTCTATGGAGCAGCACCCAATGGACCCATCTACCATTGCCTGGCTTTCGTTAAGCATGCCTAAGGTGGTCATATCCTCTATCCAGGACAAAGAATCAGGCAGGATGTTGCGCATGGGCCAACCAAACGACTCCCAGCATAGCAACTTCATTATTTCGTTTGGAACCAGTAATATTATGTGTCTAGAAAACGTATAAAAAAGAATGACTTTGGATTCTAGGATGTGGTGCTCTCAACTAGAAACATATATTTTCCAATTGAAAGTTCTACAGCAATAATGAATTATTGTGAAATTAAAGAACATTTAAATCACTCCCTCTTGCGCTTCGCTTGATCCTCGTAGTAGTAGTCTTCCCTGCCGTCCAGATAGTCCACATTTGACTCCGGTGCAACGGGTAGGTACCTGTAGCATTGACATTCTGGCAAAGCGCCGGGCAAGATAGCAGGGGCCACAAAGGGAACTAGTGGTGCCGTCGAATAATTCTTTAAAGATTTCAGACGACATCTTAAAAAGTGGGTGCAGGTAATGGCGGGCAGGAGAAGCAGGGAAAACACTAAGAGCCAAAACCATATGGCATTCTACGGAATGGAAATAATATAAATAAGCATATATGTACATTGCTGTAGTAATAGATTTTCATGAGATGTTTACGCTACTAAAATCAATATTGATTCACCATTAAGTTTATGCCAACTTGTTTGATTATTTGCTCAATCATAAGAGTATGGTTAACGGGGAATCACCTCTTCACCTACCATTGGCTTAACAATCCGATTACACAGGTCGGCGTACTCAACCATGGCTGCATCCTCCTCTCGGGTGAGGGGCTCACAGCTCTCCATGGCCCCTTTGATGGGCTCGTCGACCATTCGAACGTAATCATTCAGGCCGGATTTCACCAACTTACTGATATTGCGGGCCACCCCGTCGGTTAACTTTTTGTTATCTTGTCGCAGGAAGTCGTCGCCCAGCTTAATCTTGTCCAGCAGATGATGGAGGTACCTGCTAAAGCTACCGTAGCCACCTGTTATGAGGCGATCCATTTGCTCCAGCCTATTTATCAGTCGCTGGACAATCGTCTGCAAGGGTACACCCAGGTGTTTTTGATAGGCTCGCAGATAAATTGCCTGATTTTTCAGAGCGACTCCCGGCTTCATCGTGTTCGCCAGGCTTTCCAGTTTTCTGGTCAACGCGCTCACAGGACCTGGCTTGGGTTCTGGAACCAGCTGGCGACAAATGTGTCTTGTGTAGTCCTTGATGTCATATGTAGATAGGTTTCCGCTCAAAAATTGTTTGGCAACTTTCTCTGCCTCGGGATGAATCTCTTCAAGGCCGCCGGGCAACGCAGTGTTCTCCATTTTCTCCAGGGACTTGAGTACGTCCTCCATCACATCATCGCGAAAGCCATACGGATTATAGATCTGCTTGAGACCCAGTACATTGTACAAACTTTCGTTGCGAACACAGCTCTGCAGAATTTCCGAGGTTCTTAGCATGCTCATGGAGCGATAGATGGTTACGTTTTCTGGGAGAAACTCATTGGGATTAATAGATTTGTTGTCTACCGGCTGTGGGGTTCTCCTTTTAACGATATGAAACTTTAGTTTGGGATCGCACAAGTGCTTTGCGAAATGATAAAGCATACCTAGAGCAAAATGCTTGATACATTAAAGCGCCATGCAGCAGATAGAAGAGCACCAGGATGACTCCAACCCAGAACACGATGAAAAGAACAACCAGGACGGCGCAGAGCAGCCAACTGCCCACTTTCGGACTGAACAAAGCAATCAGCAGACCAATGAGCAGAAGAAGGGGCACCAGCATCAATAACACAATGAAGGCCAACGTAGTTCCGAACCACGAGGATCCCAGCTTTCTACGCAAAGCAGCAACTGGCATCGATCTAGATCCACGATTTGGCTTGACCACCGCCGGCATATCCTTCTTCATCTCCTCAACCACGCGTTTTAGGACTTTCAAAGATGCTTCGTACCTCTTCTTTAGCTCCTTTGCTAATGAGATTATCAGACTGAAATGTCGTGGGCAGTCTTCAAAGATTGTGCAACTTACCTCCTTTGTTGAGGTCCTTCTTGATGGAGTCTAATGTGTCACTCATGCGATCTTTTAGCACCCTAGAAACCTGTCGCAGTTGCCTAACTGCTCGAATCGGATAGCTTATAAGCTTGCTGTCTATTACATCCTGAACCGATGCACGGAGTGATTCAAGGTCTGGTAGCTTAAGGGTGATGGCTTATTAAAGTTTTGCTTCTGAAATGAATAAACTTATCTTCTTACACTATCGTAATGCAAACAACCCATGTCGAGCATATTGATCTCATTCGTGCGGTAGAAGTCTTGGCACTCCCGTTGCGTGCAGTCCGATGTTAGGAACACCATGAGATCGCGTTTGACGCCACGTAACGCTAATTAGGATTGTCTGTTAGTTTACCAGATGTGAAAGGAATCAAGTCCTCACCATCCCGAAACTGAGTGGCCAAACGTCGGGCATTGAGCAACTCATTCTTGATCCCTTGTATAACTGGCGTGATCCTTCGCATATCCCTCAATACCGTGCTCAGCTTCTCAATGGTTTTGGCAAGGACTTCCGGCTCCCTATTGGGATTTTTAATAGTGGGCTCGTGGTTGAGATTACTCTGGATCCTTTTTACTATCTTATCGTAGTTGATGATATACAGATGATGCATACGGTCGGATGCTCTTTCGAATATGTAGTCCGCATTTGATTTTCTGGAGTTGCTGGGTTGACAACCGGTCGCTTTAAGGTTCTTCAAGTTTTTATTCAGCTGAGTGGCCGCCATTATGGCAAAAATTAGAAATAAACTACGAATAAATCCATGATCCCACTAGGCTGAAACATTTCTTATATACTCACAGCATCAACAATGCCAAAAGGGCCAATAGAATGCCACAGCAGTAGCGCATGCCCTTACTGGACCTTTGGTTCTTCGCACAGCGCGCACAGCAGATGGCATAGATTAGCCTAATGGGAATCAGTTCGCTGAATATAATCTCTCCAAAAATGAAGCAGCTCTCACCCAAAGATGGGCATCAGCAGAAACAGGAGAACAAGTTGAAACACTAATATCATCAGGCCCGTCTGGGATGTCAAGTACTCCTTCCAGTCGTCCTCCTGAACCTTGGAGCCAATGTCATTGCCGTCGTTGGATATATATCCTTGGGGAACTTTCTTGGAGTCTGCGACCACGAATCCAGTAAAAACATGGGGTAAATATGTGATTGGACCCAAAGAGTACACATTCCCCTTGCTCTGATTGTCCTTCGATCTGCTTTCTGGTTCTTCGTACCTATTTTGTATACTAAATCTCCTCATACTTGCAGAAGAGGAACGCAGAGTTCGGTTGGTCTGGCATATAACGATGTGGAGCCGAAGGGCTATGATCCAAACAGGGGAATACCATAGGTGCCACAGGAACACCTTTAGTTTCATTCTCTCCAATTATATTGCTTATCGACAGGATTGATTGTGAAATTCAGGTTTGCTTTGGTAAGAATAAGTAGAACTGTTGATCTGACCAATGCTTCTGACAATGCTTCAAAAAACAATTACTTTTGATAGTCGCTTATTCGTACATAAAACCACTTGAAGTTTATTGACAAAGTTTTGCAAACGACAGAGACAACCATCAACGGAGCTCGATGATTGACTGGCAACTGGGTTTCTTGTGTTTCGTATTTTCCGGGATCTTATTCGATAATCTTTACTTGCGCTGGGCAATATTGATACATGGTTACTTGACTTAAGCGGAAATCATTTAATGTACGTCAAATGTAAAATACAACATACATCTTACTTGTATAATAATACTAAAAATTATGTAATTGTGTAATCCGTACAATATGCTCGCATGTCCGTTTATTTGTGTTTATGGTGTTTATAGGTTTCTGGAAACTTACAGCTTGCTCCTAGGTTCTAGACAATACAATTGGGAACGTTTAAATGCTTAGGGGTTTGTTTTGCTGTTGTTTTGGTTTTCCCTTACTAAACTATGACAACGTGTTAAGATACGTGTTACATTCAAGTATTTGTATCTCGCTGAATCTGTAGCTGAATAGAGGGTTTTATTTGATTGGTTTATCAGTGTCCGAATGCACAATTTGTCGGTTTTAAGGAAGAGTGTAGTATTGTGTATTGTTTCTAAAATAAATACATTAAATGCATTGAATAACTCCCAACTCTGTGTTCTGCTCTTTTCTAAATTAAAATGGCAGTTTTGGTATTGATCATATTTTCTTTAACGCGATTTTGATTTCCGGGAAGTTTACAGATTCCATAAAGTTTTTGATCGGTTAATATTTACGTAGTTGCTTGCTAGATATTGATTTGTTTTCATTTTGTTTTCGGTTTTGGGTATGTCTCGCCTGCTCTGAGTGTGTGCATAATAAAATTATGAGATTCCTTAAAGCTTCTGCGGCCGTGCGACCCGGCGAATGGCCAACTTCTTCAAGGGACTCATCAGATCCGACGCCTGGCGCTCGGCCTTCTGGCCCAGAGTCTCCGGACTCCAGACTTCATTAAATGCTCCGGCTGGGACAATCCCCGCCGGATTCGTCCGCTACATCGTGCTCGTCTTTTGGCAACGTTTTTTTAAAGTAACTATAAAAGGGTGTTTTGACCATTTTCGTATTTGCTTTCAGGTCAATGGCATTTCCTGGTTGGGCCAAGGTGCTAACACACGTGATGCTACGATTCTTAATTAAATTATATAATTTCAGTTATTTTTTTAGGCCTTTAACTAAAAGTACAGTCTCAGTAGAGGATATATAGGGGAAAAGGGGGCCGAGGGCGTGGGGGTTCCAAATAAAATCATCCATGTTGCCACCTCTCGAACAAACCGCCTCCGTCCATCTAATCCTGCTCGGAGGCACCCGGATAGTAGTAGGGCGGCGGACGCTCGTACTCCGAGGATGGCGGCGCAGCTGGGGGATTGTGGTATCGTGGTGGCTCGTGGTCCCAGTGCCTGTGGATTGCAATTAAATCGAATTAGTCCATGGGGAATATGCAGGGCGTATTAAATATTTATAGTGCGACCACTCACGCACAACACAGAAACAGAAAGAGAAACAGAACCAGAAACACAGGAGGGCGCAGTAGCTGCGATTAATCAGATTAGTTGGTCAACATAGATCGAAACCCGATATGGAGTTAGTGGCACTTGGTCATGAAAAAGCGGGCGTTTACCAGCCATCGAAAGCCATCGGCGGACTTACTGGGAGGATAAGCTTTGAGTAATGAGCTGTGGGCTTGTCTGGTAAGAGATTGTGTCCAGAAGTGTCTTTAACTTTGGAGCAGCAATGCTCGCAAGCTTATCCAATAAGCAATACAAATTCAAGACATAAACATTTAGTTGTTCAACGAGGTAAGACTGAATGTTTGCAGAATAGAAATAAACGTTTTTGGAAAATAAAGTGTTTAATAAAGCGTAAATGTTTGTTTACTACATTCAGCAAGTCGAAAAAACTAACAAATTGCAATTGAATATAAAGTAAAGTTCGGATCGCAGAGAAAACAGAGGGAACTAAGCAAATTTTCGATAGGGGGTTTCCAGTCTTTTCACAAACAGTCGGAAATGTATTCGAATCGCGGCTGTCGGGGAAGCACACCGATCGAGTCTTTCAAAAGGCACATTACCGAGCAGAAACCAAAACCGCTTGGCATTCGGGCCATGCCTAAAAGAAACCATCTGCCGCCAATGCCTTTGGCCGAGTGCCATTGGTCACACCTTTAGCGCTAAATTAAACAAAATTAAAAATTAGCGTTATGGCGATTTAGCAGCGGTCTAAACGATCAAGGGAAACTGGATATCGATGCGGTCAAGCTAATTAATTGTCAATACTAGGCAGCTGCAAGGCATTCACTATTGTAAGATTATATTGGGCGATTTGCTAAAGAGACTTTCGTAATAATTAAATATTGTTTACATTATATTTTACTTAAGGAAGATCAATGTACCAATTATCATGATAAGAAAGTCTTTTAGCTAGAGCTAAAAAGCAGGATAAGGATTCGCTGGGTGGTGGAGTACACTTACGTTGGCGCCATGTCGTTGTAACGCATGCTGCTGCTGCCAGGAGCTCCATCGCCTCCGCCGCCACCACGATCACCGCCAGAGCGGTTGCCCCGCGAAACGCTGGGCGAGGCGTCCTCAAAGTAATCCTGCTGCTCCCGTCGCCGCTCGTAGGCCTTGCGACGCTTCTTGGGAACGCTAGAAGAGGAGATGCAATGGGACAGTGGGACACAGGATTAGCGAAAGTGCTAGCCAGAAAACAGAGAGGTGACTGGATGATCGCTTACTTAGCCAATGGTACATGTTCACGATCGCGTTCACTATAAGCATCGTACAGATAGTCGCTTCTGTGGGCGGGATGATACGGGGTTAGCGGTGAAATGAGAAGAATGTGGACGGCTTAGTTTATGGTGCAAACGCTGAATTTTTTTCGGTACATGGATACATTTATAAAACAAATGCTGAAAGTTAATTAGGTAAAATGGAATCCAACCCAAGGTGTTAGTCTGTCTTTCGTTTGCTGGCAGCGAGATCGCAATCTGACTTCTTTAAGGTCACCTCAATCGCGTCCCAGGAAACTGGACCTGCTTCATCAGCTTGAATGACTTCTTCACCACCGCCACCGCGGGCGTTTGAGCCCGCAGGGCAGCCGCAATAAGCCTGCTGCCCGCCGGAGCAGGCAACTACAGGCGGTGGCACATACGGAGCACCCGTGCAAATGGGACAGCTTTGGGTTAGGCGGTTTAGCGGGGATGCCTGAAAGCTAATAGTAGTTCAAAGAAGTCAACTCACCCGCCCTCGACCACTCCAGCGGCTCCGACGGTGGCCAGATAGGGATAGATCTTCTTGTAGAGGCACATCAGGCGGTGGGCCACGAACAGGATGGGCAGGAAGAGCAGGGCGCACAGCAGTATGCCTACCCAGAATCCATTCTGTAAAAATAGTTTGCATTAAATTTGGAATCTTTCCATTTTCAAGAATTAATAACTCACAATGGGATCCACGATGCGGTGGCAAATCAAGTCGACGCCACGATAATATATGTACGACAGGGGTGCACAATGACCCACACTTTCGTTGGCCTCGTTTATAATCATATAGATGTAGTCGTCTATCATCTGGTCAATGGACTGCGTCAGATTGCTTCCTAGGGCGTTGATGTAGTCCTTGCCGCGCTTTTGGATGAACTCTTCGGATTTGATGGCCGTTTCAGTGAGAATTTTGATTGTATTGCTAAAGTCGTGGTTTTCGTACGAAATTAGCTCGTCTATTCTCTTTAGATTGGCCTTCATCTTATCTACGAGGCTCGTAAGCTTCGGTACAAAATTGCGATAGAAGGCCTTGGTGTTGAGGCCCTCATTCCAGAATGACACCTTGGCCCAGCCGTAAGCAGGATACTCCAGATCGTTGGACAGCTTGAACAGCTGCTCGGACAGGGCGTTCAGGTTCATGGGCGTGAACTGGGTGCAGAGACTAGGCATGTACAGGGAGCTATGGTACTTCGCAAGCTTGCTCTCGCGCGTTTTGGTTAGCTCTTCACGTTCTTCTTTCGTCAGGAGTACCACGCTGGACAGATCCTCGTCGAATACCTTGATCGAATCTGTATTCTCCTGCGTGTGTGACATCACCTTTATGCGCGTCAGATCGTTGATGTCATATATGTTATGCTGACGCATCATATCGAATATGGTCTGATTGGCGTGGCAAGACTTGATTGCACTAGACATTTTAAGTGGATGCAACTCTTCCTTGGTAGTTTCAGATTTCGGCAAGAAGTGATTCAGATCTATAGACGCGTCCAGTTGCCGGAACAACGTGTTGTTCTCCTGATCCCTCAGTGGTGCACAGGCACCCTGATAGGTTACCATGCCCAGCATAAAGTAGAAAAGTCCAACCAGTGCGATGATGGAGAAAACACAGAATATCAGCAGAATGGCTCTGAAAAAAGTATCCATACAAATAAATCAATAAGTCAGCAGGACAGAATAAGGTTTAAGCTACTCACAGAAGCAGACAGGTGGCACCAGTGGACTTGCTGCAGCATTCATCACCATATCCAGTTCGTCGTCGCCCAAAGCAACCGCACAGTAGAGCAAAGATCAGAATAAACAGTACCTAAATGGAAATCCGATAGTTAAAGTTGGAATTTTGGTTGGAATCCTTAAGGTCCGCCTTACCAGAAGGATGAGCAAGCACACAATCAGGCTGACTACGTTCCTATCGTGCCCATACCGTTCGTAGACGTCCTCAAATGACTTGGTCGAGTGCAGAGTTTTAATATGGATATCACTCACTACTCCCTCCACAATGTTGCGCACATTCGTCGCCTGTTCTCGGAAGATCGTCCTGCCCTTCGTTAAGTCCCGCATCATGGTAGGTACCACGAAGGACAGTTGCGTCTTCACCTTGTCGCTAACCTTCTTCAGACGCTCGAGTCCACGTTGAGGTATAGCGTAATACTTGTTAGCAACTATAGTCTCCATTCCCTCTACAAATTCTTTGGTGTTCGGAATCTAAAAGACGTTTGGGCTATTATATATGTTCGAACAAATTGAATTCCAGTCATACCTTGTCGAAGTGCAAGCACTGCGAGGAATCAATGTGCTCGATATTGCTGTTAATCAGGAACTTCTGACACATCTGCAGTTGACAGAGATTGGCCACTGCAAAGTTGACATCTCGTTTGATGCCACGGACGCCTGAAGTTAAATGAATTGTTTTGTTATTACACTGCGGTCTTTTTGAGTATGTGACATGTCCTTACCATCCCTTAACTGGGAGCCATAGAAGCGCAGATCCTTCTCCATCTTCTCTACTTGCCTCATCAGCTCCAGAGCCTCGGGCATGTTCTCCAAAACTCGTTCCATTTCTGCCAGGGAATTACTCTCCGACGTGTCGGAGAGATCCAAAAATATGTGCCGGTGGGCATCTAAAAAAAAGGCAAAGAATGTGAAATGGATAACCAAAGGAATGCAATCCATCAGTATTATTACGTGTTAACTGATCAAGCACATGTGTCTCCATCTCCTCGTAGTTGTACATCATCAGATGGTAAACATGATCAGCAACATCCTTCAAATAAGTGCAAGTATCCTCGCTACCGCGCTTCATTGTCTCTGAAGTCTCGGAAAAGCCGCTGTCAATCATTTTGTTGGTCACAAAGGCGATAATGATGCCAAAGCTGAAGAAGGAAGATATTTTTAAATACGGTTTCTCGTGGTTAAGTGCCTCCACTTACATCAGTCCGATGATGAGGATCAACAGACAGATGCCACAGCAGAAGCGCCGTTGAGCATCTTGTTTACTGGTGCACGGAGGACATCCCTGTCGACATCTTCGGCAGCAACAGAAACAGCAATAGCAAACGCTGTGGAGTACAAATATTGGTTATCTATGTTAGCTGATTCAACAGTCTTAACACTCACGCAATGAACGGTATGATTATAATGAGCACCACGAGAATGAAAACCCAGATGAGAGCCATCCAATAATGAGCCAATAGATCCCGCCAGTCATTCTCCTCCACCTTAGGACCCAGGCTCAAAGTGTCCGAATTCTTTACCACAATGTAACCTGCAATATTGAGAAAAATAAGAAATCTATCCTTTACCTATTAAATGCGCACTGTACTCACCCTCCGGGATGGGTTCCTCCCTATAAAGAACCTTGTCATATAGAAAGTGTGTAAAATTGAAAATGGGGTTCATGGCCGACGTGGGTGGAGGTGGTGCCTTTGAGTAGTTGGTCGTCGGCCGGTATATGGTGTAATCGACTGGTGGCCAATGGGGCTGTCCAAGCTGTTCGTGCGTGGTGCCATGGCCCACATATCCCTTGCGCCAGCTCCCGGGACTATCATTATCCTGGGCGGTTGTGGGCCTGATCAGCGTGGCCAATGCAAAGCCGAATATGGCTACACTTAATCCACATATGGCCAGGTAGGCTATCTGTCGTCTACGTCGCTGTCGTCGCTTCCGGGATCGAACGGACTTCGACTTGACCGCGGCCAGAGGCTCCACTGTGGCAGCTACTTCACCCATGGCGGCTGCTTTTCGAAGGACTTCCTGTCACGAAGAAGCTTCCTCAAACTGACTAACGTGCTGAGCTGCTGCTCTTAATCGTGTTCTCTTCGGTGTAGTAGCCCACACCCATTTCACACGTCAGTGGCCTGCAATCAGATAAATAGAATACAAGATTTATTAAGGAATTTAGTTTTAAGATAGAGCCACTATTTATTGTCTGCCACTAAATATATGTATGATGACCTCAGCCCGAAGAGATATTCTGTAAGTGTATCTTCACCGACACCTATCAAATTAATCTTTAATCTAAATTCCTTCCGTTTTTAAATGGGTGAGACAAAGGAAGCGCTGAATGAATTAGACTATTCGAGGACAGAACAGAGCTCACACCCTAATGTGGCAGTAGCATGTCCTCGTCCAATAAGAAATGCTTGGCCGGGGCAATAAAATATATTTGCTTCTTGGTGTGTCCAGGCAAATGGGGCATAATCCCAATCCAGGCATCGGATAGGATTGGTTCCACATCGCAATGCGCACACTAACACACACCCAGAGTCAATCTCACATCCACTTGACATCAATTAAGGTCAATAAAAGCCGAGAAGATGACAATGGGTTGAGGCATTTGCTGCCCGAGAATGCAAACCACTGGCTATACAAAGGACTGAGCTTCGGGCTTGGCTTTGGCACATTGCCCACAGTTGGCAGGTGTTATCTCTCCGTCGGGGAGGTGAAAGTCCCTTTGGCGTCGGTTGAATGCACTTGCCCGTAGATCATGAGTCACCAGCTATGCTCGGAAGCATTGCGTGCGTGTGTCGCCCTTGCATAATTGCCAAATATCAAATTACTAGCTTGGAGAAATATTCGAAATAGGCGAAGCATTTGCAATGGCAAGGAAAAATTAAATATTTTAAAGGCGATATACAAAAAAAGCAAAACAAAAAACGTACATGCCCCGAGTGAGGCTCGAACTCACGACCTTAAGATTATGAGACTTACGCGCTGCCAACTGCGCCATCGAGGCATGAACACGCTGCCGGCAAAAAGCGAACTTCTGCCAAGGGTTCTTATGCTGCGAGTCCCAACCGCATAAATAAATATACATATAAATATATACACACATATAGGAACTTTGCGGTCTATTCTTATCGATGTCAAATCAGAAGCGTTATCTTGTTGACACTCGAAAAGCTACTTAATGTGTAAAACGCATTGAAAAGAACACATTTAATTTTTCAACCACTGGTTATAAATCAATATTTGATGTCAATAATGTCACTATTAAATGTACACTTGCGTTATTTGCGTTAACATTTTTGCATAATGGGAAAGATTTTTTTACTCAGATTTTAGTCAGATTTACACACTTTGCATTATGGACACATCGTTTTAAACACTTCCTAAGCCCAATAAAAAGTACTTCAATTTTTGTAATTGCTATTTTGATTTTACGTATTTAAAATTTAATTAATATTGAATTTGTAATGTACGACTGCAAAAGGGCACTTTATGATTTTATTATTAATGTGTGTGTCACTGAGATGATTCTTGCAATTGCCTTTTTTCTTTAATCAACTTTGCTCATATTTCTAGCATGAGTGTGCTCATTTGATACCCGCCACTGGCAAGTGTATATTTATGGCCATCGAGGCGCGCAACAAGCAGCAGTTACATACACTCATCGACTGTCTTTGCACCACAACAGCCATAGACAAAGAAATCGAAAAGTTTATTGAACCCTCTGGCCGACTGGGCAAGGGCTCGACGGCTTTCCAAGGCATTATGCTTTATAGCCTAGCCCTTGCACCCTGGCCCCGTCGTGCCACCAAAAGACCACAGAATGTAGTGTCGCAACACTATACGTATTTATATATGCACATTCGGAGCACTGCAATGCCGCCTGCTTATCTCGAGGTTGCCTCTCCTATGATTATTTGCTTTATACCCTGCTTACTTTCCGGAAAGAGCTGGATTACCAGACGTGTTGATGGCTGTGTAAAAATAGACGTTAGCTGTGGCCTGCACCTGCTGACAGGGCCTTAATGGCTGTCCAGAACAAGCGGACGACGAGTGTTTGGTGTCAATTGCGTATACGCCGCGTTGTCTGGCTGGGAGCAAACTAAAGGCGCTGGAAAAACGATGCTCCATTTGCTGCTAGGCTACGTTGCCACAGCTACTGTGCAGAAAATTCTCTATACCCCCATGGTGGGGCAGCCTTTGAACGGCCTTGACACGCGCTACGCTGCGGGCTGCGAACCAGAAGCTGTTCCTGCCCGAAGTTTGCTGCCGTTCCCATGCTGAAATCTCACTTGGAAGGCAACTCGCAGGACAATCGCAGATACTGAGTCCCAAGCATAGCCAGAGGTCGCGTCTCCTCACCGAATAAGAAACAACAAAACAATTTGCAGCCTCGGCTGTGCTGTAGGACATCATGGCCATCAGGAACATGCGCAGTACGCGGCTGCAAGGATGCTGCACTCCCTCGAACAGTGGGCGGAACAGGCAAACGCTCGGCAAGGCCACACGCAAAATGCCCTTAATTCCGGTCAGAGTTCAGTTTTACACAGTGGAAAAAGCAGATATCAAACCACACTACATATAATGCATATATGTACAAGTATAAACAACTATCCCACACAGCTTTAAGCAATAAGCACCCAACAAACATGG
Organism: Drosophila orena; assembly: GCA_005876975.1. Taxonomy (NCBI): domain Eukaryota; kingdom Metazoa; phylum Arthropoda; class Insecta; order Diptera; family Drosophilidae; genus Drosophila; species Drosophila orena. Next base: position 11,726,417 of record VCKV01000006.1, on the reverse strand, counting down.
TTTGCCATTTAATGAACAACTGTTTGAGGTAAATAAAATAGCAATTATATTTGCATATGTTTAAATATTTGTATTTGTATATTTGCTATTCATATATAGTAAATTTCACACAAAATCATTTAATATGAAAAATTCAAAACTTTCCAGAATATAAAAATCTTGGCATTCAGAAGGTAAACAACTACAACAAGGTACAACAACCTAACAATAATATTTTTATTATTATTTGGAAAATGGATGGAACGCCAAAGCGAAGTAATGGCAATAATCAGGTAGTAAAGTGTAAACAATTCCAGGAATTTGGAATTCAAATCTTATAATTTGCCAACACCACGAGTCGCAAAGTGGTTTTCAAATTATCTTGACTTTTGAAAGTAACCAGATTCAGACACTGCTCTAATAAACTTGCCAGATTAATCAACTTTACTATCTATTTACAAATAACAATACAACCAGGGCGGTAAAAGGTATACACTTCGCAATCTGTTGATTTGCAGAACAAACTCGGCCACAGATTGGATCAAAATAAACTTGATTATTCAGGCGTTAACGAGCTGTTACGAATACAATATTCCCATTGTCGTCAGTACGTATCTCGTATCGTAATACAGTTTCCCTTTTAGGTAATATGAGTCTAAAGCTTATAACAAAGGCAACAATCCATTTCTCGCAATTGAATGGCTTGGCCTGTTCCAAGCCAGCTGATTGAATCCAACTGGTTTTTGCGCCAACGAGAGAAAGTTGACAAAGTTAAGCAAACTTATTTGGCGATACCCGTATTGGGTCACCGGCACGGACCACTAGAACGAGTGGCCACTGTATCTGCGGAAACACCAAGTGCAAGGTGCTTCAAAATCTGCTGGCGGCTAAATCAGCAAAAAGTGGAATCCGAACACGATAAACTTAATGACGGTACCTCAGCGTCATTTGCGAATGGCTTGTACAAACAAAAGAATTAAATACAAAGTGAAGGTTGCCCGAGTGGTAAATAAATATTTGAAAGAATTCCCATGAACGTAAATAAGCTGCAGTTATTATTGGAATGTATACTAGAATAAATAGGTTTTATGATGACCAAGACAGCAATGACCTTTGCTGAGAACTTGCAATAATAAATGGCATACCAATTTGAAAATTAAAAACGTTTTCTTATACATCGTAGTTGAACATACATATCTCTGCAATTATCAAGTTCTTAAGAACACTGACCATTCTAAGAAATGGATGCGATTGTGTTTCATTAAATTGAGACCACAAAATGTAAATACACGTACATATGTATGTAGAGGTAATGAACTTTAGTGATTTACGAGACCGGAAATAGTCAAATTGATAGCGAACGATGACACAATGACCCAGAGTAATCTGCAAACTCTAAGCTCACGCACATAGTGTGAGTAATCAGTTTATAAATATAAACTTTTTCCCAGAAAAGTGTAGCTAACTTTCCGACCGTATTGAGAGCACACACTGCTGCATCTACATCTTTTCATTTCAGACCGCCTCCGCCAAGTGACATCCACATCGAATTTGGAACAGCCGGCGGGGAGGTGGAGGTGGAGTCCATGGACGGCGGTTCGAGGCGAAAGATATTGCAAGAGAACAGGTTGCCCAGCCGATGGAGTGAAGTCGTGCCAAAGCAAAAACTCGTTTCTCGTGACTGACTCACTCACTCCCCGATAAAAAGCGCAGAAAAATGGGCTAATCACACAAGCAGATACAAAGTAAACTTCTTTAGATGAAAAGTGAACGAATCCAAACAAAGGAAGTTGGAGAAAAGGGGCGGAAATGAACTGAAGAGTTATAAAAAAAAGGCGCAGACGATCGAGAAGTAGTTGCTTTACTTATAGGAAGAAACGGAAGCCATAAGCGCTGACAGAAACAGAAGATGCTTACGTGTCCAAAGATGAAATATATATCATCATCTCGATTCTCGGACGTTGAGTCAGGTTATTTGCTTAACGAATCTGATATGAAGGTTGGCGAATTTCTGGCCAGCTTATCCAATCGCTTATCATATTGTAAACCTCGGATTAACTTGGCTCCACTTTCCGTTTGTTTTCAGATTTGCAGACCAGCGTCATAAGTTCTGCATTTGCTTTTAGGGTATTTAATTAATGATTCATATCTCTGGGATTATATCTGTGTTTGTTATTATGTAAATACACTCAGCTTGGATTAAGCATTCTACATATCTTGTTATTAGTGCATGAGCAAGTGGCTTCATATTTAATTATTTATAACCAGACATGTCATTCTACAAGCGTTATATTTGCCTTTGTATATTATTGGAATTTTTGAAATGTTATGCAAAGCGCCTATTCGTTTTGCTTTGAAAGTTTTTTGTAGCTTTAGTGTTGAAACCTTGTTGACCTTTTATTTATTTGACTGTGTTATCTCGGTTCTAATTTGGTATTATATTTGTAAAAAGTAGGGCCTATTTCGTTATCTTATAGAAATTTTCCTATTCTGTCAAAATCTAACATGTGGGGCTCTTTTTTAGAGTCTGCTTCCGAGTTCTGCAAAGTGAGAAATGATATAATAGACCCCGAAACTCTATAAGTACACGGATTCCGCTCGGCTTGGTGTCGTTTCCACCACACGCACTTGTATCTCAGGTCAGGGATGTGTGGCACACATATGTATGTATATACACGTATATGCATACCCGTAGTGCGTTTGCATATGTATCTGCGGGAGTTCCTTTTTTGAGTGTTTTGTTGGGATGGAGCAATTAGTGCAGTGCCGCGTATTAATTATGCACACCACCAGGTGGGAATTCTGGGCGAGAAGGGTGGGTGAAGCATAAGTTTGGAGACAGGAAGGGCGCTATAGCCACTAATTCGACACCGCAAATTGAATAACTCGCTCCTCGGGCTGGGTAAATTGAAATAAACAGAATAAACGAGCCGACGGACACTCACCAACATCGACAACCGCCGCCTAAGCCAATTAAGCTGACTGTTGGACTCGGACTTGGGCTCGTGAAAGATGATGAGCTGATGCGACGCGGCGTCCAAATCCAATTAGCCGTAGGATCCAGCGATCGGTCGCAGTTACAGTCTTCCAGGCACGTATCCCCCAACAGATGCTGGGAACAGATGAAGGGAAGCGGAGGATTAAGTCGCCGGACTTTTAATAAAACACCCAATTTGGACAGCTAAGAGTGCAATTAGCTCAACTTATAAAAATGCAATTCGACCGAATAACGTTATCTTGGCTTTACAAAACTAAAGGTTTTCCGTGTTAAATCGTGTAAAATTCCAGTCGAATGTGGGGTAATATTAACAGATAAATCAAAACCGATGGGAAAGTTCGTTGAACAAAGAAAAAAACAACAAAATTAAGGTCGCTGGCGCAACGAGGATTTCCCACTTTCCCAGCTTCCAGTGGCCCTTTTGGCCCAATTGGAGTTTTTCGTAGCCAGTTAAACGGGAAACATAGATATTTAAAAATCCGGAGTAAATATCGTTAAGCGATTTCCAACCGAGCACGCACACACATGTTCTACACATACATATATATATATAGTTGGCTTTGTTTTTGTATGTATCACAGCACTGCACCGCCCTTTCGAAACATTCTGCTCTTTGTTTGCCTGTTACACCTGGTGTTTGTTGTGATTTTCACTCGCTTATAATATTTTCCCGTGGCAGTAGGCGTGGCCAATCGGGTTTCAGTCACGCGAAGGCACGCTCCATTCAGACTAGATCCGCCCCGGATGTTCACCTTTTCTTTTTCAAATTTATCCGATCGAAAAACTTCGCATTTCAAAGAGTTCTGGACGAGTGGGACCGTGCGCGGAGCTAGGGAATACCCGTTCGGTGCTTAGAAAAATGCGCTAAAATATACCACAAATAAATACTGAATTCATACCGGAAAACAGACGGAGCCCTGGAAGAGTATCTAAAGAAACGGTTAACCCGAGACGCAAATCATAACCGAAAGTTAAATTTAAATGTATAAGGATCTCTATACTTTTGAGAAACACTATATATTGTTGTACGATATATTGAAATTAAGATTCAGCACTTTTCGACTTTGCCTTTTCATTTCCCATCAAGACAAACAGCCCGCGTTGATCATCCTGGATTTTTTCCCCACAGATTAGATTCAATACTTAGCCTCTTGGTTTTGCACATAAATGAGTCTCGAGTTCATTGTACTAGCGTTTCATTAAACAATTTTGTTTATTTTGGTTTCGTTTAAAACACTATGTTAGACGTTAAATAATTTACAATCAAAATTTGGGTTCAGTTTTCTCGTATATGTTCTGTCTCTCGTAGTCCCCGAGTTCTTCCAAGGGGCCCTACTCCATTGACCACCTGTCCACTACTCTACACACGGGTGGATGTGTATGTACGTACGTCCTATGTCGTTATGTTTGCATTTGTGGGAGGAGGGGGGAGTGGGGGAGCAAGTGGGGGAGCTTTACACGATTGTAGCAACATCGAAAAATATAACTTTGATATCTATGGTACTATACTATACATACACATGCACGTGTGCTCCCTATACGTTCAAGCATTGACTTTGTTGAAGGCTCTGCATTAAGTTGCGTTATTATCAAAATAAAAACTACAGCGTTGCACATGATCGGAGGCGCTAACTTTGCATTCGGCTAAATTAAAAACATTTCGATTTGTGTCTGTACCCATACATATATCTCTCTATTTATATATACATAAATATGTATATACATATTCCTCTTTATATACCTTGTGGTTTTCGGTTAAAGTCGCCTAGTTTGTGACCCCATTCATTATAATTAGCAATTTATTTCTTTAGAGTTTAGACTTTAAATCACTACGGTTTTCAAAGTAAAGCTTGGTATTCAGTTTATTTGGATTTTCCTCTTCCTAAGTGTTGTAACTAAACGGCTTTGGGGTGAACTAAATTAGAAATGCGATCGATATTCGGGATGCAGTATTGTGCTATGCTGAATTTACGCGATTTCATTTCATTCGAAGATATCGGATTACACTTACTTGGATTTTTTTTATTATTTGGCAGTTATTTTGTTGTTGTTGCAAAACATTATTAGCTCTAACACCTGTCTGCTGTGATGTAATCCCAACCCAAAGAGAACCAACAGTCGCAAAAGCAATGCAAAAGGAAACGGAAGCCAGAAGTCAGAAGCCGTAAAAGCGGGCAAGCACACGGGCCAATCGAATCAAATATGTGACTACGTTACTTAGGCGATAATAAATTAGTTACGAAATATAATTGGGCTGAGGTGGTTTGTGGTGTGGCAAGGTGCTTTGTGGAAACTATGGTAAAACGAAGATCTAACCATCAAAACAATAACATTATTTCGGCCTGATCTGCGATATATATGCACCTAATAGACTCGGAAACTAAAGCCAAACTAGTTACAGCATTTGTTACAGTTACAAAATCCTTAACTCCTTAACACTGCTTATACGTATCTATAGCCACCAGCTGCATTCCAGTTGTGTGGATAGGACGCCGGCGATGGAGCGCACTACAGCTGCGCCAGCGAGTCGGAACGGATGAGTGGCGCCAGGGAGCTGGGCGCTTTGTGACCCGTCTCAATCTCGTACTGCACGTCTAGCGAGGCACCTGCGAAAAATCGGAATGGAAAGTCATCACTGGGTTTCACAGAACGGGGAATTTTATTCATGACTAGGTTGCAACTTTCGCATCTTGCGCTGGGACGATGGGTGGGAAAATGGTTAGGTGGGTGGGCGATTTTATCAACAACGGCGGCTCTGTACCCTTACGTTTCTTTTCCAAAGTGGAGGTCTGTCCCTCCGGAATGAACGCTGACACTATTATGGCACAGAATACGCACAAGGCGCCAAACACGAAGGGCGGACCTGGCACATGCTGTGAGATCTTTTCCACGTTCGTCGTCCTGCTGCCGCTGTTCTTCGCGTGCGAGTCGTGGTCGTCGTTCAGATCCACGTTAAACAGGTAGAAGACGACACCGAAGACCGCGGGACCCAGGCCATTGCACAGACCCCTCATGCCCGTGATCATGCCCTGAACAGCACCTAAAGTAGGGACATTTAATTCAGTAAAGATCTTTCAAATGCCGCAGTTAAGGCCATCGAACTTACCCTGACTCTCGGGAGCCGCGTAAAGGGATACAAAAGCACTGATGGCGGGATACGTGATGGAGCCCAGCGCAGCCACAACGCCAGCCGACCACATCATCCTAAACAAAAAAGTAGGATTTAATTTAGATGATCTTGCCTTAAAAAAGTTTAAGATATTACTTACCACTTTTGACTGCCAAAGCCGTACCACAGCAGCTGCACGATTTCCAGGGCTAGGCCCATTATGATCGTACGCTTGGCTCCAAACACTCTGAGAAAAATGCATGCAATTAGCCACTACATAAATGTAGCTGAAAAAATTCAAACTTACTGCATGAAGGAGCCGAGTGTGACTTGCACCGTGATGCTGAGGATGCCTACTATGGCTATGAAGACCGAGACCTCCACATAGTTGAAGCCCATCTTCAGTTTCAGATAGACAAACATGCAGGAGTACTCCCCTGCCTCGGGCAGATAGGATAACAGCACGGTGAGGCACAGCATCAGTACGGTCTTATCGGTGCCCACTTTGCGCAGGGCCTAAAAAGAGCAAAGTGTTACAAAACAAATTTCAATACTCAGAGGTTAAAGCTTGAGCTTACGAGAAAAGGATCCGCCTGCTCCCAGCTGATAGGCGCCCCCCAGGAGGCAGGGCGCATCTTCTCTGATAGGCTCTCCGGCACGGCCACCAGTATGAAGAATACATCCAGGAGCGCAATGGCGGTGGAGAGGGCCACGACCAGCGTGTCGCCGTACATCTCCATCAGGGCATTGCCCAGAGCCGGCGAGATGACCAGGCTGGCGGCGAATGTGGCCGAGGCTAGGCCATAGGCCTTTGATCGCTCCTCCGGCGTAGTGACGTCCGCCACATAGGCAAACACCACCGAGAAGGTGACGGCGAAGGCGCCGCTTATTGAGATCATGGCAAAGAACCACCACGTATTGATGGACATCAGCGGTATGGGCAGGCAGGTGAAGAATACTGTGACTAATAGGAAAAACTTTCGGCCCCAGATGTCCGAAAGGGCGCCGATCAGCGGCGCTGACAGGAACGACAGGATCCCCTTGATGCCCATGACCAGGCCGTTCATTAGGAATGTGTGATCCGGGAACGTCTGGTTGAGAGTCTGTTGGGGAAGCAGCGAAGCAGATTAATATCTGATACATTTATAGAAGAGAGAATCGTGAACTTACCGATATTATGGGCATCGTCAGTAGGCCCCAGGCGAAGAACTCTAGAAATATCACAACCAGCGCATGATGAACACTCGGCTCCCCGATTCCGGAACTCTGTCAAATAAATTAGATAGCTCATTAGTAATAATGCAGATATCTATCGGATAATTAAAGTGACGTGCCCGCTGCCAATTGGCATAGTGGCAGGATGCACTGGCGGCGCACCCAAGCGAGTGCGTCATCGTTTATAAACCCAACCAGTTGATAAGGCGACGACAATGCCGCGTTAACCCTTTGAGGCCCCGGCCAATTGGTGGCCGCCTTTATTTGTAAACATTTGAGTCCCGCGTCAGCTAAAAATAAATTGTACTAAATGCGAAACTGTTTGAGCTCGTTAACTGCACCAATGTCATCCGAGGCGGCTGGCAATGGACTCGGAATGCCGGCCACTGATTTGTTTTGTCGCGCATCAATAAATAGAAGACAAAATCCAAATTTCATATAATCGGGAAAGAAAAATATAATGGCTGAGACCTTCTTGGGTTAAAGGCGACATTTGATAAGTCCAATTGAATTATTAATTACAAACGCTAATTAACTGGAAAATTGAACTGACGAGAACGACATCTAATGAGCCTTAGCACTTACTACATTCAATTAACTCGAAACCTAAGCTGATAACCGGAGCAATCCGATTTTTTCCTATTTTCTAGTTTCCACGACTTCTATGTTCGTTTATATCTAACTCATTCATTCTAACGTATAATTATAGACATGATTTATCTCTGGTGGAGCTCTAACAGTACCTAGAAATTACACTTTTTGGGAGATAGTTTTTTCTTTAATAATATTCTCCATCAAAACAATAATTTTCCATGTTCCAATAAAACGTGAGAAGGGCTGAGATAAGCGTTATCTGTTAGATAAATAAAACTTTATCGCATAAACTGACAGTTTATCTTACATATGTTCTGGTACATCTTATCTGCTATTGTGAAAGAAACCCAATTACTGGTAAGTAATTCGATTCTGAGTAATTATGTAAAGCCTCTTACGTGTTTAAAAATGAGATTATTCATAATGATAAACCTATGGCTTCCATTGAACATATAGTTTCATTACCTATACCAAGTATCATCAGTGAGTGGAATTAGTGGCATGAGTAGAAGGTTAACTTAAGTAAGAAGTCTTTGCTTTTTTGTGAAATACCTTGCAGCAGCAGATGTTGCATACAACGCGAATCCACTCGAAGAAGCGGTTCCGCTTTGGGCGCTCCGGAGTCGCCTCCGAGTTGCCGCCCTGCGATCTCATCGAGATGTAGGAAGCGGCCGAGTGGGTGCGCCTGTGGGCGGCTGTTCCGCTTCCGCCGCACACCCGGCCCGGTCCCGAGGATGCGGTGATCGCCGTCTCCGCAAATGCCGCGCTGGGATGTGCCGCTGCAGCTGCATACCGCGAAGTCTGCGGGGATGTGGAAGTTGAGGAGGAGGACGAGGATGAGGAGGCGGCATTAGAGGGCGAGCTCTGCCGCAGATCGCACCCACTTACCGTGGGCACATCGTCCGTATCGGGCTGCTGACTGCAGCTGGAGCTGGAGCTGCTGTCCGCCTGCTGTTGCATGTCCATCAGCGGAGAGTGCCGCTTTACCAGCTGATTGCCACGATCGCCGAAGGCGGGTGGAGAGAGCGGCAGGGAGCTGATGGTCTCCACATCGGCCACGTCCGCCGTTGTCGGCGTGGAACTGCTGCTGCGGGTGCTCAGACTGTCCGTCTGTTCACCCGACTCCTGCCGCTCCCGATCAACATCCCCATCTCGATCTCGATCTCGATCGCCGGATGCCGACGATTCGCCCTTGATTGCCACCGGTGAATTGACCTGTTCCGCCTCGGAATCCTCCAGCTCGAAGCTGCTCTCCAGAGTGTCGCTCTGCCGCTGGCCATAGCTCCGCCCGCTGCGCATGGTCTCGTAATCCGTTTTAGCTGCGTGCCTCCCTATTGGTTTGTAGTGCTTCTGTGGGTTCGGTTATCACACTAATTTCCATTGCCACGGGTCCACGAGCATGTGCGGTGAGTGGTGATGATTTGGGCTCTGTTTTTGGATGCTATCCGGTCCAACGCTCTGCACTCCACTCCGCTAATCTCCACGTTTCTGCGACGATCGAAGCGAAGTTCTATCTTATCATTTGTTTGGCTTAAACACGCTGTTTTCGCTGCCGCTCTTTCAGTTTTGAGGCACTTCACTAGCTGCAATTAAAGTTGGCCAACCGAATGCCTCTTACTCATTGGAATTCATGTGAAACGCGCGTATTGCTTTCAGCTGTTCCCCGGTGGAGTTCTCTAAGAATATCAAGTTGGCAAAACAACATACTGAAGACATCACCGTACTGAACACTCTTGTTTATTGATATTTAATGAAAAACCGATCCAAACTTGTATGCAACTACTGGAGAAAATGCAGTACGTTGCCTTAAATCGAAAGATACAGGATTAATCTTTGGAAGATGATGTTAATCCTTAAGACAGCCGCAAAGTATGCTGTTTTTTTTCGAAATTGAGGTGTGTTATCCACATTTACTTGGCCCAGAAAACGATAAAGATCGCGTTAAAAGCCCCTTAATGCCATTGCTTTGTGGCGATTTTAGCACCGTGATGTGAATCGCAGTCGCAAGCTTGGATAGGCTCGAAAGTAGATCGATCAACATTAGCAAACGAGTAAACGAGCAAACGAAGCAATTTAAAGCGAAGCACATCAAAGTGAAATAAAGGGAAAATCAAGTCGGTGCTGCCTTGGAATTCACAGCAATTTTCCGGCCATTGAGTGTGTGTATTTTTCTGGGAAGTGTCCGGTCCGCAGATTGTGGAATAAACATTCACATACCCACAGACTTCTGGATCCCTGAAACTCACGTCAGATCACAGCGATTCACACCACTCGCGCGAGTATCGATCTCTGAAATTTTAATTAAATCGACTGACGAGAAAAAGTCACCTAGAATTTTGACAAACATGTGAATCAAAAACATCTCCAACTGTGACGCTGTCGATATCGAGATCGAGATCGTTTCACCCCAAAAAACCAGCGACGTCTGCTGCGTTCCGATGTGCGCGACTCACTAAATTGAATCGCTTGGACACTCGGTTCTCCAGGCAACCGATTCGCATTCGCCAGTGCTCCAGTTTTCCAGCGAGCGGAAGCTCGGCAGAGCGCCACAATCCCAGAGAGCAACACATGTCCACCTGCTGTGGAGCTTATTTAGAAAAGAGCCACAGGCAGAGGTACTCGATACAGAAAAGAACATGAGCTTGAAGTAACGAATGAGAGATATCCATTGTAGTTTCGATACATTTTTGCTTTTAAATGCAAGTCCCCGAAATATTATGATAACATTTGGAATACAAAATATGTACACTATTAGTAAGCATTTAGTTAGTCACTATCTTACGATGAGTTTTCTGTGTTCTATATTTATGCAACTACAGATTTGCTTTTTATGTCGATGGTGGGTACGATCAAATCTAACATTGATAGCCATTGTGACTCAAAATGTTTCGAATTCCATTAAATTGACAATTCTATTATCCAAGCTGGCAGAAATACCCCGCACGTAGGCGAGTATACGTGGTGCTACGGGGAGCCACAATAAAATGCCCGAAAGCAATTGTCGCACATATCACATAGATGAACTTGACAACGATGATGAAAGTTTCGCGTTAAAAGCAAATGAGCAGTGGTCTCCAGTACAATGGAAATGTTTTTGCTATCCGACTACATGAGTTTGATTGCTATCTAGCTCTCTGGAATTATGCTGGCTACTTGTGTTAGCTCAACAAAAAAAAAAGATCTGATGAGATAGGTTTTGGGATCACATGCCAGAAAGCATGTAAACATGTGAAATTGAAAGAAAATCATAGAAAATACACCAGATCAGCTGAAGGTTATTCCATAGCACTGATATGGTCCGTTGTTTCAAGAAATTATATCAACACATACTGAAAGATATGATAAAGACATATAATACATTTACTAAACTTTATTTACAATATACGAGTATACAATGGTATTTTCGCTTAGTTATCTTTAAATGGGTACATCTGAATGTGTAAAATGTTCAGAACAGTCACATTTCAGTCGCATAAATCTCCTCCGCTGCTGGCATTCGACCGCTGTGCGTGGAATTAGCTAGATGAAACCCATTTAAACCGAGCTCCAAACGACATGGCAATGGTGATGGTGACCTGACCGCCGGCCTGGCCAGTCCGTGGGAAACGGCAATCGGGTCAAGTGCAGGCCGGAGAACAGAAGCCGCTACAGAAATTCAATTTCCGCGTCAGGAGAAGGGATAGGACTTGGACAGCCTGTTGTCCGAGAGGGAAACGCCAGCTGCCAAGTCAATCATGGGGAGAATGAACCGGAGGATGAACCCATCCACCACCCATCCCCCGATGGGCTGAATCTCGCTCACATGGGCGGCCTGCATGTGTCGAATCAAAAGGCATTAGAGGCGACCTTGACAGGAGCGGCAAGGAAAGTGAAACAACAGGACGAACGGGGGAAAGGCATCCGTTTTGCAGGCACAGCAAAAAAACAAAGGGAAAAGCGGACAACAAGTCAACACGATGGCGTAACGATTTGGCAAGAGACATGCTGGAAAATACATTTCCATGTTTTCCTTTCATTAATGTCACAAAAAAGAGACTAGCGACCAGTTTGTCGCTGGGCTGGGCACTGCCAAATTGAAAAGCCGGCTAAAACGGGATGTGAGCTAACAACGACTGGCGACTGGACTGGTAAACGTGCCCTCGAGTGGAATTCGTTGCGAATTTTCGGTTTGGTTTGCTAATTAATCTTGCCGGTCATGGGCAATCCATCCGCAGGACACGCAAAAAATATTAAATGGCCAAAAGGTTGGCAAGGTCAAGTTGGGGGCCACTCAGGTGTTCACAGCGAACAGCCAGCGAAATGCGTGATACAATCTGCACTGCATTAAAATGCATTTAACTGCACTGAAAAAAAATCATTATAACACGTGTATACATAGCAGTGCATCCATAATGGCTGCAAACACACAAAACACTCTTAATTTCGAAATCCAAGCATGTAAAGAATTTTAACTTTATTAAATTTGTGACTACTTCATTTCAAAGTGTAAGAACACAATAATATGCATAGAAATGCTTTCATATATTCAAATTTTATTCAAATGGCGCACTTGATTTCGATTTGGATTTCGCAATAATGCCAAGACCACCAGACAATGGCCAATAACTGGCAACTCCATTGTTGTGGCTTATTGAAAAGTAGGCCAAAGCCCGAGGCACCAAGGACACCCAGCGCAGGCAGCACAGAAGTTGCCCCAAAGTGGAATATCTTGCTCCCCGATTCCTCCTGCTTGCCACATGCCCAAGTCCGAGATTATCGCGCGTGGGTGGCTGGGCTGGCAGGTGCTTGAATCCTTAAGCAGACGACTCTGACTCGGAGCGCAAGAGCTGTCGCAATTTTAATTAAAACAAGATAAAATGCTGTAGTCGAGTACCCGACTATCAGATACCCATTACTCAGCTAGTGGAAGTGAAAATGGGAAATTTTAACATTTTCTGGAATATCGTTAGAAATTGGGGAAAAAATAATAAAATTAAAACAAAACTTAAGAACTTTTTAAGTGTGGGCGTGGCAAAAGTTTTTTGCTAAAATTTAGAAGATATATAAAAAAGTGAAAAATACCACATCATTTTTCAAAAGTGTGGGCGTGACAGTTTTGTGCGGTTTGTGGGCGTTGAAGAGGGCGTGACAAAAAGTTTTTGGCAAATTTATAGAAATTTACATAATATATTTAAAAATTAAAAAATATCACATATTTCAAAAGTGGATGCTTAATCTCATCATTCTAGCTTTTGTAGTTCCTGAGATCGAGGCTTCGACTCGGCTATTGATCCTGATCAAGAATATATATACTTTATATGGTCGGAAACGCTTCCTTCTGCCTGTTACATACTTTTCAACGAATCTAGTATACCCTCTTACTCTACGAGCAATGGGTATAAATACTCCGGCAGCCCTGACGGCACCCACAAATCAATCAGCGACACTTTTGGCAGGGGTAAGCAACCCAAAAGCTGGGCATTAAAAGCAAACAATAAGCGGAATTCCCTTCCATTAAATTTCCTTCTTTTATCCGGGCTTATTGTTTCAAAAAATTGGGCGGGCATTTTAAAATGTAACTTTTTTCGGTTGGGGTAACAAAAATAGCTCATTTTCTTCGAAGAAACAATTATGAAAAAGCCATTTCTTTACAGCCTTCAATGGAAATTATGAAAAAAGGTATACTCATTAAGTTGAAATACAAAGCTACAGCACACACCTTGCAAAAACAATTAAACAACTTTTGAACTGTAAAGGATACCTACGAATATTTATGATTTTCTACCCATACAGATTTTCTACTCATAGAGAAGAGCTAAAACTCGTGCCATTCCTGCCAAGTGAAACCGAAAACGCGCACATGGGGACTTCTATCGACCAGCGAAGCGCTTTCATCTTCCTTCATGGCTGATGCCAAATGTCAGCCCACATGAACGGCGGACTTGCTGACGACTGGTGGCTAATGGAGAGCATTCCGTGCCACCAAGGTCATGTGAGTGCACGAGCGGTGGCAAGTGGGAAGGACGGAAAATGTTGAAAGAGACGAGCCTGTGCCAAAGCAGAAGCTGCAGCAGATGCCGTTGAAATTCAATTCAATGCCTGCAGCGCGCGTGCAACGCGGCGGATACGTAATATGCCTGCTCACATTAGCCAACCAACACATGCACACGCTCTCGTGCGGCAAACGCTGCCCGCTGCCTTTCAATATTAAAAATAGTTTGTCAACAACGTGGCCAGAAAGTGTCAAGCTGCCACGGGTGCAGCGTCCAAATGGGTTTGAGCCCCATAAGGATCAGCGGGATGAGCAGAAGGAGCAGGATGGGAAGATGATTTAGAGCTCATTGGCTTTCTGGGTTGACACTTTGAACACCCCACTGTGGCCAGCACATAATCAATTCTATCGATTGGATAATAGATATACAAGAAAACAAAATTTAACATTTATCTTAAAAAAAAAACTACTACTACTACTGAGCTCTCAGTTTGCATGAAACTCAATTGTTTGCAATAGTTTTAATCCCCGGAGTGCTAAATTCAAATATTGACCGAGTTCAGGGCATAGGGATAATCAAAAAGGACACAGGACACCACAGCAGAGCACAGGATTTATTGATTTTGTGGGTTCACAGCTGGATAATAGAAATTGCAGTGCTGTGTGCAAAAACATCCACATCACAGCAATCCCAGCCGCAATCATCCAAATGTAGTGACCTGGGATTTCATCAGCCACACGAAACGGATGAAAAAAGACCAAAGCGAACCGAATGAATGGCGTCTCCTATTGATTAGCGGCGATGATGCACCCAGACCAATTCAAGCGAACCGAGCCCCTGGCATCGAACACCCAACAAGCCATCCACCCATCCACCAATCCACCCATCCACCAATCCACCCATTCACCCATCACACCAGCCGAAAGCTAACCCGATCCGAATCTAAATTCGATGGCGAGCACCGGGCTGACCTTGCATGCCGCACCAAGCACCGTGGACTGTTGGCTGCCTAGCTGGCAGACACGGAACACAAGCTGTTTTAATAAATTTATGATTCCCGAACTGTTGCCCAAAAAGTGTTGACACAACAAAAAGAAAGAGAGTAAGTAAGTAAATGCAACAACCGCAAAAGGACAGAATGAAAGCTGCAACACGACAGTTCAACTGCATCAGCGGAAGTCGTGCAGTTAATTTGCATAAGGAGACAACGGAAGTGAGGTCTCCGAGGATTGGCACGTGGCCAAAATGCCATAGCCCCAAACGAATGGCACTACTTGGCTTAGATAATTTGCTTCGTACTGCATTAGGTAGTATATTAGATTATATAGAAACTAAAGAACCAGCTAAGCATATGCACATACTATTAAACATCCTTTTTGGCCTTTAAGAACAGTTGCATTATGTAAAAGTTATCAAATCCTTGCATACTAATAACATTCTAACATATTTCCTATAAACACATCATCATTTCCGTGCCTCATACTATACTTTGATATTGTTCGAAAGTTTTAGGCAAGTAGATCTTCTTAAATATGTTTAAAATCAAAAGAAGTCCTCAAACTTGCGGCTAAGTCGGATAACTTTGAAGCGTACCTTTCGGTCACTGGGGTATGAAATAAATCCAGTGCTGCACTTGACACTATACCCATTGCGACATGTCTGGGAGAGAATAGGAGCCCCAACTCCGAAAAAAAGGGGAGATGGGAGCCGAACAATGCCTCGGAATTGGGGATATAATTTATGGATGCCAACGCGTTATCCAACGGCGTTTTCTAGGACTCGAGCAGCCACTCATGTGGCGAAGTTTCGCCATAATTGATTGGTGTTCGAGCCCCTGACTGTGCAAATGTTTGTCCTGGCTTCAGGACTCAATCCCAACTGAGCGGGCTGAGGATGAGGTTGGAAATTTATGCGTGGCAGACTTTTTTCTTTTCGCTTTCCTAGCAAAAAAAATAGAAAAGAAAAGAAAAGCACATAAAAAGTGTCATGGAAATTTTGCGGCAAAGGTTTATTGACCTCTGGATGTTTGTGGAGCACATTTGGTTAGACAAATAAACGTGGGTTATGTGATAAAGAGAGATGCTTTCTCGCCAGCATGACTGCATATCAAGCAATCTGTACTCTATATTCGAGTATACACGCTTAAACGCATATATAATGCAAATCAGATTGTTGCATGCACCGCGGGAAAGATTATCGTACATTTAATGGGCCCACATTAAACGAGAACCTCTAGAACCAGAAGCTCATCGGCCATAAAAAATCATTTTACGAGCGCTAAATGCAGACGAAATTATGCGAAGTTCTCGGAACATTAAACAACAGCATACTGGTCAAGGAAATTATAAGGATCGGAAAATGGGCGTAAGGACGCCCAGCTTAGGTGACCTTCTTCAAGGAAAGCGGAGGCTTTTCCTTTTCCTTTTTTCGTTGCGTTTCGTTCCGTCTCTTTTCATTTTCATTTTCATTTTCGTTTCCATTTTTGTTTTTGTGTGCGTCAGGCGGCCACAGAACAAAGGAAAATCAGTAAAACGAGAGGCTGAGGAAATTCGGTTTCCAAGGGGAAAATTCTCCGCCACATTTGGTTTTTCCTGCGCCAAAACGAAGAAGCGAAGGAAAACCAGAGATACATATAGTCTGATCTCATGAACAAAAACATAATTGAGCCGAGAATAACAATAAGAGTGGGGGTACAGTTACAGTTTTGCGTAACGGGACAATTTTCCCTGTTTTCCGTGGGTGGAAAGCTGACTAGCAAATTGAGTGGGTCAGCGAATTGAGAAGCATTTCAAGTTCAATCTGCGTCCATTTCCCACTTTTCGAACATTAAATTTGCACAAAAACACACACTTTTAATGGAATTTTCCTCGGGAAACGAGTTGTTTCAGTTGTTTCTTTGCTGTTCATACAAGGCTTTATTTAATTGCACATGGTACCGATCCGATATAATTAGCAACAAAAGCAGTCACGAAAAGAAAACGCGTGGAAATTGTTTTGGCGAATTTTCCATTTGTTACACAGCGCGACAGAATGTGCGCTTCGATGTGCGCTTTTCCACACGCTGCGCCGTACTCAGCTGGAAAAGCGTCTGGCAGAGCATTTTCTTTCGCTTGCACTTTTCCTCGCGTTTTTCATTGAAGCTTTGTCCGCGAAAAGCTTTTTGGTATTTTCAGAACATGCCTCTCAGTGCGGATTTATTCTAAGAAATGCACACGGTGGTTTACAGACTTGAATAAATTATTTTTGTTAAATTTTTCATAAAAATTCCCTCTTTAACCTAGTACATTTAATAGAAAATCAAAATTTTCCCTTGGGTTTTTCACCCACATTTTGGTAGGAATCCATTTTCCCTCCCCAATTACTTTCGATTCTTTCACTTTCGTCGCTGATTTGCTCCATAAACCTGCTTTCTCGCGTGCTCGAGAATTTCCCACAACAATTACCATCGGACTTTTTCGCCATTGTTTGTTTGTTTGTTTGGTTGCCTTGTTGCTGTTGTTGCATGCCACATTTTCCCGGCTTAGCGTTTTCCGAGCAAGAGCTTTCGCTCAAGGGGCATTTTCCACGCTCTCCTGCCATTTCATTCTGCGGTTTTCATTTTACATATCTCTGGCACCTGTTCGCTTCTGCGCCCTATGGCAGTGTTTTATGAATGAAACAGCTTTTCCACTTTGCTCACTTTTCTCACAGCGAAAAGCTTCTCTCGGTGAATAAATTTACAAGGGAATTTTGCCAAAAAGTTCAGAGAACCACGAAAACGATGTCTTGTTCTGGGGAAATTATCTAATTGCTTGGGAACGGTAGTGCGTACACTGAGAGCAATAACTTACAGTGAAAAGTAAATTTAACACAAATTTGTTAATTAAGTTTCTTATATGACCTAAAGTTTTAAAATAAATAATCTTGTTATTAAAGCGCATGAAGTATTCATGACTTTATCAACAATATTCCGCATTCAATGGGCTTCTTAATTGAAATTAATTTTTCTGGAAAATGCTTTCGTCTGAAATCCCCTGGGTGGCATGAAGTCTAATGGCTGCCCCGTGCCGGATAATTAGCGGCTAGCCAAGGTCGCACAGCAACTCCGAAAATTAAATTCTCGTGGCGCGACCCTTAATTAAGTTTTCCAGCCATTAGAAAGGGAAAGTAAGTGGAAATTCAATGGGGGAAATGGGCAAGGAAACTAGAGCGCGGCGCAGGCGTCATGAGCTTTTCAGCTGGCCAGCAAATAGAAAACTGTTGCATAGAAATGGGAGCTTGGCGGCAGGCTGGCTACTAAACTCCAGGTGAATCCATTCCCCCAGCGACCAAGTCAATTTGGACATGGGTTGGCCATTGGAAGGGTAATGGGAATGGGATTTCCTTCTTCTCACATGGGCTACTCCCAATGTCATAGCTGAAATTACGACCATTACAAAAGGCTGTTTTTCGGGGGTGGAAAGTAATGGTGACTAATGTAATATTCACACGCGCACTGATTTCCCACACAAATGAGCGATCATTAGTGCTGGAAAGTCTGGATAATTTAGGTAAACAAAAGGCGGTTCAATGGCCCCAAGTAAAAATAGAACCAGAAACCCGAAAAGCAATCAAAGAGCAGAAAGCGAAAGGCCAGAACCCACGGAGCAGCTTCTCCACGAAATCGAAAGCCGACAACCACAAGTGGTTCATCTGGCTGCGGGTTGGATGGGGTCACCAATGTTGAATTGATTACGCCATCGCCAGTGACACACTTATAAAAGTAGAAGTGGATGTGTAGAACTTGAGCTGGATCTGGAGCCCTAGTTGTAGCTGTAGCTGTAGCTGGAGCGGAGTGGAGTAGAGGGGAGCACTGGGAAATGAGGGGTGACCGTGGGAGTGCCCAGTTATCAATCACGTTTTATGCCTTTACTGCACTTTATCCGAATCCAGTGCAGAGCTTTAAAGCAATCGCCTGATTTTTTGGGGAAAACCTTGTGATATTATCGCTACTATCGCAAATGGGTGAAATCGCCTGATGTCTGCCACACTTGCCACCCTCTACAGTGGATATGAGCTTTATTATTAGCGATAAGAAAGTGCCACATTTTCACGCAGTGGGGCACCCAAATTACGCTCACTGAGCGAAAAACTATAGTGATAAACTCGATCTTTGGAATACGACTAGTTTCTAAAGCAAATGCTGTACATTGATGGTTTGCAAATTATTGTACTTGTAGTACTTATAGTAGTTAAAGGCTTTTCTTATCAAATAATTAGCTTAAAACGATCATACAAAAAGCAAACGAGAAACGTGTTCAACCTTTGATGATAAGAAAACAGAGGGACTTGGTAAAGTATTTTGGATGTGGATAAACTTTGTAAATTCGATCAATCCCATATGCAAATTATAATTTATAATTTTAATAAGTTTTTAAATTGAAATTAACACCTAAAGTACACAAATATATTTCCAAATGTAATCTCTGTGTATGTTTTACATCGAAGCAATACTAATAAACACAAATAGTGCTTTATGCGATATGAAAACAATATAGTTCTGTGAAATGTAGTGCCTTTTACTTGCTCTCTAGATGGCATTTATTTCTGATTATAGAAAGTGCATAGCCCAGTGCATATTTCATACCAAAGCGCATTTATTAACATATTGTACTACATGTTCCGTTCGCAATACTATAGTAAGTACTGTGAAAGTCCCCGTGCCAACTGAGTAAACATTATAGTGCTCGAATCGTTTGATAGACCTCGATTACGTCTAAAAGTAATGCCCAAATTGCGGCTGGAGCGTCAAACTCACGCCGTTTGCTGAATCACCTTGACTTCACAGATAAGGCCACTTGTAGTGATATCGGAACGGTGCTAGTCCGATCCGTAATCCGTGAATATATGTATGTATATGTACTCACCGTGAAGACACTCTTGCTCTTGTGGGCCCGATTCCGTATGACCAATCCCGCCAACGGCTTCTTCACATGGATCTTGGGCATCTTGGCGGCGCTGGCAACGTTACGGCTACGTGGCTTTAGCTTTACCGTTAGCTGGCGAGTAGCTGGGGGTGCGCGGTGTGTGTTTACTTTTGCAATGGAAACGCCGGAGAGCTGCTGCTTCTTTTTGTTCAGTGTTTTTCGCTGTACTGCCTAACAATTTGGCTGCATCGGCCGTGTTTTGCTGCTGTTTACTACACTGTCCACTTTACTACACGGCGGCACTTAATTGAGGCGCACAAGCACGGCACACACTCGATTTGCTCGTTCTACTCGCGCTTTAATCACAATTATTAGTTTACCATTAAAGGGACGCCTGGGCAACAAGAACAACAACAACTGCGGCGGCGATTTAGGCGGCTCGCATGCCTATGGGCTAACTGCCATCGACGACCTCATGTGGCTGGATCTGGATAACCGGGATCTCTGGGCAGTTTCTGGCAGGGATTTGGCTCAGCGGAGCTATTTTCACGAAAATTTAATGCGTTCGTTGCAAACACGGGCCGAGAACAAGTTCGATTTGGGGCTAAAAAACGCCAAAAGCGGGCGCTGTCAACATGTGTTCTAGGGTTGCCGCAGCGCGCGCATTTCGTGTGCTAAAAAGTGGACTTTCTTGAATTTCCAATTCCGATCAATTATATATTATTAGTCCAAATTTCCAAGAGTTTTTATTCATATGTAATATCTAAATGAAAAGATTTCCCAGCAATATAATAGGAAAGCTAAATATTATAGTTAATAAAAGAGGTTGCAGAACTTATAATAAGCAATAAGCAATAAATTTGAATAACTGAGATAGAAAAAATAGATTAGAAAAAATCCACAATACATAAGAGCATACTTTTAAATAAAATAAAAAGGAGCGAATATATTTGATATATGTTTTAGAACCGCCTTAGAACATTCAACCTACTATGGTCACACTTTCGCGAATCAGCTGAAGAAATATTTAAAAGTTTCAAACAATAAAAACAAAGCCCTCTAAAGAATGCAAATATTCTGACCTCCGCTGGTAGAAGAAGGATATAGTCCTAGTTCGAGCATACTGTTTTCCAATTACCTTACTGCAGTTTTCCGGTTGCGACCATGGTTCGAGTTCTGTTCCTCCACCCGGATTTGGGCATCGGAGGAGCCGAGCGATTGGTAGTGGATGCCGCTCTGGCTCTCAAGGAGCGGGGACACCAGGTCAGCTTCCTAACGAATCACCACGACAGCACGCACTGCTTCAAGGAGACGGCGGACGGAACATTTCCAGTTCACGTTGTGGGCGACTGGTTGCCACGCGGACTCTTTGGAAGATTCTACGCCATCTGTGCGTATATGCGCATGCTCTATGCGGCGATCTACGCCAGCTTCTTCATGCCCCAGCGGGAGCAGATGGATGTGGTGGTGTGCGACCTAATCTCTGTATGCATTCCGGTACTCCGCTTCGCCCCTCATCGTCCGAAAGTTCTATTCTACTGTCACTTCCCGGATCAGCTCCTCAGCAGCCGTGAAGGTCTGCTAAAGCGGCTGTACCGCCTGCCCATCAACTGGCTGGAGGAGCACACGATCGGTCTGGCAGATAAGGTGCTGGTCAACTCCAAGTTTACGCTGCGAGTCTTTCAGGACACCTTCCGCCGGCTGAGCACGGTGCCGGATGTGCTGTATCCTTCACTGCACACCCAGTACTTTGACCAGATGCAGAAAAAGCTGGAGCAGCGGTCTGCTCTATTGGACGAGCCCGTGCATCCACGAGTGCCACTCAACGCCTTCATCTATCTGGACATCAATCGGTACGAGCGAAAGAAAAACCACGCACTCGCCTTACATTCCCTGCGTCTCCTGGGCGATACGCTGCCCGCCAGTGACTTCAAGCGCTGTCGCCTGATCATCGCGGGGGGCTACGACACCCGATGCATGGAAAATGTCGAGCACTTTGCGGAGCTGGAGCAAGTAACAGAGGAGCTTAAGCTTCAGGATCACGTTGTGTTGCTGCGCTCACCTACCGACGAGGAGAAATGTCGCCTGCTCTTTGCCGCCCACTGTCTGCTGTATACACCCGAGAACGAGCACTTTGGCATTGTGCCGCTGGAGGGCATGTACTGCTCCAAGCCAGTGGTGGCATTGAACAGCGGTGGACCCACTGAAACGGTGGTAAACACTTCAACGGGCTTTCTGTGCGAAAAAACCGAAAAGAGCTTTGGTGGAGCAATGCAACAGCTTTTCCGAGATGAGCAGCTGCGCGTGAAAATGGGTGACCAGGGTCATAAGCGGGTGCAGCAGAAGTTCTCCTTCCAAGCATTCGCAGATCGGCTGAACGGCATCATTAGAGATCTTGTTCCTATTTCCAAGGAATCGAGTGCTAAGAAAACTGAATAAAATTCCAGATCAAAAGGCAGATCTATTGTTTTCTGTCATATAACTATTTTTAGGTACATATGTATGTACGCGAATTATTAGTCATCAAGAATGGATGACTCATCAATTGGTTAGATTGCGTAGTAGAGCTCGGTGATAAAAAAGTTTCCATTTGAAAAGTTTTAAAACCCCAAAAAAACTTATTGCAGCCTTGTATATATAGTTTATTATTAAATTCCATTATTCAGGGCGTATAATATTAGGTTGTGGGACTGGTGTGATTCGGATTCGACTGAGATCGGGCTGGCTACTGTTCGCGCATGTAAAGATACAGGTAGCCGAGGTCCTTGGGCGGGTTTTGTGACTTGGCCACCTTGCTGTCGTTGAAAATCACCCATTCGCCGTTCTTGCGAATGTGACAGACGTAGTGTCCCACCTGGGCGGAGGTGCCCATGTGTGAGATGAAGGCCACCAGACGGTATTTGCCGCCTCCATCGCGGTAGTCGGTCTTATTGGGCGCCGAGGAAGCCGCTGCAGCTGATGAATTCGAAGCGGGGGCAACTTCCTCAACACCAATGGAATCGGCATGCGAGAAGATCCAGTCGGTGGCGCGCTCCACGTTGCCATCGGTCGCCTTCAGCGCAGCCACCGCCTGTCGTTCGTCAAATCCCATGCTCATAAGCATGGCCAGGCTCTCGGGATTGGCCACAAACTGGTTGGCTGCGCTGTCTCCAATGCTGTTGTTCGGCACCACAAATGGCTCCGAGATATTCTCGTCGGCGATGTGCTCCATCAACCAGTTAGAAGCTGCCTCTAATCCGCTGTTTTTCGTGTGGTAGCAGGCACGCTTGCAGGCTTCTGGCGGGAAGCCCATGGTCAGCAACTCGGACATGACTGCCTCGTCAAATGCAAACTTCACTTCCTCTGCGGCGGGCTCAGGAAGAGCCTCCTCACCAGGCTGCAGACCACCAGTGGAGCGCCAGTTGCTTAGATCCAGTTCATCGGGCATGTCTACGGAAACATCCAGTTTCTTGGGCACCCAGTCGTCGCCCAGCGTGAACTTTCCCACGGTAATCATCAGGCAGTCGGGCATGGTGGCCAATCGAGTGATTTTCCTGGCATTTGTCTTGCCATCAATGGCAGAGGAGTAGAATTGTTCGATCAGCTCCGGGCCGAAGAATTTTTCCAGGCAGGCCTGTAGAGGAACCTTGTGCCTCACGATATCGCGATCCACTAACCGTTGTCCGGTCTCGCGGGCAGCCTTCTCACGCTCCTGGAACTCCCGCACCTCATCCAGATTGGTGGCCTTATCCAACGGAACAGGCAGACGGAAACTGTACTCTTCGCGTGTCTTGTACTTCACCTTGCGGCTAGCGAGACACTCAACGCGATCCTCCAGCAGAAACTTTAGAGCATCTGCGGGATTTGTTTGGTTCCGTGAATTCCTGTCCAGCAGGGTGAGCAAATGCAAATAGAAATCGTTGGCATCCTGCTGTTGTTTGGTGCTGAAATCAGGGTGGTTCTTGCCCACAATGTTCTTAAACATGGCCGGAGAGATTCCGGTGCTGTGATCGGTGTCCAGAGTGTTCTCGGCGATACTGCTGTACTTTCCCGACTGCAGGCCAGTTCCTAGCTTGGCCATTTGAATGTTGAAGTCGTTGGCCGGGTCGCTGGGGAACTCCCTGAAATAGTGTTCCGCTCCGGTGCCCACGAATCGCTGCTGGAAGTCTGGGATGACGAAGAGCACCTGCATCACACTGTTGATGTAGCAAGAGTTGCCCAGGTTGCGCATGCCAGTGTATCCAGGACCGGCAAGAGGCTGCAGCTCACTTTCGCTCTCTGTAAGCGTCGACCACTCGCCGATCCGCTGGTTAATATCCAATTCAAGCTCCACCATCGACTTCTCGCTCTTCTTCATCGCCGCCATGTTGATGCCAAAGTGGGAGAGGTGGCGCTCTAGGTGGGGATCAAGTACCATGTCGTCCTCCGGGTAGGAGAACACATCCGACTTGCCATCAGCGGTGATAGTGCCCAGTTTCACTGCCAGCGGGAAACCCGTCACTCTGTAGTACTCCACGGCGTGATCGTTGCCTCCACTGCCGTCAAAGAACTTGCGACCGCACAAGATCGAACCATCGGTCAGATTAAGCCAAAGGTTGTTGGTCAAATCGCACTTCTCGCACTGCCAGCCGGATGGGGGAATCTTCTTGCCATTGTCCAGTTGTTGCAGGTTCTCTGCGTATTTCGAAGCCTGACGCACTTCACCATCCCAGGTGCCTATAAAATGATTGATTTTAGGTTAACTTCGTCAACATGACAACAATCCTAAACTAACCCATCAGCGTGGCCTTCTCCAGCTTGGCAATGGCCGAGTCGGCGGCCAGAATGGCCTCTACCGCCTGGGTGACACGCATGGGCAGATCCGGATCCGGATACGGTAGCTTCTTGTCCAGCTGGGGGGCCACCACGATGCTGTACGTGTCCTTGATCTCGTACTTCTTGGCCATGTCCGACTCGTTGTAGCCACCCTCGACGCCGATGGCCAGGCGGGTGATCTTCCGTTCCGGCCCAGCCTCCGACTCCGGATCGCATTCAGCCTCCGTATCGGTGCCCTCCTTGGGAGTCTTAACCCGCTGGATATGCAGGAAGACCTGGTTGCCAGTCTTGTCGGCGTACTCCCGCACATACGCCGCGCCGAAACCCAAAAAGCTGTGCAGGCACACGTACAAGCCGGTGGGCGTCTCGGGATTGTCGTAGGAATAGACGCACTCGTCCTTGTAGATCGGAGGAATTTCCGCGCCGGATGCGCAGGGCACGTTCACCTTGGATAAATGCTTGCGTAGTTCCTCCATGACGCTATCTGGTATCCTGGGAACAGCTCTTTTCTCATAAACTTTACGAACCAAATGTAAAATAGTATAGTTGATTTTTTTTGCAGTTGCTGCTTAGAGATGAACAGGGGAAAATGCATCGATACCGGCGAGCACGGCAATGCGAATATCGATGGTTTGAGATGGTGTTTTGCTGATTACAATTAACTTTTAACAATTCTTACCCCTATTTACATTCCTTATAATGGCTATAAAATGGTTTATTCGTATATTACCGCCCAATAAGCACAAATAGTTCAATTTGGTGGCTGCAGGCTATCGTTGTGTATTTAATACTGTAATCTCTAGCCAAAGCCAACAACAAATTCGCGAGTCACCAAGGGAACCGAACTAGTTCCGTGAAGTGCAAACAATACAGGGAAAGTGTGGCAGCGCCGATTGTGATTTATAACATGTTGTACTGCTAAAAACATTTTGAAAATTTTTTAAGGGCAATAAAAATTGTTACCATTCAGTTACAATTACCTTCTTAATTTAAAGTTTCGGACAATTTTTAACGATTTGTTTACTAGTTTTGATCTGTGAGCGGTCACACTGTTCAGCGACATGCCAACTCGATTTACGCAGAGTTGCCATATAGTCACAAAAATCTTTCGCATAAAGAAGTAAAACGTAAGAATTTTCATATGCGTTTTTCGTCAGGAAATCCGCATTAAAATAATGTAAAAAGTGGTTAATATGTTTGCGCAAACAGTGCGGCATCCAAACGTATAGAAATTCAGCTCGTTCGAACGGTTTTCGGTATTGTTTTGCCTCTCGCATAAATTTGTTGCGCGCCATTTTGTTTTTGGAAAGCAAAAGAAAAAAAAGAAATACAACAGCAAAAACCTACCACAAAAGTCAAAGTTTGTTAAAGCGATAAAAAGAAAGAAGAAAAGGCAATTTCTGGGGGGGAAAAGCAAGTGAAAAACATGTGGCGCTCCGCTAGTTTGTGCATCAGTATTGTGCCCCTAAAAGACATACGAAAATAACGCGCGACATAAATAAATGCGACTGAAACACAGAAAACTGAAAATATCGATACAATGAATAAACGAAGAAGCAGCGATTAGTACGTCGTCGGCGGTCGTCTGTGTGGGTGAGAGAGTGAGAGAGATGGGGATGGCGATTAAGTGCGAAAGAGAGGGCGGAGCGCGGGGCGCGTATATAATTACGTCATAAGAATTAAAGAAAATTCAAGGTCTACAGCGCTGCGGCTATACAAAAAGCTATTCGATTTCGTTACGTTCTCGGTTTTATCAAAAATAAAACTTTGGCCAGCGCGCAACAACAACAACAAGTATGGCTGTGGCGTGCCTGTGTGTGAGTTTCATTTTCGCGACTGTATAATTACATACACACGCAATCCCGCCGTTGTTGTTGTTTCTGTTTTCTTTTTCATTGTAAGCGGGAGAGCGCGCAGCTGTGAAAGGAAAAAGAGAGGAAGAGAGCGAGAGAGTTAAATTTGTTGTTGAGCAATTTGTGTAACCATCGATAATGTTTGATTTATTTAAACCCCATTTTTATTACCCCTTTTTGCAGTGACTCGCGATGCGTGCGGCATAGAAGTCGACACCCCCCCCCCAAAAACCGAAATCCCGACCCCCCACGCGCTCACGCACACACACATGCACAGACAGTGATTGTTCATAAAATTTAATTGATTAAAAAGGCAGAGTCGAAAACAAAAGCGAACAAAACACCGGAAAGCAAGAAAAATTAATAAAAATCAATAGAGCGGCGAGCGGGAGGCGATAAAAAGTGTTATCAGGGCGAATTAATTGGCTACGAAGAAGGGAAGCAGGAGGAGGAGAGGAGCAGGAGGAGGAGGAGGTTCCTCCGGAGATTGACGTTTAGGGAGCTCCAAATCCGCATCCCGGACGCGGATCCGGACCCTTCGCCATCATGTCCGTGCAGCAGTTCTGCCTGCGGTGGAACAACCACCAGCCGAACTTCATCTCCGTGTGCTCCTCGCTGCTGCACAATGGCACCTTGGTGGACGTCACCCTGGCAGCCGAGGGTCGCCAGCTGCAGGCCCACAAAATTGTGCTGTCCGCCTGTAGTTCGTACTTTCAGGTAAGTTGGTGATCACTTTAGCGCATACCCTTGAGAGCTAAACTAAGTATCAAATGTGTTCGATAGGCTTTGTTCACCACAAATCCGTGCCAACATCCCATTGTCATCCTGAAGGACGTGCAGTACGATGACCTAAAGACCATGGTGGACTTCATGTACTACGGCGAAGTAAATGTGTCGCAGGAGCAGCTGCCGCACATCCTCAAGACGGCCGAGATGCTGAAGATCAAAGGACTAGCGGAGATGCCAACGGATCCGGCCAATCTTACCAAGTCGGACAGCAAGTCCTCGACCGACGGCACCGAATTGGTAGGCGGCGCGGGAGTGGGCACTGGAGCGGGCAACTCGGCTGGAAGCCTTGGGGCTGCCAGTGGAAGCAGCGTGGGCGACTCCCTGTGGAGCAGCAGCGAGGCCCAGCAGTTCCAGCAGCAACAGCAGGCCCAACAACAGGCACAGCAGCAGCACCATCACCACCAGCAGCAGCAGCAGTTGCAGCAGCAACAGCAACAGGCGCAGCAGCAGCAACAACAGCAGCAGCATCATCACCACCACCATCAGCAGCAGCAGAGCGGACAGGCGCAGGCGGCGCAGACGCATCACCACCAGATGCGACGTACGCCGTCACCTTTGAGCGCTGGAACATCGCCGGCCACCAGGCGCAAGCGCTTGCGCAAATCCTCGAATAACGGTGAGTTGGAGTTGGGTAAAGCATCGTCGTGATAGATTCAACATTTTCAGGGTTCAAAATAACTGGTTTTTGTAATAATGCAGGCTCAGGCGATCGCAACAATGCGGAGGAGCAGCACAACAGCTCCCTGGACGCGGGAAGTGGGGCCGGCAACGCCGGTCTCAGTCTCGCCCAGATGAGCCAGATGACATTTGGTGCTGGCGGCGGTTTGGCCGGCCACTCATTGCACGCGGCCAAGCTGCTCAAGGAGTCGGCCAGCGCTGAGCTGGAGCAGCAGCCGCAGGACTCGGATCTGGACGATGGTCACGGACACTTACACATGCAAATTGTAATGAAATTGGTCACGTTAACCTTGTACCCTCGTCCGCTTGAGCAAACGCACTAATTGTTTTCTTTATCTTCTCGGTGCCCACGTACAGAAGCCCGAAGTGGACATTGGCGGCGTGAACCAAACGATGCCCTTGGATATCTCCGGCGGCACAACACCATCCGAGCACGATGCACCAAACTCCCAGTCCTCCCACTCGGGTAAGTCGCAATTGGAAATCAAAAGCCAGCACACTGTTCCATCAAAGCTCATTGTTCATCGGGTAGGGATATCATTCGTCAGGATGGATTCTTTTTTATCGTTTCTTAGTTTTGTTTTGCCTTGATTACTTTAAAAAAACACAAAACAGAATAGTTAACTGCAATTCGTAGTCAAAACTAGCTGACAAACTATTGACAATGCAGGAGTCAAGAGAGAAAAGTATGTAAGGATATGTATAAGCTAGACATCACTTGACTGTTTTGAAACGAGCATCTACTCTACATGACTGAAACAACGTATCTTTACACTGTTGGTATGATTTGCGAACTTAGTAGGGGTTCATTGAACTGATAAGCACTGTCACCTATGTTCTCTTAATCAAAAAAATCTGAAGTCTGAAGTCTGAACCACTGTGTACTCTCGATTCACCCATCGAAATAATGCCCACAATCATACTTCATCTGCATATCTCACACACGAACGGTGCCATTTCGAAACAATTTCAGTACACAGCGCTTGGAGAAATGAATGCTAAAGCTAAATATGAAATCTAGCATACCGATTATTCATTACCGATTTACCGACTAAGTGCAACGAAATATTTGTGAAATGCCGAAATTTTCTATGTTTAACTATTATTGTGTATTGTATTCCAAAAAAAAACCGAATCCTGCCTGAACTTGGGAATGGGAGAGAGCTAGCACATAGTCCAAAACAAAAACCAAAACTTCCAAAAACTAAACCTATGATTTGTTTTTCAATTGTTCATTCTCGATTTGCGTTTACTTGCGTTTTTTGATTTTTGTTTTGTGGGAATTTCAAACAGCGGTTTCCGATGATAATGATTTAGCCTTAGCAATCTATCCTCTACTACCTACCTCTATTGTACCTATTGTACCTCTATGAACTGCCTCAGAACCTATAAACTGTCTCAGTACCAACACAACCGAACTAAGATCAAACCGAACTAGACCAAACCAGACCAGACCTAGTCCCGATCCATTAGAGCTAGGAGAGAGCGATCTCAACTTCAATTTCGATCGAAATGCCCCAGTACCAGTAACAGAACCAATCTTTCATTCGCTGTCTCTCTCTCTCCCCTTCCCAGGTCTGCAATGGACAGTTGTTGATTCGAACTATTCGCGCTTCTCCCTGCCCGCCTGCCAGTCCAACTTGCTGGGCAATGGCGGTGGCAGCGGTGGTGGTGCCGGTAGCCAGAGCAGTGGTGCGAATAGCGCCGGCGGCGTCAATAGCGATCAGCGTCAGCAGCACGAAGCCCAACAGCAAGCCACCCAACAGCAGCAGCACCTGCAGCAGCTGCACTACCAGCAGCAGCAACAGCAGGAGCAGGCCTCCGCTTCCGGACAGGCCTACTCGTCGCAGATCATTACCGTGAATAACCTAGTGGGAAGCTATGCGACGGCGGCCCAGAACCTTTCGCCCACCTCACCCAATGAGTCAAACATGGTGCAATCGGTCTACAGTCAGGGTCCCACGCCTACCCAATCCCCGGTGCACGCGGGAGTTGGTGGAGCCAGTGCTGCTGGCGGAGCAGCGGGCAATGCCAGTGCTGGAAACGGTGGAGCCACTGGAGCGGCCAACCAGGTGGTGAAGCGCAAGAGATCAGTGAATCCGCAGGGAGACGAGAACTTTATACGCGCCCTAGAGGCGGTACGCACAGGAGGTATCGGATTCTGCAAGGCAGCACGACTTTACGGAGTGAACAACAGGACACTATGGCTGGAATACAAAAAGCGGGGCTATCCGGTGTCACGGCCCAGCATTAAAGCGCGCGTGGTTAAACAGGAGCCGAATCTGTCACCCTCGCCCACGCCCTCAACTAATCAGGGCGATGACAACACCAGCGAAACACTCGGCATGCAGATACCACCACAGGCGGAGACTCCGACGCCTTCGCTCATGTGCACCTCTCACCACGCTGGCCTGGGAAGCGGCGCTGGAAGTCTGCCGGCCGGAGGTAACTCGCACCCAGCGATCGGGGTGATGAACCTGTTCGATCCGCGATACATGGACTCGCCTGCCAATGTCCACTCGATGACTCGACAGCGGTACATCGAAGCCACCGGCGGCGGGGCAGGTACAGGAACGGGCGCAGGCACCGGCACCATCAACGTTAATCCGACCACCGCCATGAATCTACAGAGTATTAACTTCAACTCAATATAGAATACGATTTCGAGCCAGGCGGGGACGGCCACTCTGCTGCAGGCAGCCGCCGTGATGGCCGGCAGCGAGCCAGCGGAATCCCTGAGCATATCAGCCATGCCCGTCTCTGTTCCAATGGGCATGGCCCACAGTTTCCTCATCAACAACTTTGTGACGGTGGCTGCACCGCCGATGGCTACCGTGACCAGTACGGGCCTGCAGTACTTGGACAAATCGTAGGTCTATGTCCGGACACAGAGCCCCCAAATTGATCGATACAGGTATTAGAGCAACGGCAGCAATCTAGTGAATATAGCGGGCCGCTTGTACGGCAAAATGGCAATACGATACGATATGCCGGCCCAGGATGGAGCAGAAGTGGATCGGATTCCTGCGCTGAGCTGAGCTAAGCGAAGTAGGAGGATCGCAAGGAAAGGCGGAAGTGAGAGGCGAGGAGCGAAGCGAATTAAGAGAGCAGGCAAGCCGGCCGCACTTGTAATAATTTCATAGAACTTAATTCCTTAAGCTAAACGTTTTGAACCCTACATTTTTACGATTGTTAACTAAGAAATCGGTAGTGCAGATCTTCGATATATATATATAAATCTATATATATAGCTATATTACGTGTAAAAGAATAATGTAATTGTACATAAATTATACAATTTTATTAGTGTTAATCGCGAACATAAAATGATTTGTAAGCAATTGCAGCTAAAAAGTGGTGCTGTGTGCCAGCAGCCGATCAAACCTTGCGGAATCCGTTCAATATTCCACTTTCTGTAATGCAAGCAAGCAATGGACGAAACCAAAAATTCTATCTGTAATCGTAATGATAACCATTAAGGACGAAATGAGATTTATTGGCAACTTCTGGCATGAATTCCCCACATCCTGCGGTTTGCTAGGCTCTGGCGCATCAGAAATAAGTTTTCTTCCTCGTTTTGAAAGGGATTTCATTTCTGCACTTGTGTTACAATAGCAAATGTCAGTATGTAGGACCTCCCCGTGAGCATTATATTTAGCTTCCCTATAAATGTGAGAACATTTTCTGTGTACAGTGACCCAAATCCACTCTACTTAACGCATATGCGCAATGGTTAGCGACTCCCGACTCCATGCCGAATAAGACCGAATGTCAAGAGCAGAGAGATCTGAGGATCACTAGACTGCGTACCATAGACTAAGCTACTAGATCGGCGGATGAGTAGGAGGAGCATGTAAGCCAACCGGATATGTATGATAAATATGTACCAATTAATATATATGTATATATATTTATATTTGTGAATGTATCCACACAAATTTTTTCATTTCCTTCTGAGTTACTGAAGGCTGCTCTGGCACATGTTTTTACGCTGATCGACTCTAGGTTATACATATTTCCGAATCCGACAACATATCTGAGAGGGGGGTGTTTTTCAGGGGGACTCGTTTACTTCGGCACTTGTTTTTCCCGATTTCTTTGTACATAGACAATGTACATACAAATAGCGATGCCGACGATATCGGTGACGGACTACAAGATACAGATACGCAAACAAACGAAACTTAAAGATAACTCGTAACCACCCAAAATCCTAAACGGAGACTGCAGCTAAAGGCAAATAGGAAACCAAAACAGAAACGAAGACGGAAAGCGGAGATACAATTCCGGTTTTGAATAACGATTACGTATAGTGTGTTTTTTAAACGATTCATATAAATATTGTACTAATAGAGAACTTTTTATATTGTGTCAAGGCATACTAAGAACTAAGCGTGATTTGTTAGAAGTCATAGAGTAACGTAAACTTTGATAATGGACTTTTATTACACTCGCCCACACGCATGATGGAGGATCCCTACGATCCCAAGCCAACCCGATCCGATCCCAGACTACAGAACCACGGAAAACAAAACAGAAGAGAACAGAAACAACGCGAAAATAGCCGAAACAATAAGCAAATATTACTAACTCTGTTTCCTACAATTGCAAAGTACCAATAACTACGCTAGTTATGTGTGTTAAATATATATATAAATTATTTAAATCAGCGTAAGTGCATAAAGAACCGATTGTATTATAAGTTGCATGTACCATACCAAGTAATGCGCGCCCCAAACGAATATCGCGATGGAACGAGCATTCTAGACTGTAGTCGATGTGCAAGAAACGAATAAACTTTCAAAACTACAACATACTCCACCTGCTCCCCTGGCTTCATTTCGCTCTTCCCATTCAGAAAGACACGGTTGCGGATAGGATGACTTGAAATATACTTACAATTGATTCGGAAATGGCCCCCAAACATTCGAAATATTTTTGCATATTTCATCATCATGAACCTTAAGCGACCAGGCTTTCTAAACCAGTTCAAAAACTAAAACTCTAAACTGCTTTCCTTGCAGAACCCAGTCCGGCGCATGCTCCTCATCCGCCACATCCTCCTTTGGCGGCCACCAGCAGCAGCAGCGGTGGCAGCGGAAGCTTCGAGCGCTCCTTCAGCATCGGTGGCGTCGGATCCGGCGAATGTGATCCAGATGGCACGCCCAGTTCGCCAGCGGTGATGGGCACCAAGCGCAACCGGGTGCTAACCCGTCAGCCGAGGGTGAAGCGGGACAGCGACAGCATCTCGTCCACGAATCAGATATCCCCGGATACGGCTGCAACGACGCTCGACTTTGATCCATTCAATGCTGCGGGTGCCACGAATGCCACGGCCAGAGATTACTCTACCACGGGCTCGCATCATCTGCACCACCAGCCAGCTGTGCACCACCATCATCACCTGCTAACAGTTCCACCGCGAATCGAGCGCCATGCCTCTGAACCGGCGCCCAGTTTGGGCCCCTCCACGCCGCACCTGCTCAGCGTGCCGTCCAGCACTCCCTATCTCATCAAGCAGCACTCAGATCCGCTGCTGCCTCGCCAGTCCGCGCTGCACATTGTCGGATCCGGTTCGGGATCCAGTTCCGCGATGGCAACTGGCAGCAATCCGTTTGCCCCGCTGCACCGCCAATACTCGCATCCGTTGTCGGGTTCAAATGCCAGCTATGTCACTCCGGCGCCGCTTCACCATCCGCACCACATCTCACTGCCCGAGTCCATCTACGCCTCGGGGTCCCCGCCGCCGGCCGGCTCCTCACAATACCTGGTGCCCACGCGCGTAGTGGCCTGTCCAGTGGTTTCTAGTGAAACAGCGGCCACGCCCACAAATGCCAGTCCCGGCTCCTTGTCGGCAGTGTCGGCAGCCGTGTCTGTGGTTACCTCGCCCAATTCGGGGCTTCATAACAGCGCCAGTAGGCATCAATTGTCGCCCACGTTCTCCAGTGGATCGGATGTGGCACACGAACGAAGGTCTCCGCACTCGCCCTCCATTAGCAGATCGCAAGTCGTGGAGCGGGCAGGAAAGAATCCAGCAGAGGCCGCCAACGGAGGTGGTTCGAGGCTGAGGACTTCCAAGTCTGCCTCGGGCTCCATCAGTGGCACCCATCTGCATCCCGGCCAGGCCACCATGAGCAGTTCGTTTGAGCATTTGCCCACGCTGCGTGTCAAGAACGAGGAACTGCAGCGATCGGTGTCTTCACCCCAGGTGAGTTGGGTACGTACCCAATTTAAGGATCTCTCACTTACATCCATTATTTTTGCAGACCCAAAGGGAGATCATCACTCTCGAGAATCCGCGTTCTAGTCATTGCCCGGTTATTCGACCGGGTCCGGCGCTGGGCTGCAATTTCTGTTGGAACACTATCGACGGGCATGGACGCATTTTGCGCCGCAAAACGAAATACCATTGCCCGGAGTGCCAGACGAATTTGTGCATTGTGCCCTGTTTCCAGGAGTATCACGAGCGGCTCAACAACGAGGCGGCCGCTGCATCCAGTGGAGCGGCAGCGGGCGATAATCAGCTGAGCAGCAGCACGACGGGATCGGGAAGCAGCAGCAGTGGCAAGGCGTCGCCGTACGTCTCCTCTGCCGGCAGTAGTAGCAGTGGAGCGGGTGCAGCTCGTCATTATACTAAGACGGAATCGATATAATCTGGAGCTGACGTGGCCAAGCCCGCATATTTGTATTTGTGACAGGACGGCCGCCGAGAGAATGACCTCCACCAGACTAGAACCCAAGCATTGCTCGGCCTTCTTCCTGGAACATGGTCCAAACACGGTCGTCTGTCGAATTTGTTTTTTTGTCAGCAGGAAGCGCGAAAAACGCGCGCTCACGACCTGCACCAAAATTTTCATTTGTTGTCCCAGTCCCACTGTGCATCCGGCCCGGAGCCCGGGCACATGGACGGACTGCCGGAGGGGGCGCCATGTGGCGCCGGAGATTTGTTTTTTGAGCCGTGCCCAGATGCACGCAGCCATTGTAAAGTAACGAAAATCTTTTGGACCACTCCGCCGGAATGAACGCGGGGTGAACACTTTTTTAAATCGCTAAATGTAATACTATGTTTATGTGTGTGTACCTATGTACGATATATATATATATATATATATGTATGTGTATGTTCTTGTACAAAAAAATCCGAACGAAAAATCTAACAAAAAATAAAACGTTGACGACGGTGCAGCCAGGCGGTGTATCAAACTTCTGAAGCTCGAATTACGATTAGGTTTTCACCAAGTACAACTACCACTACCCCAATCCGCTCCGGCCTAAACTTAAGTACGTCCTTGCACCTGTACTTTCGCCGGGCACCGCTGCGCAGGCGCACGTATTGTCAAGAGGCCCACACGTTTTACTTAACGTTTTATATCTATGTATGTATGTGCACATCTCCTTTAAGGAGGTTTTCGGATGTGCTAGATCCGGGATTCGTTTAACTATGTATGTAAACAATACGGAAATCAATAAATACTTGTGACCCTCTGGTTTGATACGAATTGCGTTTAGATGTGGAACTGCAACGAGCCAAGGAAGCTAAATAACTAGGTCGAGCATCTCCTTTACGTTTTACACAGCTCACAGTGATCTTGTTTTATTGATCTAATTACCATTTAACAAACCGACTCCGGATTACTTCTTGGCTGGCGCCTGTGGTGGAACGACCTCGGCGGGGGGATTAGCGTTGCGGAAGTTTGGGAACTGTTCCCAAGGGGCCGACAAGTCAAACTTCCTGAACTCCTGGGCCAACTCCAAGGGCTCACAGACGACGCGCTTCTTCTCATCATCGTAGCGCAGCTCCACGTAGCCGGACAGCGGGAAGTCGCGGCGCTGGGGATGTCCCTCAAATCCGTAATCGGTCAGAATGCGGCGCAAGTCGGGATGGTTGGCAAAGAACACACCGTACATGTCCCAGATCTCACGCTCGTACCAGTTGGCCGCCTTGTGAACCTCACAGGCGGAGTCCAGGGGAGTCAGCTCATCGGTGTAGGTCTTAACGCGGACGCGCGAGTTGTAGCGCAGCGAGAGCAGATTGTAAACCACCTCAAATCGGTTCTTGCGGCAGGGCACATCCACGCCAGCAATGTCGACCAGGTTGGTGAACTGCGCCTGATGGTGATCCTTAAGGAACTGCAGCACGGGCACCACGCCTTCTGGGGCAATAAGCACCTCCAACTCATCGCCGGCGGTCAGCTGCACCTTCTGCACGTACTTGGGCAGGCACTCGGCCACATATCGCCCGAAATCGGAGAGATGCGAGCGAGCAACTGCATCCGGCTGGCGGACAGTGGCTGTGGGTGGAATGCCTTACATGTAATTGGCGCCGCGATAAATTCGACTGTTACCTACGCTTATCCGCCTTCTTAGGCTCCACGGGCGCTGTGCTGGCCATCCGGAGAGCAGCCGATCCTGCAGCGGGCACCACTGAGCATTGGAGGGTTATAATAGATCAGTTAAAGCTCTAGAGGCGGGACGATTACCCACCATGTTTGGCCGACAGAGCGGCGACTGCGGCCCGGGCACCCAGATTCCTGATTAAGGCCGCCATTCTACAAACTGTTCAATATAAATTCAACAATTTGCTCCGTTTTTGACAATTTATGTAATGCTAAAATGTCAATATAGTTGTTGGAGCCCCAGGGTTGTCAGTGCGGTCAAATTAATCATACTCGCCAGCCCTCGTTCGGTATTTTAAGAATTGCGGTATAACATAAATACCGCATATACATTAAATTATTATTAAATTCGACAACAAATATTTTCCAAAGTATAAGACTACCTGATTTATCAATACGAAATATATCTAAATACTAGATAAGTTGATTAATTAAAAATACCAACTCGTTGCACATGGAAAACATACCGAAAATACTGAGATCTTCAGCGCACTCGACTACCCTGGTTGAAAACTCTGGCATCGCGTTGCGTTTGGAATTGCGAGAATTGAAATTAAAAACTTCTTGGAAATCAATTGGAAATCAAAACACAACACGATGGTAAGTGAAACGCGTCCTGATAAAGCCCCGGGATAATTGAAATTCAAATCTACAATCGGCACCGTTTGCAGAATCACCTAAAGTGGATGGGCCACTCGTCCACGATTATGGACATTCAGCGCTCGCTGCGTAATGATAATCAGCACTGCGAGGTGGTCCTGGCCTCCAGGGACGGCGTTCGAGTGCGCGCCCATCTCTTCGTGCTTAGCACCTGCAGCGAACTGATGCGCAACCTCCTGGTTGACGTTCCGCGCGGGCAGGAGGCAACCATAATGCTGCCCGACATCCGTGGAGATTTGCTGGAGTGCATGCTGTCCTTCATTTACATGGGAGAAACGAGCCTGCCCTCCGCGTCGCTTTCCGAGTTCCTGGAGGCCATTAACCTGCTGGGCATCAAATCTGCCATCAGCTTCGAGTGCAATCCATCGGCTAGTCCACCTAGCGTCGATGTAGAAAACAATTCGTTAGCCGTGGAGTCGGCCAAGTCCATCACTGGCCTCCAGATCGCAGAGGCAGAGTTGTTGGACGACGAGGAGGAGCCACAACCGACGGTCTCTGTGCCAGCCACTGTCCTCGCGGGGTCCCAACATCAGCCCAGCCACTCCAGCCGATCCTTGGAGTATCTGGATGTCTACGAGCCGCCAAAGATCACCTACTCCATCGAACACATGGACGGCAATTCCAGCGGCAATCAGTTTATACTAACCGAGAACACGGGCACTTTTACTATAACGCAGTCGGCTTCCAGCTTATCCAAAATTGAGGCTGATGAAACGGCCACCAGTGGCGCTGAAGTGGACCTCGGAGACGATGACGTTGATGCGGACATTGCTGAGGATTCTGAGGAGCAAGAGTCACAAATGATCGATGAAGAGTTCGCACAAACCGATCCTCTTATGGAACTGGAAGCGGGTACTGAAATGGACGACGATGACGACGTGCACGACCAGCTTGTGGACGAGGAAATAGACGTAAAGCCCCGCAAGATGGGCGTGGGAAAGACGCGAATCCGTCGGCCCATAAGTGCGAGTCCTGTCAAACGATTGCCTGATTGTAAACCAACGCGACTACAGCAGTTCGCGGCGCTCAAACGGGATGTAAAAGATGATATAAACGATGCTTTGGATCTGGCGGCGGACGCGGTTATCATCGAGGGCTTAAGCCTCCAAAAGGCAGCCGACCGGTTTGACATCTCCAAGACAGTCCTGTGGCGACGCGTGCGCACTAATCCCGCCTACATGCGAAACAACCGGGAACGACCATCGCTGCTAGAGGCCTACGAGCGACTGAAGAATGGAGACTCTTTGAAGAGTATCAGCACGGAGTTGCAAATTCCCATGTCCACGTTGCACCGGCACAAGGTTCGTCTGTCCGCCCAGGGACGCCTGCCCAATTTCGTGTCCTGCCGAAGGCGGGACACCACGCCCAAGGATGAGCTGCGCGACAAATTAGCCAAGGCGGTGCATGCCTGCCTACATGAAAACATGTCCCAAAACCACGCGGCCAACCTCTTCGAGATACCCAAGAGCACGCTCTGGAGGCACTTGCAGCGACGCACGACGAGCCAGAACAGAAAGGTCAAGAAGGAATTGAAAGTCGAGTACGGAGAAGACATGCTAAACTAGAAATAAGCCTTCGGAGTTCTAGGGTTATAGACGTTCAGCTGGAATCAATAAGTTACCTTAAGAAGCCATAAGAATACCGTTTAACTGCATGTTGTCCCATCAATGTACATCAACCTTCTCCTAGGTCCTGATAAAACCAAATCAGAATCCGGAAGAGCAGAAAGAGATGCTATACTAGGGGTAGTTCTGTAGACATAGCTCTATATGTAGATACCATTTTATATTTTAAGTACGTCTGCTCTTTTATTGTTTACTTCATCGTAATTGGTTAATTAAAAACAACTTAAAATTAATACCTGATTTTAATAGGTACAATTTAAAACGACATGAGTGAAATCCAATTAATATTTATGCAGATACTCTTCTCCAGCAAGGGTATAAAAATATCGATATTTTCGCTGATTCTTCACATCCCTAGCGCAATCTTTTCCCGGAATGAATAGTCCAACTCGGTGGTCCAGTGATGTCCAGGCTACCAGACCGAACTCTGCTCACCCGCTGCGAGATTTTAGTCTACTTCGGCGTTTATATAGCGTATATAGTTGTGGGCTTGTACAAGATCTATGGACTACGGGATCATATAGCCAAGGAGGCAAAGTTTCAGTTTCCGGAGGGCTGGAGTTTCTATCCTTTGTCGGAGCGGCATCGGGATGACAGCAACGACGAGCTGGAGAACTTTGGAGACTTTATCGCCAGCTTTTGGCCCTTCTACTTGCTGCACGCGGGCGTCCAAGGAGTCATACGCTGGAAATGTCCGCGCCTCCAGTGTCTGGGATTTATCGGCGTCTGTGCACTGGCTCTTAGTGTAAATCTGGACTGGTCATCGATGGTACTACTAGTCACACTGATAGTCAGCTACTACCTCGTTTCCCTGCTCACACTGAAATACCTCGTGTGGCTCTTGTCCGCCGGCTGGATACTATGCATCAATGTGATGCAGAACAATGACTGGTGGACTGATCGCGTTGGTTACACGGAATACGTCCTGATGATTGTCACCATGTCCTGGAGTGTGCTTCGTGGTTGCAGCTATTCGCTGTCCAAGATGGGGGCTAAACAGGAGGATCTAAGGAGATACAGCCTCATTCAGTATCTGGGCTACGCCATGTACTTTCCCTGTCTGACTTATGGGCCGATCATCAGCTACCAGAGGTTCGCAGCGCGGAGGGAGGATGAAGAGCAGAACTGGCTGGGGTTTGTCGGAGGAGTCCTGCGCAGTGCCATATGGTGGTTGGTGATGCAGTGCGCCCTCCACTATTTCTACATACATTACATGTCGCGAGATGTGCGCATGGTGGAGATGATGGACTCGGTCTTTTGGCAGCACTCCGCCGGCTACTTCATGGGCCAGTTCTTTTTCCTGTACTACGTGGTGACATACGGATTGGGAATAGCTTTTGCTGTGCAGGATGGAATCCCAGCGCCCAATAGACCTCGCTGCATCGGACGCATCCACTTCTACTCGGACATGTGGAAATACTTCGATGAGGGCCTGTACGAATTCCTTTTTCAGAACATTTACGCAGAGTTGTGCGGCAAGCAATCATCGGCAGCGGCCAAGTTCGGCGCCACCGCCTTGACTTTCGCCTTTGTGTTCGTCTGGCATGGATGCTACACCTATGTGCTCATCTGGAGCATTCTGAACTTCCTCTGCCTGGCTGCAGAGAAGGTGTTTAAGACGTTTACCTCGATGCCGGAGTACCAGCGATGGACACAGCGTCATCTGGGAGCCGTGGGTGCTCAGCGGTTGTACGCCATGCTGGCCACCCAGCTCTTTATTCCGGCCGCCTTCTCAAATGTTTACTTTATCGGTGGACAAGAGATTGGTGACTTCCTGATGCGCGGCGCCTACCTCAGTGGAGTGGGCAACTACTTGGCCCTGTGCTTCTGCAGCTATTGTTTTTTCCAATGCTCTGAGTTGCTCCTAACCAAGTCGGATGGTCGCTCCAAGACAAAAACTTATTAACCTCGCCAAAAGTCTGTCTAGATTTACGTAAAAACTGACTACTTATGAACAAACTTATATTACAACATGGCTTTAGAATTGTTATTACAAAACAATTGTTTACTTAATTTTCATTTTAATAAGTAATAAAATAATATTCATAGAATATTTAATACAGGAGCTTTCTATAAGATCTTCTAAAGTATCCTTCTAGTCCAGCCACCTGGTTTGCGTACAAGTGGACTGAAAGTTGTCGGGGAAGAGTTCATCCATTATTTCGTCGCAGGTCTGCGTGTGCTGCGTGTTGTACAGACCATCTGGCCAGTGGGTTTGGGTTTGAATGTGGGACAGTCCCAGTTCCTCGAACAATTCGTCGCAGGTCTGGGTGTACATGTGGGCGAAGGTTTGCAAGTCAAACATAGGTTCAGTTCCTGGATACGCGGGAAAATGGTTTTCGACCGCAACAGGCTCCTGTTCCTCTGCAAAATCATCGGTCATCGTTCCTATATCGCCCCTGGTGTCGGGCGTTTGGGTTTCTATATCGCGCAACAAGGGCGCCAGCACTTCGTTCCTCATTTCATTGAGATCGTCCTCCTCCGTTTGTGTTTCCATATCCAGTTTCTGGGACGACATCTCCAGCGCATAAGGCACATCCATAATAGGCAGGAAACAAAGAATATGTTCCTCTGGAGCCGGTATATCGGTAGTAAGTTCAAGTGTGGAGGGGATATGGTCTTCTGGATTGAATGGCAGATTGTTCATATACCCCTCTGAAGGAGTTAAATCACTGTCTGCTTTCAAACTGTAGGAGGTGAAGGAAACTGTAGGAGCCGGAATCGGCTCTGGGTTCCGCTTCCTCCATGTAGTCAGCGAGGGAATGGGAACCTTGCCGGATTCATGCTGCACCAAGTGGTTCTTGCGACGCATGTGAGTCCGTAGGCCAGCCTTGCTGTTGTAGGTCAGTTCACACACGGGACACTTGTGTTCTGAGCACTGATGCTTCTCCAGATGGTGTTGCAGCAGGAATTTCTGGCCGCACTCCTGGCACTTGTGGTTCTTGTCTAGGTGGCTCTTCTGGTAGTGCTGTCGCAGCAGTCGTAAGCTGGTGAAGCTGCGGGCTCCCTTGGTGGTCACATGGTAAATGCACTTTTCCACGGGGCAATGAAATGCAATGATTGCTCCAATATGCGGGGGTGGGATCACCTCCTGATGCCGCTGGCGCAGGTGGAGTTGGTAGTGACTGAGGTTGCCAAAGACCAGGCTGGGACATTTCTCGCACCTGTGCTCCCGCACAGGCATTAATTCGCGAATATCCGGCGTGTGTTTTTCGCAGTGCATGTCGATGACAGCTGTGTTGTTTTTAAGCAATGAACAGTACGCAATCGATACAATATCAATCGAAATCTATCGATTACCTTACTTCGGTATTTCTGAACAATACTTGTAGCGGTCACTCTGCCACGAGAAATTTATTATTGTAACGCATCGCTCTCGGTTGCAAAATACGAGGTAACGATCGCTTTCGAAAGAATATTTGTGCAGGTGCGACAAGCTAATAATAATAGCCAAATATGGCCAGCAAAAAAAAACGGGCAAAAACTTATTTAGATAAAACTGAAAATCAGATTAAAGTGGGCCCTTGTGTGGTTTGCACTTATACTCATACCGAGATGAACATACCAGAGTGTGCGTGCGAGTAAAAGTACATTAGAGTTAAGCGCAAATAAAATCGGGCTATTTTTCTGTGGTTATATGTGTTATATGGTGCAATCTATCGCATGGCGAAGTGTGATAATATCAAGATATTTAATTACCATCGAATGCAACAAACAGTTCCAACTGAGCAATCCAATCCAATCCACCCACACCAACACACACACCTGTAAACCCATTGGCTTTTGCTCTTGTTTTTGCCACGCCCCCCGCGTCCTTGCCGCCCACAGAAGTGGTTATTTTTGGCGCGACTACGTCATCTGTGGCATATAAATCGGCCGAAAACATCTGGCAGTGCGAAAGACATTGTGTAGAATACACATCATCCAAAGCAACTTCATCATCATAATGATCGTCAGTGAATGGCGGGCTGGGTTTTCAATTCGTTACCGTTCCAAAAAGCGATCTTAAAAGGGCGACCTTGGGTCGTCCAAACTCAAATTCAGTTCTATCCACAAAGAGTGCTTACATTCCATGGTACACCACAATTTACCTACAAAATGTCTTCAATTATTCCATTTTCTGGTTTACCTATAATCGTGGGCCCTCGTGGGCCTAAAGTTCGATTCATGATTTTGGCATACGGCAGAGAAGTAAACGAAAATGCTGCCTGAAATTAACACAAAGGCTAAAATTAAATACATATTAAGGCGTTTTTTAAATCTCTTCTGATCGCTTCGAATGGCGGACCTTGTACGCACAGACGTACACAGCTAAATATTCTAATTTATTGTATACTCTTCCAAAAAGAAGCATCAATTTGGTAAGAAGGTTGCTCTGTACACGTTGCTCGCCTTTTTGGATATTTTCGAAATCGTTTTGGACTATGTAGATAAGCGGCATATGACGATGGGATAAAGAGGGGGATTATCTTATCTGTTTATAAGATCGTTTTATACAGAATTAGGTTTTACAGTCTTTCTTTATTTATAAAGCTCTTTATCCCATCCATCCCATCTTTTCATCCCAGCTGCATTCCTTATTAAAATTTGATAAGATAGTCAGGAAAAACAAGTTAAACCTCGACTGCCGACATATATTAACCATTTTAACTACCAAAGGGAATTAGTTGGTGTCAGCACTAAAATCTGTGAGTTAAAGCGATCTTTAACGCGATCTTGGTCCAAAATCGCCAGACTATCGCATGTTCAAAGCGAAGATTCATACGAGCTGAGAAGATAATGAATGTCTGAAAGCATGATGTAATCGCTGCGGTTGCACATAGGATGGATTTATGGGGGGATGGATTTCTAGGGTCTCAAAGTTTCAATTTATTTTCCAATTAATGCCAGCCGCCGCACTCAACTGGTTTCAATGCCTATGGCAATTTCAGGGAATTCGACTGGTAAATGGGCGAGTTTAAGTAGAACCTGGACGCCAGCGGATGCTAATTGCATTAACGAATTTGCTTCGATCGAGTGTAAACCAAATCGAAGCTGATTCAGCTGAGATCAATGCATATCGCCCACATACGTCATCGTACTCGTAGATCTGATGTATCTGTGGATATTTCCGCCAAGTGCAGCTGGTTTTAGCCGTTCGTTGGCGTTCTGGCCAAGACCAACACATCTGGTTATCTGACTTGGCCATATCTACTTCCGCCTGGCCTGCAGCTATGTGCTACAGATATCTATGTATGTATATCTGTGTGCAGTAGCTCCCTGAACGAATGGTGAAAGCTGGCACAGTTTGGAATTGGATGAGGGGCAGGTCATTATACTCCAGGTCCAAAAGTTGAGCGCCTTTCGTCTGATCGTCAGACATGTAAATACAATTGCTCAATTGCTTTGGCAATTGTCGTCATACGAATACAATTGCCATATCTTATCCGAATTTTCACCGAAAACTCCGATTGTTGCTCCCAGTTTTGCATGTCTATTGGCAATCCCTTTATGGAATTTCAATTGGTAATTGCCTTGGGACCGCCAGCAGATTCTTTAGCTCGGTTGCTACACGGAAAACGAATATGTCGACGAGATTTTATTGAATAACTATTAGGCTTCTTGATTTGATACTACGATTTAAGCTTATGCCTAGTTTATAACTTTTCTTACTTTTAGCCTTATCATTAGGTTTAAAACGATTATAGTTTGATTCCGCATAGGGTATTTACATGTGGAGCATGTTTTGAGATCTCTCTATGCGGATTTGCTCCCCAATAGATTCGAATGCG
This sequence comes from Drosophila orena, assembly GCA_005876975.1. Classification (NCBI taxonomy): domain Eukaryota; kingdom Metazoa; phylum Arthropoda; class Insecta; order Diptera; family Drosophilidae; genus Drosophila; species Drosophila orena. Next base: position 11,682,099 of record VCKV01000006.1, on the reverse strand, counting down.
TGCCAAATGAGCGAAAGTGACTCATGGCGCCGTGGATGAGAATGAGATTCTGACCATTGGGCTCTGTGCTATTTTAAACGTCCATTTTTTTAATCAGCTTAGTTCTTGTTGTTTACTTTTCTGAATGTGTAAATTTTGCAAATTTTATCACCAATCCGTTAAAAACGGATTTGATTTTGATTTTATAACTTATACAATCTTAACGTCATATGTATCTACGTACATATGTACATTACGCCTGGAATGTACATACATTTTGCCACATAAACAAAAAGCAAATGAATTTCTTTTCAGGCGCGTAACTCCCAATGGGCTTGCTGCTGATTATAAAAACAAAACGATAAAAATGTAAAAAAAGGGATAAGAAAATTGAAAAAATTAAAAATTTATTAGTTGCTTTTAAATATGTGAATGCTTATCAAATTTAAATGGTAGCCGTTTCTATTAACCATTAATGGGTTTTCATTGCAGACTCTTAACCGCCAAGTGCATTTACTAGCCTAGCAATATGAGTAAGCCTGGCAGTGCTCCTCCGCAGTTCACCTATGTGCCGCCCCCTTCTGCCCCGCCCTCTTACCAGGAGGCGGTGGGCGGGGTAAAGCCCGTGGGTCCATATACGCCAGTGGTGGCGCCCGCAACCAACGCAAATACCACAATTGTGACCACGGTCGTGCCCATTAGTCGCACTTCGACGCACATGATCTGTCCATCGTGCCATGCTGAGATCGAGACGACCACGCGCACCGAGCCCGGAATGATTGCCTACTTGTCCGGATTTTTGATTGCCCTGTTCGGGTGAGTTTTGACTGACTGTCTGCTTTCCAAAGGACACCCAGCTAATGCGATTTTTCCATTCTTAGTTGCTGGCTTGGATGCTGCCTAATACCTTGCTGTATCGACGACTGCATGGATGTACATCACTCGTGCCCCAACTGCCGCGCATATTTGGGGCGATACCGTCGATAGGATCGATTGAATGAGCAGGTCTAGCGGTTCCGTGGTGTAGATTGATTACTTTAAGCAAGCGTTTTTGCCTTTATTTATTTAATTGTAGTAATGTCATTTGGATTCCACAGCGAAGGCAGATGGAAAGAGCCAAGGCTTCCCTTAATCTAACGCTAACTCGCTAAATTGCTCCGCCGTTTTACATTTTGGTTCGCCCAATCCTTAATTGTTACGTGTATGTTTCTGCTACGCTAAAAATAGTAATACGTATAAATTAAAATATCCAGCGCTTCGCGGACAGGACAGCTCTTACAAAAACTTAAATAATAAATCCGCCTTTCTACGTACCCATATATGTACTACCCTGATTACGAGCACAAAAGTCGCTTGTGTGTCCATTTGGAAGAACAGGCCCTTTAATATTTGCACAAATTGTAAATCTTTTGAAGACCATCTTATGTTTTTCGCACATTGATGAATAAATGGCTTAGAATGTAGTCAAAGACAAAATACAACATATTTTTGTAACAAAACGTAAATGTCTTCAGCAAAAGTGAAAGTTAATCTCCCTAAGAATTAATCACGAAATCTATATAATTGACTCTTCATTTTTAAATAAACTGGAAAATGTCACCAAAGATATCAAGTGGTTTGTTTATAATACTGAATACCTAAAATATTTGGAAAGGAGTAAATGAAGTGTAATATCTGTCTTAAAATGGAATAATTAACATAAAAACATTTTTTCAAAAATAAAATGTAAAAATGTTGAGAAAAGAAAGATCTATCTCTAATTATTGAAAAAATAAATTAATTAAAAACGGCCCCGTGTTCCAAATTCCACTGTTCCTATATCGGCCCTAATCTGACGCTGATTCAAAAGTGCTTTATTTCCCCTGCGCCAGTGTTGAAAAACACAGAATTTTTTGGCAACTTTAAAATTATCGCTTAAATATTTCGAAAACTATTCCTGCAAAGTAAAATTTAGCAAAATAAAGGGAAATAATATTATAAAATTGTTGTATAAGCCGAAACCCCAACCCACAAACAAATTTTAATTCAAATAATTTATTGAATACAATAAAGTAGCGTATGAGTTTCGTTTGTAAACTGTTTTCATTTTAAATATTATGTTCTAAAATATTTGACTTTGTACAAAATATAGTCTATTCATATATGCCGAAAATTGTTCCTCCATTGCACACTCCGATTTTTTGAATTTTTTTTCACTCTTGCTTGTCGCTTGCTGAATGTTTAATTTTAAATTGAAGATTTAATATATATAGGTGTGGTGCATGTGCTTGATCCGATATATTTCGATATGATTAAACAATAGCTAGGCGAGAACTTTACATACAAATCGAGTTCGGTGGATTGTCAAGGGATGAGGGCGCGAGGACTGGTGAAATAAAAATATATGCGTGGAAATAAAACTAATTTGCAAAGGCCGTTTATTTTATATAAAAAGCTGGCAACTCAAATATCAAAGCGAATCTGTAAATCCGTTTAAATGATTAATTCATTAACAACTAACTTAGGAGTGTATGACAAAAGCATTTCGCATTCCAATGGCAGCGCCAGGAACGGGGGCTTAAAACTAAAAAAATGTTTTGGGTAGGGAGAGGCGGTACAAAGAAATATTGGCTGGTACAAAGCGAGGAAGAATCATCGCTGACAATATTAAGAGCTAAATTAAGTCTATGACCTATTTATTTACTTAAATACGCTTGACGCCACAGAGCCACCGTCGTTAAATCATCACCGCCGCCGTCGCCAGCCGCCAAGCATCATTGCAATCACTTTAGCATCATCGTCCTTATTACTTTGAGGAGTGAGTTTCGTTTACCATCTCTGCATCTATCGTTTTTGATCATTGTCCTTGTCTAAGCTGAGGAAGGTCCCACAGGATCGTCACCCTTCACGGCCGACGCATAGGAGCCACTTGGTTTGTCGCCACCACCGGAAACAGAAACAGACGATTTGCCATCACTGCCACTTCCACCAGTGCCTGCTCCGACTGCACCAGCACTGCTCGGCGGAACTCCAGCTGCTCCGCCAATGCTCACGCCACTGTTCAGGCCTAGAGTTTGAGGTGAATCAACTAGATAATTTGTTTCGATTGTGGGTTTGGTTGGGATGTGTGTAAGTGTGAAGTGTGTGCGAGAAGCGAACAGTTAAGCACCTTTGATATCCATGGCATAGTGATCCTCCAGCCGCAGGTCGTGCCTTTTTATTAGCTGACACTCTGCGCCCTCGACGGTGGGAATGGAGTACACGTACAAGTACCCATCCTGCGAGGCAATCAGCAGTCTGCAAAGGCAACCGAAAGAAGGGTTAGATAAAACTTCACATTGAACCGATGATAAGCAATTTGCAGCTCAATTTGCATTTCACTCAGAATTTAAGTTTTATAAACCACATAACAATTACGTAGTTACTCTTGCAGACTTTTCTCGTATATATTTAAGTACATTTCAACAGGATACAGGAACACATTAACCGAAGAAGATAAAGTAGGTAGGATAAATGATTTCGCAGATCAAGGGCATTGGTTTCCAAAAGTCATAAACCCTTCTTAAAGTATTAAGCTTGAATAGAATTGAAATTTGTGGAATTCCTTCCCAGCTAGGTAGAATTTTATGGCAGTTTTTCTTTGCAAATTGAACTTAACAACGATCCGAGACTCACCTTAGCTGCTTTTGTATCGTAGTAATGGCGCACATCCTGCGCACTCCCGCCTCCGGCAAAGTGACCGAGGCGAAGGCACGGCCTTGACTAAACACGTCGGTCACCTGCGTGGGCAGGTAGCTGGTGACCGTTTTGCTCAAGAATCTAAAAAACGAGTAACTTGCATGAGAGAGTAGATTTGGTGATTGGTTGAGTTGTGGTTGTTGTTGTTGAGGTGGTTGGTTGGTACGTGTTTGGTGGATTCGCAAAATGAAAGAAAAGAAAAATAGATAAATGTCAAGTGCCACACGAGAAATAGGAAATAAAATCAAAAATTCATAAGTCCTACGCAAAAAAGATACTTTGATCTGTGCCCGATTTCAAAATCGCTGTTTTGAATTATTGCGGCTTTTCTGTATTGGCATTTTCGTTCTCTTGCTTGACTGATTTGATTGTAGACACAAGGCTTTCAGTGTAAAAACGTATTCGTTTAAAAAAGTTAGAAATGAGAGGACTAATTTACATATGAATGGGTCCATGTGGTTAATGAAAATAATAGTTGAAATGGATCCAGAACAATTGTAATATTAATATACCAAATGCGAACAAAATTCTTTGAATTGAACAGATGTGACATTTAATATTAATAATTTGACGAAAGCCATAGATGATTGCGGATGGGTTTGGTTTCAAACATAGGAGTCGGGAGGTAAAAGCGATTATGTACAGAACACCCACACCTTAATAGTTGACCATAAGTCTTAACTGCATCGAGCAGAAAGTAAAACAATCTACAAGAGCTACAAAACAAAAGTTGTTTATCCGAATCCAACACCGCTTACCCCATCCAGTCGTCGCTCGACTGCTTTCCGCCATGTCCTTCGGCCGTTTCCGTGGCACTGCGATCGAGCCGGAAGATGTGAACCGTCTCAGTGTTGGAGCTAGACACCAAATACTCGGCGCACGTGCTAAATGACAGCGAAACGATGGACACACAGCGCTTTAGTCCCCGTCGCAGTTCAAAGAGCCGACTGCCATCCTGGGAGCTGAAGACTCGGATCACCGTGCCGCGCTCACTGGCGGTGGCTATCTCCGTGCCCGAGGGACTAAAGGCCAATGCCGCCAGAGGTGTGTCGTGTGCGGGTATCATGGTCTTGGCGTGCAAGTTGATGGCATCAAAGATTTGTACCTCGCCAGCAGTAACGCTACCCGGATAGGCCAGATAGCAGTTCTCCGAGGACGAGGAGAGGGCACAAAGACCCTGCGGATTGCACGGTGTATCGCGTATGGTGTGCACCACCTTCATGTCCTGGATGTTGTGGATATACAATGACTCTTCCAGGCATACAATCAATCGCTCGCGATTGAGCTTCACCGCCAGTATTGTGTTTGCATACGAGTAGTTGCAGATCTCACTCTGCTTCTTAAAGTGGCACACCCTGAGCTTGCGAGGAGCCCGCTGCGAAACTATAGCCACTAGGGAGCTCTCGAACAGACGCTCGATGAGGAAGAGCTCGTCGCTCTTCGTGTGGTAGATCTTGTCCATCGTGGAGTCCACGGAGCCCAGGCTGTACAGACTGTAGCCTCCACTGGTGGCCACGGCCAGGGAACTGAAAGGGTGGAAAATGTGAATGGGTATGCCACTAATAGGTGAAGTAAAAACATTTAATTCACTTCGAAGAAACTATGACTCATTCAGTGCTAAGTTTATAAACTATTACAAGTCAATATAAATAATAAATTAACTTTGCCTGACGCTGATAATTACTATTTGTAGAGATAATTATCTAATCGACATTAGCAAAAGTAGAACATTTTCATATGTACATACATATATATAACTGGCACAATGGCAAACTGTGCGTTTACGTTCACGGTTTCCCTTTAGCGAATGTGCCCTGTAACTTACGTTATATTCTGGTTGAAGTTGACGAAAACTTCGCCCGCATCCACATCGGTGCGCCCGAGCAGGCTCATCATGTTTTCTGTGTGGGAGGGGCTGGGGTCCTGCAACAGATTGGGCGTTAATCGTTAGCTATCATAGTCGACTACTCGGCCAGAGAAATGGCCCGATCTCCCCATTTACCGATGGCGCATTACGGAATGGCGAGTGGCGCAAACAAAGCGTGGGCCAAAGCAATAAATATACATATGTTATTAAATACAATAACAAACTCTGCACGAGTGTGTGTACTTTTTGGGGCTGCTGATAAAAGCAACAACAACAAACAAAACACACACACACTTGCTTGCGAAATGTACATACGTGACTGGGATTCGTTTATTTGTACCTTTTTTTAACGGTTACACCTCTGCCTCGGCCTATCAATATTCGCAGGACACCGCTGTTGACTTGTGGTTGGCTGCAAGGTGTATATTTAACTGAATCGACGTAATGTTTAATAATATTTGGATTTCTTGTCGCGCAATTGTTTTTGCTCTGTTTTGCACACACACGCACACACACCAGCTCCCACACAAAGACAAGTTGAACAGCAACAGAGCAGAGCGAGCCAGGGAGTGCGAGTCGAAGGTAGAGTTGCATTCGCCAGTGCTGGAAAGGGCTGCGCCTATTCCTGAGCTGGTTACACTGGAGGAAATCATTCACTTGCATTCGAGATTCGCATTTACCACTGAGCTCACAAAGTAACGGGGCTAAGTGACATTTCCCTATTCTGACTAATATTTAAACTATAAATAACCATATAGGTTATTAAAAAACCCAACGTTAATAAGGTCAAATGATAATCTATATTAATGAAAAAGTTAAAAAAATAAACAAGAATAACATTAAAAGCAAATATCAGATAGTAGCACGTTTTATAGGTCTTTGACAAGAACCACCGAGTCTTGAGCACGAACCAGCAGCGTCTGCACCCCTGGCTAGGTGTTCAGTGCTTGCCAGCCCTGGTCAGGTCTGGTTCACCAAAAAATAAAATAAAATTACATTTTAATCTTTTCAACTTGCAAATATCTGCGCGCAAATTAGGGAGAACTAAATGCACACACTAAAGAGCCTCAGCATAATGTGACTTGTGTTCGCGCAGAGTGACGTTCCGTGCCTTGCCCGAGTGCCAAAACCAAATCCAAATCCAGACACACAAAATCGATGCAGATGCTGTCTGCATCGCTCGCACATTCTCATAGAAAGTGCAACTGAATCCGATGGTCGACAGAAGCCACGACGCTCAGCAATAAAAGCCGTGTAAATGGCCAGTGAATAAACAATAAAGACTTGCACATCGAAAAATGCAGACACACGATAGCCGAAGCAATAACAAGGTGCTCAAATCGGACCAAAACAAGTGCATGCAAACGGTCGAGGAGGCCGATTTGTATTGACGTTGTTAAAGTGAAGCTGATTACACAAAAGATCCTCAGAACGATTTTATGTAAGTATGTAAACAGAGGCGGACAGGCCCACCTTGGGCCGCAATCACAATCTCCTGGCATCGGCTTCCCTTGGGCTGATAAGAGCCGAGTGCTTAGTGCTGCTTATCTTTCATCTGCAACCTGGCTGATGTCGCCCGCCGTCTAGTTACTACACCACTACTGTCCCCCATTGTCTGTGCCAGCGCGCGTTTTATACCCTGCCAATGGGTTGCCCGGGTGCAGTACCCCGCAGACAGATTATGTATATGCCACCATAGACTAAATATAGACTCGTGTTCAGTGCCTAGCTGATAATAAGGTCAAAGCACTGGCATTCCAATTCGTTGCCAGTGAGAAGGGTATTTAAGCTTCGCTTTCACCACTGTCCCTATCCGATTTTAATTTACTTCGCTTTTGCCTAATCAATGTCAGCACTGTGCGTCGTGATTTGTAGTACCTTTAGCTGGATGGTACTCCACGCACAGTACTGCTATCGCACTCCCGGTGCTCGGTTCAGTTTTCCGCTCAGTTCTATCCCGTACTTTTCCACGACCACCGATGAAGTTCTACGCGGGAGAAGGGTACGCTATATATTGTGGATCGGGGATCGCAGTCCAATTGCACTGGGCGGACCTCCGTTTGTTTTGGTTTTGGCGCGGCTTAATTACAATTACATTTTGCATTCATTAAGAATTCCGTGACCAGGTTTCGTGCGACTAGCCAGCACTGTGGGCTCCACTTGGAAGACTCATTCATAAGTCCAGATAACAACGTTGGCACGTTAAAGTACCTATTTTTAGAGGCAATGCTTACCACTGTGCAGTGCGTTCTATTTGACATTAAACTAATGCGATCTTTATCGCGGTGATTTGGCGAAATTTATAATTTTTCCCACATTTCAACTCTTTACTTCTTCATTTTTCACCGATTGGTGGGTTGAACCTTATATTCTACCGAATTAAAGGTAATCACTTTCATTAGGCTTAGAGCTCTGAACCTTAATATGATCAATCACTTTTGAAGTTCAAATAAAGAACTTTTAACTTTATGAAACACTGCTTATCTTATCCGTAACTCTTATTTCTCGCTCAGCCAAGGCCCGAATATGTCGGACGGCGTCAGTATCTTGCACATCAAACAGGAGGTGGACACTCCATCGGCATCCTGCTTCAGTCCCAGCTCCAAGTCAACGACCACACAGAGTGGCACAAACGGCCTGAAATCCTCGCCCTCGGTTTCGCCGGAAAGGCAGCTCTGCAGCTCGACGACCTCCCTATCCTGCGATTTGCACAACGTATCCCTCAGCAATGATGGCGATAGTCTAAAGGGAAGTGGTACAAGTGGTGGAAATGGCGGAGGAGGAGGTGGTGGTACGAGTGCTGGAAATGCGAGCAATGCAAGTGCCGGAACAGGATCGGGATCTGTCAGGGATGAGCTTCGTCGATTGTGTTTGGTTTGTGGCGATGTGGCCAGTGGGTTTCACTATGGTGTGGCGAGCTGCGAGGCTTGCAAAGCATTCTTTAAACGCACCATCCAAGGCAACATCGAATACACGTGTCCAGCGAACAATGAGTGCGAGATTAACAAACGGAGACGCAAGGCCTGCCAAGCGTGTCGATTCCAGAAGTGTCTACTAATGGGCATGCTTAAGGTAATTTCATATTCCAGAGTTGAAGTTCCTTAATCCTAATTGCTTTGCCTTTTCAGGAGGGTGTGCGTTTGGATCGAGTTCGTGGAGGGCGGCAGAAGTATCGCAGGAACCCTGTATCAAACTCTTACCAGACTATGCAGCTGCTCTACCAATCCAACACCACCTCGTTGTGCGATGTCAAGATCCTAGAGGTGCTCAACTCCTACGAGCCGGATGCTTTGAGCGTCCAAACGCCGTCGCCGCAAGTGCACACGACTAGCATTACTAATGATGAGGCCTCGTCCTCCTCGGGCAGTATAAAGCTGGAGTCCAGCGTTGCAGTCACGCCAAATGGGACTTGCATTTTCCAGAACAACAATAACAATGATCCCAATGAGATACTAAGCGTCCTAAGTGATATTTACGATAAGGAACTAGTCAGCGTCATTGGCTGGGCCAAGCAGATACCTGGATTCATAGATCTGCCTCTTAACGACCAGATGAAGCTGCTCCAGGTGTCGTGGGCAGAGATCCTAACTCTCCAACTAACCTTCAGGTCCCTGCCGTTCAATGGCAAGCTATGCTTCGCCACAGATGTCTGGATGGATGAGCATTTGGCTAAGGAGTGTGGTTATACGGAGTTCTACTACCACTGCGTCCAAATTGCACAGCGCATGGAGAGAATATCGCCACGAAGGGAGGAGTACTACTTGCTAAAAGCGCTCCTGCTGGCCAACTGTGACATCCTGCTGGATGATCAGAGTTCCCTTCGCGCATTTCGGGATACGATTCTCAATTCTCTAAACGATGTGGTCTACTTGCTGCGTCATTCTTCGGCTGTGTCACATCAGCAACAATTACTGCTCCTGCTGCCTTCGCTGCGGCAGGCGGATGATATCCTGCGAAGATTTTGGCGGGGAATCGCGCGCGATGAAGTCATTACCATGAAGAAACTTTTTCTCGAGATGCTTGAGCCGCTGGCCAGGTGAAAAGGATTATGCGGGTTCCGAATCTAGTTGATCTAGCTGATAAGCAAAGGTGCAAATATAGTCGTAGGTTGGATGTATACTAGAATAGATTAAGCGTAGGATAAGCCATGTATATAGATAGTAAATACTTGTCGGGTAAGATTAGTTCGCAGAGAAAAAACTCTTTTAATGGTCTACCAACTACAGCAACTGAAAACCCTACTTATCTCTAGAATCGGGGAGTGCTTACAATGGATAAAGGCGCAGATAGGTGTTATGTGTCTGATGTGTGTCACAGTTCTTCAAAAATTTTTGTTCAATTCTCACTGGTTCTCATATATGTATAAGCCGTAACCTTCTGATGAAAGGTGGGAATTTGTTGGCTCTTTTTAAATACGGTAGTTGTTCTAATACAATGGATTATACTGTTTCTTAGTGTCATGTAACCCATTCTTTTTCTATGTGGTACACTTGCGGACAGAATAATAGCACTATACGTCCTTAAACAATCAAAATTTCGTAACTGATTTTGCATACTCTTAAACCTCTTTAATCTTTGGATTCTTTGGGGTTTTTCCCGTCAAGTCCTCATTAGCTCAAAAATATGTATGATTTTACGTTGATTTAGCTGTGTTTGAAACATATTTGAATTTTCTATTAATTAAACTATTTTAAATTAGATTTCCAAAATTCAGTGCTATACATTTGTTCGCATTTGTACATCCCTTTTCCCAGTTCCCGACATAGGTTGATATATCGCAAAATTAACCATGAATTAACCATGACAAAGGGTATTCCGTGGTCCTAAGGGCTTACAATTAGTGCTAACGATGGTCATATTTACAATTGCAGACTAGAGACGTTCCATCATCACCAATACGAGCTAGACCCACTTAGTGCTACGGTGTATGTGTATCAAAGTACTTGTTAGAGCTTTCCTGAAAGCGATCGCTACGCGCCAATTCGTTGCGGAAGTAGGAGATGGTCCGCTGGAGTCCAGTCTCTAGAGGAACCTTTGGCTCCCAGTGGAGGAACTGCCGGGCACGAGTTATGTCTGGTTTTCTGCGTTGCGGATCATCCTCCATGGCCTTTGATTGCTTTATCACACTAGGCCCGCCGACCAGTTGCTTTATGATTTCGGCGAATTCGCCGATTGTCTGCTCCACGGGATTGCCTAAATTCACCGGCTGTGTGTAGTTGGATGCCATTAAGGCTATCATTCCATCCACCAGATCCGAAACATACTGAAAGGAGCGCGTTTGTTTGCCATTTCCATATACCGTAATGGTTTCATTCCTCAGCGCCTGAAGTATAAAGTTCGATACTACTCGTCCATCGTTCATGTGCATCCTGGGTCCATATGTGTTAAAGATACGCGCCACTCGCACTTGCACCTTCTCCTGCCGATACAGATGCAATTAGAGAGCAATCAGTTTGAGTGCCATTTGCTGGCAAAGATCGAAAAATGTGTTCGGAGCTCGCGCTTGGAAAACTTATCTCGAGACAGTCATCTGAGCGGAACATCAATTAATGGCATTTCAATTTATATCATTTAATGCTCAACTAGCGATCGAAACAGGAAAGATCTGCCACATATCTGGATGCAAGCTAGTTTTTGTTTTCTTTTTCAATCTGACTTAGGAATGTGGCTCTCCAAAATGGTATTTATACATATATATATTGTTAAGGGTATTACCTGTTTAGCATACGCATAGCTCAGCGTCTCCGAGACACGCTTTCCCTCGTCGTAGCAGGCCCTTGGCCCAATAGGGTTTACATGGCCCCAGTACGTTTCCGGCTGCGGATGCACCGTGGGATCGCCGTACACTTCCGAAGTGCTGGCTATCAGAACCTTGGCCATCACGCGTTTGGCCAGGCCTTTAAAGATGTACTCGTTAGGTATAGTCCTTTTTCGTGATTAAGTTTATAATTATTTACCCAGTACATTGATGGTGCCCATGGTGTTGGTCTTGATGGTCTTCACTGGATTGTACATGTAGTGAGGGGGCGAGGCAGGCGATGCCAAGTGGTAGATCTCATCGATCTCGATGAAAAGCGGATTTACTATATCGTGGTGAATGAGCTCGAAGTTCTCGTGACCCAGCCAGTGCTCGACATTTCGCTTGCGTCCCGTAAAGAAATTGTCCACAACGATGACCTCGTGCCCCTGGACCATCAGATTGTCGACCAGGTGGGAGCCCACGAAGCCAGCTCCACCGGTAATTAGTATGCGTTTGCGATTCTTGTAGTTCAGGTATTTAACCTTCGCATACTTGCGAGGAGAACTACTCTGGAGGCTACGAATTTGTTCCTCCAATCTGGCCAAATGCTCCCTTGTGCGTTGCAGTTCAGCCTTATGCTCCCGGATAAGAGAGCTCTGCTCCTCGTAGGCCATCTGAAGGCTCCTTTGCAGTAGACTCTCAGTGGGTGGCCATTTGGCCTGCACCTCCTCGCCGCCGGGAACAGAAAGCGGGGGCTTGCCGCTTGGGGAAGGGCTGGCCAATCGGTAGAGGTAGACCAAGAGCAGGAGGACCAGCGAGATGGCTGCTACGATCTTTAGGCGCTTCTTGGTGGCGGTCATCGTCGTTCGTGGGTTGTGTGTTGTGGGGCTCCAGTGCTTATCAGCAACTGATATCGCCACATTGCATTCTCGTCCGGCTTTGGAAACTATATAAACAATACAATTGCGTTATCAGGGGGTGTCAGAGTGGCCAGGTGGCTTCAGCTGAATACTTAAATAGAATAATAGCCTAACGCCAGAGAAAAAGCTCCGGCCTAAATTTAAAATATTCTACAAAAGCACCGACAGGCGAACATTTTGTCTATGTAAAATATGTATTCAAATGAACTATATGCTTACTCTTCAAATGAACATCTAAATGTGAGATTGGCTAATGAGATTGAGTGGTCATAATCTTAATTGAGAAGTTTATTCCCTGAGAGGAATATTTTTCTTTTAAACGATAAACGACGGGATTTAAACGGGTCAGCAGGGAGTTGTATTGCCCAACGAAAGCAAGCCTATTTAATCTGCGAACCAAGAACATCGATCGGCAGTCGAGCAATAGTTTTAATAGCAAATGTTGTAGGGCTAAACATGCGGCTTCCTACGAAGATTTTCTGTATAGTTCTGCTTTTCATTTTTGCGAACCACTCAAAAGCAGATATTCCAGACTGCAACTACTACGACACGGTCGATATCTCAAACGTTGAAAGACAAAACGATTCGTATTTATACGATGATATCCCAATTCCTGCCAGCATCACTGGAGACTACCAGTATAAGCAGCTTGGCGACCCATCGACGAAGCCGGTTAAAAAGCATTTAAGGCCCTGCGTCTCCAGCCTGCGGCCCTGCATTCGAATCTGCTGCCCAGCCAAGTACATTTTGGCCAACGGAAAATGCGGTGATGGTCTCCAGGAGCAGGTCGCGCGGTTCAAATCCTATATATACCTCACATCCATGAACCTAACGATGAAGGAACGAGTACCACTCACCGAGATGACTATTATCAGAGATAATTTTTCAGATTGTGATGAAATGATGCACATCACGGATGAGTATTCCTACCTGGAGGTTAGTCCTTCAATACTTTAATAGTTTGGTCTAACAGTTTGGTTTTAGGATGGAACGCTACATATCTCCGTTGATCGGTATATTAAAAAACATAACTACTGCCTGTATCCGTATCAGTTTAATTCGAACTTTCCAAAGTCCATGTGGGTAGTAGTGCACCGCTGCAGACCTCACTTTCCGCCCGGATCCTTTGAAAGTAATGAAATTGATAATTATGTATGACAAGAGGCTTTAATACGTCTTCAGTTAAAACCATGACATAGTTTAGACAGTTGGAAATAACTCCCTTATTGGTTTGCAAACTGCTGACTGCAATCTGTGTGACCCTTGCAAGTGCTTACAAATAATAAGCTGGTGTCATATTTTAATATTTCTGTTGCAGTCATAACGATATCACTGATATGCTTTATTCTGACAATCGCCGTATATCTATACATCAAGAAGCTGCGCAATGTGACTGGCAAGTGCATTATATCCAGCATCATTTCAAGGTTTATCCAGGGTTTGATCATGTTACTAGATTATATTGGGGTATTGAACGGCATCTGCTCTCCGGCTGGTTAGTTATTGAACATAGTTATTCGCATGCGGGTGAAAGAAATCACTGGAAATATTACAGGTGATACCTTTGACTCCTCGCAGGTTACAGCTTGTACTTTTTCCGGATGGCTTCCAATATCTGGCTCTCCGTCATCAGCTACCATGTATGGAAACGCTTCAAGTCACTCAATCGAGGCGATCCTACTTCTCGGTTCCAGCTGTACAGTGCCTTCGTCTGGACTACAGCCGCTCTAATGACGGGAAGTAATTATATGGTTAATCTAATGTGGGAAAACGATCTCAATAAGTGGAACTGGCTACCTTTGGTCGGTTTCATTCAATGCTCGGTCAAAGGTAAACTTTCGAAGCGACATCACCGTTACGAAGGTAACGTATTGCTTTTCTATATTGGAACAGAATGGGACTCATCCGCCTGGGTGTACATAAGGGGGCCGTTGCTGGTCCTAAGCACTTTCAATATCGCAATGTTCACCATGACAGCCATTTACATCCGGAAAGTAAAGGGGGACATAAAAAAGTTCGCATATGAGGAGGAGGAGGGAAGGATAGGCTGCATTAACTTCGACAGCCAGACGTGAGTTATGCGTGATAAGTTTAGACCTCGGTAACCTAGTTATCCTTGTCGTATTATCAACACAGCTACCTGCAGTTTCTGCGACTCTCCGTCATTATGGGCCTGACTTGGATCTTAAATGTCATTCCGTTTTCAGTGAGGTTCAACATCGTCTGGAACTGGATCCTGGTGATAAGCGACTATTATCACAGCGCGTTTGGAATAGTCATTTTCATTCTGCTTGTGCTGAAGCGCAGTACATTGACTCTATTAATGGAGTCTTAGGTTTTTAGCTCGTCTTTTCCATAATTTTAATAATTGTTCTGCTATATTTTTCTGCACTAATTTTGTGTGTTTACCAGTCCTGAATTCGGAAGCTTCGGATTAACAAAAAAGTTGTGAACAATATAAGGGAGCACAAACTTTTAATTGTATTGGTTTTCTTTATTGCTTAATATTTATATTTTATTTATTGTTTTTCAAAGCAACAAACTTTAAACGGTCCCCGCTAGAAGCTCTCCACTTCGCCAGCCTCTGGTCACACTGTTAACTGTCACATCGATAAGTATCGCCAAAAAAAAATCAGCTGCTCTGCTTGTAGTTTTGCTATTTCATTGAAATTTTATTTTTTCTATACTATTCAAAGAGAAATACAGCGGATAACATGCCGAACGAGAACGCAGAGGACCACTCGGGTCAAGAACTGAAGCAGAAGGCCAAGGAGGTGGCCGTCGCATCGGAGGAAATGCTCGAGAAGGCTGTTGCCGGCTTAAAGATCCAGAACACGGCATCGACAAATACAGCCGGAAACGAGGATGCGGAGCAGACTGATGGTGCCAAGAATGAGGCTTCAGTGTCCGCGGATGCAAGTAAGTTTTCGATATGACAGTGAAAGCCCAATTGGAAGCTCCTCATTCGGCTGAAAAAATGAGGTTAGGTTTTGTCGGGAACTACAGTCCACCCTCTCTATGTCGAACTTGCAAGTGCTATATGTATGTACATATGTGCGTAAACGTGCTCTCCGCTTTCTAAATTCCAAGTAATTTTTGCGATAACTTTAAAGATTTCACCAAAATTGAAAAAATTACCAACTCATGAATCATTGTAAATATGATATATTAATATGATATTAAAAAAGTAATATACGACATATAATATTTCTCTATTGTGGATTTCATTAATTGATGCGTTATTGAAATCCCAAATTTGGCATCTTGCTGTCAATTGTTAAGCATTGAAAACTAGCTCACTAGTCTTAACCTTTTTATGAGACAAATTTGTCATCGAGAAATGTTATACTACTAGCTCATTTTGCTGTCAATAACATCGTTACTTCTTTCAGGCAAACAGGCTTTGCTACAAGCCGTTTCCGATGCGATGGCCAGCACCCGCCAGATGGCCAAGAAGTTTGCATTTTGGTCCACACAACCAGTCACCAAGCTGGACGAGCAGGTGACCACCAACGAATGCATTGAACCGAACAAGGAAGTTAGTGAGATTAGACCAGAGCCATACACTCTGCCAGGCGGCTTCAAGTGGGTGACACTGGACCTGAATGACGTCAATGATCTCAAGGAGCTGTATACGCTGCTCAACGAGAACTACGTGGAGGATGATGATGCCATGTTCCGGTTTGATTACCAGCCCGAGTTCCTTAAGTGGTCGCTGCAGCCGCCTGGATGGAAACGCGATTGGCATGTGGGCGTTCGTGTTGAGAAGTCCGGCAAACTGGTTGGCTTCATTTCGGCCATTCCCAGCAAGCTGAAGTCGTACGACAAGGTGCTGAAGGTAGTGGACATCAACTTCCTATGCGTCCACAAGAAGTTGCGCAGCAAACGGGTGGCTCCAGTCCTCATTCGGGAGATAACGCGTCGCGTCAATCTGACGGGGATATTCCAAGCGGCCTATACAGCTGGAGTAGTATTGCCCACGCCGGTGGCCACCTGTCGCTATTGGCATCGATCCCTCAATCCCAAGAAGCTGGTAGACGTGCGCTTCTCGCATCTCGCACGTAACATGACCATGCAGCGGACAATGAAGCTGTACAAGCTGCCCGATCAGACCAAGACAAAAGGCTATCGCCGGATTACGGCGAAGGACATGGATAAGGCCCACAAGCTGCTGGAAGACTACCTAAAGCGTTTTCAGCTGAGCCCGGTGTTCAGCAAGGAAGAGTTTCGCCATTGGTTTACGCCCAAGGAAGGTATTATCGACTGCTTTGTGGTGGCCGACGAAAAGGGTAACATCACTGATTTAACCAGCTACTATTGCCTGCCATCGTCTGTGATGCATCACCCGGTGCACAAGACCGTTCGTGCCGCCTATTCGTTCTATAATGTGTCTACAAAGACCCCGTGGCTGGACTTAATGAACGATGCACTGATCTCGGCACGCAATGTTCAGATGGACGTGTACAATGCCCTCGATCTCATGGAGAACAAAAAGTACTTTGCGCCGCTAAAGTTCGGCGCGGGGGATGGAAACCTGCAGTACTATCTTTACAACTGGCGCTGTCCATCGATGCAGCCGGAGGAGATTGCTCTGATACTCATGTAGTCGCCTCATCACCTAAGCTCACATTCTCGCCCTGCCTTTCACAGCTACCCTCTTCCGCTTTCTTTACCCTGTTTGCCGTGCGGCTGCTTTGCTTTGCTTCTATTTACGTAGCTATTACCTGTAATCTTTAGTTATTCCAGCGAGGCAAGCCCTTTGCAAGTCATACACCAAAATAGCATCATTGTGGAAATTGCATTTTGCAACGGCCAAGCTTCTATATTTTTTAACACACAAACGAACAGAAATTGTATAAAATGCGCAGCAATATCAATAAAAGTGTAATGTTTATTTGTACCTTTATTGCCTATAACTGCAATAAATTATTTTTCGGCTCTTTCGAAGATGACAAGAATTTATGAATTTCTCAAAATATTAATAAGTAATATTAACAAGATTTTCTTAACAGAAGTTCATAGTACTTAATTTTTTTTTTACCAGATTCTTGTATTTTTTTCTACTATCCCAGCAGGCGATAGTCTGGCAGCTCTGCCACATAGCCATTGGTCTGGCAAGGCCGATGAAAAAGCGCGCGGTAAGCGAAAACAGCTGCACTTGTGTTGGCTTGTTAGTTAATGAAATCTGGTTGAAATGTTTGTTTCCTTTCATTACTAACAATCAAAGGCAGACGTCGACATGGACGATTCGGTGTTCAAGCTGAAATACCAAAAATACAAGTTGCGCGTCAAGTTGTGGGAGAAAGACTTCAAGAAGCAGAATGGCCGTGTTCCATCAAAGGTAATATTGGGATGCGGATATGACAAGAATTCTAACTGGTTGGCCTGTTGCAGTATGATATTAGGGAGGCCAGTCAGGAGATTCGGGACTCCTACAAAATGTACTACAAGCTAAAGACATCCTTCCTGGAGGAGACGCTGAACGATGTGCTCAGCGAAGATGGATTTGATATCCTGGAGATGTCGCAGGCCAGTGATTTGGGTGTGAGCATGCTGGATCAGGACCTCAGCCTTAATGAAGGTCCTCAGCTGCCCATGGATATATCTGCGCTGGTGGAGCCACAGAACTCTGCTAATCTAGAGGAGACTCCACAGTCGGCGGAGGGCTCGTTCTCTAATCTCCACGACCTGCCCAATCGTCAAGTACTCACCAATCTGGTCAATCGCGATGAAAACCATGTCATTCGCAAATTCGAGGCGGTAGAGGAGCTACCAATCAACAGAAACGCCTGGGGCACGAATGTGAGTAAGAAGCCAGCAGCTCCACCACAGCCTCTAGAGTCCTCCATATCAGCTCCGCTACAGGGAAAGCAACCTAAAGCGGCTGTTAGTCTTAAGCCCAGCCTAAGTGCCAAGTTGTTTCAATCCGCGCGCGGATTTGCTAAACGAAATCCTCGAAAGCCGCTCCCACGTAGTGTCAGTTCCTCTAGTACCACCACTTTACTTAGCTCAGTTCACCAGGAGGAACTGCCCGACTTTGAGACCATACTCATACGCAAAGCCCAGGAGTACAAGGAGAAGGAGCAGTCCTTAGCTACCAATCCAATGCTGGCCGGTGATCACAGCAAGGAAAGTATCAAAACCCTTGTGGACGACGGTTGGCTCCAGCGGAATACCAAGGAGAACACTCTTGAGGATGAGCAGCCCTTTCCAGAAGCAAATAATAACAGTGGTCCGTCCAAGAAAGCAAACTTTGGCCTGGCCAATCTTGATTTAAGCAAACTAAAGCCAACGATTAAGGAGGAACAGGTGGTGCAGGCCAAACCCGTAGAAGTGCCAAGCACACAGGATCGGCAAACAGATAAGGCTGCTACCATGAACCAGAAACCAGCACATCTTAGTCACACACCTTCTGCATCCAGCCAAAAATCAGCTACTCCTAAAAATAAACCTCGACCTGTTGAGCAGGAAACCGAGTCGGACTCTGACTCTGTTGTGGCTGAGAGTGAAGAGGAGCCGGAGCCACAGGAGTATCGGCAACTGGCTAAACGTCGCAAAATTGTTTCAACAGCTGGAGCAGTGGAAGTAGCCGCTTCAGTTGAAATTCCCAAGAAAGTCGAACCAGGTACAGAAAGATTTACTCAAGAAAACCCAGATGATGTATGTGGTATGGATTTCTCTGCCGATGAAGAACAGGATGCCACATATGTACCAGAGAAACAAAATAAAGATAAGGCAAAGCGCAAACAAGCCGCCGGAAAACGAAAGACCACTAAGCCTAAAGCGGAACCAAAACCGAAACCCGAAAAGAAACCCAAAGTCAAGGGCGAAAAGAAACCCAAGGCAGAGAAGAAGCCCAGAAACTCTAAAAAAGTCATTGCTTCCGAGCCGGCTCCTGATCCAGAAGAGGATGAGAGCCAGCCATTGAATCCAGAAGATCTGAAATACGTACTGGCTTTGGAGGCGGGAGATCTTACCTCCGTTCCCCGCATTAATGTACAGGACCTAGAAGAAGCTGATGCTACCGCTAAGCGCTATATTAGAACCTTTGCCGCTGGGCCCAACCCAGGATTATCGGAAGGATCCAACATCCGAGTGGATGAAAAGAGAACCGCTGCACGAAAGAAACTGGAGGAACGCATTGCAGCTGGTAAATTAAACGAGAACTTTGTGACCATAAACATTCAAAAGAAAAAATTCGTCCGTGGCAAAAAGTCTGTGAACTTCAGCAAGTACAAGAAGCAACAGTGGCGGAATAAGAAACGAGTGGCGGCCTTGAGTGGACCGGATATGGATATGGGTGGCTGTGATGGCGGAGTGCTCACCTGCTTCCAGTGCGGCGGAGTCGGACATTTTGCTCAGCAGTGCAAGATGAAGGGAGACAGCTTACTACCACTTTCGGCACAGCTGGAAGAGGATCCCTCTCCGTTTCCCACACTTGCCGAGGCTCAGGAGATGGCCAGTCAGGGAGCAGTGGTGGCACACAGTCGCAACATCTCAAGGCTGCCCCAAGCGGCCAATGCAGCCATCCTGCAAGGCGATGAGTTAAATGAATCAGAGGAAGAGGACCAAGAAAGCAACGATGATGAGGAGGTCCAGCGGCATCCAGAGCCGGATTGGTCAAGCGATGAAATGGACGTCGATTTCGAGGCCCTGGATGCGGCCGTGGAAGCTTCCCTAAGTCAGCCGGACACGCAAGAGAAAGCACTTTCACCTATAAAGACATACGTCGGCCACAAGATTCCCGAGCAGTTTCTTAAGCAGGCTGGACTGGACCCCAACGCCTCTAGTTCGAATCGGAGCCAGCACGGTGGGGTGAAGCCCCTATACGATCTCCTTTCGGATGGCAGTGTCCAGGACACGACACCAGAGGTACTGGAGGCACTCCACATGTTCGGTCACACCAACTTCAGAAAAGGTATGAGGAATTATTGTTTATGGCATTTTTTCACTGTAAATTTCCCTTTTAGGTCAGGATCGCGCCATTATGCGTACCCTTTCCGGACTCTCATCGCTAGTAACACTCAGCACGGGCAGCGGCAAGTCTTTGTGCTACCAATTGCCCGCCTATCTGTATAGCCGTAAAGTTGGTGCTATTACGCTAGTCATCTCGCCATTGGTGTCGCTTATGGAGGATCAGGTGACCGGGGTGCCGCACTTTCTGCGAGCTCACTGCCTGCACACCAATCAGACCGCGCCACAGCGTATGAAGATCCAGCAGATGATTGCCAATGGGGAGATTGACATTCTACTTGTCTCTCCGGAGGCGGTTATTGCCGGGGAACGAGCCACTGGATTTGGAGCTATTCTTCGCCAGCTGCCGCCCATTGCTTTCGCTTGTATAGACGAGGCGCATTGTGTGTCTCAGTGGAGTCACAACTTTCGTCCCAGCTACCTTATGATCTGCAAGGTGCTGAGAAAGAATCTTGGTGTACGCACGGTGCTCGGGCTAACGGCCACAGCAACTTTGCCAACGCGTGTGAGCATTATAAATCACCTTGGCATAACTGATGGAGAACGTGGTGTTATTAGCGACATCCCACTGCCTGACAATCTAGTGCTGTCCGTCTCCAAGGATGAGAACCGGGATACGGCGTTGCTTCAACTGCTCAATAGCGAACGGTAAGACTTAGACCGCCGCCGTAACACATGAACACAAATACATATCGATCATTCTAGCTTCGAGCCCTGCCAATCCATCATAATCTATTGTACGCGTCGTGACGAGTGTGAGCGAATCGCTGGTCTTATTAGGACGTGCGTGCAGGATCGTAGGGAACCTACTCAGACAAAGAAACGCAAGCGTGTTAACTGGCAGGCAGAGCCCTATCACGCTGGAATGCCCGCTTCCAGGCGTCGAACCGTTCAGAAGGCCTTCATGAGTAATGAGCTGCGTATTGTGGTGGCCACTATCGCCTTCGGTATGGGCATCAATAAGCCGGACATACGCGCTGTAATCCACTATAATATGCCAAGAAACTTTGAGAGCTATGTGCAGGAAATTGGTCGAGCAGGACGCGACGGTCTGCCATCCCACTGTCACCTCTTCTTGGATGCAAAGGGTGGCGACCAGAGTGAGCTGCGTCGGCATGTGTATTCTAACTCTATTGATCGACATGTTATCCGTAAGCTGCTGCATAAGATTTTCGTTCCATGTAGCTGTGACAAGGAAGCTTCCAAGCGGACAGCTCCCCCGATCGCCCTTGAAGGTGATGGTCCCAGGGTGCATGTGTGTCCGGGGCACGAGATCGGCTTCTCCGTGGATAAAACCGTTGAGATGCTGGACATCCCGGCGGAGAACATATCCACGTTGCTTTGCTACATGGAGCTCGATCCCCGCTGGTGCATCAGTGTGCTCAGCTCAGCATATGTGATGGCCAAGGTAATCTCCTATGGTGGGCCCAAGTACCTGAAGTAAGTTCCATACAAATTCTCAACATATCGTATATGTGCACTTTGAAAACTGTTTAATGTTAATTACGTAGAATTCTTAAACTAGTTTCCCACTTAAATAAGTGTTCTCGCTTTTCCCACACACAGGCATGCTGCAAAGGAATGTCCACCTTTAGCCATGGCCATTGCTTTACAGATAAGGGATAAGACTTTTAAGGAGGACTCGAACATCATCGAATTCTCGGTCACGGATATCGCGGCAGGAATTGGATGGAACAGTGGTGTGGTCAAGTACCAGCTGAAGGATCTGGAATGGGTAAAAGGTGAGTATTGCGGTCAAAAAAAGATAGCTCCAATTATATATTATGAATAAATCTTTCGATAGTAAACGGATATCCCAAACGATCGCCCATCACGGTGAGCTTCTATGATTTGGGATTCCGCATCAAGGTGCCGGGCGACTTTACCGAATCAGAAATCGACAACGCTCTGGACACTCTCTATACGCGATCCGTAAAACAGGAGCGTACGCAGCTCATCCAGCTGCAATATGTGGCTCATGGATTGGCTGCTGTGGCCTACAGTTCTTGCGGCCAGTGCTGCAATGCGGATTTTCCGCAGGATCGGGGCGAGCAGCTAAAGGCTATCGTGCGTAATTACTTTGCCAATGACTACCCACAGGATCTGGAGCTGGAAGTAGAGGTAGGTCTTTGGCAACACACTTAAATTTCTTTCTTTAATCGCCTTCTTCTCTGTCCTTTAGCCAAGCAACGTGCCGGATGAGAACATCATAGACGACGTTCATGCCCTAATAAACATGTATCCGGACAATACATTTAGCGGACGGAATATCGCGCGCATCTTTCACGGCATCATGAGTCCAAACTATCCGGCTGTCATCTGGGGACGCTGTAAGTTCTGGCGCGCCCACGTCAAAGTTGATTTCAATCGCATCCTGCAACTGGCCAACATGGCTATTATTAAGAGGCGTACGTGACCGGGATATTAAGATGAAACGCCAAGAGGAATCTTTTATATATTGGATGCTGTGGTTAACTAATTAATAGCTCCATGAATTTAAAAATATGTGATGCCATTCAATAACATTTTATTCGTTTAAGTCTGATAATAGAAACATAAATTATAATTTTCCTACACTATGCTTACAAACAATGAACTGAATATATTTTTGTTATATCTATAAAAAAAAAAGTTTAGTTAAATATGAAGGAGGATGTATGACCTCCGATGCAAGTACCAATTAGCGCCACTTAGATAAAGTAAACAAATGCCAAGCTCGTTTAAAGGCAATTGCAGATGCGGCTTAAATACAAAAACTGAAATCAATTCGATCCAGCCCGTAAAGAAACAATCATCCAGCTGAGTCATTCCCAATAACATCACGAAATGGATAACTCCGGTCGAAGGTGTCATCTTCAAATCGAAGTCTAGCCAAAGGTCGTCCTTCCTCAGTTCACACGAACGCGATGCGAACAACCCAACAAATGGGGGGATCCAACAACAACCTAGAGCACAGACAACTGGAAACAGAGAAACATCATTGAAGTTGTCGGATCAGCGAAGCGTTTGATAAAGGTTTTTATGACTTGGCCATTTTGTAAGGCCTTTGGCTTCTCGTGCCGATGTTGTTTATAATCATAAACGAGACTCGAGTACACAAAAGTCGACCCAATTACAACTTGTTTGTTCTGAGAGTGAGACGTCAACGTCATCATCCTCCTCGCTCCATGATCATCCATATTGTGCAGATGGCCAGCAAAGCCATCGAGCAGCAAGCTGACCTTGCCTCCAATTTTACTCCAGTTTCGAGGCATAAAAGCGAAAATCAATTGAAGTGGTAGCAGGCAAATACCACAAAGCAACCAAAGAAATAAAAACAATACAAAACAAGATAGAATGCTATAGTCGAGTTCCCCGACTATTAGATACCCGTTACCTAGCCAGTGGAATTGCAAACGAGAAATTTCAACATTTTCTGGAATATCGGTAGAAATTGGGAGAAGAGGAATAAAATGTCAGCCTTGGGACATTCCCTTCTGCCTGTTACATACTTTTCAACGAATCTAGTATACCCTTTTACTCTACGAGTAACGGGTATAAAAATAAAGGAAAATCACCAAATAACTTGACTTGCAAGCTGAGGCAATGGACAACATGACGTATGCTGAATATTAAACAATTGCTGACAGTCCAAAGAAAATACCTTGAGATGGGCTATCTTTTTAAGGAGAAGATGGAAGATGGAAAATATACATATTCCGATTGTTCAAATTGTAAAGAGTCGTTGTAAAATAGAAGCTTAGGAAATCTTTACATTGCTATCATATATCGAAGCACTATTTCCCCTCGCTCACTAGCCAACTTTAGCACTTCGCTGACAATTTACGTACCTGCTTCAGGCCACATTCTGTTGGCCAACTGGCCGTTCGATTGAGTTCAACTACGGCTATGGCTAAAGGCTACCAGAGCTGACCCTGTTCGCACCTCGTTATGCATCCACTGGCATTTGGCCGTGCTCCCTCATAAGTACTACAGATCTGGGCAATGTGATCTCCTCTCGTTTTACGTATGCCATTTTCTGCATGAAATTTCCCCCAAAGCGCTGTCTATCAGCATCATCATCAGCCGCTGTGAACTTTGCAATCCGATCAGGCTGGGTTCAGATGCTTTTGGCCTTCTAGTCAGTTTCTTTTATATTTTTGAATGGATCTTCCATTGGCTTCAATCATCTCCAGCAGCAATTGCTAACGTTGTGGTAATTGGTTTTCCTATTTCAGCTTCTCTTCGCTTGGCTGCGAGCTGAATTTTTGAGTATTTCTTGTCACTTTGCTGGTGAATAATTTTGATCAACATCAAATGGCAATTCAATCAGTATTTCTTGGCATTCTCCTGGCTTTTTTTTGGAATTGACTAATGGCAGTTGTAAATTATAATAGTACTGAAAGGCGCTGAAATTAATGGGCCGGCTGAAGAACCGACAGAAGTGTCTAGGATTCTTAAAAAGCATAAAGTGCAAATGCTTTTTATGATTTATGATTGTCAGTCACTCATCAGACGTTTATTCAAGTTAATTTTTTGACCCTTTTCTTGAACTAAGTTAAGCTATATTTCATTTTGGAAATCACATTTAGCATTTTTTTTAATAATTTCTGAACTACAAGAGCAACTTAGTGATTTATAAGCAAATAAGTGAGTAATTTTTCATCTTTCTTATATCACCCAAGTTTTTATTGGAACAGCTTTGTGACCTAGTTTCAATTTATTCACCTATGTATTTCGCAAATGCAAATTTGTCACGTGGAATTAAAAAAATATAGATAAATATCTGTAAATAAAAAAAAGCAAATTTATTTTATGACTGGCAAATAAGTGGGAAAAATATCACTCAACATTGGGTAACTCAATTGGGGCCAAATGCACTCAACTAATCTGGAAGTGACAAAACAATTTCGCAAAACAAAGGCAAATTCGATTTTGACCCATATGCGGCAGATTCTGCACTCTGTTAAGCAAAACAATTCAATGGTTTGATTACAAAACCCATCGACAATTTGCCACAATTTGTGGTGGAGTGAAACCTTTTAGCTCTTAGCTTTTAGCTTTCGGCTTAGATGATGTATGGTATTTGGGTATTTGGAGAGTGCCGCCAAGGGAGGAAGGGGTGGAGTTGCGCAAATCCGAGACAAAGACTGGCCTGGTGATGATGATAGATCATGGCGGAGCTCTTCTTTAATTTTTTTGTAATTTTTCTGTTTATTTCGGCTTCTGGCGGATGTGGCATGTGCCATGTGGGCTGTGGGATGTGGAATGGCTTGGCTCCATAGGATGTTCTCCTCCGTTCGACTTGAAACTTGGACTGTTTAGCATATTCATTGTTGATTGCAGCGCCGTGATAATTATCATTCCTCGGACTTCTGCTGCTTTTGGTGTACTGCCTTTAATTACCTTCCTCTTCTGGCTTTGCATAATTGCATTGTTGTTGCCGAAATCGTCATTAGAATTTTTATTTGCACAATAATCAAGTCGGTCCAAAGTCATAAAAAAGGAGAACAACCCGAAACCGAACTGAATTGTTTTTGTGCAATGGCAGAGAATTCAGTTATTCTTTTTTCTATGTTTTTTTTTGGCGGGGAGCAGCGAACTCCAAACCAGAACAATGAGAACTTAATGCGTTTATCCAAATGTTTGCGGTCTGTTTGCCAGTATTTTTACATCGGTAGTTGGAAGGTGGGGGATGTTTCGTTACCGCCAGAGAACTGCAATTGACAAATGATGCTATGGAGGAACAAGGTGATGAATGAACTGGCCGGGAGGATGCAGTCTTCCACAGCCTTGAACTACTTGGCAAACGCGAATGAAGTTGGTTGATAGATGTGCCCCCTTTGAATGGAATTAATTTCCTAATAAGTATGTTCATAATATGCACGACATACAATTTTTGGACCTTTTGAATGTATTCCCACGAGTGCACATATACAGTTTTTGACTATCATAATATATTACCAAGTTAACTAGCAGTAAATGGAAGGCATATTACTTTTCAATCACTGTTCATTAAGGAATAATTAATGCTCCCCCTAAATTCGAAAATTAAGAGTACTTCTCCAATGCTTTAAACATTGATTTAAACCACAGGCAATAAACAACGTGTGGTTAAAATCCGATCAGGTAGAGGTCAGCCCCCGCTGACCCTGATGTAATGCCATCAAACGTAATCCAATTCTCCACATAAAAGATGCCTCTTCGCTGGCGCATTAAAAAACATTTCTAAACTAATTTAATAAATTACCGCATTAGGCCCATTAAAACTGACAACAGAATGGAACGGAAAAGCTAAGGGAAAAATGCGTTTACTGTCATATCATAACATTTACGGGGACGGGAAGCCGACATTTATAAGGCACATAATTACTCGATCATTGTTTTCGTCGCGTATTAAACAATTTTCAAATGAAGAAGCTTTACCGCCACCGCCACCGCTGATGATGATGACTGCCATAGACCTTCAAATGGGTAAAAGTCAAGGTCGCCGGCTCGGCGTGTGAAATCATTGGAAATTAATTGTGGGTGCTAGGAAAACACTTCTACTCCGATCGATTAACTCGCAACTACCCGAAAATCAATTGGGAAACGAAACCTGCTTAGCAGGTTAATAAGATACTTTCATGAAATCCATTGGACAACGCTTGTCCATTTTTAGTAGCCTGGTGCAGTGCAACTGGCGCTGATTAAGGGAATTTCTCACACAATCCAAGCGCCGAAACTCGCTCACAAAACCAAAAACTAAGCCACAAAAGACGTTTGGCAATGCCTGACGTCTGCAAATGCCTTGCTTTTCTCGAAGGTGAACCAGAATGCAGCAGCCACATCTCGGGGTCCCAGGTCTTGAGACTCCGTCGATGTCTCAGCAATTGAAGCGCACTCAATGAACCGGATTGCCACCGTGCACATCTTTTGAAAGTGAGCGGCTCGGCTCAGCGGCTGGGACGGCATCAATTCTAGAGCAAATGGATGTGACTTGCTAACGGCAGCGATGGAAATTTATTACAGCATCTTATTTTAATTAGTCTTATTTATGATAATTTTTCGCAGATCGAAATTAAATGCTGCCAGTTGGCGGAAAAGAAGGACGGAATCTCTTAGGCAACATCCCCATGAGATTACAAGTTCTCGACAATGTTTAATTTATAACTGGTCAATTTAAAAACAGCAAGAAGTTCCTAGTACTTGGATGGAAATTATACCAACAATATTTATCTTTTTTAACGAACCATGTAAAAAATTATAATAACACCAGTTTACTGGGTTTAATGTAAAAACAAATATGTATTTGCAAAATATATGTAAATATTAAAAATTTTAATATTAACACATGACTACAACCTTCATTGTTATGGTGAAAAGAAATACAATTTTTTCTATTTGCATCAGTTAATTATGCACGTTTTTAATTTTTTGCTCAACAATGCCAATCGAGTTCGTTGCCTAAGTCTTTTGATTATCGGTCGCTTATAAAGGAAAATTTCGCACTAAGCGCGACAATTAAATGGAGTTGCTATGGAGATGGCCAAGTGACATCACAAATAAGCCGAAATGTGCACTAATTTTTCGCAGCTTTGCGACAGAGCCAGGCAAACGTCAACAAACCGCGAAAGCAAAACAAAAGCCGACCGCGCTTCTTTTAATGTATGGTGTCCACAAAAAATCCCCCGCACTCATGAATGAGAGAATAACTGCGATTTGAAGAGCCGACCAGCCGAGCGAGGCATCAATAGACACGATGATTTAGTTTTTCCAGCCTCGTCTCTGCGATGATGTTGCTCTTTGGCAATTCCAACGATGACGAGGTGGATTTAGCCGCTGGCAGCCTCGCTCATCTGCAGAGAGTCCGACGAGCCAGCGCTCTGCTCTTGAGTATAAAACTAAAATTGATGCGAATTTTTTTACAACTTTTGCATCAACTTCAAACGCGGCAACACGTGCAGAGCCCCAGCGCTTGCTCCTCCGTTCGAAACGAAGTGAGTCCGATTCCATACGATTCGATACGATACGGCTCGATCGGATCTGTAATAGATAGCGGCGTGTGTTTTATTAGCGCGGCAAAGTGCGTGGCATTCAAATAGTGTTGGGAGTTGAGCAATCAATTGCGCAAATTAGTTCCCAGGAGGGGAAGCAAACGAGAAAGCATCCTTAAGAACGGATAAACACTATTCAACTCCTGCAACACTCGGTTTCTGCATGAACCCATTGTAGTGCTAAAGGATAAGGAACTTAAAGAACAAATTGTTTGAGTATGGTGCTATTTTCGATTAGGAAGCATGAGCATAAAGAAGTTAATGAAAAGAATGACATTCATACAAAGTGTTTATAGGTATAGAATTGTGGAAGTTATAAGAGGTTATATAAGGATTGCATTTGCTTTCGCAACTAGTGGATTACGGACTTGAAAGCTTTGACTGCTGTATTTTTTAACAACATATAAATGTTGATAACTAAATGTTAGATACTTTTCAATTGAAGCTTAACATATAAAATACAAATATTTAACAACTAAAACGTAATTTTCATTAAATTTTTAAACAACGTCATAAGGTGAAGCGATGGAAAAGACAGCCTCTTTATGTTAATCTACAAAAAGCGTGTACTGAAATAACCAAATTACGACGAACAATGTGTTAAACAAGAATCCAACGCAATATCGTTAACTCTAGTTACTATCAATTAAGATCCATTAGAAGCACACAATCCGCGGGCACAAAAAGTGAATGCAACCGGCAGCAGCTGCAACATCGCCGTCAGCAATACTCGATTGTCCATTAGCAATTGCGGTTACCCGCTCTCGGCAGACTATAGCAAGCATTTAGATATCTAATAAAATCTAATTATATGCCGCATGAACCAAGAAAGAGAAGATGTTTCCTTTCTAAAATTCCGACAAAAATTATGCTGCGCGCAGAAAATTAATATCATCAACCCACTCGACTCGTTTTCTTTCGATTTTCGTTTTGTATCTTTTAGATAGGAAAAAATCACATTTAAATTACGGATTACCAAAAAAAAAACATTACAAAAAAACCCAAAAAGCAACAGACATCATGGCAGCCACCACAACAGCAGCGAACAAATCACCGCAGCAGCAACACAGACGGCAGCAGCATCTTCGGTGGAGCGCCTGCATTATGATAGTCGTGTTCGGACTGTTTTCGATGCTGGCAGGGAACTGTGTCAATGGGGTAAGTGGAGTCGTCTTCATCCCGATCCCGAAATCTGAAATCGAAAAGCCCAAAAGAGCAAAACGCCACAAAGGCCCCTTTGCCTTTTGAATCGTTTTTATGGACCGCAATCATGGAGAACAGCCATTTACTATGGGCCTTTTATGAGCTTGGGAAATGGCTTATTGAATAATTTGGCCAACATTGATTTGACAACTTCATTGGCCGCGTCTGTTCCCATTTGCCTGCATCGCTGCTGTATCAACATGAGCAACAGCAGCAGCGGCAGCACACAAAAAAGTGTCATCTGAGATAATTTCCTACATTCATTTCGAGTAAAAAGATTGCGCACACCATTTGTCTCTTGTTTGATAGGGATCTTAACCAGCAACAACAACGGCACGCCACCAACAACAAACTCCCACGCAAAGTTGCAGCCAGGGCAACAGCAACAGCAACAGCAACACTAACAACACTAACAACTCCAGCAACACTAGCAACAAGTACAATTGTTGCCTCTAAAAAAGCAGCCCAAAAAACGCCTGCGGCCCCCTTTCACCCTTCTGGCCATCTTCTTTTCATGCAGCATGCTATTTTGCAAGAAGAGGCCAAAGAGCCAGAAGAAGCTGCAGTAGATTGGGGGCTCCAAAGGGGAAGAGTAGCCAACACACGACGCAGACAACCTGTCTGCCAAATTGTTAGACAACTTCTCACGTCTTAGCCAGAAACACACAGAGAAAGGGGAACCTAAAGCTGGCTTAAACCAGGGGACGCCTCTTTCTAAAAAGGTGTCGTCATGAGGTTTTTGCCTCCCTAATTTAAATACACTAACTATGGGGCGATATCCTAATACATTTACTGATCCTTTAAACGGGATTGACTGTTTTCTAAATAAGCTAATTTAGCCACAGAAAATAATACCCTAATATTAAATTCTTATTGGAACTACTACTCGTATAAATCAAGTTAAACTTGGTAGCAACATACATATTTATAACTTGTTCTCAGCACTAATATTTACTCATTTAAAAAGCAATTTTTAAGTGCATCATAGTCAGGGAGCTTAAAAAAAGGGGAAACAACATTCGCTTTCCACCATTTGAAGCATTCCCCGCTGTGTTGCATTATCAATTAGCCTTGGTGGCCCCTCAGCCGCGCGCTCGCCAAACAGAAATAAAAGGAAAATGCAGGGAAAATTAACCATTTTCCAGCTGTAACTGCCGTGGCCCATCTCGGCTGGCTTAGCGGGCTGGTATTTAAAGGAAAACTCTGGCCAAAGGTTGAGAGTGGAGGGGAATAATTGATGGTGTGCAGGGCTTTTGTCTAGAGTGGCATCTTGTCCGCTTTTTGGGTTAGTAAGGCAATGGGCGGTCCATATAGTTTGTTGTTTAAGTCTTTTGTTGCCGCTGGAAATGCTAAGAGCCCCTGGAAAGTTATTAGCGTGAAAATTGCAAGTGATTGAGAAAAGTTAGGCCGAACAACGAGGCAGCTCGAATTTGCAATGCAATCGAAATGGGACTGGAGTGGACCAGGTGCATCCTGGTTGCAATTGCACTCCGGAAATAAGTGTTTTTCTAAAGAAGATAGCAAAACTGGGATTGATTTCATTTGCTGTGTGGTTACCAGATGACATCCAATAAAAAACCAATATCTTTTATGTTGAAGAGCATGCATCTGAAGTAATATCTTTTTGCTTAGAGCTCCATAAGATCCTTGATTAAGATGTTTTTGAATTGCCCATAAACTCCCAAACGTTTCCCATGAAGAAACCCCCTGCTGCTCAGCCTTTTTCCCACCCCATCAATGTGCTGCACTGCACATTGCCAATCACTTTGCCCTGTCCCAACGTATTCAATTAGCATAAACTCAGCATTAACCCAAATAGACAAGCGCCAACGGCGGCAACTTTAACCCCCTGAAAAGGGAGAGGGATTTATTCGAGCGTAACAGCGGCAACAATGGGATAAGAAATCGAGGCAAGATCAAGATAGACAGCCAACGAAGATGCAACACAGTGGGGCTCAAATGAGGCTGGAGCCAATGGATGCTTGGCCCAGACGGATGCTTCCCCAGTGAGATCGACACAAAAGAATCACATCTCCTCCAGCTTCGATACGTGGTGTGGTGTGTTGTGATCCGTGTTGAAGCCGCCGAAGTTTTATTGTTTTATTTTGCTCTTTTCGGCTTTTCATGGTTTCCTACGCATGAGATTGACAGTCGGTTGTCACATGGCTCCCCCCGCCCCCGTGTTTGCGCCCCCAATTACTTGCAACTGTTGCAAGTGCACAATTTTCAACACTCGCTGGTTCTTTTGTTGGTTTTTTCGACAGCATGTTTTTTTTCGGCTATTGCATTTGCATTTTAAATTTCGGTTTGTGTGGCAATTGTTTTAAATTGTAATTTGTTATTGTTTAGAGTTCATTTTGTTGCTGCGCTTGGGCAATGTTTGCCAGCCACATGTGCCACCACCACCCATGCTGCCACCCACAACTGAAGGTCGCTGCGCTGCCTGCGCTGAGATAATTCACACGAACGATCCGCAGAGTCATAATTTTATACCATATCTGGTGTGCGAGGGAATTACTTTTAATACCATTATTATTTATTCTATTTACTGCGTTTTTTAAGTGTTTCGAAATGGGGCTAAAGGTGTGAAGAGCTGAATCTCACTGATTTATCTTATTATTGCTTTTAAAAGAGCCCCAGTAAAAACTTCATAACCCAGTTTCGAGTTAAATATTAATTTCCCTTATTGTCATGTTTCTTAGCAAATCGATGGCTACACTGCTGGCGAGGATTACCCCGCCTACGACTCCGTGCCAAAGGGTCTAGCCTTCAATTGCCAGGGTCGCCAGCCGGGTTACTATGCGGATACAGAGACGCGTTGTCAGGTGAGGTCCTAGAAAAACTCTCTAAACATATAAACTATATAAAATGAATCATACATAGGTCTGGCACTGGTGCCTCCACTCGGGCCATCAGTACTCCTTCCTCTGTCCCAATGGAACCGTATTCAACCAGGCCGTCAGGGTCTGCGACTGGTGGTCGAATGTGAACTGCGAGGGATCGGAGCAACTCTACCAGAACAACGACGAGCTGTATCGCATCCCAGAGCGCCAGCAGCAGCTGAATGAAGTATGATATGAGGCCGATGATGAGTATAAGATTGGGACAGCAAACGGAACCAGGCAGCGCGGCGGAAGACAGCGGCAATTTCAAAAGCAACAGCAACAGCAACAGCAACTGCAACAGCAGCAGCAACAGCAACATCAAGCACTCAACAGCAACACGGCAATCGGCGGAATCAACAGCAGCAATAGAATCGTAGATAGCAGCAACTACAGTAAAATGACCAAAAATAGCTTTAGAGGTAGCATGAGATTTACCACACCAAGTACCAATCCTCAATCGTCATACTCATCATCACAGCAGCAGCAGCAACAACAGCAACAACACAAGCAACACCAGAAGCAACACAATTCTAGTAAAAATAGCGAAAGAAAATCAAAGCCTAGTAGCGTAAACCATAGAGATAGGGAAAGCAACCAAACTAGATCTAGGAACCGCACCCACAATACCCCTCAATCCGGCAAGAAGAACAACAGCAACAGCAACAGCTCACGAGGCAAACAGCGATATAATACGAATAAGTTCGAAAACGACGCGGAGCTCAAGGATTACAAGAGCAAGATCAAGAACAAATACAATATCGATTATGATCATTCTTTGGATGAAGAATATGAAATAATCGAGGCCATCGAATGAGTGAAAATAGCTTTATACTCGTTGTTCTCGATGTTGTTGTCACACAAATGCGAGCCCAAATTGGCGCCCTTCCATCCAAAAGTTTTGAATGTTACCCAAAATTTACCCGTTGTATATACACGTATATGTTAAAGTATAAACACATTCCCTTCATTGTTAAATACACACACCCCCTTTCATTTAAATTTGTAAAGAAAAGTATTGCTTGTGATGTGCACAAAAGCAAAATAAAAATACATCTTAAAAAGTATCCGATTTTTTGTTCAGTGTTTTTGAATCAAGCTTAAAGGTTTAGTGTAAAGCAGTTCAGATGAATGAAAAATCGGTTAGCTTTTGAATGCGAGCGCTCAAGATTTTGAGTTTGAAGAGAAAAACGTTGAAAACGAAGAAGGTTTTTGATTTAATTAAACCTTTCATGAAACAGTAGAAAAATCCTTTCATAATATATAATAATATTTCACTTTCTTGCGGGCATAAACAGTTCTCTTAAGATAATCAAGACGTTCTTTTAGCTTCGGTCAGTTAAGCAACTTTAAAATTGTTTACAAACAAATAAATAAATGATACACCTTAAATTTATGTTGTTACAGAAATGTAGGAAACTTGAATATTTTTGCATTGCATTTCAATTCGTATCTTTAACTTCATGCTTCATTCATAGGCTGATCTGCATAACAACTTTTTCGGTCACTTGCACCAAGCTTTAGCTCCATATCTTCTGGGTTTCGGTTTTGGAGCTTTCGATACCGATTACAAATACAATTTTCAAAGTAATCTCGTCGTTCTGAGCCGCATCGTATTGTTTATTTTATTTTTTGCGGTAAGTACGAAGAGCACACATAAAGCTATATTTATGTAAAACAAAGTTTCCTTCTTTCCAGTGGTCTGCATAGTACGACTTATCAAAATGATGTTTTATATGCTGGCTATAGATTTCATTCTATATTTCCTGCTCTTGCCCGATTTTCCTGTATGGGCTTTCTTGCTTTTCAAGTTGGTGCTCATCAATCAACCGCTGACGAGGATCGGAGTTGTTTTGTTGAATGCCGTAGCCAAGTGGTATATATATCCATACTTGGAGGAATGGGTTGCCCTACAGGAAGCGAAAGTGAGCTCGGAAAAACTTTAATTTCTTTATGAAAGAAATGCAAGATGGATTTGATAAATTTGATTAATGTACTAGTTTATTAAAAAGGTTTTAAAGATAATTGTTTCTTAAGGTGTGTATAATTGAAAAATTCTCAGAGTTAGAACATCGAAAACATAAATAAACATTAACATAAATTGCTGACTAAGATCAAAGGAAAATGCCATCAAAAGCAGAAAATACGGACTTAAAAAGAGCTTTAACACATAAAATAGCTGTTTGCTACAAGATTCAGTGGAGCTTTTAAAAACTTTGCTTTAGCTCGTTAAAGTAAAAAACAAGCAGACAGTCGAGAAGCTGGGAAAACTGATAAAATAATAATGGGAAATTATTAAAAACGGGAATATGTAGTTTGGTGCTGGATTTATATATTCAAATGGGGCATCCCAACTTCAAATGAAAGCTTTCTGCGATCTCATATATTACTTCCAGTTGTCTCACTCGCACACGAAATCTTCTTAAAGCTCAACTTGACTGCGATCAGCTGGAAGCCATATGGTATATAGCTTTCGATCCGTCTAAAAAGAAGAAGCTCGAAAATTGCCAGAAAATATTTGTATTTGTATGTGCTGCGTCCATTTGTGTTTTATATTGTTTACTGACTTGATAAGACGATTAAACTGAGCAATGGATAAATAATGCGGTGAGTTCGGCGCACCGCAAATGAATGATCTCTTGATAAAGACTTTGTCTGCCTACCAACTACAATGGGAGTGCAAACCGCTGAAAATTGGGGAAACGTACGCAAACGCGGCCTAAATGGCTGGTGAATGTTCACTGTGACGTTGGAATGGGAAAAGGAAGCAGACAATGGTTAGTAGACTTACATACATACACAGTGAGTTAGCTAATCGCCCTTCACCGGATTAGCATCCCCAGCAAAGGTCCCATAGGAAATGTGGGTGTTGGGATGGTAACAGATCATCTGAGATAGGTGGGTAGGCTTTATAGGTCAAAAGTAAAACATAACATTTTACTTATCATAGTTTGAATGGTTTTCTGAGTGTAAGTATGTACATGCATACAGGTTTATGTTATAGAACTATTCGCGATCTCAATTTAGTCAGGTTAGGACATAGAAAAATCTGCAAATATTAACCTAAGCTTAGTAAGCTTATCCCAAAGAAAAGACAAAAAGGTGTTGAATACTTGAGTAATGCAATCCAAATCGTTATCCATTCCGTGATCGCTCAGCCGAATTTAAATATGTGGAAAAAAGAGAGCTCGAATCGAAAAGTAGTTCAAGTTTTCAGTTTGTGTGCCACAACGGGAATCGAGGCTTCATTTCCGCGTACAGAGAGGCGAAATAATCGCGGTAATTATATATGTTATATATACATATATGTATATGTATATGTAGGTACTTGTGGTACCCCCACGCAATGACTGTCGTACGTGCATAAGAAATAGGCCGCTTCCAAGTGATGCGGAAATAACGCGGCTACAGAAAACAGATTCGAACACCCCGACTCCAAATCGGAGCCCAGTCCAATCCAAGGCGAAACGAAACCGAGAAGCCTAATTAAAAGTCTATTTCAATTTCAGGCGTTAACCGAAAGAGGGACAAAGTGTGACACCGATTTCTGTGTGCCCCTCGGTTGCTGGGAATTATAAATCACAAAATGTTACTTTTCTTGACCGTTCACCCACATTTGTTTTTCCCCACATTTCGGTTCACGTTTTTTAATGGGCTGGCCGAAAAAAAAACAAAACAAAACAAAACAAAACAAAACAAAAACAACGCAGAAAAGGCAACGATGAACTGGTAACTGGAGTCAAGTTAACACCATTTGCATTATGCAAGTGGCTTAAACAATATTTGGCTGCTCTTGTTGTTGCTTTGTTACGGTTTGCTGGAAGTGTCCACTAATTAATATGCAACTAAATAATTTACAATGTGACGCGAATTTCATGCAAAACATACGAAGGCGGAGCAAAACGAGAAATTATTTAATTAACTCGGCTTCATGATGTTGAAAATGTCTTCAATAAATTGCGCAAATTCAATTCATTTACCAGAAGGGAGGCTGTATTTTACGCGAAATGTAAATGCTCTTCCAAAAAGTTATTAACAAGCATATAACAATGTTTTTACATCCCACATTAATCATAGATGGTACCAACATTTATTGACCAATCAAGAAAAGATACTTTTTAAATGACCAACATTTATGATGCACTGATTTATGTTACTTCGAAAGGGCATTCCCGAGTGACCAGTGTCCAAAGCGATGCGCGTACACAATTCGCAAATGTCAGAAGGTCTTTCAAGGTGTCTGGGTCTGATCTCGAAAAACCGGTAGATCCACGCAGCAGCCGACACACAGCTTCAGATCCAAGTCATCGCCTCCGACGGATGTGGAGAGGTAGGTGGCTTCTGCGAAATCTTCTTGCCCACTCTGGCGGCGAATCTTCTCGAGACTCCGCTGATGCGACAGGTCAGCTTGGGCATGTGCCAATCGGCTGGGTAGATCGAAATCCTTCCCAGAAGCGAAGGCTATCCACTTTGTATGCCATATTTGCAACTGGTTTTCTCTCCTCTGCCCAATGCAGTTTGCGTTTTTTTCCTGTCTTATAAATATGTTGCGTCTGTTTCGCATGCGTTTTGAAATGAATGCAAAACATTTCGTTGCGCCTCGTTTTCCCAGTCTTTCGAACGGGTCTCCTCCAAGTTGAAGTTGATTTGTGTGCTTAGTACGAGTAAAATGGCTGCGATTATCGAGTTGCCGAAGAGGAGACTGCTCCTCCGACTCCTATCCCCACCCCCCTTCCCACTGGGTCTCTGAATATCTTGATTTGGCTAAGGTTAAGTCGGTTTGCGTTTAGCGATTGTCAAGTGTATTCAAATCCAAAAGCTGCAATCTCCGGCCAGTTTTGACTTGGCTCCGTCTCCAAATTGCCGATCTGCCCGCTGACGGATGGCAGTTGGCAGGGGCGTAGTCTCCAATGAAGGGGGTAACTTCAATCTAATAACGATCATGATGGCCAATCGACAGATAAAGTGGTGGCCATTTATAGCAGATCCTTAATCTCAGCTGAGCAGTTTCAAAACATGCAAACAGGGTCAATTGGGGTTTAAGTGGCTGCCAATTTTGAGCGATCTTTGAACTATTCGAAACTAAACTCTTAATGATTCGTTCATTATCAGGGCCAAAAAGCAGGTGAAGTGAATTGAACTTGATTATTTCTTTGGCTTTGATTACTTCCAACATTTGATTGATTTCTTTTTATGAGGCCAACGCTTTGCCAAACATGTTTAATATGTTTATTTTGGGCGATTATCATTTCAATCATTTCGTTTATGGTTGTTTGTTTTTTCCTGCGAGAAATACTTACACAAAAATGAAATTAATGTGCAGACGGTTTTATATTTCACAAATGGTAAAGAGGCATTTTTTTTTACCATACTATTTTCCATACCATGTTGTCTCTCTATTTGTAAATTGTTTTATTCATGAACTCCACTACTTTTCCGATTATTCTGTCTTTCCATTATAATTTATGGCTTATTACAACATCTCTGCCCAAAATCCAAGGTTTGACCTGACAAATTCGATCTGGTTTCCCGCCAACACATTTATCTAGCTCCATTTAAATATTCAATCTAGCCAAAAAATCATTTTCCATGCTAATTAAGTAATCCGACCTGCCCCAAGCCAGAAATCTCCATACGATCCCATGACGATCACGCCTAGTGCTCCCATTTGTGGACCACTTTTTCGCAATCCAATTTGTTTACCCCCCGCTCAGCTTTGTGTGTGTATCAAATTAATTTTCAATCAAATTAAAGCGAAATTTGTATTTGTATTTACAGAAGGCCATTTTGGGGGTCTGAGACAACGGCGAAGAAAGCAGAAAGAAAGGCCCGCTGCCCCAAAACAAATTAGCATAATCAAGGCGGCTGCCCAATGGCTGACCATTGAGAGATATATCTACCGAAAAATACACGCACTTTTGTGCCGCGATCATTAACGCGATCACATGCAAATGAGGCGACATCAGTCAAGCGGCCGAAAGCGAAATGTGCATCATCAGCTCGATAAGTTCGGACTAGCGATTGCATAATAGGGCTAACACATCAAACAGCAAACAACAAACAACAAACAACAAGCCACGGACGACCTCATTTCGGAAATCGCAAAACCCCGAACACGCCGAAGATAGAGCCAAAGTCTTGCATGAAGTATACGCAACGTGGGCCGCTATAATGGATCTAATGGAGCTGCTGCATCAGCTGCTCCACCACATACTGGACATTTTCAGGATCTACGTCAAGTTTGCACTGATCACGCTGGTCATCTACTTCCTGGCCGAGTGGTACATACTGCGATATGGCGCGGAACTGGAGGCCGAACTGGACGCCCATCTGGTGGAAGGCGCCGAGCTGAGAGAGGAGTCCCCCGATCGACCCGAATCGAATAGCACGCTGAGCAAGGTGTTTCGCTTCGTGGTGAACTTTTTCATCCTCTAAGCGACTGGATTGAACCCAGTTGTCAAGGTCAATCGCACAGCTGAATCGCTGGCTCTTTCGCGGAATTGCAATTCAACTCAGGCAGCCACAACTCAAGGCTCCCGCCAAGAGAATGTAAAATCGAACCAGTTGCATTTAACAACAGAAAATACAAAACAAAACTAAGCTAAGGAAAAAACAAAAGCAAAAGCTGCAGGGTAAACACAGTCTTTATATGTAATAAACAATAACAATAAGCAGCTGTAAAAAACAAGTCAAACTGCTTTTTTCTTTTTGTTTGTTAAGCGAGCACAATAAGGTATCAAAATCGTTCATTGCATTCGATTCTGTTGGCCAAGCAAATAAGAATGACTCAAACTCGGTTTTGGGGTTGGGTTTGCATGAATTTGGGCTAATTACAAACAGAACCGCAACAAGTTGCCACAATATCCACATCCACATCCACATCCACATCCATTTCCATTGCAGAAGTGGCACTTAAGGAAGTGCCATATAAACTGAAACCTTAATGGCCTTTTTAAAGCGTTCTTCAGAGTGCTTATTTATGTGAGAGATTCTTAATTGTTGCTCCTTGAAGTGAATCAACAAAGCAGAAGCGATGAATTGAAAGCCCTAAAGTGAGACCTTTTCCGTAATGTGTGTTTGTTTATTTTAATTGCTTTTTTATTCGGTTTATCCACCTCTGGATTTTTATTGCTCTGTGAATTATAATTGCAAATTGCAGAATTCCCAAGCAGCAAAGCTAACAAAGATCAATAACATATTGCATATATGTAGGTACCTAACATCGTTACCCTCTAAGGTTTTAGTTAAAAATGCAATACTTATTCAAACCTATTCAAATAGGGGAAACATGAATTTGTAATTAATAGTTGATAGCTTATAGTTATCACGGACCACCCCTTCCGAACAAGTGCAATTTTCGCGAAATGGCATTGTTATCAGATAGTGGGCAATGGATCAATTGATCGATGGCTTGTTGTTGGTGGTTTGCGGACCAGTTAAGTAGTAGTTACAACACGTTGTGATACCGTTGTTGCCAGTGAGTGCTACCTGCAACAAATGTGGAATACCGGTTCAACAAACAGTTCGACCCACACAACTCAACACATGCACACAAACAGCCGGGCGACACGGTGCTCCCATTCTCACACAGATACAGGGACATGGGCACAGATACAGATACTTTGAACGTAACTAGCTTTGAGATGTGAGGCACAAGGCACACGCCGCTGGCGATAAAGCACTCGACAATTCCGCGAGCTACAGATACACTTACCGATGCCGATACCGATACAGATACAGATACAGATACATATACAGATACAGATACTTATTCCAAGCCGTGCTGAGCCTGGCTCTATTCCAATTTGAATACCCAGACGGCCAAGTGGAGTTCAGTTCGCTTGAGCCGGGCTCAAATTCAACTTTCACATGCGGAACGAGCGCAGATGCAGTGCAGCATTACTGCTATCAAAGCTGCTGCTACTGCCACTGCACAGGGAAAAATGTTCTCTTTTAATCGAAAATATTTATATAACCCTTTAATATGTTCATTCGATTCAAAGTGTAATGTTCCAGCACTAGGAACATTAAAAAGAAGGAATTTAGAACATACTCCGGGGATAAAGAAGAGTAATTGGATAAGTAAGATTCCAAAGGCATCTTGCAGCACAACATAACTCGGCATGAACACTCTATGAACTCGTACCGCCACTCGCAATTGTTCGCAGTGTACTCTAAGCCAAAGCTGCAGTACTTAGTGACGTAATAAAGCGGCTCAGACATACACATACCATGCGCCGCGGTGAACGGAGCCTGATTGATTCCATTATGAGGAGAGCCGCGAAGTGTTTTGCATTATTTTGCATTCGAAGCGAATAATGAATTTCGATCTGTGGTTTTCGGTCAATGAAAAGCCACATCCACTGAAAAGCTCGAAGTGCAGTCTTGACCAAGTGCCGTGGCCAGCATTTAATTGCCAAACGATGCGAGGCACTCGAACGAGCGGACCACGCGGCGTATGCGCAATAATTCATGAGGCGTTTAAACAATTTTTGTTTATTTACTATTGTGGGTCTGAGCCGAGTCGGAGGGCCTGTATTTTTGTGACTAATGCGTTGGCAGATGGCTCCAGCTCGTTTGGGCCAACGCGGTTCATTAATTGAACCGTAACCGTAATTTGGCCGTAT
This sequence comes from Drosophila orena, assembly GCA_005876975.1. NCBI lineage: Eukaryota > Metazoa > Arthropoda > Insecta > Diptera > Drosophilidae > Drosophila > Drosophila orena. The sequence continues at coordinate 11,641,175 of VCKV01000006.1, read as the reverse complement.
TATTGTTACCATTATGTCATTTCGGTCACCACGGTAGTTGAGGAAATGAAAGAAAGCAAGGCATTTAGGGCACTGAAAACAGGCAATGCACACTGGCATATTAGTTGGCAAATCGATAATGGATTACGATCGATTTATTAAGTAATCTCATGCGCGGTAAATATATATCAAAAGTAACAAATTGTAAAAGTGCAGCTTAAATAATGAATGGGTTATTATGTTTTGGTAAATATCCAATACAAAGGTCGTACTTTTAAACATTCAACTTTTTATGCTGTGATTAAGGGTAGTAAATATACTATTATATGTTTTCTTAATTAGCAATGTTCGAAATAAATAGAAATGAAATGTAGGTAAGACACAAAATATTAAAATGGTATTTTCAATTTCGATTATCATTGTTTGCGAATCCAATAAAAATGTTATATATTGCCATTTTACTACATGATTTTTCTAAAATGCGCGGTGATTTATTATCTGCTCTCATAGACCCATATTAATTTCTGTTACATTTTTTCAACATTTTGCAAGAAATCAAATCGAGAAAAAGGTCTGAGCAATCTTAATCAATAAACCTGTTGAGCCCGATTATCGGACAACCGCCAAGTGAGCAGCACGCTCCAAAAGCAGAGCAAAGTCAGCAAAGTCAGCAAAGCCAAAGGCAAAGACACAAGCAAATGCAAAACACAAATAAATACAAATTCAAAGACAATCCGATTGCAGAATGCTGGGCAGAGGAAAATGGGCAAAGTCAGAGACGGAGGCGAGCAAAGCTCGGAATAGAGAGACAGCCAGCTGTACGGCTCTCCACCAGTAGCTCCAATCAGCTCCAATCAGCTCCAATCCGCTCCGGATTTCTTGTGGTGCCTCTGGGCTCTTGAGTCTCGACTGGCGGCTCTCCAACATTCGGGGACAACGTGCTGCGCATGCGCAAAGTCGGCATCGAAGCGGCAATAAACCCGTTTTCAGACCGTTTTCAGAGGCGCAGACGGACCAAAATTAGCGAGCGATGGATGAGCTTTCGACGGCAAAGCAAAGGCAATGGCAAAGGCAAAGGCAAAGGCAAAGGCAATGGCAAACGCAAAGCCAGCCGAATTCCCATTTTATGCCAACTCCGAGTTGGCCAATACGATCTGCAATTTCAGTCTGCAAGCGGTCAGCCAGGTGAACGGCAGCCAGCACAGCTGGTCTCTAAGTAAGTGGGCGTGACCAGTCGTATATCCATATAAACACACTGTGTATACACGGGTGTCGTTGTGCGTGAGAGAGCTGGAAAAATTATATAAAATCAAGTGAACGAATCCTATGCAAAATGCCCATATAAAGCTACAAAATAGCTATAGTGTTTCAACAACAACCAAATAGTGCACAAAATCACTGAAAATCACTAATCGCTTGTGGCTGGATTCAAGCAGAGATAACCGCAAAGGCAGTTACAAAATCAGCCAAAAACAAAAAACAATAAAAATTTCCACAAGTGCACCAACACCAGCACAGGCTCAATCACACACAGGGAAAAGTGCAGCACTAACACCAGTGCGCAATAGAAAAACATAAATGCATTTTGCCTTTGTGTGATTTTGCGTGCGTTTGCGTTTGTGTGAGTGCCAACTTTTATGGGGTTACAATTTTTATTGTTCATTTAAGAAACGCGTTAAACTCAATCAAATCAGCTGAAAACATTCGGAAAACAATCAACAGAAGCATTGAAACCCAATGCAATAACTTTAAACCCTTTTGTGGATTACACCCAACAAATTTGGATCGCCTGAAAAGAGGTAAGTTTGAACATTTGCATTCGCTTGTTAGAGGGCTCTTCAGAGCTTATCTTCAAGTCAAACGCCTCGAGGGCCCCCGAACACCTACTCAAACACCCTTCCTGCTGCACCGAAAGAAAACATTAGCTAATTCGCCATGCAACAATATTTAAATTCGACGTTTTCACACATCTTCTGTTTAAGTTTAGTATAGTATTAGTTAAACCTCATTGTAGGCGAATTGCATCTGAAGAAAGTTGAAAATATACCTCAAAAGTGGGAACAAATAGTGCTAATATATTTAAGGGAAAAAAAGTATTTGCTTACAACAATCTTATTTCTTGCTGTGCTGCAAATTTGCCAACTCTCATGGCCAAAAAGGCGTTTTGCCAACACAAAAGTACAAAAATGATCTCAGGCGTTGCTAATTATTTCTCTGCGCCTTGTACATTGTTACCACCCCACCCCCACTCCCACCAACTCTTTTGGCCACAAAAGATACACGTATAAGCCCCCTGAAATTTGCAGTTACCATTTTTATTGGTGTTTGTGTGAGTGAGGAGGCGCTCAAATGGTTTGCGCATCTTCGCCGAGCAACAACAATCGAATATGGCCAACATAACTGAGCCAAGATTTTACTTTCATCATCAGCAGCAACAACAGCAACAAAAACAGCAACACACACACCAACACACAGCAGCCACAGGCAGCAAATGAAGTTTTGAAATTTTACTTTCATCCAGTTATTTGGCGCTTTTCACTCTCCATTTCTGCGCCTCGCAGTCTTCTACCGCTCACAGTTTTCCACAATTAAGAAACTTAGCAATTAGCATTGCCTAATTGTCTCAGAGTAGAAGTTAAATAATACTTGGCTGTGCGTGTGGGCACCGAACTGGGGAACTCTTGGCCGTGTTCAGGTCAGAGTGAAAAGCTGGCCAACCGGAATGGGCGATTAAACCCATTTGACGAAGAGCTTTACTAAATGCACACCAAAACAAAATGCAGCTAAAGAAATAAAACAAATACAAATTGATTTTGATTTGTATGTGGCAGAAAAAAAAGGAAAATCTGTTTTCACTTGCATGAAGATGCTGTGCGATGCAAAAAGGCGAGGAAAAGCCGAGAAAAGCTCCTAATGGCGCATATGTACATCACAGATTTGGGTTAAAGATATAAGAAATAACAGTAATTAGGTACAGCGGCAATTTCCTCGGATAAAATCTAGCGAATTGTCAAGGCAAGTAATGTAAAAAATGCGCTCAAGTCCACAAATTATAAATAATACAAGTAAAGTCATGACTCGCTTAGTTTTCTAGGAACTGCACAAACTTTAAACAAAACACAGCGTTTCTCAGAATTGTTGTTATACCATTCAGATTGATTCAATAAATTCTAGTTGCCATGAATATAAAGTATTAGCAAAACCTTCTTAGGAACACAATAAAATATTTCCGTTAGTCATAGTTCGACTATAATAATAATTAACACATTTTAGGCTCCGTTGATTCGCATTAGCTCTTCAAGAATGAGCTTCCCCTTCCTGTGAACTAGTAACCCAGACCATTCCATTAATAATGCATAAAACTAAACGACTATTAAAGGCATTGCAATCGTAAAACCAAGTGAGCCGTAAAATCGTTCACACATATTCGAAATTTTCAAATACCATTCCGCGCCATTCAGAGCCATGAAAACCGATGAAAACCTTGTGAAGTGTGCACTGCACCGAAAATCTACAGAAAGCAGCGACGACCTTGAAAGTGCCCAAAAGCCGAGCTCTCATAACATCCTATAAAGATGCTAATTTCTTATGACAGCCAGCAACTTGTATTGGCCAGCTGGCAACTGGCAACTGGCCAAGAGAGATGATGGCAGACTGAGAAAAAAAAACCTACTTCTGCTTCTATCGTGCAACCGGATTGCGACCACTTGGGTTATAAATTTCGAACCACAAAACTCGTTGTTGCCGTCGAGGAAATTTATTAGCGAAATATGCACGCATTGGGATGTAAACGAAATCGAGAGTTTGCCTCCAGACGATTTGGCTGGCGGCCATGATGCATCTGACAACAAGGCAATAAAATGAAATTATAAAACTTAAATGTAATTGCTCATTGTGTCTGCGTGTAGCGAAACCTTCGGGGCTTTCGGTTCTAGGCGCCTTTTATTGTTTTCAGCACATAAAAAACAGCCATTCAAAGTCAGAGAATCTCCAAGCAGATGGAAAAATTTGCAAAGATTCAAGGAAAAGCCGACCACGGGTTTGTGCCATTATGATGGGTATTTCATGCAAATGCTCTATTCAAAAAATCGAATACATTTTTCGAAAAGCCTTTTGGGCTAATTAAAAAATAAGTTTCCTAAACCAGATCTGGACTTTTTTTATTGTTTCCGTTTAAGCTTGTTATTTTCTGCAGTCGAACTCAAGACACAAAGATTCATCAATTAGTTCCGAAACAAAGGCAGCTACAAAAAAAAACAATAATAACAACTCACCGGTGTTTGTCATCGCGCTTAGCCTTGAATTTGAACTTGGCCAAGACAATCAGACCAGCTAGGCATCGACTTTTCGAGACATCATTTATTGTCTCGCCTCTCCGATTTCTCCGTGGGCCGTAAACGATTAGACGTCTGAAATTAAAAAGTTAAAATTTCATTAGCGAACAATGCGCTGCACTAAATGCGAATTGTGTGGCTACCAAGAAACGGAGCCATAAATTCATTTCGTTTAGCACAGGGCCATTTATCACCGAAACCCCACCGATCTGATCACCTGTTCACCGATCTGACCCTAACTTTTGGGCAATACATGAAACAAGTGGGAAAAGCGTACAGAAGTTGATGGATGTGTAGGCCTGAGGGTATGCTTCCATATTTTGGCCAGATTAAGAAATTTGGAAATAGAACTCGAACACTGTTTACCACTTAAAATTCAGGTTTCTACCAAAAACCAGGCTAAAGCCAGCCTCAAAGGCCAGAGTCGACAATTAAATAAAGCACTCAACGCCCACAAAACAATCCAAAAGTACAATTCAAATCGCTTGTGCTCTTTTCGAGAACCTTTTGACATTTCGACTGAGACATTCGTTGACGCACTGACGCATTCGGTTCCAACAAAATTGTTATCTCTGTAAAAAGCAAAAGCATTATCATATTTAGTCAGATATTTATCTCCGCACTCGGCCCACACAGTCGGGCAAAATGTCGAAGAGTGCAAACCAGCTGAGAGACACAAACAGACTGGCAAGCAGTCAATAAGCCAGGCCGAAAGACATCAAATCCAATCAAATCTCCACTTAAAATGCACGACACACTTTTTGGTTAAACAACAGCACCAAAACAGGGTGTGATCGGCAAATCTTTGAGCTTATGGCCACTAAAATTGAGCACCAAAATTGTGCCATGCACGGGCAGAAAGGCGGTGAAGGAGAAGGAGAAGGAGATGGAGGAGGCGGCGGAGGAGGAGGAGCTTCCTCGCCCAGCCGCAATGCCCATCAAGTATACGCCCCGTGTGCGAGTCCAAGGAGACTCGGCTCGAACAATGCACAATAAAAATGGCTTTTGGAAGAAACAAATTGCATTCAACTGCGACTATCGACTGCCAAATTACAATGCTCCAATGATCTTTTCCCCAAGCCAACGTTTTGCATTTAATTTGTCGGAGAAAAAACGCATTGGAAATGAAAGTGTGTATTTGCTTCCCCTCGCTCGCTTTTCAATTTGTTATAGTTATGCATTGAGTTTATTATGTGGCCGAGGTATTCACTTACTTATTTGCCAGTGCGCTGACCACCACCCTTCCAATTTCGCCCAACCAACCAACCAATCGCTCTCCTTACGTAAGCCAAAGTCCAACGAAGTGACATTGAAGGCGTCCAAACCTAATTATGCAATACTCGACACCCGAGACGGAAATCGGAAAGTGAAGCTGACCAAAGTGTGCACAATTAGTGGGTGCGCGAAATTTGCAGTGATGGCATTAGCTAATTGATCGATTTGTGGAGAAAAGGAGCCACACTCAGGCGGTGAATCATGGGTTTTGCAATACCTTTTACCTTTTATAGGGTAATCATTAGGTACTGTGCTATTAAACGCTTCATAGAATATATAATAGTAATGAATTCATTGAAACAAGGCGACAACTTCATCTCATCTGATATTTGTTGTTTGTTGGCATGCATTCACAAACATGTGCCTCAAACCATATCACTAAGAACTTCTGCAAAAGCGTTTCAAATTCTATCTTGGCGTGAAATTTCACTACTTTTCTTTGGCCAAAACTGGTGGAGAAGAAAATCGAAAAGCTGGCCAAGTACAAAAGTTCAGCCAGGAACACTTTCTACAACCGTAGAATGCATTTGGTGCATGAGGTGGTGAGGTGAGGTGGTTCCCTTCTTAATATAGAATCGACCCTTCCCGACTTGAATGACAAGCATGGAAAGTAGCGTTAATCATGGGACGTGATTTGAGTGCCAAGATAGCATTCAATCCAGAACCCTCCAGCTTACAACTCAATTCGATTTCTTTTATTTTCTGTTAGCTTCAGAAGCGTTCAACGACTTCGAGCGAACATTAATCTTCCGCAAAGGTGTGTGGGTGTGTCCGAGACTCAGAAATATACATAATATGTTGTACTTTTGTCATTTCAGTTACCAAACCACCAGAGAACTGAAGTCTTCAAGATGGAAAAAGCCAAAGGCTGGCTGTTACTGACAGCAACAGGTGAGTTAAATCGAATCGCATCGAAGGACACTTAACTCAACTCAAAAAACCACTTAATCTTGCTGTTCGGACCGGACCATGACATAATACCAATCCTTGATGTGTTATGTAATTTGGGGCAACTGTGAAGTCTTAATTAATTTAAATCTCGTTTCCCTTTCGATGCAGTGCTGCTGCTGAGCCTGTTGGCCTCCACAGAAGCCGCCCTGCCCTTCAAGAAGGTGTCCATTGCCAAGACTCCCGCCTCCACGAGCAGCACCACCACCAGCACCACGACGGAAGCGACGGCCGTCGAGGAGGAGGAAGTGGAGGAGGAGCAGCCAGTGCCCACCGGAGATGGTGGCGACACTAGCAAGGTGAGACTGTGCTTTCTGGTAGAGATTGCCTCAGCCACTGACTTTTAACGCACTTTTCAGTCGGACAATGGCACTCTGTCGAAGAACTCCAAGCTGACCGGCATCCCGCAGATCGATTACATCTGGGATCCCAACCTGCCCAGGGAACTGAGAGGGTAAGAAATGTTTCAAAATCCTCGAGGAATACGAGTAGTTGTGTAATGGATGCTAAGTATTTCCCGCTTTGCCTGACTTTGTTAATGATTTTCAGCATTATTATTATGGAATAACTTTTTCATTTGAAAGTCGGCTGCTTTCAAACAATACATTACTAAGGCTATGTATTTTGCACATGTGTTTCTTTGTACAAATCAACCATCAACGTACTTAGAGTATCCTTCCTATTCCCTTGCACAGCTACAACCTGTCGACCTATCCGTTTCTGTCCACCGTGCCGCCCATGGACGAGATCCACTTCAAGTGCGAGGGGCTGCACGACGGCTTCTATGCCTCCATCGAGTACAAGTGCCAGGTGAGCGAGCCGGCGTGACCTTGTCTGGGCAGCAACGACGTAACATAATTGGTCATCATGCCTAGACAAACCAAGCGGCCAAGCAACCCAACCCAATCCGACTCCATCCCTCTGCGCCTGGCCAGCAATTTCTCTTTTTCAACTGGCGACGTGACGCCGAAAACTAAAACTTGTTTGCACCTCGATCTTGACCTCAAAAGCGGGCAAGAAGAAGCGCTAAACGATGGCTAACAGGGCGGATTAGTTATGGCCAAATGTGATTAACCTGAGTTGGACTCGTTGCAGATCTACCACCACTGCGTCTACGGCATAAGGCACGACTTTTTGTGCGCCAACTTCACGGCCTTCGACCAGCGCACCTTCATCTGCCACTTTGCATCCGATGTGGACTGCGAGGGATCCCAGAAATACTGGAACAGGTGAGACTTCTTCGGGGGAATCCCCTTAACGGGTCAAAACGAGCTACACTTTTGAAGCTTTGGCCATCTAAAATATCCAAATTATTGATATCTTAACAAGATAGAATGCTGTAGTCCAGTTCCCCGTCTATCAGATACCCGTTACTCAGCTAGTGCAAACAAATAACAAAACAAATTAATTTCTAAATTTAAATGCAGATTTTTAAAGAAATTCCGCCAGAAACATTTAAAGGTATGCCACTTCAAAATCCGATTAAGATAAGTTGAGTTATGGAGTTTAGAACTTCAGCTTTGGGACATTTCTTAATTTTTATGAATATCTATAACATTATCACATCAAAAAAATTTAAAAATAAATAAATTTTTAAATTTAAATGCAGATTATTAGAGAATTGCGCCAGAAACATTTAGAGGTATGTCACTTCAAAATCCGATTAAGATAAGTTGAGTTATGGAGTTTAGAACTTCAGCTTTGGGACATTTCTTAATTGTTATGAATATCTATAACATTATCACATCAAAAAAATTTAAAAAAAAAAAAATTTTTAAATTTAAATGCAGATTATTAGAGAATTGCGCCAGAAACATTTAGAGGTATGTCACTTCAAAATCCGATTAAGATAAGTTGAGTTATGGAGTTTAGAACTTCAGCTTTGGGACATTTCTTAATTTTTATGAATATCTATAACATTATCACATCAAAAAAATTTAAAAATAAATAAATTTTTAAATTTAAATGCAGATGTTTAGAGAATTGCGCCAGAAACATTTAGAGGTATGTCACTTCAAAATCCGATTAAGATAAGTTGAGTTATGGAGTTTAGAACGTAAGTCTTGGGACATTTCTTAATTTTTTAATAAAAGTGGTGATTTCCTAATAGCCACGATTGTAAGTCTCTTTACAAGCTTATATGAAGGTTCTGAGCAGCCTATTGCATTTTTAGTAATATTTAATGCTAACTATTCCCCTTCCATTTTCTGCAGGAACGATGAACTTTATATGGCCACAACTACCACGTCGACGAGTACCACAACTACACCAGCGCCACCCACTCAACCTCCTGCACCTCGTCGTCGCCTACAGAGACCACAGCGTCCGCTGAGACGACCCTACAATCGCAGACCCATCGATGACTACTACTATGAGGATCAGGATCAGTACGAGGATGATTACTACGAGGAGCGACCCGTACGTCGGCCCAAGCCAAGACCACGCCAAAGGAAGCCCCAAGTGGAGCCGGAGTACGACGATGAGTACGATGACAAGCGGACGGAGGCCAAGAAACCCATCAGGCGCAATAGGAATCGTTATCGCGACGAGGAGGAGGCACTGGAGGAGGACTATGACGAACGGCCGAGTAAAAGACCAAGAGGAAAACCCACTGCAGGAACGGCGGGTCGCAAGATTTTGCCGAGGAAACCAGGTCGGGTGGAGGAACGGCGCAGCTTCAACGAAGATCGTCCGTTGGGAAGGAGACGTATTGAAAAGGATAGGACAACGCCATCATCCGCATTGGATGAACTGGATGAATATGAAAAACCCTATAACGGCGCGGATCAGGTAGAGGCCGCCGAAGAGCAAACGCCCCAAAAAGTGAAGACTACGCCAAAGCCATTAACGGAATTTATCACTCCGAAGGCGGCAGCCGCTTCCGTTTATGCTCGTCCTCGAGCTCCACCGCGGATTGCTCGGCCTGTTCCCATCAATGAAAAGAAGAAGTTCTCCTATCCAGTGCAAAAGATCACGGCCACCACACAGGCACCATCCAACAGTGCCCAGGACGAGGAGGAGGACTACCCTGAAGAAAAGGTGGAGGAGGACTACGAGCAACCTCCATCTAGAAACACTCCACGAAGACGTACGCCAGCATCTCGGGCAGAGCAGAAGCCCACCAGAACCACTTTGCGGAAACCAGTAACAGATAAGAAGCCTGCCGATGAGGAGTACGATGAGCCGGCGGAGCCAGAACCTCTGAGGAAGCGCAAGCGTCCCTTGGCTCCTAGGTCCCGTGCTCCAGCAGCAGATGTGGACTTTGAGGATGAGGAGTACGAGGAGAGTCCAGCGCCCGTTTCGACAGCAGCTCCTTTGAGAAACCAAAGACTGAGGACCAAGATAACTACCCGGAAGCCAACAGTGCCACCACGTCCTCGCAAGCCAATCGTGGAAGACGAAGAGGAGCTGGACCGTCCAGTGGAGCCCGTCGAAGAGGAAGCACCAGTACCGAGATCGCGGGCAAATTCATTGAGCGGCCGAAACGGATTTTCCCAGCGCCCTTCATCGGTACGTGTGGTCAAAAGACCTTTCCTGCCCTCCAGGGGCGGCAGTCCATATCTGCCCCGAGGTCTTCAGCCGGTGGGTGTGGCCTTAAAACCACTGCCAACTACCGATAGCACGCCCATTGACATGGGTTCCACCATTTCGGGAGTGCGTCTGCTCGAGCATGGGGCTCCTTTGTTGAGAGGAAGTCCTGATAGCGATGAAGACGACGAGGGGGAGGCCCCTCCATCGCCGAGTCCACCCAGAACGACTCTCCCGCCTCGCAGCGCTCTGCCCGCCACACCTAAGCGTGTGGAACCCCAGCGACCAAAACTAAATCTCGACGAGCTCTACGAGAACGACTATGATGTGACATTGAACGATGCGCTTGATCCCACGCTGAAACCGCTCTCGCCCCAGCATCCGCATCCTCATTCGCATCAGCTTCCATACCAGCACCAGCAGCAGCAGCAGCAATCGCAGCGGCAATATGCCACTGCCTATAATCCATTTGCCTATCAGCCAGCGTATCAATCACCAACATCCGCTTCAGCATCCGCACCTGCATCCGCATCGCAACCAGCGAGCTATCATAGTGATTCCTATTTCTCGTCGACAGATATACGCAGGCGGGCTATTGTCCCGGCGCAAACCGCGCGTCCACATCGACTCGAATACGCTGCTGCCGGAGGAGCAGCCGGCGGATCTTCCAGCGGAGGAGCCGTCTCCGGGTCGGGAGTGAGCCGGAGCCACCAGCCGCTAGGCGGACGGATTGCCCAGCATTTCTACGACGACTTTGTCTACTGAAAAGTACGCTTGTAATAAGGTGCGTTCAAATTTCTGATCATTTAGTAATCTTTTTTAAAATGGTGCCATATCTTTGGATTTCAGTTTCTTCAGCTGTAAATAAGTTTCCCCCACACAAGGAGAGTTCCAATTTGGTGCACGGCTCCAACTTCTTAAACAAATCTGTCTCTACCTTAGTCGTTTAGCCGCACAAAACGTACTCGTAACTCGAAATGGTTCGGGACATATGAAGCAGCAGCCGCCGAAAAACAACATAACCGATGACAACCTACAGCAATCTTTTATCAGAGAATTTTTTTGGGTTCATTCTGCAAAAAGCTTTTCTAAATTTTAGCTTCGATCGCTTATGCTATTTTTGCAGTATGAGCTATATATGTCCTGAACCCCCCACTTATATATACGTTGTATAATACTCAAATGTCGTGATAGTAGCAGCTTGCGAATTTGTCTGCTAGCTCGTATCTAGTAGTTTATAAAAATAACTCTCTCCTACTTGATTATCTCCGATTAATCAAAAGCATTACATAAAATACCCAGCAGAACAGAACAATAAGGAAAACAAGAATTGATGTCCTTGATTTACATATAGAATGAAAAATACCTAATGTGTTAATTTAAAAACTGCAATTTGCATACAAATTGTCTATAATATTTAAGCTTCGTCGGAGATCGTGTTCGTTGTAGAGAACCCAGATGCAAGACTTAAGTCGGAGTGCATAACAATCAAAACAAAAAGTGAAATAAATTTAAAACCCACTAAAGCTACTGTTTTTACTTGTGTTTTCGTCCTGCTAATTTTTATCAGACGTTTTTAAACAATCCTTCAGGTTCTCCGTTTCCTCTTCCAGATGGTCAAGCTTTTTCATCAAAATGATCTAGAAAGTACTCGGAATTAGTTAATCAAATGGGTTTCAGAATCAAAAACAATGTATACCTTTGCAGCCGAGACGATTTCCGTTGCCACTCTGAGAGGCATGTGTTCCAAGGATTGCACTAAGTGCGTCGGTCTCACTCTGGCTATATCCCCAATGGTTTGAAAACCCGCCGCATACAGCTGTCTGGCGCGATTCTAGAAGAGTAGTACAATTTTTAATAGTCATATATCAGCCTTAATTACTATATGTTTCCTATTTACTTGTAAGGGATTCATTTGCAACTTACAATCTTAACCGCTGGCAGTTCCATTAGCGGCTCCAGCTCAAATGTGCCGCAACGATCCATTTTGTTCAGGATGCGCTCAAACAATGGTTTATAGCACCAAAACTCTTCCAGCTCCTCGCACAGGCGCACAATGGCACTTGAGGCTGCAGTTGATTGGCTGATTAGATGCTGCAGAGTTCCCCGCTCCACATTGTACTTGCTGGCCACAGAGGGAAGCGGCAGAAGGTTCAGTATGTCCGCCAGAATAAGCACCTTGTAGAGTCGATTCAGCTGCAGCGACAATGGACCCTGTACCGACTGCGTCTTAAAAAGCCTAGCTGCCTGGGCCTCTGTAAAACCAATGTGCTTGAACAATGCCTGCGAGTCCAGTGGCAGCGAGGTGTATACTCCAAAGAGTATGCTGGCATCGGCCGGAAACAACTCGTCTCCCCTTTCGTTTGAGTTAAAGCACACGACAAGGTACAGTAAGTGCAAGTAGTTGGTCAGGATGAGCTGCTGCTGGGCCTGCTTGAGCTCCTTGTGAATGGCATTCGCCCGCTTGTAGTCAATGCCCGCCTTGAAGGCAGCTCTTCCAATATTGGTCAGCTTGAATGGGGTCGATTGTCCAATGAGCAAACGACGCTCGCCAGCGGGCCTATTGGCCTGACTCACATCCTGCGAGGTTATAATATCTGAAGAATTGATCTTGGATTTGGCTGGCGGTTCGGTAAGCTGCAGCACTTTATTTTTAAACATCTCTCGGAGAATACGGAGCACGATCTCGTCCACGGCCACCTCCAGGGATTTGGCCTGCACAGACAATAGGGTGCTATTTACCAGCCGATTCAAATCGCGACGACATTCTGCTAAATTCAAACCAACCACGCTGAGGATAAGCGACTGAAAAGAAGATGTAAATTATGTTTTAGCTTCTCGTAGCTTGGATTAATTAAATTAAATCATGTACAAAAAAGATAAAACAGTTGTAGTAGGCTCTAAACTAAAAATGAAGAATTTTTTTTCGTTTTACCGCCAAATCGACGAAAAATTTCAAATCCATATGAATAAATCAGCAAAATCAATGAAACCACATTTGGCAATTAAATGAGAAACCGTACAGCCTCCATTTTCCTTTAATGGAATGTAAATAGTTTCATATATCGTTTCCGGGTGAGATAATCGAGTTGTTACGAGGCGGTCACTTTGGTCAAGTAAATTCAAAGGGCACACTTTTCCGGTTTTGTTCGTTCGTCAGTCTTCACAAATCCTTCGCCTATAAAAATCGGCGATTTTCCAAAAAGCATCGCAATTTAAGCAACATTTCGCAGATATAAGTAATTGTAAATAGTGCAACAAGAATAGAAAAAAATAATAAGAGAGACACTCACTGGTCATAGTTCTCGAGATTTGGACGATCATAAGGACGGTAAAATGAAAAAATTAAAATTATTTTATGCTAAGTCATTAAGATTTCGTCGTCAATAAAATATGCTTGATAACTTACTTGCAGTCCAACTGCCTCCTGCTGATCCAATGAACTTAAAGCCTTATCCATGGGCGAGAAAAGCATTTGACCGACCAGCAAATTGTCTTTGCTCTGGGCTATCAGAATACTCTCGCCAGCTTCACCCAATCCAGCGCGACCTGCTCGCCCAACCATTTGCTTATACTTGCACAAAGTCATAAAATCCTGGCCCACATACGGGGCTCGTATGATTACCCGCTTGGCTGGAAGGTTGACCCCAGCAGCCAAAGTGGAGGTGCAACAAATGACTGTGACAACTCCAAATCTATAAGCAGTCTCAATGTACTTCCTCTCGTCGGTTGTCAAGCCCGAATGATGGTAGGCAATGCCATAGGGTAGGGTTTTCGCCAACACCGGGCTGAGTATGCCGCACATCTTGTCCAGGGCATCCATTAGATCCAGCTTCTCGCTCCGGCGATGCTCGAAGAATTTTTGCTTGGGCACAATTCGACTAAGAAGTAGTGCCACGTTCTCACAGTTTTTTCGACTAGGGCAGAAAACCAGACAGCAGTGTTCGGGAGCACATTCGCTGATTAAGCCAGCCAGATGGTCGGGATCGGCGCGTTTGACGGCTTCACTGTACTGCAAAGCAGAAAAAGACACTTGGCAACAATTTGAAACTGTCTAATGCGAATATTTCTTACATTGTAATCAACACTGCGGCTAGGCACAAATATTTCCTCCAACGTTTGACCAGCCGAGTTAATTTCCATCAAATCGGGACCACATTTTATGTACTCCTTTAGCTCCACAGGGCGAAAGCCCCTTGTGTATACATCAGCATTCAAAAAGGAGGATATTTCGCTAAGGTTTCCTATTGTGGCACTCATGCCGACAATTTGAATATTGGCTAAAAATCAAAAATTGCTTTGCGCCATAAATACAAAAAGTACACAAAGTATCCACTTACCATTTAAAAACATCACTTTGGTAAGGAAAGCCTCCAAGGTGGCCCCTCGACCCCTTTCGCCTATCAAATGCAGTTCATCCACCACCACCAGACCAATCTCATGAGGACGTTGTACGTCTATCAGGCTGTCCATTAGAACAGCTCCCTTTTCAATGGAGGCAATAAAGAGACTACGCCTCTTACGACGCGGCTGAGGCGGACACTTGCCCTTGCCGGCCGTGTACTCCTCCACAATAAAGTCCAGGTCTATTGCAAATGGTGACATGGCGCTGACCTTCTCCTGGACAATGGACACATATGGCAGGATGAACAACACATTGCGTTCGCGGCAAAGTAATTCACGCAGCATAAGGATTTCTGCCACTAGGGTTTTTCCACCGCTTGTGGGCAGAGCATAGATAAGATTTTTGCGCTGCCTAATGGCAGGTAGATTCAGGCACTCGTCCTGCCATTCTGCGGGATTAATTGGTAAATATCGTGCGTACTTAACATATATTGGTTTTCCGTATCAGTCATACCATAAAGACTATTGATGCCTTTGTGCTCCAGAATCATCTTTTTGACCTTATCCGGCAGGCCATAGAATTCGCCCTTGCTAGGAAATTTGTCTACAATTTGGTTATTCTTCTCAAAGTCCGCAAAAGCCTGCGTTTGCCAATTAACAGGATCTAGGATTGATTGGTTCCTTAGCTCCTCGCAGGTCACATACTGCGTGCCCTGCACTATGCCCTCTATCACAGACTTGGAAAGGAAAGACATGGACTCGTCCTTAAGGGGAGGCAGTAGCTTCTCCGGTGTCTTAGGCTTCTTAAAGGTCATCGCGTCCAAGAAGAGTTGTGTGTTTTGAATTATGGGTTCACTAAAATCTTCAGCGCCACGGAAAATGTCCTCCATTTCGGCTATAGTCAGATCGTTGAGGTTGATTTTCTTAAACACCTCGTCGGCGTTTTCCTCGTCCGCAAGGTCAATTTCATGGTTAGCAGTTGGTGGTGCACTGGTTTCATTAGGCTTAGCAGCACAGTTCGGCGGAACCTCATGTATGCTTGGAAAGGATGTGTCCGCGAAGAGTCCCAGTCCATCATCCGATCCACCTTGCGTCATCTTGTTGCTGCTTGCGGTTGCCTGCGTCCCGAAGAGCTCCTCGTTCCGTCCGTCCAGCAAATCTTCCAGTTGCGCATTGGAAAAGAAGCTGTCGTTGTCATCGCCTTCCGGCCAAAACAGATTTTCGGTGCACTGGCGCTTGGCATGGCTTCCGCTTGTTGGTTCCTCGCTCAAATCTAAACTTCTTTTATTGCACAATTTTTGTTTATTTGCCATTTGGCGCGTAATAGTGTAACCGTTCCTGTAAAATGATGGGAAACTCAGACCAGGGCTGCAGAATGTAAGCCAAGTTAATAACCAGGATCGAGTCTCAACTTAAGTGTTTGTAAAATTGTTTTCCACAACGATCGTTAAGGTATTCTTGTTATTTGTAACTAAAACCCCCGGTGTACACATTTCTTCTTTTCATATGCCTAATTATATTTGGAAGCTTTGGCAAATTCTAAAAGCTATGCTATCAAAATAATTACAACCGGCTTAAAGGGACTTACCGCACTGCCAAAACTCGCTTTACAGCACTGACATTTACTGTTTACCTCAGACCAAAACAGTGCGTCTTGTTGCGTAGTTTTGAAAACGTATAACATACAGTTCTTGAATACCAAAACACCTTCTTGTTTTAGCAACTAAATAGCAATAATTATATTTCGACAGTGAACTGCGCATTTGCGTAGATATGTGTGTTGGAAATGCAACAATCAATGTAGTATTTCACAACCACTCGCCAGACTAGTTGTTATTGTAGGTGCATGCAGCGACGCGTACATTCAATGTTCAATTTTTACTCAAAGTCAGCAATTTTCCTTCCTTAATTCCCTTTCGTTCAGTACGAAGATTGACGGAAGGGTTGGCCAAGATGAACAGCGTGTGGTACCTGGAACATGTGACCACAGGCGCCCGGCTCATTCTGCACAATGGGACTAATTTGGTGGGTCGCCACTCGCGATGCAGGATAATCTTGGGAGCACATTACCAATTTGTGTCCCGGGAGCACGCCAATATCATCGTCAGCGAAAAGGGCGTAGAAGTGCAGTCTCTGGTAGGTTATCGCAGCTCACCTAAGATGTACATGCTTGTAATCTTCTACGCTTTTATCACAGAAGCCCCTGAATGGGCTCTTCATCAATGGAGGACTTTTGAGCGACAAGATCAACCGTTTGGCAGTAGCGGAGGGCTCAACAATAAGCCTAGGAGTAGCGGAAATCAACCCCAATGAAATTACAAGCATTCATGCTATATTCACCCTAAAGAAAAAGGAGCCGGCAGTCGAAGAAATCGTTCTGTCCTCCGACGATGACGATACATCACCACTTCCCGCCGTGCGATGTCCCAGAGGCAATCAGCCCACCGAATTCAATCTCAAACAGCAAATACCAAACTTTGCCGTCAAGAAGGACACCGGCCAGGAAGAGGAAAAGCCTTCGAGTTCAAGTTTGCATCTACCAAAACTAACAGAAGTTAAGGAGGAGATCGTAAAGCATACCTCAGAAGAGATACAAAACATTTTTGGGGAAGCAAACGAAGCTATTCTCAACTCTGTATTGGGGCTAAATCCATATCTGTACAACAAGCTCTGCAACAAGACTGCGAGCAATGCTATAGCCCACGAAAAAATGCACGACGGCGACTGTATAGAACTAGATATGGATGGGGATAAGAGAAGCATATTGGAGCCACAGGAAAACGGAGACCATGCACAGCCGGATTTGAAATTAGATAAGGGTAACCCTCCGGCGGAGCAGGATGTCGACGAGGAGGAAGAGTATGATGAGCGTTTCGCCTTATCTCAGGCAGTGATCAGAGAAATGAAGGCCGAAATGGCCGTAAGCGATGGCGAAGAGGACTTCTTCTTGCAGACCAATGACCTGGGGAACATGGCTGAAGGTTCGCTATCGAACCAAGGTTACGACGACATCGTCTACGTAAGCGATTCCGATGATGAAGAGCTGTATGATAAGGTGGCGGATTGGTCAAAGCTGCTCAGCCAAAAGGTGCTAACAGAGGACATCGAAATGTCGCAAATTTATCCGGCAGAGAATGAAGACGAAGATGCAGACTCGGAACTAGACATTGGAGCAAAACACCCAAAGAGGCCAATGCGTATCTCATTCTCCAGTGACGACGAGACGGCCAAAACAAGATCTCTAAACGATTATGTTGTGCGGCAGGGTAAGTATACAAATTAATTAACTATCATCAATGTGACATATTACAATGTTTTGTCTTTAACACAGCCGACAGCACGACTCCGGATTCTCCAGCGGTTGAAAAATTATCAGCGATATTAAAAAACCATAAAACTACCGGCAGCGTCAGCTCATCCGCCGATGTTGAAAAGCAAAATAAAGCTAATGATGCAGAAAATTGCAACGAAGCGATCAAATTAAATATTAAACTTAAGTCCTGCTTAAAGACCACGACCAACCTATCAGTGGATGATAAGAATGAGCTGGCAGAAACCAAAAATCAAACAGTTGCATCCCGGAATGAACTCACAGATGTCAGCGCGCAAAACATAGAGACTAACAAATCCGGTGCCCGTAAGCGAATCGTGTCGGCCACTTCTCGGGATGAGTTAGCTACCACTTCAAAAGAATTCAAAGATGCTCTTAAGAACAAGGTGGAACCACCTAAAAAACTGCTGCGCAGCCGTTCAAAATCCTGTTATATGGATCGGCCTGCGGAATTGGATGAAATGCCACCTAAGAAGAACAAGGAAACCGTTCATAATAATCTTGAAGAACTGATAGTAACACTAGAGGCTCCGGAAAACTTAAAGACATCTACTAAATCTAAAACCAAAAGTGCGGAAAGAAAACCAACGCCGATTCGCGGCAGACGCAGGACAATACAAAGCAGGGAAGAAATGGCAGCTGAGACAGATTTATATAAACAGATTTTGCCATCAAAACAGACCATGAAAGAAATCCCTATTCCTGCCAAGAAGGGGATCAAGGGTATTTCTCCAGTTGATAAAAGCGACACTACTGGAAGAGTTCAAAACTCCAATGAGGCGAGACTCACACGCGGCCCATCTGTAATTGAGCCACCATCCTTGCCAAGGAATCGCGGCAAGCTTCGAGGGGTCTCGGCAGAGGTGAAAAGTAAAGATAAGGTGATAGATCGCCAGCGGGTTATTGACTATCAAGCTGAAATGAACGCTAAGTGGAAGCAAAAACCCAAAGACAAGAAAAAAGAAGACGAAAAGCTAAAGGAGTGCCGCCGCGAAGCCCTCAAGAAGCTGTCTGACAAGCCAAAGGAAAATAATCATAGATCAAACACCAATAAGAGAAAGCATCCCACAAGTGTTCCAACCGTTCAGAACACCAATCGTGGTGGCTTTCTAACCAAAGGAGTGGATTGTCCAGCCCCAAAAGTGGCAAAGACAGATAACGCTAAGCTATCGGCAAAGAAACCAGTGCCTAAAAATCCACCCGCTACCGAAACATTCTCACAGCAGCTCCAAGCAGCTGATGAAGCCGTTCTTTTTCCGCAACCAAATTGCTCTCGTCCAGTGGAACGTAAGGCAGCAGAGCGGGCGAGGAGTCAGCGCACCTGCAACAAAGTTACCTTTGCCGATATGGAGCTTTACCTTAAAAAAGCCGAAGACTTAAAGAAGATGCAAATGAAACTCCGTAAGGTGCACTTCAACGATGATATCAAAATACACTACATCGAAAGAGTCAAGGGGGCCAGATCTCATGTACAGGGACGCAAGGAGTGCATAAAGCTCTTCCTCAGCTCCTACCACGATCGCCGCGAATGGATTCGAAAAAAGTATAAACCGGTGAACGATATACGCCAGCACTCGCGGAGTATCCTTAAGTGGGCGAACCAATGGCTAAAGCATGGCACCGTAGATGCAGTTGCGGATCAAGAAGTCCTAATGCCAATTCCACTGGAATTTGATAGTTTCAAGAACTACATAGAGTGAGTTTGATGATAGTGTTCTTATTTCCACATTTTTTACTCCTAAATACACTTTTGCAGGATATTTGTGCCCTTGATGAAGCTGGAGCTGCTTACCAACATCGAAAGAGACTACAATATTAACAATAAATACACTTTTTCGGTCAGCTTAAAACACGTTTATATGCAGGATCATTGCTATCGCTTAGTTACCAGAGGTAAGCACATTAAATATTTTGTACCATAATTACTAATTTTCGGACTTTTTATTCAGTCAATAGCAAACCCATTGGAAAATTCGTCCTTTATACCCTCTACAGTTGTGGTGTACTGGAAGAGACCTTTGCCAATCTAATGGAGCTTCAGAGTGTCTCATGTAAGTCATTACCATATGTTTAGATAAGTGTAGACCTCCACAACATTAGACCCTTCCTTCTCTGACTTCTCAGGCAACGTTTTCGACTTAACATTTGAGATCCTGAAACAAGCTATATCCGAGGAGGCGATAAATAGCGTTAAGCAATTGACTTGCCGGCCAGTAGTAGACAGCTTACGGGTGGATCTTGGGGCTCTGAGTGCCATTCATCAGCTCCCTAGCTCACCGCTCTGCCGGCGCATCTTGAAGCCAACGCACACAGTCAATGAGGTTTCACTGCCAAAGCAACCGTTTACTTTCAAGGGGTGGCACAAGATGAACGAGCATCAGGAGAACATTGTCCTGCGCACCTACCAACGGATCATTGACGATTTACAACCGAGTCTCACACTGATCCAGGGTCCGCCCGGGACCGGAAAGTCAAAGGTTATTTCTGAACTATGTCTGCAGACTTTGTACGGAAATGCCGCCAAAACGCTGGACCGCAAAATCTTGATTTGTGCTCATTCCAATACAGCCGTGGATCATATTGTTGGGCTGCTGGGTAAAGTTTTGCGTGTGATGCACCGCGACGAATTCCAGCTACTGCGTTTCGGGATGAACGAGAAGATGAGCTCCTACTCGCGTCCGTTTTCGCTGGAGGACCATTTCAAAAGAGTCAGGGATGAGAAGTTGCAACGCCTTAGCTCGGAGAAAGCTGAAATCTTAAAAAAGCAGCATAGTGATCTTAAGGCTGAGATTCAACAGCTGAAGCAGAAACCGAATCTTACATCAACATATCTTTTACAACATTTGCACCAGAAGGAACGACAACTGCAGCTGATAAGCAACCAACTGAATCCGCCGTTGACGCAGCGCGAGGAATTCGAGATCTCTCAGGCGTGTGTGGCCAGGGCCAACATCATCTGCACAACGCTATCCTCCTGTGTAAAATTGGCAAATTATGTGGACTTCTTTGACATTTGCATCATAGACGAGGCCACCCAGTGCACAGAGCCGTGGACTCTATTGCCAATGCGATTCGGATTATCGCATTTGGTTTTGGTTGGCGACACGCAGCAACTTCCGGCTGTGGTGCTGTCCAAGAAAGCCACAGATTTCGGCCTTTGTAATTCCATGTTTGATCGCATTCTGCGAAGCCTTCAGACACAGCTCGAAAGGCCGGGCAGTAATCAGTTAATGCATACGAAACTTTTTAAGCTCAGCATGCAGTACCGTATGCACCCGGAGATCTGTCGATGGCCCAACAAGTATTTCTACGATGACCAGTTGACAAGCGCCGAGTGTACTGCTCGTTTCACCTCCGCGCTCATTCCATACTGCGTGATAAATTTAAAGTACACTCAAGACAAAAGTTGCGCCCAAAACAAAAGTATTAGCAATGACGAGGAGGCTCGTTTTGTGGCCATACTTCTGAAAGAAATGGACAAACATATGCCCAGCAAGCGATTTAGCTACGGGATAATTTCGCCGTACCAAAACCAATGTAACGCTCTAAGCCAGGTGATTCCCAATCACATGAATATCACTCCTAAGACTGTAGACTCGTATCAAGGATTGGAAAAGGATGTAATCATAATTTCAAATGCCAGGACACGCGGCAGTGGCTTTCTCACAAACTATCAGCGACTCAATGTCGCACTGACCAGACCGCGTCGTTGCCTCGTCATCTGTGGCAATTTTGAAGATCTAAAGGTCCGTATCCTGATTGAATTGAATTAAAATATATATTTTTAATTAACTCTTGAATTTTTTAGTCTGTGCAAATGTGGCGCAACCTTCTCGACGATGCTCGCAGTCGGAAAGTATACTTCAATATAGAGCGCAAGGATGCGGACAACCTACAGGAGTCCGTAATCAAAAAGATGCTGGTAAATGCCAACCAGTTGATTTAGGGGACACACCACTCCCCTATAAATTGAGGAGATTAAAAATAAATTTTTAGGTGTTAAAAATAACCCAAGTGCCATGGAAGAGAAGAGCTTCCCATATTGTTTAAAAAATGATTGTTATTTTTATGTTTTCATTTTTTTTTATATATTTAACATAGAGACTGTAAGATTTAATATTGAAATCTTTGTACACTTAGTTCTTTAATTGCCGACAAATTGCATTTTCTTTCTTAAATGCCGTACAGTATAACAGGATTTATAAGTAACCGATTATATATCATCTACGTACTTTTTGAGAAAGTTTCACGGGTTGGGGATGATGCACCACACATGATGTATTATATGACCGAAGGAACGTTAAGAAATAAATATTGAAATCGTCTGCATATTGCACTATATAGAATTACAGCATTACAGGAGTGTCATTGGTAACTTGATCTCATAATTTCGTCCCTCAGGTATTTAACTAAAATGCGCTATAATTATGCTAATCTCCAGATTTGGCGTTGCCTGCCTAATCATCTCTAAGCTATAGTTATCGTAATTAAATTCACTAACAACACGCACACACACATAGTCGATATTAAATTCATAGTTATTCATCTGTTTGCCTTGCCTTGACACCTTGTCACATGGATATTAAAAGTAATGGAATCGCTTAACAATACGATTGCACTGTGTAGTTTTGCCAAATAAAACAATCGCAATAAATTAATGCAAGCAAATGAAAAAACTAACTTAGGTAGTTAACTAAAATGTAGCAACAAAATCTAACTAAGGACTAAAAACATAACAAAAATTATGCCCGTAATTAACTTATTTTATGTGGCTGCCTAAAGTGCTGGCCCGTTCGCTTACAGATATATATCAATGTATATATAGAATTTTCTGTATTACATATATAACGTACGACCAAGCAAAGGTCTTGTCCGATTCTTACTGGTAACCGATTAAGTTGTGTCTAGCATGTCAGCCAAGTTGTCCTTAAGCGACTGATAAATTTGGTATTGTTGATCTGGCTTAAGGTTGTAAATCTGTGTCAACAGCTTTGCCGGCGACGGAGTTCTGATGAAGCTGGATATATAAACATTAACGAAGGTGGCCATAAGGAACTGGCAATCGAAGCGATCCATAATGCCGCCATGTCCAGGTATCATATCGCCAAAGTCCTGCAAATTATATGGTGTTATTTTCAATTGAAAAGCCTTGTTACCCATAAATATTGCTTACCTTGATTTTGAAAGCTCTCTTAAACCCAGAGGCAAAGAATCCACCAAATGGTCCAATAATGGAACTAAACAGACTCAGGGAGATCGAGTGCCAGATGAAGGGGTAAAGATTTAGAGTCTTGCCAATCCCAAACTGGAAATAAATACAATTATCGATGTAGCCATATACAAATCGGTAACCCTATTTTCCTAAGATAGTAACGCATCATCACTTACCAATTTAAGACTGTATTCCTGCGGCGTGAACAAATAGCTTGGCACACAGGACATAGTCATCCGACCCAGCTCCTCCGAGTACTGGATGGGGCAGATAAAGTACTGGTAGTTGCACAGCACATAGGAAAAGAGAATGCCAAAGAGGACGGTGGCGAAGCCACCCCCGATGAAGCCCTCCCAGGTCTTCTTGGGACTTAGCTTGATTAGGGGAGTGCGCCCAAAGAAAAAACCGAACACGTACGCCATGACATCATTGCACACAATCATCGAGACAGGTACGATGAACCAAATGAGGCCTTCAAATATATTCTGGATGATGAGGTAACTCTGGGTGACGACAATCAGCAGGGATACATGGGTCCAGGCAAACAGGCTGAATTGTTTGATGTAATACTTCTTCACCAGTGAGAGGACGAACCAAACAAATCCGATGATGTACAGGGCGAAGGAGAGGAACCGGTGATAGGTCACCAAGAACTTTAGATATTCCTGTAAGTTGAATTGCATATTAACATGTAGATATAATCCGGTGAAATATAATATTATTTACTGACCACCCGATTAATTACAACGCCAAAGTAGTCAACCAGGTTCTCCCCGTAAAAGAAGTAATTGGAGGTGAGTAGGAAATACCAGGAAAGACTGCGGAACCAGGGCAAGCCATGAATTCGATAAACCTGGTAGCCGATCGAAATGATCTCCTGGAAGCACTTCACCTGCACCAGCAAAGTCTGCAAAGAGAAAGTAGGACAATAATTAATTGATGTCTTGTTTAAGCGAATTCCATTAAACTTACCGTGATCATTAAAGCCAGCGGTCCACCATAGATGATCAGTGCGAAGCCGCATATCATAATCCATGTGAAGATGCCGCGAATCACCCAATTCTTCCATCTGTGGAATGCGCAAAATAATAATTGTTTGTAAATGTATATGTTTACTTAGAATATTTGCTCGCCAACTGTAGACAGCTGTGGATATGGAATATTTTTGGAACGCACTCATTCTGCCGGATTTATAAAATTCGCGCTTCTATAAATGATGACAGTACTTTTTAAAAATTTGATTCACCCCTACTATATTAGGCTTTGGGTAATCAGACATGATCTTTAAAAATTCCCTACTATGCACATGCATTTGCTTCACATACCTATCGGGCAGATCCTTGAGGGCCGAGTCCAGTATCTCGGGGGTTTTGTCGGTTCCTTGCGGCAGATTCTTGGCCAGTTCGTCGACGAACTTTTCCTCGGGAATCTTCTCTTCCTCGGAGTCCACCTGCAGGAGAAGAAGTGAAAGGGGAAGAGAAATTCGCTTATTGATTGAACTGGCTGGGACTGCAAATTAGGTTTCCTATCAGATTCGAAACGAACGGAGTGCAGGGTTTAAACACTTTCTATTGGACGACGCCGAGCAAAGTCCATGATACGTGTATGTACTATGTGCCTATATACCCATAATCAGAATCGGTCGTTTATCCAATACAAAGGCACATAAAATAGAGAGTGGTACTAAGTGGGGAGACAAATTGCGGGCTTTTTTTTTTGGTGGCGTTTTTTGTTTTTTGTCAAATGTCTCGGTTGATAAGGAGATATAGCGGTGGTTGTCACCCAGCACAGCAACAAAATAATGCCCAGAAAGGGAGGACGAAGTCTGGTCATGGTAATGGTTCCGGCTCTGAGTTCTTGGCCCAGTGCTTCCGTAATTGGCGTCGTCCATCTAATTGGATTTGCTGATAATAATGGCGCTATATTGCAACACAGCAGGTGGGTGTGTGGGTGGCTAGCTGGTGGTGTGTTTTGTGTTTGTTATTGGATTTTCTCCTGGAGAGAGCTCTCTCTTCTTTCTCCCACCTGCTTGTGCGTCAGAGAATAACAAAAACACACACCCACACACATTTGTTGGTATACACACATTGGGTTTTCTATGCTCCAAGAATTATGCAAATTGGAATCCGGAACAGCTGCCGCTCGGCTGCTCCACATACAAGTCATTGCTACTTACATGGTCTGAGGAGTCGGCGGCGGAATTGCGTTTGTTTGCTCCGTCGGATCCGGAGATGGCAGTGTCCTCCAGCGGCTCATCCTCGCCCTTCCTGCGTCGCACTTCGGCCATTATTCAATTTTCGCCAGGTCTATTCCCAATGTATTGATTCCTATTGATTCCGCTTGAGCAGTTCTCGACCGTGTTCCGCTCTCCGCGTTTGCCGTGATCCGTGCTCCGTGATCCGTATGTCCACTTTGTCCGAATCAAAATGCTTTTCTCTATTTCTGATTTGCGCAGAGTGTAGTGTGACCAGCTTGCGCTAAGTGTGTTGCAAGAGCCGAAGTGTTGGCTAATGTGATATCTTGCTATTATGTTTTACATGTGATTTCTGTTCTGTTGACTTTCAAGTCAAAAAATATTTGATGTATTTTCAGTTTTTTAACTTTTTCTGTGTTCTCCATTGCGATTTTCACCTTATGTTATATAAAATATAATACTACATAAGGTTTGTTATATTTATAATTTTCACTTAAGTGATATGTAACACCAACTTATTATTTTACTCGCCATCCCTGGTAGTGACGTTTTCCAACACCTGCACCGGCGGCGTCACTTTTTCGGCTTTTCCATATCGCCAATTTGCAATTTAGTTGCCAAAAATAAGAAAAAGGAAAGCGTAAATACAGAAAATGGCAGCAGCTATCGATGGTGTTTTCCCGGGCACATTGCAGGAGCTGGTAAAGAAGTCCAAGGTGCTGGTCGTGGGCGCCGGCGGAATCGGCTGCGAGGTGCTCAAAAACCTTGTGCTCAGCGGCTTTACAGATATTGAAATTGTAAGTTACTTAGGAAAAACTTTGCTGCGTATTATAGTGTTTTAATGTATTAACATAACCTAGATTGATCTGGACACTATTGATCTGAGCAACTTGAACCGTCAGTTCCTCTTCCATCGCGAGCACGTTGGAAAATCTAAAGCGCGGGTGGCCAGGGAAAGCGCACTTAGCTTCAATCCGGATGCAAAGATAACCGCTTACCATGACAGTGTTACATCGTAAGTTGGGATACCTTCGCATTTGCTTCTTGTTAACATAATACAACTACAATTACGTTTTAGTACTGATTATGGCGTCAACTTCTTTAAGAAGTTCGATTTGGTGCTCAGCGCGTTGGACAACAGGGCCGCTAGGAACCATGTAAATCGCATGTGTCTGAATGCGGATGTCCCGCTGATTGAGAGCGGAACCGCCGGCTACAATGGCCAAGTGGAACTGATCAAGCGTGGCCTTACCCAGTGCTACGAGTGCACGCCGAAGGACAAACAGCGAAGCTTTCCTGGGTGCACCATACGCAATACGCCCTCCGAACCGATTCACTGCATTGTCTGGGCCAAGCATCTCTTTAAGTGAGTATACCCAATAAGTTAAATGCAGACAAAATGAATACCTGCTTTAAAATTCAAGTTTAATTAAATCGATACAAACATGGAATTAATTATTATTATTGTTGTTGCTTTGCAGTCAACTCTTTGGTGAGTCCTTGGAGGATGAGGATATTTCTCCTGATGCTGCTGATCCCGATGCGAAGGAAAAGGACGGCGCCGATTTAGACGGTGAGCCCAAAGACGATGAGAAGGAAATGGAAAAGGAAAAGGGCGAAGAGTCAAAGGAGGAAAAGGAGGCCAAGGAGAATACTGCCAACGGCAACATAGTGCGAATAAACACCCGTCAATGGGCTAAGGACTGCAACTACGATGCAGGCAAGCTGTTCAACAAGTTCTTTAACGAAGACATTACCTACTTGTTGCGCATGTCGAACTTGTGGAAGACCCGCAAGGCACCCGTGCCCGTGCAGTGGGATACCCTGCAGTCTGAAGGCTCCTCCGGCGATCAGAAGGATGTTGCCAAGCAGCACCACAAGGTCTGGTCTATCGAGGAGTGCGCTCAGGTCTTTGCCAATTCCTTAAAAGAGTTGAGCGGTACCTTCATGAAACTCGAAGGCGACGATACTCTGGCTTGGGACAAGGACGATCAGCCGGCCATGGATTTCGTCGCGGCATGCGCCAACGTGAGATCCCACATCTTCGATATTGAGCGGAAGTCGAGGTTCGAGATTAAGTCAATGGCGGGTAACATCATTCCTGCAATTGCCACAACAAATGCGATTACGGCGGGTATTTCCGTGATGCGGGCTTTCAAGGTGCTGGAGGCCAAATGGGAGCAATGCAAGGCTGTCTATGCACGACTTAGACCAAATGCACGAAATCACTTCCTTGTCCCGGACGCTTCTCTACCAGGTCCCAATCCCAACTGCTATGTATGCGCCAGCGAGCCGGCCATTACTCTCAAGATCGACACCAAGCGCATACGTATAAAGGAGCTGCGTGACGAGGTCCTGGTTAAGACGCTCAACATGTTGAATCCGGATGTGACTGTGGAGAGCAGTGGCTCCATTCTAATCTCCTCAGAGGAGGGAGAGACGGAATGCAACGAGGGCAAACTCCTAAGCGAATTGAACATTGTAGATGGTGTGATCCTCAAGTGCGATGACTTCTTCCAGAACTACGAGTTGAGTATTATCATATCCCACTTCGATGCGGAGCGAGACGAAAACTTGTTCGAAGTTGTGGCAGATGCCTCGCAGCTGAAGCCAAAGGATGAGGAGCAGAAGAAGGACGCAGTGAAAGCCAAGGAGAATGAACAAAAAACAGCTACGAAGCGTTCTGCCAACGGGGAAGGAGACTCAAAAGACGATGGTCCCTCTACCTCCAAGCGCAGCCGACCCACCGAAGTGGTGGAGGAGGATGACGATGACTGTCTGGTAATCGAGGAAGACGAAGACCAAGCAGACGTTGTTATCGTGGCCACAGACAAACTTTCTGTTCAGAGTCCGCCAAAGTCGGGCGCTAAGCGCAAGCCAAGTGAAGTAATCGAGGATGAGGATATCACCGAGATTTTGGATTCATCTGACGACGAACCCGCGGGACCAACCAAGTGCAAACGTTCCCGCCTGGACGAGTCATCCTCGAATCCCCTGGAAGTCATCAGTATCGATTAATAAAATAAGAGTCTTTATTCGAATAAGTTCTCAACTGCGCACTAAAATATGCTCTGAATTCCTTTAATTGCATTCTGATTAAAAAAACACATTTATATGGATCATAAAATCTTGAATTGTATTTTTTCCTTGAAAGGGTTTTATTTTGCAGTACTCGGTAAAAAATAAATACGCTTCTAGTTTCAATCAGAAATTAAATACGAGAAATGTAAAGAAATTAAATACGAGAAATATAAAATTACACATTTTAAATAGGTTCAGATTCTAATACGATAAATTTTCAGCGCCAACCAGTGCTGCGAAGCAATTAAGGTAATCGGTTGTAATCGGTTTCTTACCAGTTGAATCCAAAAAAGAGGAGGTGGTGCACTTTTCTTATAATTTTCTTTATAAATCTCAATGAAAATGACAATTTCAGATGTCCCTGGCTAGTAGAATACTGCAACAAGGCTCCCGCTTGTGGAACGGTCTCAGTGCCGCGCGTGGTTTCCACCTTCTCATTCGACCGGCGGCTCCTGCAAGTGTATCGATGCAAAACACACAACTTGTGGCCGCCCCAACTGGGATCGGTCAGGCGTCGGGACTGCTGACACCTGGCTCCACTTTGGTCCAGCAGGTGGCTGGATTCAAGGTCAAGGGCCGCCTGAAGCGACGCTGCAAGGACTGCTACATCGTGGTGCGCCAGGAGCGCGGTTATGTCATCTGTCCAACGCATCCACGCCACAAGCAGATGTCGATGAAGAAGCGCGACTACAAGTCCTGGATACTGACACACGCCACACAGTCTAAGGAGCGCGGCTACTAGACCTAATTAGGCATTAATAAAAACATTTGTTTAAATATGCTCTTAAATACATAAATAATTAAAAGAAAAAAATATCCAGGTAGTCCGTGATACGCTTTTCAACACTGGATCAGCTGATTGTTTATCTTGACTCTGGCAAAGATTTGCAGTCGTTTCTTGCCTTTTGTTACTGTATCTGACCGGAGTTCAGTACACCTGGCCGGGAGAGATGACGACGCACTTCAGCAATGTACTGCGGCAGGCCTTTAAAACGTTCGACCGGGCAAATCACGCCAGCTTCAATGGGAATTTGCAGCAACTGCGTCAATTGACGGATGAGCTGACCTACCGGGATCTGCACCTCCGCGACGATCTCTTCCGCAACGGAGGAAGTCATCGGGCACCATGCAGCTACATGCATATCTTCGAGGATGACCGCTTCTCCATGAGCCTGTTCATAGTGCGCGGTGCGAGCACTATACCCTTGCATGACCACCCCATGATGTTCGGTCTGCTACGCTGCATCTGGGGTCAGTTAAGGGTGGACAGCTTTTCGCACCAGATAGGCCCGGATGAGTCGCTCACCTATGACCCCCATGCTACAGTAGTGAAGGTGAATGCCGAGGAACCCACCTTGGTCACGCCGGCTAGTCCGTGTGCCACATTGACGCCTATAAAGAGAAATTACCACCAGATTGCCCAAATTGGTAATGACGTAGCCGCCTTCTTCGACATTCTTAGTCCGCCATACGACGCGGATATTCCCACATATGGACCGCGACGGTGCCGCTTCTATCGCGCCAAGGTGGATGGCAACCAGGTGCAGTTGCACTGCATCCCATCACCGGATACGTACTACTGCGATGTTGTGGACACGCCCGAACCAGTGGTGCAGGCCGTTTTTCAGTGCGCCGACGAGGTCTATGCCGAAAATGCCAGCGGGACCCAGTGAGTCATTATCTCGCTTGCCAGCAGCTAAAACCCTCCTATTTATTTGCCCATCATCACCTGTTGGCTGCTCGTTTCAGCTAAGTATCTTCTGTGTTATTTAAATAAAATTGCCTTTTTTTGTATAAATCGCTCCGCTTTCACGGAATTTGTTAGGTTTCAATCTTCTTGCGCTTGGTAAATATCCTGATTGCGTCTCTTCAGTTTCTTCACATTGGGACTGGCGGGCACTGATGCAGGCTCCTCAACTCGAGGGGCTTCCGTTGCTATAGTTGCATCTTCTGGTTCCTCCTCGGGCAGGTCTATCACGTTTTTATCGGTGGTATCTGCTGCTGTCGATATAGGAGCTGGCAGGGATAAGTTAAGTTTCCTTTTAGTTGGCGTAACCAAAGGTTCAGTAACATCGTCTACCGAATGCAGCTTAGAACTTTCTGCGTCAGTATCTGTGAATTCGGTATCTCGCACCGCAGGCAGTTCTTGGCCATTCGCCAACAAAACTAAACACAGTGGATCGTCTATACCAAGAGTGGCACAGAACGTATTGCTCTGGGGGTTCAGTTGAACTTTTGGTTGACCCACAAACATGTGCTTATAATCAGACTGTTCGGCGGGATCGAAAGCTGGCACTGTGCGCTCAAAGTTCTCGGGGACTTGAAGTTTCTGAAACTTTGCGGTCACTGCTTCTAGTTCTTCTTCAGTGGGCGTAAACCTAAATCGCTCTGTAATCTCTCCCGCCTTTTTGCCGGGCAGGTAATAATAATTCTCCTTCACAGAAATCAAGTGATTCGTGCTGTGCAAAATGGCTAACCACTCTGCATCGTATTCCAGGCGGGGAGTGCCGTCGATGGGATCACTTGGTATCTCTACCACTTGCAGAAAAGCACGACGCGGCAGGCATTTGTCAAGAGCCAGGAACTTGGTCACGGGAACCGATTTGGAAGGTGTAGGTGTAGGAGCAGCCTTCTCTTCCTTATCCTTATCCTCGTCCTCATCTTCACTGCTGCTGCTGGAAGAGCAAGATTCCTCAGCTCCCAGCTTCTGGCTGTGATTGTGCGGCACCAAAGCGGCAAACTTGCAATGCAAATGGGCAGCAAACCAATACGCCGGCTGGACCGCTTTTAGTAACTCCTCCAATGGCTGGCTACCCAGCTTCCCGCTCTCCATGTCTGCCGCAAAAAAGGGTTTCTTACGAAGCAGTTGCGCCTTGTTTCCATACTCATAGATCCCGGTGGGCCAGTCGTGTGACAGGAAAATATCCACTCGCCCGGATAATTGTTTCAGCCGGAAGACTTCTAACTGTCGCACATGGTAGACACTGCGACACGTGGACTCGGTATAGGGAGGGAATTCATGATGGCCGCGCAAAAAGTCGTGACCCTTGAAGATTCCACTTATTCCGGCGATCCGAACTCCGTTTACATTGACAACACCGGCATAACCAAGGTAGTATATATTTGGAGCCACCCAACCGCCGTAAGGGAGCTCCTGCAGGTAATTGGAGGCCTCGTGGTTGCCGCCAATGAATATGGTCAGAACTGGTGCTACCAGCTCACCACTGTAGTACCTTAAATGAAAAATGGATTACCTTCTGATCTAAAAAGGTGTAGAAAATCCACTCACTTGTAAAAGGAGCACATGTCCAAGTACTTCTTTGGAACAGCCATCGTCTGCAAATCCTCCAGATTCCGGGTGGACTGAAAATCGCCACAGCACAAAAGCAAGTCGATCTTGGTGCCGCCATCCTTCTCGATGCCCGATATCGTGTCGTATATTCGTTCCAGTTCGCCATGTGCGCATCCTTCTACAGCTACTTTCATGGTTAGTCCCGGTAAATAACCTTATAAATACAATTCGGTTGTAAACAAATGCGGCTTGTTGTCAGATAACGATAGATCCAAACAAATAATGCGTTTTTATATCGCTTATCGATCGGCCATTAAGTATAGGAAAACGTCTGCAGAGAATGTTCTTATCGATAACTCCTGCAGTGCCCGCCAAAATTAAAATTATAAAAATCTTACTGAAATTAAACCTTACATGAATTATTCAGTTTTACTGAATATAAATATTCTATTTACAATTGAGAATTTTTTATTTATAAACACCAACAAAACTAAATCTTGAAATTCACCGAACAAAAGGTACCCAAATAACAAAAAGCTTTCCAGTTCAAACGTTAAAAATGTTTTTTTGTTGTTTATTTTTCAAAAATATCGCTTCATTTAGTAAAGAATATACGTGTATGTGTGTATAAAGAAAATGTATGTGAAATGCTCTGCGTTGAATTCTCATTTTCTGACCAAGGTGCCATCATTTTTTGGAGTTCTACGGGGGCGTGCTGGTGGGCACAATCTCATTTAATGAGACCTTCTCGTCCTCGACGTGTTCGTTTTTCGTTTACATACAAAGATTTACAATGGACTGTCGACTTAAGTTATCATAATTTAGTTGGCCGCCATGGCCGAGAAATAGGAAATAAAATATAAATCTACAATAAATATAGTGCGGTCTCGACGCCGCTCGACCGATCGATCTGATTAATCGACCGATCGTCGCAGCATCCATTGGTACACGGAGTGTACGAAACCCAGGAGAATGCCTATAAAGCCATCATCAGCATGCCAGATGTATTTTGTTTGATGTTTTTGATATTTTTGGAAAGAATATGAGAAACAATAAAGTCAGAAATCGAACCAAGGCTCTGGTGATCTGGTCACTTCAGTTTCTTAGGAGCCGAACTTAAAGGAAGTGGGCACGGCGGTCTGCGGAAAGGCGAAGCCACCTTGCTTCTCGATCAGCTTCGATTCCTTGGCGGCTTTGCGTTGGTCGGCGGTCACCACCACCTCTTGCAACGCCTTGGCTTGCTCAGGTGTGAGGTTGGAGGTCAATAGCGCATACCAGGCTTGGTCTTGTGCAGAAAGTGCTGAGGTAATGAGAGGTAGGTTATTTAGTTTCTCAATGTTGCAGAAAGTGCAACCCAACTTACCAGTAATAACTTCCTTAAACGTCCAGTACTCATCGATGGCGCTTTCGTTCTCCTCATCGTCGATGGGCGTGGTAAATGACTCCAGTCCAGTCTCGTTCAGGTCACCCACAGACTCCTCCGCATCACCGTCCGAATCAGCATCTTCGTCCTTGATTTCTGCTTTCACTTCGAAGCCTGACTCATTGCCCTTCGTTTTGGCGAATTCCGCCAATTTATCCAGATAATCGGGCGCCATTTCGTCCATGTCATCCTCGTCACTGGACAATGCCTCCTCGCAGTCGTCACCGTCCTCTTCCTCCTCTTCTTCCTCTTCCTCCTGAGCACGAGACTCGTAGGCGCGCTTTAGTCCATCGAAAAGCAAAATAAGTGCCGGCACAATCTTTCCAGCCACTTCACTCAGAACCTGCGGCTTTGCTTCGCCCAGCGAGATGAGGGTGCACAGACCCAGGACGCAAAGCTTCCGATCGTGGATGCTAGAAAACGTAGTAATAACTATCTAGTTCACCAACAAGTTTGTGCATTCTTACCCTAGGAAACAGTCCGTGTCGTGAAGCCACTGCTTGATGAAGTGCGCGCTGATAGACTCGTTATTTTGCTGGGACATTTTGTCCAAAATGGACAGCAGCAACTGGGGATTATAGTAAAGTGCCGCGATTACCACTTGCAGGCACATGGTGCGCAGCTCTGAGGATTGAACCTCGCGAGTTAGGCGGGACAGAGCCAGCTCCACGAACATGTGTATCACTGAGTCGATTTGACCCTTGCACTGCAAGATGATCACTTCCATGAGTTTGGCGGCATGGCACTCTGGATCCTCCCCAGGGCTACCAGTAAGCATCTAAAAGAAATATTGTGTTTATTTGGTGAATCGAGGTACAGACATATTTCATTATTAAGCTTACCGTTTTGCACATGTCGAGAATGGCCAACAGCCTGTTGGGATTGGAGAGGAAAGCGGGCGTGTCGACCGTCACATAGTTATGCAGAGCAGGCATAATGTCGATAAAGTAGTCGATACCGTCCTTCTCGAACACCTGGTAGATGAGCTCTAGCATCTGCCACATTTCGGGGGAAATGGCCTTGGCTGTCAGGTCGTAGACCAGCGAAAAGGTTTCCTCATAGAAGTCTGAAGAGATGACCAGATATTTACAAAAGATATTTACGATTGAGGACCACCCACAACCAACTCACCAGTAATGTTGTGCTGGAAAATGTGTCCGACCACATTAATAACGATCGGGTGCAGGTTGAGCAGGACATCGGGGTGCTCTTCCATCACACTGAGCAAAGTTTCGATGGTGTTAAGCAGGCTCATGGCCGTGATGGCCTTCTCGTCGGATCCCTCCTCAGAGTCCAGGACCTGGCTGAAAGTCGTGGCCAGGTGCTGGCAGATTTCGGTGGCCACCGGCAGCAATTGCTCAGTAAAGGTGCACACGATTTTTTGCATTACGTTGGTTAGATCTTCGTTCTCCGTCTCTCGAATGATGGTAAGCAGCTCCTTGGTGATCTCTTTGATTTGCGCCTCCACGTATTGCGGCGCTTCGTCCTGGGACGATAGGAACATCTGCAGACCGATGGCTGCCTCCACTTTGACGGGCAGCTCCTTGTCGGTAAGCAAGGCGTTTGTGGTCAGACGCATAATCTCGGCCAGCACTTGGGGATTCTTGATCTGGACGTCACAGAAATAGTGCAGCACCCAACAAGCACGCGCCCTCATGTGTCCCGCAGGATTTTGGAATTCTGGGAACACGTAGGTGGTCAGCATGGACTCCACTTGGTCGCGGTACAAAGCCTTTTTCAGCAGTACTTCCGCCAGCGTTCCAATCATGTGCAATGCACCATCTTTCTGTTTGTTGTCCGCATTCGGAGATGTAATTATCTGCATAATTGTGGCCATGGCCTTGGGCAAAATGCCCTTGCGCTTCTTGCACATAGAATGCAGCAGGGATTGGGCAGCCGGCACAGGTGTGGCATAATCTTCAAAGATATCTATTTGGAAGCGGTTAGTAATGTAGCTTAAAAGCGCTAAATAGATTCCTTACCGAACTTAAGGCGAATGTACTCGTAAGGATCGCTTTCCCAGAGCTCCTGATCGGAGTCAGTAAACGACATGATGGGAAAGATCACGTCCTGGATGACGGCCACCATGTGAGGCTTGATAAGCTTCCAGGTGTATGCGTGGCTTACTCTGAGAAAGGAATAAATTGCATTTAATTACTTGTTCGGTTTTTGGGTTGATAGGTCTCTACAACAACAATCTGATATTCTTCGTTTATACATTTTAGTTGAATTATATTTTTACATTTTTCCAGAGCGTACCTAAAAATCGACTTTTTTAACTGAAATTAGAAACACTTTGCCCTATCAGCTTTAAAAATTTTCTGACTTCCTCCCTATCATAGATCAGGTATGACCAGGTAGGGAAGACTTTTAAAAAGTCCTAAACTACCTTTAAGAATCAACCAACTTCTGAATGTTACAGGTGAGTTTTTTTTAATACTATTTACTTACGCGTTCTTCAGATAGTTGAGCACATCGGTGAGAACGCGTGGTGAAACGTAGACTCTGTTTCTGTACTGGTCGAGGATCTTGAGGAGCACCTCTAGGACGCCCTGGCTGAACGTGGGCAGATACCACTCTGCGAATTTTTGGTACTTTTCACTAACCACATTAGTGGGACTGCCATAACTGAATATATACATGTCATATTAGTTATTTTGATTACAAACATTATTATGCCGTCAACGTACCGCTCGAACATGCGAACCATAATGTGCAGGGCCCACTTCTTGGTCTTCCAGTAGGGGAACTCCGTTCGCTCGTCGTCGTCCAGGTGCGAGCTATCGGGCACTGCGCGATCAGCCACCTGACGACAGATCTCCATCCACTGAGAGAAGATCTCCTTGGTAATGAGGTCCAGTGGAAGGGTGTATTGCGTGAGAGCATAGTAGATCTTGAGAATCTGCTTTTGCAGCAGCACCGATTGCTCGGACTGCTCAGCCAGCAGTCGCACCATCAGCTGGTAGATCATGGGCAGCAGTAGGTTCATTGCCTCATTTAGCGGAGTCCTATCCTCGTGCCGCTTGTACTCGTAGGTCTTGACCAGCTGGTACATGGTCACCAGAGC
This sequence comes from Drosophila orena, assembly GCA_005876975.1. Lineage (NCBI taxonomy): Eukaryota > Metazoa > Arthropoda > Insecta > Diptera > Drosophilidae > Drosophila > Drosophila orena. The sequence goes on along the minus strand of VCKV01000006.1, from coordinate 11,605,167 downwards.
TCCGTTCCAGCCGTTGACATCTTGGTTTTGCAGATAGATGCTGATGCTGTCCACCACCTGTGGCCAGCGGCCAGGGAAATCGCTCTTGATGATGTGATTTACGCAAACAGACAACTGGACCCTGTGCACAGAAAAAAAAATTAGCGCCCTGCGAGGTTTTTCAATGGATGTACCCACCTGATCAGCTCGGGAGCGTGCACAATAGCATCTACAATAGCGCCACGGATCATGGCCCTGTCCTGTTCGTGTATGGAGAAGGGTATCGGCTCCCCGGGCTTTGCCTCGTGGTCCGACCAACTGCTGTTGATCAGATTCTTGAGGTAGACAGCTCCGGCCTGGCGCACCGGCTGCTCCACCGTCGTCTGCATAACGATCTGCAGTATGGTGGGCACAAATCCGATGATTTTGTGTATCTGTTGGGGTTATAATGTATAGAAATGAAAAAGAATGTATGTTTGTGTTTGAATGTGTGTTTGTTGGCGGGGTTAATTTCGAATTGGTCAAAGAAGCGATGGCAGAAGCACTTTAAATTCCGTTCGCAGAGCTCGATTAATATGGAGGAGCCAAGAACAACTGATGGCCATAAATGCTGATAAAGTTAAATGACAACAGGAGGGTTGGTGGGTGTTGATTGGGAGGGGCATGCAAATCGTTAGATGCTGACTCAGTCATAATGAGCATGCCTCTACAGTGGGGCCAAAGCAATTGGTCAGTGGGGTGGGGTCTAATTAGACTGGCTGCTTTGATTGCCAACATTAAATTCCAAAGAGGATTGCGTAAGCTTCAATTAAAGGGCTATCCGGTGATATCTCGAATGTCTCAATTAATTATTTATTAACAATTCAATTGATTTCCGAAATACCAAGTAAAGACCGCAGTTCAGCGGAACTAATTTGCATATATAGACATAAATAACATACATGTGCCTCATAGATATCGACTTGTTGCCTGTGGGGCAACAACATAGAAGTCGGGATAATAGTAAACACATAAAGGGCAAACTTTTTGACCGATATCGGCTTACACTATCCTCACCCACACACTTGCACAGTGAGCAAGGGAGCGAGGGAGGGAGGTTAAAAGCGAACAATTAAAAAAGCACATGGTTTTCAGTCGATGGCGCCACCTCAAAGACCTTTCGAATTTAAGTGGCGGCGTATATTTTTGGGGGTAAGCTCACCTGGGCCAGTTGATCCTCGGCCGCTTTGCGCTGATCCGGATTCGGATCAATAGTTGCGCGCAACAGTTCCGTGAGTTTTTGTGCCTCCATTTTTGCTACTCTTGCCTGATTCCACGTTTCGCCGGTCTATCTGCTGCACGTCGTCGTTTGGCGGTCACCTTGTGCCCACTGTGCACCCGCTGCTCTTGCCTTTATGTAGACCTTGGGTTTATGCTAGCCGCACAAGTGGCTCCAATGTGGGGGCCAAATTGCAAATCTCTTTTCCGGAGGAAAAAACGTGGAAAGGCTCCACACGCGCACACACACACCGCCGAAATTTGCGAGACGAACGAAGCGTAGAAGAAGAAGAAACAGCGCCAGGCTGTGTTGAACAACGCCGCCTTGTATTCCGCCCTACAGGGCTGCAGCAAGTTCGCCGATAACAGTTTAGCGTAAAATTCGAGCCATCCTATAGCTATTTACAAGAAAGCTTTTAGCACTGAAAAACTAACTACCATTTTGAGATCGACCATTTGCTTTATAATGCAAACGAGCAGCTATATTTAAATGCTGTAAGAAACAGACCTTTTTTTGTCTAGATCTAACACAATTCCCGATTAATTGCCATTCCAGTTGAATTGCCAATCGATGGTTGCACCCCTGGCAGCTGCTCGTACGTGAACACGCGAATGTGTGTGTGACAAAGAGCAAAGTGACACATAGTTGGAGGTGTGGTTGAAAATATATAGAAATCCGGGCTTATCTGCGACCGAAACGAACGGAAATTGGTGTCAAAGGCGAGCGAGGATCGCAACTGAAGAGCTTTAACAGGCAGCAAGGCAAAAGGACGAGCAGCGACCATGGCAGGCAGGCTACCGGCATGCGTAATCGATGTTGGCACCGGGTGAGTTTTTAGCTTCGATTGCCCGTGGTGGTCTCCAATTGGACGGAAAGGAGGTCGTCTGACTAACACTCTGTTTGCCTGCATATTCAGCTACTCCAAAATGGGCTTTGCCGGGAATAAGGAGCCGCAGTTCATTATTCCCTCGGCGATTGCCATCAAGGAGTCGGCCCGAGTGGGAGACACCAACACACGGCGCATCACAAAGGGCATCGAGGACCTGGACTTCTTTATTGGCGATGAGGCCTTCGATGCCACCGGCTACTCCATCAAGGTATGCTCTTGCATCTGTTGTCATTAAGCAACCGCACTATCATTTATGATAACATTCCAACAGTACCCGGTGCGTCATGGTCTGGTGGAGGACTGGGACTTGATGGAGCGCTTTCTGGAGCAGTGCGTCTTCAAGTATCTGCGCGCCGAGCCTGAGGATCACTACTTCCTGCTGACTGAGCCGCCGCTAAATACACCCGAAAATCGGGAGTACACGGCGGAGATAATGTTTGAGACGTTCAACGTTCCTGGTTTGTACATCGCCGTCCAGGCGGTGCTTGCCTTGGCCGCTAGTTGGGCCTCCCGGTCCGCCGAGGAGCGCACCCTCACAGGGATCGTGGTAGACAGCGGCGATGGAGTGACCCACGTCATACCCGTGGTAAGTAGCACAGCCCTTATCTTATCAGCAGAGTTGGGTTCGCTTTGAATATGGTAAAAACTGTTTGGAGAGAAGAAAATCCAAAACCGAAACAGTCGTCCTTCATTCGGAGATAATTTCAAACGAAATATTTTCTTCAGTTTTTTTATCACTTATATTAATATTTAAATATTTATGTTAATATCTTAAATTGCTTATTCAAGTAAGAAAAAGGGATATTAGGAAACATATTTAAATAAAATATGTAAATATGTAAATAATATAAGTATTGGTTATAACCATATAAATATATTAACGTGATTCATTTCTAGGCTGAGGGCTACGTAATCGGCTCCTGCATCAAGCACATTCCCATTGCGGGCCGTAACATCACCTCGTTCATCCAGAGCCTGCTGCGCGAACGGGAGGTAGGCATTCCGCCGGAACAGAGCCTCGAGACTGCCAAAGCGATCAAGGAGAAGCACTGCTACATCTGTCCCGATATCGCCAAAGAATTTGCCAAGTACGACACGGAGCCGGGCAAGTGGATACGCAACTTTACGGGCGTGAACACGGTAACCAAGGCGCCATTCAATGTGGACGTGGGCTACGAGCGATTCCTGGGACCCGAGATCTTCTTCCATCCCGAGTTCTCAAACCCTGACTTCACCATTCCACTGTCGGAAATAGTGGATAATGTTATTCAAAACTGCCCCATCGATGTGCGGCGTCCTCTCTACAATAACATTGTTTTGAGCGGTGGATCCACAATGTTCAAGGACTTCGGCAGGAGGTTGCAGCGAGATATCAAGCGATCGGTGGACACACGTCTACGGATCAGCGAGAATTTGTCCGAGGGACGCATTAAGGTGGGTGATATCACAGCTGCTAGTGAGTCATACTTCTAACTTTGATAACGATTTCTTCGTTGCAGCCAAAACCCATTGATGTTCAGGTGATTACGCATCACATGCAGAGGTACGCCGTATGGTTTGGAGGCAGCATGTTGGCCTCAACGGTGAGTTGTAGTGGTTAAAAATCTGTAAAATCTTGTATATCTCAATCTTCTTCCGTTTCTAGCCCGAGTTCTATCAGGTGTGTCACACGAAGGCTGCCTACGAGGAGTATGGCCCCAGCATTTGCCGTCACAATCCTGTCTTTGGTACCATGACATAATTGATCCGATCCAATCGGCTTGCAGCAGTTATTTTTGATTTATTTTTCCATTTGAAATTTAATTTGTTCCCCAACCATATATATATTGCGTCTCGGTATTCCACGCTAAAGTATTAGTAATTATTCTTTTCTATATGTGTTTAGCTATTAACTCTGTGTAAATCAGTTTCGTTCTGTTCAATTTCGTGTGATTTTGTTAGGCTAGCTATAAAGCAACAACTCCGATGTCTGCCAGTTTAACACCACTACTTAAGGTGCATTATTTCTAGAAGTCGACTTTATACCATACTCAAACACGATCACACACAGTCACACCAATCCAAGCTCTTGGAGAAATCCCAGCTCTATACACAATTAAATACGAAAACGGTCTACTTGTCATAGAAATATTTATAATTGCAATAGCTGCAACAAATACAAAAACTGAATGAACAAAAAAGGAAAAACGAAAAGAAATATTGATGAGAAATCTGTTTGTTATATTGATAAGCGTAATTAAAAAGGCATTAAATAAATCAATAAAACATTCTTTAAGCTCACACTTTCGCCGCATTTGATCTAGAGCTGGTACTGGAAAATTTTATTCAATGCATAAGTTACATATATGTTTTGTATGTGTTCAAATTGCTCTATGTATTGTATATATTAATTTTGTGACTGTGTCGCTTAGCTGGGGAAAATAGCAAAAGGTGGCTTCCGAAAAACATGTTACATGCTACAAATCCGAAAAACGTTGTTACGTCTCACGTAATTGACAATTTGACTAGTCAATGTAGTCACTGGATCCCTCCTCCTCGTCGTTGCTGCTCGTGGATTGTGCCGCCGCCGTTTCCGGAGAACGTAAGTGCTCCGCAATCCGAAAGTTTTGCAGGAAGTCGCGCATCGCGTCCATCATTAGAGTTAATGACTGCTGCAAGCCAGCTTCTGCAATATTTTTGGAGGAGAAGTGTATTTACGATATCCGATAGCGATTCTTTTGGAATTTCGGGAAAATTTTAATTTAGATGTTTGTCGATTTCATAAAATGGAATGAAATTTAAATACCGCATTCCGCCAAGAAAAGTTATTAAACGAAACTAAACGAAACGAACTAAACGAAATTACGAACGAAACGAAACATATTTTATGATCCATGCTCTGTGACGACAAGGTGGCGACAAAATGGTTTTATCTCAAGATGTTTGTAATAAATAAATCCTCGTACGAACCTTCTCCTTCACGAACGGCTCCAGCTACGCCGGCAGCTCCTTGTTCAATGCCCGCTTCAAGATTACCATCGCCTGCGGCTGCTCCTGCACCTGCACCTGCTGCTCCTGCAGCTGCACCTGCTGCTGCTGCTGCTCTTCCTTCTTGGGGCTGAGCATTTGCTGCCAGGTTGTTGATGTTAAACGAAGGCAACAGCGATTGAAAAAACATTGATACAGAATTGTTCGTATTCGTTGTGGGGCTGCTGCTCGACGAAGATTTTCTGGAAATGTTGGTTGTTAGAGTTTATTGACTTTGGGACTCGATCGACATACCGCTGGTAGCAGTTAACGCTATTTGGTGGCGGCAGTGGATCGTAGGTCATGATAGCTTGCTTTTCCTTGGACACGAATACCGCCAGTGGAACTTTCTCCTTGTAATCGGAGAGTATGACATGCCGCAGAATGGGCCTCGGGGGCGTTCCACTATACCGCAGTGATCGCTTCTCCTTGTACTCATTGACCAGGGGGTTCTTGCTCTCAATGCGATCTAACACTATGTTCACGTTGGACTCCAACCAGGGTAGCACCTCATTCTGACGCCAAACGACTCGTGCACGGCACACATACAGACACACCAACTGGTGCAGGGCTGGCGATTGACTGGTAAACAAGATAAGGCATTAAATTCCACTAATCACTCAAAAAGATAAGACTCCACTTACTTGCTCGACACATCCGCAAAGAAGTACGATGAGGCCAGCACCCTCTTGTCCGTTTGAACCGACATCTCGTCCAAAAGAGGACGCAGAACACCCGGGAACATTAGCAGGGCGTATTGCAGAGCCTGGTTAGAGCGTTCACAAGCGCCATGGAGCGTGTGTAGAGCCAAAGCGTACGAGTAGGCCATGTTGGGCAGCTGATTGAGGTTCCTCGCTGCATTATACTCTTTATAGAACTCCACCAACCATCCAAACTGCTTGCTGCGCAAGGCATAGTAGTCAATGACTAGAATCATGGCAAGGGGATCAGTGTCTGGCTGGAGACTCAGGAGCAGTTTGGAGATCTCGAATGCTGTGCGGCTGCAAGCTCGTTCCTCCAGGTACTGGGCGTGCTTAAACAGCACAATGAAAAAGGATCGATTTTCCTGTCTCCGATAGTCCAGTCGGCAGTTGCCAGACGTCAAACTGAAGTTCTTGTGCAGCGACGATTCCAGAAGGAGAAGGGCGCGCTCAAGGAGTTCGGATGCCAAGGCAAAGTCTTCCGTCATCTTACATACTTCGCTGAGTTGGACCAAGGAGTCGACATGATAAGGGCAGCGTTCGATAAGTGTGATTAGAAATTCACAGTCAATGCGCTCAAGAGCAGAAAGGAACATTTGCTGCACTCCCTGGTAGTACTGGCTATGCTCGAAGGCAAACCACTGAATTTCCGCCCCACTATCTGTGATGGATTTAGAGGACACCGATGGAGAGTCGGGGGCGGGCAGCAGCTTCATAGTGATGGTGTTTTTGGTCAGTGCCGGCCACGAATCCTTGGCGGAAACCATGTAGGTGAACTTCAGTGTGGGCTTCTGCCTGCCGCGCTTGGTTCTGCGAGAAAGTTTGATTGTAAGAAAGTATACCGGGATATAAGATATAACTTAAGTTGCAAACTTACTCCACTTTTACCACCCGCTTGCCAAAGGTGCGACGCATCTCGTTCTGCGGATTGAGGTGCCGCACCTCGACGGCCAGCAGTTTCTTGGTGGCAGAGGTCCTGGTGGCAGCCGATGCCACCTGCTTCGCCGATTGTCTGGGCACCGCATCGTAGACCTTGCCAAGGAGCGGATCCACCTTCTCGAAGTACTTGTCCTGACGCTCGTTATCCTCGCTGCTGATGTGATTCCCACTGGACTTCACCTTCTTCTTGCGCTTCTTTTTTTTCTTCTTGGCCGCGGTGGCACTTGCATTGGGCAGTGCAGCAGATGGGTGCTCCGTTTCATTGTCATCTTCCTTGAACTCACTCTCCGAGAGACTCAAACCAGGTTGATTGAGCTGAAAAATTTGATGTGAACGAAGGGGATTACGCAGTTGAAGCGGTGATGAGCTGGCTATTTTTGAATAGCGGCCTACCAAATCGAATGGATTAAGGTGCGACTTTCGGTCGCGTTGCATATCGCTGTCCTCCAGTTCATCATTGTCGCTCAGCTCCTCGCAGTCCTCGTCATCGGGCGGTGGCGCCAGCTTGTCAGCCTCGCCCTGCAGCTTCTTCAGCATTCGCGCAGACATCCTTCTATCCCCAAGCCGGAATTCTATTTAATTTTGTCACAAAATACGTATGTATTTCGCTGTTTTTTTTTTCTTCACTACATTCCCATTCACACGGCTGCAGAGTTGCCGAGCACTGTGGCCAAACGCGCTTAACAACACTGGCCAAGACAGGTGGTCCCGTCTTGGCGGGAATTGAAATAGTTATTCTAAATTTTATGAAGTGATATGCACGATTTTCAGCTTACAGTCGGACTTGCCAGTGGAAATTATAAAAATTTTGACGAGTAACTCACAGAAATGGTGAGTAAACACAGTGTCATAATAAAATGAAATTGAAAATATTTAAAGTTCGATTTCATAAAACTGAGTTGACAAATTAATTTGTACTTTAGAACTTTTTTATAGTTTATTAGTATACAAGCAGTACATAAAAATAAAGTTAAGCAACCAAAAAGTCCTTTAGGGTAAACTGTTTATTTGACAACAAATTTTCGTACAATTTGGGTGCAATTTACTGGCCCACGTTCTAAAAACAGACATGATAAGGAATTTACAAAAAATTCTTGCCATAAAAGGCGCCTAGAAAAGCGGCCAATAGAGTGACGATAATAGCGGCCACGTATAAGAAAGAGCTGCGTCCTAGGCGTGGACGACCAGCTTGGTCAGGACTGGTTCCAATCGTCTGGTCATGAAAATTGTAGATCTGGTCTTTGAGGGCCAGACGCTCGGCCTCCAGCACGCTGACTTGCTTGAGCAACTTGGCCAGCGGCTCACTGACCTCCTGGGCATCGAAATGGACCTCGCCATCCTTGTTGTCCGTTGATAATTTAGCCGAACCTCCCACCTGACGGAACTCCTCCTCCTTCGACGGGACCAGCTCACACATGAGCTTGGTGTCCCAGATATCCTCCGGCTTCTGCATCTTCCAGAACTCCTGCATATCGGTTATGTCATCAGTCGCCTCGGCGGCCAGGAGAAGGAACTTATGACGCTTCTCTTTCTGCTCCTGAAGCATGGGCTGCATGTAAATGTCGACGGTGACCTTCTCCTCGGGCTCCAAAACTCCGATGTTGGGACGCACGTAAAACAGTTTCGGAGTGGTGGTCTTCATCTTGAAGGCCATGCGCTGGGTCTTACTGGTGTTCTTGATGACCAGGTTTCGGCTTACCGAACGGCTGAATGGCCCCTCGAAGAGGATCACATCGCACGGGTCTAGCGCAAGCTTGCTCTTGGAATTGTTGAACATATTGGAATATTTATACCTTTATTTTTTTCTTCAAAAATCGAAAGCGATATGAACAGTTCAATATATGAAAAAGAAATGGAGCAAACGTAGACGTTTCTTGACAATGCCTTAGCGGAAGTGACAAAAAAGGAATGTGGTACTTACTTGACTTTTTTTTTCCAGGGCTGAACTAAAATCACAGATTGTTTGATTTCGAATTAAATACTTTTTTTTGCGTGGACACACTGGTCGCTTTTAAAGTCTTAAGGGCAGAACGACTTTTGTAAATTATATAATTATATAATATATATTTTTGACTAATTATATAAATTATATACAAACCTATCTTCACAAATTGTTCAACAATTTGTTAGGGTGCAAATTTTACTTGTGTGTGTGCTTTTCGAACCTAGATGCTTAGATAACAACATGATTTTTAGTTTCAGTTCGCTCGTTTTATTGTGTTTTTATTCGTTTTTTTAAGTATTTACAAAAATTCGATAACTTTGTGTGACTGAGTGTGTGTCAGGTGGGTGGGTGGTCCATCATTCACCAAAATATCATGCGCCCGGCATTGGGGGAGGTGGCCTTGGACAGAATGATGCCCGACAGTTCCTCGTCCTCCATTTCGTTGCTGTTTTCGGGTGGGAGGAGCGAATTAAAAAATGTTTGAGAGGAATCATTCGATTTATGCAATTGTATACACGTTTATTGGTATCGCTATTTGCTTAGATTGATTGTTTTCTTTTTCATTTTTTTTGTTGCTTGCTTGGTAATAAATAACAATGAATGTTGGTTGTCGAGACGGCGGATGCTGAGTGGGCGTCGATATTGATCTCACGTGTGCGATGATGGGGTTTTTCGAAATCGAAACCAAAATCGATTCGATTCGATTTGGTGGGTGGATGCTTTTGTGGGCGGGTTCAGTACAACAGGCACAACGATTACAACAGTTACAACGGATTGCGGTAGCCAATTTCGCTTTTATGGTCTACAAAAAAGTCCAGATATAGAGAGAGAAAAGGAAAGAGGAGAGAAAATAAAGTGATAAGATATTTACAAATAAAACATTTCGAATTCCATTAGAGGCAGAGGCACAAACACAAAATTCAAATGCGGAACGCAATACAAACAGAACAAAACATATAATATCGGTATGCAAACATGCGATTGATGATATAGTATGGACTGATTAAGCAGAGAAGCAGGGCTAAGTAGGGCCAATAATACACATTTCGTTTGAATTAGGTCACATTTTATTTCTCCTTTTCTTTTTGTATTTCGTTTTTTTCGGTTTTTGTATTCAACTTTAGGCACTATTTAAATATTAAATATATATTGCAAAAATCAATAAAAATATGCCTTAAAAACTCCTGCGCTAAAAATTAGGTTTGTACAGCATGTTTTGTCGTAAAAATTTTGCATTAAGTAAATTTCGATTATATGTACGTAGTTTAAATATCACTTAAATATTTTCGTTTTAAGCCACACGGATTAATTTAAAATGTTGCAATTTCTAATTTACGTTTTGCGGACGGTTACAAGAACAAGTTGCATTCGCGATAAATGTACAAATTTTTAAATATATTATTTATAAATAGCATTTTAAATATAGAGTGTTTTCGTTTTCCAATGTATTTTGGTTTCTTGTAGTGTTTAGAATTAGTTGGTTTCTGTTTTGTGTTCTATAAATTAGGTTTCGTATTTATGCAGTCGTTAATTGTGTTTTTTTTTTTCATAAATTAGTTTTCGCAATGTAAATTCGCTTACTTATTTTTCAATAAAAAAATAATTATCAAAATCAACAACTAATCACAAGGCAAATAGAGTTTGAAGACAGAAAAGTTGGCGGGGGAGTGGAGTTCGTATATATAATTTTTTTTTTTGGGCAACGCAGGCGAGTTTTAGTGGATGGATGCTTAGCGACACGAGTCAACGAGTGGCGAGTAAAAATAGCGAACGAGTACCAACACCAGAGAAAGAGAAGTAGAGCCAGCAAGTGGAGGTAGAAAGGTTGTATGGGTCCCCAGGGGAGGAAGGATGAATGCGTGATTGGATGAGATTCTTTTTAGATGGCACAAATGCAGCGAGTGGCGAGAAACGGGTTAACAGGCACTTAGTGGACGAGTGGCGAGTAACTAAGAGCACCTTTTCACGATCTGATTTCTTTCGAAGTAAACAACTCAAAGCTATTATCCAAAGCGATTCCATATTAGGCAGTTAAATCTACATAGAAATCAGTTCGTGAAATGATGGATAACAGTGATATGGAGCAGATAGCGAGTGACGAGCGACAAGTGGGGACATCGGGTCCCGGTCCTTCTCGTCTCTCCGCCTCCTCGTTATGGCTTACTTTTTTATCAGCGAGCGGACCTTCTTCATCGTTCGATTAAATATCGTCTTGTTGTTTCCTCCGGCACTAAAGTTGGAACCCAGAGACGAGTTGGAGGTCTTGTTGCTGGTCAAACTGGCTCCCCGATGAACCGAGGCCGACGCCCTCTGTTGATTGCCATGTCGCAGACATTCGTCCGGCTGATCTTCACGCTCGCTTTCCGTCGCACTCACACCCTCCGGACTTTGGCGTTCCCTGACCCGTTCCTTTGCGGGTTGTGGAGGTCTTTCTGGTGTGGGGGATTTCGAGGAGGAGCTGGTGTCCCTTCGTTGGGGCTGCGGGGTCATTGGAATGGCCAGGTTCTGCATACTCTGCGTTTCATTTGCGAGGTCGCTACTCGGTGTCAACAGCTCTGCTAAAGTCTGTTTGCTGAGAATATGGTCCAGACTTCGGGACTTTCTATGCTGCTGGACAGTTCCCGGTGGAGATAAAGTATGCTTGTCACGCCGGGTCACAGAGTCACTGAGTCTCGCCTCAGTCACCTCTTCTTCGGGTTGCAGAGTGCTTGTGGAACTGGCGTTCGTTAGAGCTGTACTCCCCGCCGCCACCTTGGCGGCAGCTGCTGCTATTCTTTGCTCAGGGGTTGAGCCCGCCTGATCTAGAAGCCCATCAACACTGTGCGATCGATAGCCATTGCCCATGCCGGAACCAGATCCATGTCCCAATCCCGCGGCGGAACTTCTCCGCGGAGGCAGATACGCCAACGGCATCATATTCTGCATGGATCCTGCTCCAGTTTTGTGGAGCAGGGCTGCCTGCTGGGTGCGATAGGGGGTGAGGATCTGGGAGCGTTTCGAGGGCGCCCGGGAATAACCACTCAGCTGCGAGGTGCTGCCCCTTTGGCGTGCCGGTGAGGGAGATTGACGGTACCTATTTGCCTGGTGATTAGCTGCGCATGAGACGGCGTTTCAAGCGATTTCGAGTGTGTGGCAATCAGAATTAAATCAATTATTAATTGGTAAGAGTAAAGAGTAAGGGGTAGTGGAGTTGTAATGGGTTGCTTGAGTAGTTGAGTGAGAAAGTAGTGGTTGTATGGGGTAGGAAGTGAGAGAGAGTTGTACTAGAGAGTGTGACTTGAGGATCTCTGCTTAAGCCTAGAACATATTCGAGTTGGCTAGCTCTGTAAATCGTTAGCTTAACTTGGCTCACTCTACGCTGGAGCCGCTGGGGGACTCTGGTTAGAGCTTGAGCTTGAATTTGAGTTGGGAGTAGAAGTAGTAGTAGATGTAGTACTCGTTGGCCCACCTTGTCCGCTGCCATTGGCCGTCACCAACAGGCCATCCACCACACTGCCCGTAACGCCGCCACCACTTCCTCCTCCAGTTCCTGCTCCTGATCCTCCGCCTGCTCCTCCGCTCTGGTAGTCGGAGTCGTTGCTGTGCATTCTTTGGTATGAGACCGAACCGGGGGTGCCGGGCACCATCGCCGCAATGCGATCGATATTCTTTTCGCCGCGCAAAAATCTGCCGCATCAGAAGAATGGGAATCGTTTAAGTGTTTAGATTTGAACTGTTCTGGGTTATTCAGGCATAAGGTAATCGGTAATGGAGTTATCCATCGTCCTAGTCCCGGGCTAATCCAGATCTAAATGCGTCGCTTAATGTACCTTTCGAGCTTATCGATGCATGCGTCCTGGTAGTCGTGGATCCAATTAACACCGTTAAAATGGGCCACACTGCGCATATCCTCGGGAAGTCGCTCCACCTCGGGCCAATCGAATTGCTGGTCTATGATGGGTATAATGTTGCAGTTCGAGTTCAGGGCAGCCACGATTTCCTGCGGTGCGAGTATTCCATTATGAGTATCTAATTGTCAAAAGAGTCGATCCGCAAATGCAATACTCACGCGATGCACCCAGTCCTTGCAGTCCTCGTCGTTAATGCAGCGGTGCAGGGCATCGGGTGTTAATACTAAGACAAAGTTCTTTGCCTGCCGAATACTGTTCAATAGGCCGTTGTCGAATTTGCCCGCCTCTAGGCGCTCCACGTCGATGAAGACGGAGAAACCACGCAGCTGCAGGTGAACCTGTAGCGAATGGGATGGGATCTTGTAAGTGAGAATTCACACCTAAAGCACATTAAGTATACGCACCTTGAGAAGACTGGCCAGTTGGGAGCCATTGGACCGTCTGTAGCTAACAAAAACATCCAGTGTCTTGGCCATATTCTCCTCCGACGAGCTGGGCAGCGAGTTCTCCAAGTTTTTGACCGCATTAAGAATGCGCAGACGATGGATCGAGTTGTGGATGCCACACTCCGTCATCAGCATATCCTCGTTAACATGCGGCAGTGCACACTTGTCGATTCCAGCATTCAGCATGGCATACGTGTAGGTGCAGTAGTCAGTACCGATCTCCGAGAGAAATTGGTGCATCTTGGCCGTGTCCTTGGATGAGTAGTCAGCCATCCGCTTGAGATTTTGCAGCTCGCGTTCAAAACGCTTTAGCAGGATTCCATTACCGATTCCAATATCAGCCCGGAGGTTATCCTGGTTGAGCTTCAGGAGTAGATCTCCATCCACCTGGGACTCATTAAACTTGTCGATGTAGTCGTTGAAACCGATTTGCTTCACCCACTCCTGCACGTCCTCCACTGACCACAAGGGAACCTGTTGGGATAGCTTGTGCGGCACTGTCTCTCCAATCAATCTCAAAGCCTGAGCGGCGAACTTGGAAGCAATGGCATTTGGGCAGCTGGCCACGTTCTTCAAAGCTTCAATAGCGTTGATCTCCCGGAAGATGTCGGTGTTACCCTGCTCCCTCTTGATACCCGCCTCCATGCAGAAATGGAAGGCAGCCAGATTGCGGGCCTCCTCGCGATTGGAACTCAAAACCGGAACCAATCGTTTTAGCCAATGCTTGCTTTGCCCATGGGCATGTGCCAGATTGGATCTCGCAAAAGCGGAGGGGTCGTGGGAGGTGACAAAGGGCTCCACCAAATCCAGGCATCCAGACTTCAGCACCTCGGCTTCAATCTCCTTGTTGGCTACCAGCACTGCAATGGCCAAGCAGGCATAGTACTTGATGTTATCATCGTTGTGGAAGGCCAATGGGAAGAGCCACATGGGCACCTTGCGTAGGATCATCTCCTCCTGGTTCTCGGCACCACCATAGAGTGATAAATTCGCCAGTGCACTGGCGCAGTGACGCAGGGTTTCCAAGTCACTGGTGCGGCACTCGAAGAGCACAGCATCCAGACCACCCAACCTTATCACATCCGAACAGGTGCCCTCCGAGTGTTTGAACAGATGCTCCAGGATACCAGTGCCCACGCGGGAGTGCTCCATATTGGAGTTCTTTGTGCAAACACAGGCCACATTGACCACCTTATCCAGTCCATTATCCACCACATGCTTCCGATTCTCGGTGGTTAGGCACTGCTCCAGAAGCTGTGCGGAGGAAAACTGGAGATCGGGTTTAACGCAGTTCTTCATGAGAAGATCAAGCCCGCCACTTTGGCGCAGAGAATTGCACAATGAGTAGCCCAGCTCGTGACCATGTGTGGGCACTGCCCAGGCTCGCCGTATGACTTCGTTGATCTTCTCCAGGTACTGGGACTTCTTGCCCCCAACATCGTGGACGGTTATGGCACTGCCACCTCGCTCATCTTCTTGCAGGGAGCTCACTATCGAGGTCAGCATGTTGGAATACTTGTTGATGGTCTGCTCGATCTCCTGCTGTCCACTTCCTGCTGTCAGCGACTTGAGGTCATCCAACTTGAGATCGGCGAGCTTCAGCATTTGCCCATTCATCGCGGACATTTGGGAGGAGCTGGTGATCATGCTACTGCCGGTGCTGGAAACGCCCTTGTGCGACATCGAGTAGTTGGCCTGCGAGGCGGAGGATACATGTTTCTCCTGACTGATTATCCCGTTGGAGGTCATCGTCTGGGATTGCTGCGACTGGGATATCGCCTTCTTGTCCGCGGAGAAATTCTCACTTTGCACCGTAATACTGGAGGCCGCCACATTGTTGCTCGCCTGCTGTGTGATGTCGCCGGTGCGGAGTGAGAGGGCTTCCTGGATATTATGTTGGGGTGTTTTTGGGAGAAAGGGTAAAGCAATTAGTAAGTACATTTTGTATTGCAATATAAGCTATTTAACTGTTATACAAAGGTGGGTACACTCAATGCACGTACTATCGTGGTCATGGGGAAAACGATTGACGTACTTTTGTTCTTAAAAGTCATCATTTGAATTGGGGACATAAAAAACGGTATGTATAACAGTTATGATACTGGCATACAAACTGTTATACAAATGTTATACCTTGCTAGAAACGTTTTCTCATCATCGTATTGCCTCAATAGGTCACTAAATCTAAACTAAAGCTTAACAAACGCGCCCTCATCCCTGTTATACCTTGCTCTGCTCCACCTCAATGGGAATTTCGCGTACATTTCTCATATGATTGCAGTTGTGGTTATTGTTGTGATTGGGTGTTGTAATTGCTGAGTGGTTGGTGTTGTTGATGGGCGTTGGAGGTGGCGGTTGTTGTGGTTGTTGTTGTTGTTGTTGGGGTTGTGGTTGTGGTGGTGGTGGTGGTGGTGGCGACAGTGGACAACTGCTAATTGGCTGTGGGGGCGGGTTAGAACTCTTACGTACTCTGGTGTGCGAACTAGAACTCGACGAGGATTGCGACGAGCACTGCGAGGACGAAGAAGAGGAGGACGAGGAAGAAGTGGAGGCAGCTGCTCCAGACATTCTGGCAGCGGACGCAGTGGACATGGTAGTGGCTGTCGTTGAACCCGCCACCACTTGAATGGGCTGTGGCGGTGGGGAGAGCGGTGAATTGATTCCAAATCTATTTGAGGGCGTGGCCAACGGCGGCGGTGATAATGGTATCTCCACAATGGGACTGGGCGACCGGGTGGGCGTGAAATCCGACTGACCGCTCGAGCGGAAGATGCCCTTGCGAACGGGCCAGGGTGCCTGATTGGACATTGTTTCTCTCGCAAAGAGGTGGCAGGTATTTCAATGCCAAAG
Organism: Drosophila orena; assembly: GCA_005876975.1. Lineage (NCBI taxonomy): Eukaryota > Metazoa > Arthropoda > Insecta > Diptera > Drosophilidae > Drosophila > Drosophila orena. The sequence continues at coordinate 11,589,264 of VCKV01000006.1, read as the reverse complement.
TCGGCTAGGTAGTTGGTGATTATTTCGTTCCGTATATAACTTGTGTATGTACTTATATGCTTGTATGAGTGCTGCTGTTTCGTCCGCGTTTTTTTTCCTTGCTATATACTTGGTATTTTATTTATTTTCATTCACATAAAAATAGCGCACAAATTGGCTACGTCGACGTCGCCGTCACCGTCACCGTCGCTTTCTCTGTGTGTGTTGTTTTCTTTTTGTTTCAGTGTATTCGGGTGCTGTTTTTTATATCTGTGTGTGACACTGACCGACAAATAGAACTTGTAATAATTCTACAGCTCAATAGCAATTAACAAGGCACTTGACACAGCTTCACTGTACAAAAACGATGATTCTATTCACATTGCAGGGCATGAAATGACCGAATCGACACTAGTTGAGCCAATTTTGCATATGGAAATGGGGGAAAACTTAACGAAGGCATTGGTAAAAGCTCACATAGCGCCGAAAGCGGTAGGCCATCTGTCTCTAGGTTTTCGATTATCCGCTTTTGATAGATATTTCTTTAATGTTTCAAGAGGATTTCATAAAATTTGCATTCGTTCGGATTGAACGTATGTTCTATGACATTTGCGTGCGGTTTTTCTTTATGACCACTTGTTTTTTAAATTTGAATTTCACCACTGAGTCGAATCAGTTTGTAACATTTTCAGCATTCGAAGGTCGGTTTCTATATTTTTCGTAAAGCGTTCCACCTGCGACAATATTCTCATACGTAAACAGAATCGCTGTATGCTTATTTTGTGCTTTAATTAGGAAGTCTTTGTCACTTGCGCTTTATTTGTATTTAGTACGATCTAGCCGCAGTCACACATCAGTTTCTTATACATATATGCAAATGATTATAGGTTCCGTTCTATTGTATAATTCAACATTCGATTCGATGAAACGCTCACGACGCTCGTCTGTCTGCTACTGAGGTCCGCGTATATCTCTGAGGCGTTTTATTCTAAATAATTTCGAAAATAAAATAAAGAGAGCACGTCGATTTTGTTTTTGCCATATAGAACATATGAAAATTCAGAGCGTTAACTCGTGGGAAATAAATCAAAAAGTCATAAATAGGAAGGAGATTGTGAATGGTTTTCCCATTCTCCATTTATTTCTTGGAAATCATTTTGTGCGTGCCGTTCCATGGGATTCTTGCAATTGACGCAAATGTCCTAAGACTTGGATTATTCGGCAATCCATGAAAATGGTATCAAGTATTTTCATTGTTTTTTTTATTTATTTTTTTTTTTTGATATTTGAACCCAGGCACTTGTAGGCAGCACATGGAGCGTGGCCGTCTATCTGTTCGCTTATATTTTGGCGATGGGCCAAGCACAAGCAGCCCATCTAATTGATGCCCTCGTGTGAGATTCTTAATATCTTTCTATGGATTGAGATGGTTTATGCTTAATAGGGGGAATCTTTAATGGACGATATGTTGATGGAGAGTTTTGTGATGAACTTTGAATGTGATTCGTTTCAGTGGACGAGTATTGCTGTTATATGTTTTACGATGTAAAACCCAGAATTTTTAATTTGCATCTCTTTTTGAACCTATAAGTGCTCTACATTATTATATTTCGCCCAATGTATGTACGTTTTCCCTGATCCACTGAAAAAACAAACGACCATCCTAGACATCAGCCAGGAATTTCATTATCCCATCGTAAAGTAATTAAATCTAATATACGTATGCAAATCAACAATGATGTAATGCAGCCGCCCCGAAAGCTAAGCTGATTAGATAAAATTTACTGTTGGAACTGTGTTTTTTCCCTACTTTGACGATTCCTGGTAACCCTGGGTAACAGGTGTAATGGCGAAAAACTACAAACACAATTACATCAACATATGTGGGTTCTGTTGTACCTGAACTCTTCGGAACATTCCGGTGGGCTTGTCCTGTTTGGATTTGCAATAGTTACGGATGAATTTGGTGCTCTTGAGGAGCAGGCACTTGTTCAGGACCATTTCACATTAATTTTGCGTCGAATGTTGCCCGCTTTTCGGCGCCAGACAATCGATTTTCTTTGCTACGCGAGTAAGCGGCAATAGTTTTCGACTGGACGACTTTCACTTTGGGACAGTTTTCACCCAGAACTGGGGTATTAACGCCTTGGCGCTGATGTCCCTTATGCGACCTTAACATGCACGCGATGAACTCCCAACTGAAAGGAGTGTCATGGTCTAACATGGTCTAGCGAAAGCTTTCAAAGGGGCTGACCACCCTTCGGTGGGAATAACTCCCCTTTTGTGGTGTGCCAAAAAGCTCCTAACGAAAGCTCTTGTTCTTGGTAACTGATTTAGGGGGGCGAGTTCCATGGTTAGTTGCCGAAGGTTATTAACTCTGATTTTCCTATTGACTAGAACTCACCTTAATAACGGCTGCATTCTCCTCCGTTTTGACGCCATCCACCTCCAGTCGGTTCCTCATCGCCGACGCACCCTTGCTTTCCTGATAGTCTATATCTCCGGCCTGCAAACGTTTCATCGCCGCCGAGTTGCTGGTGGCCTGCTCGGAACTGAAGCCATCGGTGACCACCTTGGTCTTGGACTCGGTCTTCATGCTCTTCTCCTGGAACTTGATCGTGTCGATTGTCTTACTCGACCCGCTCAGTCCACTGGCACTTAGCTGGGCGGCGGTGGGATGGGTGAGGTTGAGGCCGCTGCCAAAGTGATTATGCGGGCAGTCGTCGTCATCCGGCAGGGTCACGATCACATTGCTGTCATCGTCGTCCACCAGGTTCTCGAACGAGGCGCGAAGTCTGTCGAAAGAAGAATTATTTTAGAAATGGTTTAACAAGCTGAAGAAATACACAGACGCGTCTGAGGTCAGCGAATGTCCAATTAACTTCTAAATGGAATATGTAACTTATTAAGAATACGTGCGTTCCAGGAAATATAACTTTTTGTTGCACTCGATTAATAGCAATTAATTCAATTTATTGGATACACTTGTTTTGCATATAAAATAAGTTCCAGTTGCCAACGGACAACCTTATAGGAATTTCCACAGCATGTGTCACTATCACCGATGATTGACTATCTGATAGATAGGCCGTACAGAAGTTTTTTGCGACTAGTCACTATTTAATTGTGGAGAATTCCCATTCCTAAACTTACTTTTTTTGCAGCTGGGTGATTTTGTCCTGGCTGCTGAGACCCCTGAGATCGTCGATAGACGGATGGGCGGATGTGAGTTTGGGTGCTAGCCGGCTCGTCGTCGTCTGGGACATTGTGCCGGGGGCTGTGATCGCCGAGGCTGAGGTGGTGCTAATGGATCCAGGTCCGCCGGTGATCCGCTCCTTGGCCAGATCGTTGATTTCCGACATGGACTTCTGGATGTTTGTGAGATCGCGCTTGATTTCCGCCGCCTTCATCTCTGATGAGGTGGACAGAGCCTGGGTGGTTGAAGAGCTGGAGGATGAGGAGGTTATGTGGTGGTGCAGGCGCTGGGACTTCTTCTCCACCCGCGTCGTTGTGCTGCTGCTGCTGCTGTTGACAACCTGCAGTACAAACAACAGACGGATACAATTATAGAAAGTTGAGTTATTTTCTGGCAGAGACTCATAGGCGGAAAAATGCGAGGAATTTGTGGCGTGCATGGGACATATTTTCCCTCAGCTCTGTGCAAATACTATATAGATACATTGGTATACATATATATTTTTGTGAATATGCTTTAACGTCTGGCGCTATCTCTACTCGCATTTTATGGGCCCGGGCGCTTAACTTGGTCTTTATAAATCAAATGAGCCATTTGTTTTGGGATCGACATTTGCCTTGCCCGCTATACAATATGTGACTTTCATGGAGCTTACCCCTAAAAAATAGATGGATGGGCTTCCCTATCTAAATGCCTCAATTGTGATAGCTAACCAAATGCTTTATGGCACATGAAAACAAATCTATTTGAATAGGGATTTGCCTTCATAAAGGTTCAGTAAGCATTATTTCACTGAGCAGTCCTACAAATGGTTGTAGAAAGCCATTGCCCCTAGGTCAGTAAACCTGGCGATGCTCTCATCAAGATTTAATTAGCTAAACATCTCTTCTTAATGGTATGTATTATTATTTAAAACATATATTTTGATTTTATTCACAACTTTATTCACACTCATAAGGGGAGGGAAAAACCAAGGAAGCCGATTTTCTATTTATGGTTTAGTTCGCTGAAAAGCCGCAGCTCGAAACGTTTTGACAAATGTTCGCGTATTATGAATCAAATCTAATTTTGGCCAGGTTTCTGGCGTCTGCCATCAAGAAACGAGCGAAGAAGAAGCCCCAAAAGTCAAACAAGTTGAACAGTTGAACGTTGATATATACGAGTGAGTGGGCAGCGATCGCTTTTATAAGGCGTTCTTCTGGTTGGGCAATAAAACATGTGCACACCACATCAATCGAGAGCGATTTGAATTGGCGTTACGCATACGACATGTTGGCCACAGCGAACAGCAAACATTTCGCACCCCAGTCGCTCACTTTCCGGCTGACATAAACTTATCGGTAAGGTAACACTTTCAAGTACCCCTGATCAATAAATATTTTTCCCTTACAAGTGCGGAGGGTGAAGGCGTTTTGCTTGGACATGAAATCAAAAGATTAGATATCACTTGTGTTTCTTTTTTCTTTTTTCTTTTTACTTTGTTTTGCCCGATTTCTGCGTCATTTACTAAATTATCACAATGATGTTTTGTTCGAGAATCGGTCGGACTAACCTTCGTAGATCGCTGGTTTTAGATCACAGTTGGCAACTTCGTTTCAAACTCCCTCGATTTCAATTAAATTTCATATTACGTATACGCCTCCGTTTTGATAAAGCACTTAACTCGGGCATATATAAACGTATGTGTCCGTTTATATGACTGAATAATCAGGTTGGGATGAGGGGCTTATCAGAGACAGACACACACGATTGTAGAAAGTGTGTACATGTACATATGTGTGTATGTTTTCATATAGAATTTACTTTCTGCCCTCCGCGATTTTCTTCTTGCAGGACTTTTACTTTCTTCACTCACTGACTTTTTCACTTTTCGTTGGTATTTTCGTTACTACTTTCGTTGTTCGTGGTGCGATTGGTTTTTATTTATTTGTGCAATACTGATAACAAAGAGAGTTCGTTTAATTGTTCGTTAATGGGCAAAAAAGCCACGATTCTTTGCTCATTGATTTCGTTTCGGTACTCGCATAGGAGAAAATTATTATAAAGGTGATTTGTATTATTTCTTTGTTGTTTTTTTTTTTTCAACGACACACACGCTAGCAAAAAAAGAACTACAGCTAAATTATTTCCGCCTCGGCTGAGTGTTTTTGCTATAGTATCTCTTGGATTTCTTAGCGCGTCGCTGGTTCGTTCGTTTCGTTAACTAAAATAAAAATGAGCGCCCAGCACGAAATTTCTAGCTCCACAGGCAGCGGCAGCGTGGGAGCTTGGCAGCTCGAGAGCTTTTTCAGCGCGGTCGCGTCGCTGCCGGCGTCATTTTAAAGTGCGATCAACAAAATGCACTGGGAGAAAATATTTCCGGAAAATAAGTAAATAATACTTGGGATCTCTTTTGCACTTGCAATTAGCCATAAGAACTTTAAGTAATGTTCGAATAGTTCGAAAAAAAAGTTCTTAAATGATGATCCATTCAATAGAAAATAATAGAAATTATTATAGAAAAAAATTTATTAAAATTAAATTTATTTGGACAATGCTTATGCAGCTATGCGATTCCTTACTATAGAAATATCTTGTTCTGTGAATTTGAATCAATTTTTTAAATACTACATATATTATATTTGGAACTTTTGGTACCGTGTAAAAAGAGAGACAGTGAGTGAGGAACAGAGACAGCCGAGCAGATAAATGGCAACACATGGTTCAGCTTTTTAGCGTATGAGTTTATGCGGCAGAGGAATTCTAGGAAATCAAATTGTAAATACAAGTCTGGGCGGCTCTCCCCTCTCCTCCTTTGTATGTGGTTAGTGTGTGTTTATTTTCGCCGTGTTTCCCTTCGCTTAATCTTTAATTTATGCCGTGAATAATTTGCATTTCCATAATTCAGGCTGCCAAGTCGGGTTCGATCCACGTTTATGTGTGGATGTCTAAGCTTTTCAAGCTTAAGCTTCTCTAATTAACGAGTTCTCGGCTTGCGGTCGATATGTAGTTCGTTCTTTCTGATTTTCTGACTATAGATACTTTGTGATTGTATCTCATTCTACTCATTTCAATTTGCGGTGTTTACTTTTCTGATTACCACGGGATTTTTTATTGGGAGAGTGCTTTGTCTTGCTTTTATTTACTAGTATTTGAATAATTGGGTGCTAATACATGCATAATTATTCAGCAAATTTGCTTAGCCTTTTGATTATATTTTCATTATTGTTGAGACAGTTGAGCTTGCCTAATAGAAATAAATGGGTTTTAAATGTATTTATTGTTTGTTTATTATGTTTCTTGTACTTCTTCTTGATATTTATTTACTGTTTACACGTTAACTATAATTTGTTTGTGCATTCAGGTATTTCTTCTGTTTACGTAAGGATCTTAAACAAATTATAATCATATATAAATAAATAAGCATATCCTGCGTCATAGCCGTTTATTCATTTGGCTTAACTCAACAATTTCTTCGAAAGTCAAATCATATCGCAAAATTGGCTTGCTAACCATCATCTAAAATAAAGCTTATTTCCTGGGAAAACTTAAATTGTCATTGCCACTCAAAGAAATTCAATTCGCCGAAGCAGTATGTAATTTGTGTTTTCTTCTATTGAATGAATGAATGAATTTGTCGATTCTATAGCTATATATTCATTTATGAGAACCCCTATATACAAGTATGTACATACATACATATGCTGAACTCTTGATCACAGCAAACTAACCGCAATGATGATGATGATGATGATGCTTGTTGAACTTGGACCACAAACACACAATCTCAGTCACAACCAGGATGTATGTACACACAGATAAGCAAGTGAGCCGGCGAATTCAGCACGATTCACGAATAACAAATAAAGATCCGGGGAAGTGGGCAATCCGGGGGGCAAATGGAACCGGCCGGAATCGGAGGCACTCTGCTCCGCTGACGTAGAATTCGATGGCGACGAAGTGTGCCGCCTGCCGGCTGCCGGCAAGTGACTCAGCCTCCATTTAAAGCGAGTCAATAAGAGACACCAAGAAGAGGAGAATGTGGAGAATGTGTTTTTGCTTGGATACCCTAGACTATGTGGGGTACACTCATTTTGTTATGTAATACACAAATGGAGTGAAAGTTCATCTTAGTTGCACACATTATCCCAGTACCATTCCTATGATAGTAGCATACATATTGGAGTCAGCTTTACTCTGAGATATGAAAATAAGTCACATCCGTTTTGAGTTTTTGTTGCAAATAACTTGAAACAACTAATGAAGTTGTAGTGTATCATTTATGATACATTAAAAACCCCCGATAGTGGCAATCTTTCTCATTTGCTTGTGTATAGGATGTTCAAACATTTGCGACAGTCATTGCAGCGCTTAACTAGCGGGCAAAATGTGTCATAAAATTGTTAGAAAAGCAAATGATTTCCCTGTTTACCTCATTTATAAACTGTCAAGTTCTAATTTAGTAAATTAAATAAAGTGGGAAACGAGCTCGAGCAGGTCAGGACTTATTTTTGGGGTATGAATGGTCAACTTTACTATCAAAATCGATTTCCATCAGGTCAAAACTATTTATATGTATGTCCAGTTTGATAACACAGATCAGATAATAATAATAATCAAAAATGTAACCTGTTGACGGACAGTCCATATGACAAATATGACGAATTTCAAGTGGGTCAGTATCTATTTTTAGCAGATAAAAACTGTAGACTATTAGATTGCCAGCATTTTTATCGCAATGAAAGCGGGGAAAATGCAAAGATAAAAACGTGTGCTGTCTATGCAAATTCTAGTGAAAACCCAATTCGTATCTAATCTATTTGAATCGTAAAACCAAAGCATAAACAACTTGTTAAAAGGTCATTAAAACGTTTAAAACATTTTGCGGCACGTTTCGCCCCGCCTTTTGTCTTCTCCCCTCGACTGAATTCTTCAATAATTATTTGAATGCTTATTTATGTATGTACAACTCAATCCAATCGGGCAAATAATAAATATGTACGTGATTAATAAAACCGATTTTGTTTGCCCAGCAGCCACAACGTCGCCAGTGGGGCAATGAAAGACCATAGGGTAATCTTATCAGAGCGAATAGTTTTCAATGGAAGGGCGTTGAGTTCATCGCAGAACTGAGGATCGCTGGTTATCAAGTGTTAACCTCTAGACTTATCGATGGAGCAGAGAGCAGAGCAACACTACCGAAAGGTACTGCAGATTAGGGGGTTCCTTAAGTAATGCGTTAAAAATAGCTGCATTATGCGAGCTCTGTTTGATTCAAAAACGGGCTGCCTTAGATATCTGAATTGCTGACCGCGGCTGCGTCAGATTCTATTTTGTGTAATCGAGCACTTGAGTGGATGTCGAACCTAAATAATATTAACAGAACGTAAAAACCTTGTAGTACCTTTTAAATATATTATGGTAAAAGTGATCCTCGCATTTCTCGTTGATATATTTTGGAATAATTTGGATTCTAACCTGTTGTGATGTAGATGTGGACTGGTGTGAGGTTTCCTTAAGACTACTGCATGAACTAGAGCTGGTGTTGATTTGCCTGCCATTTGCAATGCTGTGGTGTCCAGCACCACCCACTCCACCACCCACCACAGATCCATTCAAGGTCGCTGGAGTTAGGGTGCTTATTGTGCTGCTACTGCCAAGTGGTTGCGGTGAGCTGTTCTTCTTGTGGAAATTCTCGATCAGCGAGGATGGTGGACTCAACACCCCACTTGGCGAGCTATCCGAGAAGTCTGTCATCTGTGGAGCAAAGAAAAAAACGAGTGGAAGTGTGAATGATACGTGAATAGTCGGTTCACAATGCAAGCTTATCTGCATATACTTAAGTAGTGGGGCAACATTTTAACTTGTATGATAATAAGTAAAACACAACGACATACATATGTACATAGTTGACAAGTCGCAGAGCTGTAGGTAAAATATCTTGGTGATGCAAAGCCAACATACAGAAATTGTGGATTCCCCATAAAGCGATAATAAATGCATATAATTTATGTGCCATTATAACACTTTGTATGCTTAACGCGTTTCGTTCAATAAGATTTATGTGTCGTATTTCTTGATTGGCTGTTTAAATGGGAATTCTTCAAATAGTAGGCATAAGTACTGTTTACTATTGAAGAATTTCTATTTTCAGTGTAATAGATTAGCAAATGTACCCTTAAAACTAGCCAAAGCCAGATCTGCACAATCAGGTGTGCCTACAATCAATTTTCGTCCGAAGTTTTCCTTCCTTTGGTTACTTAATGCAGTAGCTTTAGATACAACTAGGGCTGGCCATGAAAAACCTCAACAAGGCCGTGAGTATAAACGGGTAGATAAATGGACTTTAAACGGATTTCAGGGGGTCCAACAACAAACGCCACAAACCGACAAGGCGCAGCATAAGTTCTGGTTTGATTCGGTGAATTCAGGTTGATTTATATTCTTTGGTTTGCATTTGCGTGTTTTGCAATTACAAATTTGCATAAATACAATACGGTGATTTATCTGTATTTGCTTGAAACGTAATTAATTTTTCTGCAATGCGATTTGTGAAATTCGATTGGCGCGTGGGTTGTGTTTATTACCATTTAAATCATACGACGGGTGTGTTTTGCAGTGTGTTTTGCGTGTGGGAAGCACGAGACCATTTTTAGTAAATACAGCAGCGGATATAATCATAGCGGAGCCAAAAGAAATGTCATTTGAAAACGATAATGGTCATATTGGGTGAGTCATATCTTAATAACTCTGTATAAGACATGGTTGATGGCATTTAATATTAATTAACATATATATATGTACTATTTTTGGTAATATCTCAAGCTTGTAGAGCTACTATATGTGCATAAATTATAAGTCCAATCAATAATTGCGCAATTTGTTTAAAAGAGTTAAAACCGTTACCAAGCAACTCGGAGAGAAAGCTCTCTCCAAGCTTTTCCGCGGTAACTTGCGTATCTAACGCTCTATTCCGCTGGAAACCTCCCAACACTCATTCCACTCTCTTTGGAACGCGATATGCCGTGCCACTTACAACACTGCTTGCTGCGCAGGGCTGGCATAATAAATCAGCTATCAGCTGGAGTAATTGGTTATTTTTTTGTTGTGCGCTGTGGCTGAAAGAAAAAATCGCTGGGCCAGTGTTTTACTGGCGATATTAACTGCGAAACACCAGCAAATAGTAGGGCACTTGCGGAGGAAGCCACGGTGAAGATGGTTCAAGTGGGCAACTGGATTTGCAACCTGCTTTTGCTGGCCACTTCGATGGCGTCAGCATATGCCGACGTCACAACGCAAAACGCTCTGTTGGGTGGAAATAAGAAGCACAAGGAGACGAGCACGGATAATTCAGTTGGCGGTGCTATATCGCCGAGTCTGGTGTGCCACAAGATGCTGAGGCACGTGTTCGAAAATGCCACACCGCGGGATGAGCAGCAGGCGGGTGTGTTCGAGGAGTACAAGCCGCCTCCGGATGCAGTGGAGCCCCTGGAGGAGGAGGCCTATCTGTGGAACTGCCTTCAGGCATGCTGCGAGAAGCCCCGGAACGGCAGCAGTGCCTGCAATGTGGTCCTCGTCTTTAAGGCCAAATGCTATCACATTCGATGCCTGAGCAACGAGGGCTGCTTGCCCAAGCTTCGAGTTCGGATGCCCAACGAGAAGGTTCAGATGGTACTGGTCAATCCACTGGGAGACGCCACCTGGCCACAGCTCCTCAAGGCAGAGGCAGCCAAACAGAATGCCGAGATCCTGCCTTACGATGAAGCGGCACTTAATTTCTGGAAGCAGCCCAGAAGGCTTAGCTACCTGGCCCGTAATCAGGTAAGACGATATTGGTTTCTGTCTACAAACTCCAAACATTTTTTAATAATCCGGTAACCTCTCCTCGCAGGAAACACCCGTTTATGAGGACGAAGACTTCCCATTGGCCGACAAGCGGATGAATCAAATGATCTTCCAGCCTGACGAAAACGATGTACTGGCCAACGAAGAGCTCGGCTACTATGATTCAAATTCTAAGTTTACCACCTGCGACATGGAAACACCTTGTCCCCCACCGCAACAATGTGTACCACTGCAGCCGAATGCCGTGAGGGGAGTATGCACCTGTCCGGAAGGCTTTGTGTGGAATAAGCAGAGGAAGTGCGTAATGGCAGCTGTTCCATATAGCTCATACCTAACCAGCAATGAGGCGGGGCAGCAAGAAGCGGCTGCTAGTGAGAACTCACCGGAGATGTTAGCGCCGCCTTTGAAGGCTGAGCAGAACAAGGATATTGTAGTCTCTGTGATGTCCAAGGAAGTTCGACTGCCGGAGCAGGAGGTGACCCTTGCGGCGTTTACGGTGCCCGATGAGCAAACCAGTGATACCAAGTACAAATATCTTTGGACTCTTATTTCACAACCAAAGGGTCCCATGAATGGCACCATTTCGGATCAGAGCAAGTCCAAGGTGAAGCTATCGAATCTCTCGGAGGGACTGTATACTTTTAAGGTCACCGTCACTGGCGATAATGGAACCTTCGGCGAGGCTACAGCCAATGTAACCGTGCTTCCGGAGAACCGAATCAATCAGCCACCACAAGTCATCATCTCGCCCAGCGAGCAGATCATCCGTCAGCCCACCACCAATGCCATACTTGATGGCAGCAGCAGCACGGATGATGATAAAATCACCAATTGGCACTGGGAGGTGATCTCGGGACCGATTGGTTACCAGCCAGTTTTGCCAGAGGTTAACACGCTCCAGTTGGATCTCACTTCGCCGGGAAACTACACATTCAAGCTAACCGTAACCGATTCAAATAACGTGACCAATTCAACCACTGCCAAGATAGCAGTTCTCAAAGAAACCGATTATGCTCCGGTGGCAAATGCCGGAGATGCCGTGATCTTGTATTTGCCCAACAATAATGTCACTCTGAATGGAACAGCCAGTTCGGATGATCACGAGATCGTTGCGTGGGAGTGGACCAAGGATGCTAGCGACGAGGCCAAGGCTGTGGATATGCAGAACACAAGGACTCCCTATGCTCAGCTGTCCAATCTGGAGGAGGGCATGTACACTTTTGTACTGAAAGTCACCGATGGTAGCGGACAATCTAGTACAGCTAAGGTCCATGTGTTTGTGAAGCCTCCCACGAATTCTCCACCAATTGCTGAGGCAGGAACAAATACGGTAGGTTTTTAGTCAAAGAATTATCTTTCATCCGAGTTAATATCATACATTTTACAGACCACAAGCTTGCCCATTAATTGGGTGCTTTTGAATGGCTCCGATTCCAAAGACGATATTGGCATCAAGAGTTATTCATGGAAGCAGCTCAGCGGGCCCAATAATGCTGTCATTTTGAAGTCCAACTCATCAGTAAGTACTTATATATCGTTATGTTGGACCTCACCTCATGCAATCACAACAAACTCTGCAGATTGCCAATGCCACCTCTCTTACACTGGGACTCTATGAGTTCGAGTTAACCGTGGCTGATGAAAATAATAACACCGCAATGGACACCACGTGGGTGAAGATTGTTCAAGGTAATCATCTGCTTAATCTTCCGGAGTTCACAGTTGCTAATTACTTTACATACCGTCACTAGAACGCAACGCAGCTCCAATAGCCAATGCCGGTGGAGATCACACCGTCACCCTGCCGGCCACCGCCATCTATTTCAATGGCTCCAAGTCCTGGGATGACCTGGCTGTGGTCAAGTATCTTTGGACACGCGACGAGCACAGTCTGGCAGCGGGCGTCATTGTGGCAGATACCGACAAAGAACCCGTGATGATTGTGAGTAAAGACTTAACTCTAATCCCACTGCGACTTATATTATTTATACAATTTTGCAGTTGACCAATCTAGTACAAGGCCGCTATGTATTTACACTGACTGTGAGCGACGATCAAGGTTTGACCAGTTCAGATACCGTCAGCGTAAATGTCCATCGAGATCCCAAGCTGTTGAACTTGGTTCAAATGACCCTGCCTATGGGCATCTCTGTGCTCGCAAAATCCGAACTGGATTCGGTGGTGCAAAAACTGCAGTTGTTGCTGGGCGATGAGAATAAGATACAGGTCAGGGAGCTAAAATATGATCTGCATACGGATGCTACTGTCCTGGTCTTCTATGTGAACGATGGTCAGGGAAAGGCATTGGATGGTTTGCAAGTGGAGCGGCAGTTGCGAAACCAACTTCAGAAGGATGCCTCTATACTGGGCGCATTTGCCGTGGATATTCGCACCTCCGTTTGCCAAAATGATTGCTCCGGTCATGGCTCCTGTAATCCTATCACCAGAGCTTGCATATGCGAGGCATTCTGGATGCCATCGGCTGGCTACTTCTTTAATAACCAGGAGGCAAACTGCGGTAAGTTTTATAATGCTATTCACAGCATTAGATGCTAATTTGTTTGGACATTTTCCAGACTGGTCCATATTATATGTGTTTGTTGGGGTGATTGTGGGCTGCCTCTTGCTATCTGGAGTATTTTGGGGCATAGCCTGTGCCTGCAGACAATCGAAAAAGCCGCGTCTTCGTCAGAAAGTGCAAAAATATTCATTGATTGGTAATAAGGATGAAGAAGCAGCCAATTGTAAGTACCAAAGCCATTTTCCCGTAGCAAAATATTTATTTATCAATATTTTCACGCGCAGATTCTCGAAACACATCGCTGACCGAATCAGAGACGGATTCCGATGTCCTCTTTGAGACCCGCACCAAGTCCAATGGCTTGGGCAAACACAAGTCGCACAATTCCCACAGCCATGGACATGGCAGTAGTGGAGGCAGCGGCTCTTCCGGCCGGGATGGTCATAAATACGGAACACAAAAGCTGGGCCGCAAAATCAAGGCATAAAGGCATAACATATATGCATCAGGATTAGGAGATCTATATGTGTGTGTTAGTCGATCTACTATACCGTGTGTGTGATATATATTTGTATTTCTATAATGTACTCGGATCTTTTGTACTTTCCGCAAACTCGTCTGAAGTCAAGTTGTCTATAAGTTCCTTTACGTGCAATTATTTTTAGTCTAGAGTCATTGTTTATATTATTTTAAGCTGCTGCTGTGCAACAAATATTATTTTTAATGTTTATTTCTACTGCGATACTTTTTATGTGTGTATATAGACATAGCTGTTCACAATCAATGTAACGAACGACATGTAACTGCTTAAAAGTGCATTATTACCCACATTAAACGAAACTAATAGATGAAATATGTATTTCTTCGTAGCCGACGCGGGAAAACCAATGACGTGATTGATTTCATTTACGACCGCTTAATCAAGGCTAATGTCATTTAATTCATTTGATCAATCATTCATCACATTTCGCACAGCGTTGGGATAATTTGTATGCAGAGGCCATATCAGCAAATCGCATGCTGTGTGCATTCAAAAACATTTCTCTTTGGCGGCTACAGTTTGACATTTCCCTTGTGATATTTACACGACTTGTTGACTTATCATTGCTGTTTTGCTGGCAGCTTCTTTACTTTGATCAGATTTTAATTCAAACATTGACGCATTTCAAGCCCACACACAAAGAGGCAACACCAAACTAGTCTCGAATGCGGATTTCTTGCCAATTTGTACACAGGAAACAATACTTTACAAAAATGATGAAGTTTACTTTTCTATCTTATCGTGTTTAAGGGGTTCAATTGGTATTTACAGCTTGATACGATAAGTATGTTTTCAAAATTCCGTTGATGAGTTTAAAAAATCATTTTGACGTGTTAATGGCTAGACAAAAACTGTCATTTGGTTAATATTTTTGTATATTGGTAATTCTTTTGAGTGTGGCTGTCTGTTACGATTTTTGGCGAAATAACTTTAAGAGCCCCGATTCGCTGATTCAGTCCAGTCCGAGCAGGAGCTTAAGTATTTGCGTGCTTATTATTGATTTTAGCCGGATTTGGCCGGCTCCGCGTGGACCTGACCCCCATCGGCTCCACCGTGACACCCACACTTGGCTGCCTGTCACGCGCGACCCATTTTTCACAGCTGGGAGCGGCCAAAAACACGCGATTTACCCATATCCATGTGGCGCCCGTCGCCTGTCGCCTGCTACATGTCATGACCATTGTGCCAGGTCCTTTGACTCTAATTAGCCCGCGGCTCAGTCGAAGCCAAATCGACCTTCGCGTCTTTTTGCATGTCCTCACTGAAGGTGAGGTTTTTGAACTCTTCGCCCAACCCCACCCACTGCAATTTTCCCGGTATTTAAAGCTCGCTTATTTGTTTGCTTTCCCCTCAAACATACATGTGCATGCACATAAGTCTCAATTAAACGCCTCTCGTATTTGAAGAATGCCTCTGAATTCTTTTCCACGAACTCCTCCGAAATTATGAATTTTTAATTTCTTACTATACATATATCTGATGGCCAACTAATTTGCATGATCTGCGATCTCAGATAGCGCAGATGCCGTCGACAGTTTACAGCTGGCCAATAATAATAACGTCTATAGTATTATTCACCGAATCCCTGCAGCAGGTGGCTACTGGTATTATCATTATTTTTGTCATTTGTCAAATCAGCCAAAGCAAAAGAGAGAAAACAAAAAAAAACGACAACTTTTTGCTGTTTGTTTTGTTTTAAAGGTGAATTCCTCTGTCGCTTTGAGTTATGACCATTTTGCATAAATTAAGCGAGGGCTTTATTTTGTTTAAAAAATTATAAAACAAAGAATACATCTTCACACTCCAATCAGACAGTATTTCATAATGGATTTTTGACAGTGGATGATTTATGTGGAACAAGAAAAGATAAATAACATTTTAGACTTGAGATGAATTCGCAATTAAATAATTAAGTTGTTATCTAAATTATTCATCAGTGAATAATTCTCTTCTGAACTTAAAGTTTTTTATATGTTTTTAGATCTCAGTTATTCACGTCACACCAAATGAAATATTTTAAATAAAGAATTTTATTTACAAAGCTTAACCAGAAATTTACTTTAGTTTTATTGTTAAAAGAAAAATATCACAATTTCATTAGCCATGTTAATGAATTATCTTCTTTTTAACTAATTATCTTCAAATTTAAACTTGATGATTAGCAAAGTTTTTTTGATTTATCAAAGCATTAGTTTTGAAGACT
Source organism: Drosophila orena (assembly GCA_005876975.1). Classification (NCBI taxonomy): domain Eukaryota; kingdom Metazoa; phylum Arthropoda; class Insecta; order Diptera; family Drosophilidae; genus Drosophila; species Drosophila orena. The sequence goes on along the minus strand of VCKV01000006.1, from coordinate 11,573,000 downwards.
TGTCACAAATTCCGAAACTAAAACCATTTCAAGGCAGGGATTTTTTCCTCATTGTGGATTTGCATATAATTTGCGCTTCACTTTGGTTCAGTTTCGTTTGGCTGTTTCATTAAAAAGTTATAAAACTTCATCAATTAACATACAAAAAAAAAAAAAAAGCAGCGAAGACAAAAAACAGAACCCGTAATAGAACATGGAATAATAAAACTAGCTTTTATGTGGGTTTTTTGTTTGATTTTTATGTGATTTAAATGAACACCACATTGAAATTGGGCAGTGGTGGGGTTCGGAATTTTAGCAAAAATATATACCAACAAAAAATTGGCACACGAGACAACGGTTGAGTGATTTTTAATGTATTCGTGACAATAATTTTTGGTGGCTGCTGATATGGTTGATGGAGGAAGGGATGGACGGATGAAGGGAGGTAGGGGTTTTGAGACTTTTTTTTGGGTGAATGAGTTGGTGGGTGGCCGGCAAAGGGGTGCCAGAAGCACCATAAAACGTATTATACTGTCGTTGTATTTGCGTTTTATTATTGTTTAATTAGTCCCTGGCATTCAACTATGAATGCCAAACTTTGTTTGTTTGCTTTGCACAGTAGTATTCAGCCCCCCCAACCCATTTTGTTGAGCCCCACTATCCGTTCTCCCACCCCATCCCCCCATGAGATATCCCCACTCATAGAGAGAATTACTTTCATGAAGCCAGTTTATTGTTCTAGGGCGGCAAATTTCAAATGCAAGCTGGCGAGCGAAAACAAGCAAAAAATAGGGGGAAATTGCGAAAGGAGGAAAATGTGAAGCGAGCTGTAGTGTGGGCTGTGACATCCCATGGAGAAGGAAAACAAAAACTGAGACTGTTTCCAATGGGTCGTAGGTTGAGGTTGTCGTGTGGGCGAGGGCGATAAACAAACTGGAAGTGCAAGCACCGACTGCGAAAAGTTGATGAATAGTCTAACCCGTGTGTGGGCAAAGGAAAAAGCAAATACAGAGTTACAAAAGTGCTCATAGGTTTTGCTAAAAATGCACCATTTCAACTTCAAGAGATAATAGCGTCGTAAAAAGTGATTTTTATTGATCGCTTTAACCAATATTTGCTTGAGAGTTTTAAGTGAAACTATTTTCTTATACACTACATTTTCGATTTTATGCCTGACTGTTAGATACTAATAGGAATAGCAAAAAATGGGTTTTGAAACCATCTTAGTTTTTAAAAATTATAAATGCGACTGAGAACTTCAATAAGTCAGCTTCGAAAAGGCGTGAAAAGTAGCACTATTTTTTCATTCACTGTCTTCTTGGCCACCGACACCCTTGAGTGCACTTATTTTAGCCAACTTTCAATGATTCAATTTTAGCACTTTCGCCTCCGACTCGCTTTTAGTTTCCCACTTCTCGAGCTCTCTGCTCCCGAGACTTATATTTTGTACCTGATGCACCTGCCATTCCACCTGCTAAGCGAATGACGCGCTTTGCAATTTGAGCACTCAAAGGTAGCAAATTGAATGAAAAACAAGGGAGAACGCGATAGTCGAGTTTCCCGACTATCAGATACCCGTTACTCAGCCGGACGAACAGACGGAACACTCGGCTACTGATCTTGATCAAGAATATGTACACTTTACAGGGTCGAAAATGCTCTCTTCTATCTGTTACATACTTATCAACGAATCTAGTATACCCCTTTACTCTGCGAGTAACGGGTATAATAAAGCGAGGAAATATTTACGATGACATGACAGGCAGAGGTATTTCCGCTCAGCTCCACCTGCACCTCCAAACTCAATTTTCTATTCAAATTGCCCCGTTGCGATAGATAATGCAAACCGCTGAGCAAAGGAAAATCGGCCAAAAGGCAAGGCAAGCGGGAAAAATCGCACAAGTTCAAGGTCAATGCCATTGGCATTGTCGTGCTCTGTGATTATATTTGTATCTGCATCTGCATCTACGTTTTGTATCTGCATCTTTTATGTGGCAACGACGGCAGCTGAAACAGCTGCGATTGCGATTGCGACTGCCATTGCCAATTAGATCTGTCTGAAATTTGTCTCATTAGCCAGAGATTAATTTAATGCATTCGAATTTGACGTTACATTTAGACCACTGCGTGGGCGGATGGCTCACCTGAGTATCTTGCCAAAAGTTAACCACAGGAACGGTGAGAAGCGAAGGGGTTAAGGGGTCTAAAGACAACAAATTCTAGGAATCAATTGTTTTAGAATTATCGCGTAGAAATACTTTTAAACTCGTAGTGAGGCACAGAATAATAACCTCGCGTATTTTACTCCTGCTGTGGTTTTTTTATCTTGTTGTTCATAAATGTGCAATACATTTCTGTAATTTGCATGATTTTTAGGTAATCTAAGTCGGTTTTAAAGCCCCCGCAAAATGAGTCAAGTTAGCTCTTAATCATACGACTTAAACTATAATTTCACCAGTGAATGAAAAACATTATTAAAAAATTCCTTTTGTATATACACATCACAAAAAATGAAAACACAGTTTTAGTATGAATTTAAAAATGGTGGAAATCCAAGCAAAAATTCTATAAACTTTAGGTTGCCATCTATTGTAAGCCATCGCTTTTATTTTCATATTTTTCCGACAATATGTCGCATTTAGGAAAGGACTTCCACGTTATCACTTATAGGGATAGGGGTCTCGTATTTTTGGAGGCCGGGTCAGATTGCAAGTCCTGCAATTTGAACAAGGGTGTGTTTACTTTCGGCTACCCCTTTGATTGCCCGATTGCGTGGGTCGGGCCAATGTCTTTTGGACATGTTTGTCGCGACCGCGATTCGATATCAGTTGTACTTTCGGAGATAAGCCATAAATAAACGGAGGGAAAGAAAACATTTAACAGAAACGAACAGAAAAAAAACGAAAAATTGTATTCATATCTATGTGGTTTACCTGTACGGCGAAAAACCGGTTCGCAGATTCTTTCCACCTGGGCGAACTGCCAATCTGGGAGACGAGGTAAAAGTGCCAAATTGTATATCGTTTTAATGGGTTCTCTATGTGTGTAGTGCAATCAGAAAGCATAATCGAGGCAATCGACCATGAAACTGAGCAACAACTACGCAAACTATCTATAAGATACATTTCCCATCGCACAGCCAATTGTGGCCAGGAAGGGGTGAGGTGGCTTATTATACCCCTACTATAAACAATAACAAGTTTTTTATGTCTTTTCGGGGGAAAAGTTTATACAGAATTTCCTGTTGCTAAAATGTACAACGAAACGTTTCCAACATCAAATTCGAAATATTGGCAATATTGGTTGAAAATTGAAGATAGATATAAAGATAAACAAATTGAAATTTAAAAAAAACAGCATTTTAGCGCCCTTAAAGCTTTTCCTTTAAACAATTAAAGAATCTTATATAATTATTACCTTATGGTTAAAGTTATGGGCTTATACCATGTATTTAAATCAAAGAAAGGTTAGGAGTTCACTGCATTTTTTTTAGGTTTTTTATTCACTATAACATTTGTAAAACTGATTTCGATATTTAATGGTTTTCAAATCTTAAAATTATAGAATATTATTTTGTTTCCGTTTTATTTGCGAACACTTTACAGGAATTAACATACATTTTAATTCAATATTTAAGATAAGATTAAGATTAAGACCTAACAGGTTAATAATCACGATATTTTCGTAATTTATTATTGCGCTTCGATTTTATATATTTCAGCACTGGTATTTTGATTTCAGCTTTTGAACGCGCGACGGCGACGAACACAACTGAGTTATGAAAACTGAATGAAAAGCACAAAAGCAGAGCAAAGTAAACTTGTTTGCCGCCTGCCCACCCCAAACAAGAGGGAGGGAAAGAGCGAGCAAAATAAAGAGAGAGAAACAACAATATTAGCGCTTTTTACCATTTTAACAACACTGGCAGTGAGAAGCAGGCATTACCATCCAGTAAAAAGCTTTTGAAACTTGTTGCTCTTCTCTTTTTCGTATTTCTCTTTCTCAAAATCATGAGATACCGACACTTGTAAGATATATTAACATATATCGGGTATAATTGACGACTTAAATTGCTTGAACTCCCATATTTATCCCATAGAGATCTGAGTAACACAACAGTTTCAGACTTCACCCTCTCTTTCTCGCCTCAATTGCTCTCCCCTTCCCGCACGCCAAACCGTTGCAAATTTGAATTAAGACTTCACCCTGCTGGCTTTTTATCTTTTAATTGAGCTGAGCTGCAATTCAAGTGGACCGTGTGAGATATACGAGGCGCTCTGGGGTTTTCCCCGCTTCTGGATTTCCATCTTAATTGAATTCATTCATAAATTGCAGCTTTGAACTGGACCAACAAGTCTCTATCTGGTATGGATCTACGAAAGTGGTCCATAATTCAGCAAATTAAATGAAAGGTTGTAATCGCTGAGGAATTGATTTTAAATGAATTAATCTAAGGAGATTTATCTATTCTACTGAAATGTTGAATGGCCCGGAGTTATTAAAATGCAATTCGTAGAGTGGATATACGTGTACATACATCCTTGTTTACTCCTTTTCCATTCTTATATCTTCCCTAATTGAAATACCAAATATCGCAATTCAATTTTAAGTCATTTTCCAACTGTAATAACAAATTTCTCAATAATGGAAATCCTACATCAAGTGAAAGAATTATAATTTAGTTACTGCAATACCACAGCACTGATCCTATAAACAGAGCGAAGGGGCGCCGAAAGATATCTTAACATTGCCCCAAGATGAGGAATATTCTGAGCAAAAGTAGATCCCCAGAACCACGGCATGATCGCCTGCTACACCACAGTCCGTCCGTTTGTCCGCTCATCTGTCCGTTTGCCTGTCCGTCCGTCGGACAGTCCGTTCCCCCAATTGACGTCAACGGCGCCGACTAAAGTCAGTGAGGCAGGCCGTAAGAGGCACGTACTGGAAATCAAATGTTGTAGTTTCTACATTATATAGACAAAGGCGACGTCGGCAATGGAAAGCAGGGTACAGAAATAAAACATTCGGTTCCACTTTAGAACGAGACGGAGACCAACACAAAAAATCCCAAAGATCCAGATCAGGCTATATAAGCGTATACAATTATATTTTTAGAGAAGATACAAGAAATCTTTAATCAATTTAAGAGAATACTATACTATACACTTTTCTTGGCCCAGGTCGAGAGTGCAAATTGGCAGATGTTTTGTTGCTTCTGGAATCGTTCAATATCAATAGATATCCATATGTATCTGGCCCAACCACTTTAAATGGACAACTGGAAATCCCGAATCCCCGAGCCAACTGCAGTTGACGCATTTCCAGTCGGCGCATTTGGGCCTTAAGCAAAAGCCGCATGTAATTAATTATAAACAAAGAGCTTGCTTTCGTTCGATTTATGTGCCGGCAATTTTAATGGTTTGTGTTGTTATGTTCTCTGAATTTGCCAACGCAAAAATAGAAGAAATCGTGTTTGAAAAGTGGAAAATTAATGTTTATTTTTAATAGACTTGCGCTATTCAAAGTGTGGCACTACGCACCAAAATGCGTTTTAATTTTCAGTTTGAGTTCCTTTTACGACTGCTCATTTAACGTTTAAAATGGCATTTACAACCTGCGCTGGCTTTCAAAAATGGTTCTAAGTGGATTCGAGATTCGGGATCTGAAAGCTGAGAACATATATTTTCAATGGAAACCTAAATTTGTAAAATACTGTAGAAATCAAGGAACGATTTATTTTGATATGAAACAAATTTGCACTTCCTGTTTTTATCAATGGGTTGCTAATTTTTTTATCAGGGGCACGTGATTTTCAGAAATTGTGTTTCCAGACTTCAGATTCGCAGGCCGGATGTTTTGTTATAATTTTGTATATTTGCTATACACATAATACCACTTCAGTTTCTAGGAATCCCACATAGTGCATTCGAAGTTATTAACGCGTTTAGCCGTGCTATCTTTCAAACAAAATAGAAAACCAGGTCCCAGTGCCATTGCATCAGAGAAGGAATCATAAAACCATGTTTTTATATAGGTAGTAAAGGTGCCCATGGAATGAGCATTCTTGGTCTTTCGGGCCTTTCACTGACCCATTAGGAGGGAGATCGTTCTCGCCGTCGTCTGGTTGCTCATTTTCTACCGGCGACGGCGCCTCGGGGTTAATGTACCCTGTGACCCAAACACTTAACACAACAAAAATCTCGACTACTGCGGCACAATTGGGAATCCATTGAGGCAGTTTTGGGCGGAATCGATTGACAATTACCTGATAATGCTGCCGGGGAAATATGAGACGCGATCGCAGGGCGGCCGAGGTGTGAGTGCCACTGGCGGTGGCATTTGCCGGTTGGGTTTGCGCCAGAAGCGGACTTCTTGTCGATGTGACAACCATTGTTTATTAATAAGCTCTCACGTGGATTCACCGCACTTTGATACTTTGATACTCAAATTTATTCAAATTCAATCACTTGTACTCGCGTACACTGTTTAATTTTAGGGATTTTCCCTGTGCACTCGCTGTTTGTTTACCCTTTATTTATGGTGGGTTCGTTGGCATTTTTCCTAGGAATTCTTAGCAACAGAAACAAAAGAACCAAAACAAAAACATTTTTCATTTATATAATTATTAACAAGGCAGACGATTAGCATTCCTAGGGCTTAACAGCAGAAGAAGACCGAGTAATTTATCCGCATAATCGCATTCAGAAAGTGTTTTTGGCCGAAAGTATTTTACCGTTTCAGTATTGTTGCGCATAAACAATTATCAAGCATCTGGTTTTTGTGCTCGTGCTTTATTGTGATTATCTGTATATTTGTATTTATTTTTATTTCGTATTTCGTATTTCGTATTTTGTATTTTGTATTTTGTCTGCTTTTGGCAACCGTTAACCGAAAGATACGAAAGAGCCACAAAAGATCGCACTCAGAAAGGCTTACACAAGAAATGCCACAGAACTGGTTTCCGTGCCTGGCCGTGCCTGTGACAAATGTATCTGCAAGATACACAATATGCGTAACTGATTATGGATTCCTTCTATGGATAGTTTTCTGAGTATTCTCCAGATACAATGCCCAATGGTGGAGTTGCTCTTAGCAAGTTTTTCTGTGCTTCCCCCACTGATTTGTACCTCTTTTGTAAATAGCTAATCGATCGATTGATCGTTTGGAGCTGCTAATTGAGAGGTAGAAAAAAAACAGCTGAGGATTGAATTACCTTTAAAAATAATCTTAGAAAACAAAATTGAAACCACAAATAAATCTATCTTTCGATGCAGAAGAATGCGCATCAGTTTCGAGCATTATATTATTACAGAGAACCTAACCCCTAACTTTACGATCTTTTTAATGCTCCATAAAAGTAAACCTTTCGGCCAAATCCCCAACTCATAAATTCCAAGCCGCTCCATTGGCTTGAGCATTACTTGCAAGAGATGCAAATAAGATACGTTTGACATTTACAGCTTCTTTCGGATCAGACCTTGACTCGATTCGACTTTGGTCTGGTTTTTCACACCTCTGGGCGTGGAATGAGTTCAAAGCCCACATGGAAACTCGAATGAAACATTTAAAAAGCCCACGTGCTGGGGTTTTCCCCACTTCCGTTTGCGAGTGCTTTTCGCTGGCTCTTCATGTAACTGGCTAATGAGTTTCCGCTTGGTTAATACAGCTAATGCCAGCAGGCGATTAAAGGCGTTAGCCGCCTTTTCCTGTTGCACTTTTGGCCCGATGAGTGTTTTTTATTTATGTATTTCTTTACTGTGGGCGTTTGTCTGATTGATTTTAAGTCTGCCAAAGCGACGAAAAGCCTACGCAGTAATTTCAGTTTTTGCTTTTTGAGTTTTTCCAAGCACATTCGCTCTGAGACCGGTTTTCTGCTGTTAACTCGTTTTATTAGCCCACTTAATTTTTGTTTAAACATTTTATGTAAATTTATTCTTGAATTTTCTATGAGCTGTGCACTCATTTACAAATGTAGATGCTTTTTGATATATATTGCCATTCTATGTATATTAAAGCATGTATAAGGATTGGTCCATTTATTTTTATTTTGTATGTTTCATATTTAGATTGAAAATTATTTTTTAACATTCATATTCCATGAATTTGCATTTCCAAGTATTTGCATTTAAGATATTTATTTCATTTGGTGCCAATTTGCGTATATTTTTTTCAGATTTTTAGAAATGTGTAGAAAATGAATAATATTTTTCAGTAGTAATTGCACATAAAGTGTTTGCAGTTTTAAGTATGTATATGTTATCCAGACTTTTTGCACATGTTTTTTTGTGTCCTAAACGTCACATGTGTGATTGCTTTATTTTTAATCACATTTGCGCTTTTATTTTTAGCTCTCATTTTTATTTATGGTCACAGATCGATGGAAATATTTTTTCTTTCACACTTTACGCACTTTTCACTACGATTTATAGCGATCCCAAGGCATTTTCGCTATTTCACCACAATGCGTTTATACAATAAATCTATTGTATTATTTTTAAGTAGCCTTATTCTTGGATTTTCTCTTGTCGTTGTCTTCGATTCCGCTCTACGAACTCGACGTTCGAGTGTTCGACACAAGACTGACTGAGGTCTGAAATTTTATTTTGTGACTGGCTGGCTCGAAAAGAGAAAAATTCAGCCGAAAGAGACAGAGTGGTGTATGTAGACAGAGACAGAAACAGAGACAGAAAAAGAGCTAAGAGTGGGTGATCGTCGAACAAGTTGTTTTTACTTGGCTTTTGAGTGCGAACTATAATCTGTTTTGATTTCTCGTTATTTATACTTTTACATCTTTTTCTTTTTGCATTTTGGCAATGATTTGCTAGGTATTTTTCGAGGAAATCTCGGTTAGAAATTCCCCTCTCGAGCAGTCGGATTATTGTTTATATTTACCATTTATTTATTTGTACGTATACTTTGTTTTATTTACTCGATATTTGAGCAAACAGAAATCATCGCAAATTGATTCGAAATCGACACGTGCGTTTAAATGGGAAAAATCTATTAACATGTTTTTTCCGCGTTGTTTTTTCATATTCTTTTCTTCCTTTCAATCTAATTGATTTGCCCATTTGTTTATCAGATGGTTTTTGGTACGCTTTCGCATTTGCAGGAAATGCCAAAGTGGAGCGAAAATACGCAAAAGTCTTAAGGGAATTTTGGTATAAATATGCCTTGAACTGGTGTACTTGTATCTGTATTTATCAGATACTCTGCACAAGCTGGCCAAAAGAAGGTCGTTTATTATTTAACTGGTTATGCAATTTATCTCAGCTAATTCATCATCTTTTCATTCACATTAATCTGTCGCATCCTTCAGCCACTTCGCTATTCAGGTCAGAAAATTACTCACTAAAGTGTGCCAGTTTCTTTTGATCGTATTGAAAGAAATGTTTGAGTTAATCGCAACTTTGTCAGGTGTCAGGTCCTTCAAGTGACTCATATCCATGCAGCAAAACGAAAACATGAGCATGTGAGCTTTTCATTCTCTCACAACTACAGTGAGCGCTCGAGGTAACGGACACTGTGTTGTGTAAACTTGTTGACACGAACAAATCCAGTAGCTATAGACAATATTGGCTAGATGTCTTTATAAACAAATAAATAAACAAGCAGTTGGAAAATGAATAATTTGAAAACCGAGATACTGGTAATGGAAATGGATTAAATATCATTGAAAACACAGCAATACAGCAGTTACCATCCTAAGACATCTATTTTCTACATCAACAAATATTTCTTTGGGTAAGTGAATAGTGTAAATATTGGCAAATTGGCTTAAAGAAAGCTATGTGACAGAGCAAATAATAATAATAATAATAATAATTCCTCGTTTATAATGTTCACTTTAAGAAACCTCTACTGTACTCTTAATTTCTTCGCCACGTACTTATTTGTATCTACTCGTGTATCTACGTATGAATGAATTGGCTTTCGCCTAAAACATCTCTGAGTCATCCAAAAGCCGTGCTTGGATCTCCAATAGCAACTTGTGCCGATCGAGTTGCAATGAAGAAGTTTTTAGCTGTGAGTCATCACCGTGGGAGCTTTGTATCTTTTGCTGCATCCGCACCAAATACGTAACTTTCAAGCCTAGGGCTATACCTTTTCCCAAAATGTGAGATGCCACGCCCCATTCTTCGAGACTTCAGCTTCAGGCCACGCATGCGCCGTGGTTTATGGCTTATCGTTGAATTTTTCTCAATTGGAATTTTCATGCGTAATTGATTTTTATGCATTTCCCCATCGGCATCCGAGAGATTGTTTATTTATTTATATGCAAAGCGTGCTTAACACGTTTTTCTCCTTACCCTCGGTTGCACTCGACTTTTGTGATTTATTTGTGCCTGGAAATTGGGTCACTTGGGAGTCGGAAGGGGACTACAATTCCCTGGAATAACACATTTAATCGAATGGGTTTCTGTTTCTTTTTGGACTGAGGTAATTTATGCGTCCGACTGGGTTTTTCCCTGATCAAAATGATGACTTTGGAACAGATGAAATTTAAATTGCTATTTAAATAGTTTCCCATTGTATGCTGAACGCAAGTAATCGTAAGTATCTCGATATGAACTACCTAAGATAAAATCACTCATCATGTCATATTTCTTTCACATATTTGTACATTTTCTGAGATAATCGAAACATTTGATATTCCAAGCCCTTTGGTAATAAGCTATTCACGGATATTATGAACATTATTTGCGTGCATACTGACTAGAGTCAATAAACAGTATCTATTTGCCGATGCGCTTGCGTCATTTACATTATACACTTGTTATCAAACAAGCTCTGAAGACCCTTGGCCAATGCCTTCCCAAATGCCCTCATCAGACCCACAGACTCACATTATTGTTTACAATTTCAATTATATGTTGGTCATAAATTATGGCGGCTAATCCCGATCGCGACACCTAACAAGCATCCGCATTTTCACACACCTGAAATGCTAATGACACACCATCTGAAGCCCAAACTGAAACCGAAACCAACAACGAAACCACTTCGGCAATTTGTTTTGATTTTGGCCGTGAACTGAGTAGCATATCGGAATAATTCAAGTTTGTCTTTTGTTTTTACTCTGGCAACCATATCTATTTCCATTGCTATTCAAATCCGAGAGATACAAGCCAAAACAAATGACATAATTGAGGTATGTGAGATATTTGAGATATTCGAGGTAGTTGAGTGGAACTAACCTTGACAGTGGGCATTAGTTGTGCATTAACTTTCATGCTGGAATCGAGATCAGATCGCTTGGTTAGCTCCCGAAAGGTTTGCTCTACGGTGGCTATGCTGGGGTTATCCAAAGTTGGTTTAATGGTATTTTTGGGGTTATCTCTCAGTGATAAACGGCGTATGCTGGCAAGACGAAAAGTGCCTCTGCCATCACCGGAACCACTCGATTTGGTTCGAATTCGATTTGATTTATGGCCACTACGAGGAGGGCTCTTATCGTTCCGAGTTTCCCGGTTATATTGCTGCTCTTCTTGGTGGGTAATACTCAATGTTGTTTTCTTGCACCACAAGCCGCTCAAACGATTGCCCATGCTATACGGTTTTTTTTTCACATCAGCTTTCCGCGGGTGTTCAGCACGATCTAACGTTCGAGCAATTAATCTCGCGGATGTACACAGATTCTCGTGTAGAACTCGGATACGAACGGAATAGGAATCGGAGACGAACCGGTGCGCATCTCAATTCGACAAATACTGAAAATGGAATTCTTGCCGAAAACCACAAAATGCCAGACCCAAAACACAGTTGTCCGTCAGTTTATAAGTAGCTTTTTGTGCCCCTCTCTTTTGTTGCCTTTTTTCCCGCCAGTGTTTGCCGCTTTTTGGGGAGCTTTATAATGCGAACAGAACGCAAGCTGACTCCCCTCGGTCCCCAGAACATCGGGTCTCCCCGTACTAATCGATTTTTTCTCTCAACAACACAACACAACACAACACTCACTGGGGCTCTCTCCTTGGAAAGAAGATTCCCCGACAAACCCAAACCCAAACTCGCCAACTAATTAATATGCTCGGGCGCTGTCATACACCCAACTTCATATAATATTAACAACAATCTTCTGCGACTCATGTTCCCAGTGTGTTTGAAGAGCTTGGAGAGCTTGAAGAGCTCGAAGAGCTTGTCAAATAGTTCAGAACGGAGGGGAGAATGAAATTAATTGATCTGCAGTTGGGAAATGGCGATGGGAATACCCTAACAGTTCGTTGAAGGTATCTAATCAATAGAAAGTATCATATAGAAATTATGAGAATATTTATGGTCTCGAAATACATTTTTATTAATATTAAGACTACAAGGCAATTGAATGTTTTGTGTTAAATCAAGTGATTTACTATCAAAGCATTAAAGTCAGCTGGTCATCTTATCAACTAAGGTGTAAGTGTAATGCCCTCCACTATATGGGTCATCTTTTCCTTTCTTAATTAAAAGGTTGTCAGCTCATCTAATCGCACAATGGGTGAACACGAATAGTTCTTTGTTCCCCATTGATTACATTGATTGTTACTACGATTACTGCACTTAATCAGTATAGGGTGATAGTACCATAAAGTTACCAAGCAACAATACGATCAAGTAAATCAGTATACCTTTGGAAGGGCAAAGAGCAAACGAGAAATTTGCTTAACGACGCACGAGCCATGCTAAAAATCAACGCCAAATGCCGATTATTCATACCCGGTATAGCCATCCAATATTGTGGTTATAGCGCTATATACTGAGTGGGCTCGTTGGCCACGATTCCTTCCCCTTTTTCCTTTGAGCTCCCCCTTTCTAGTTCTGTTTTGAAAACGTGCTAAATGTTATTTATTAACTAAGTTGACGCTATTTTCTACCCATTTACGTAAAGCAACGCAGAGCGGGAGAGAGTTATTTCTGCTCAAAGCCGGTTTTAGGAAAGTCGCCAACTCAGGGAGTGGTTCCAGACCCCAATCCCCAAGAGTTCCCCAATCCAGACGGAGTCGCGTGTGAGGTGTGAGTTATGTATATATTTGCTTAAATATGGCACTGTAAAGCCCATCGTGGTTTGTAGTTACTTATAGAGTGCACTCAAACAAGTCATTTCATTGAATAATGAATCGATCAGTATTCATAATTCTTGATATTCTTGATTTTAGCTTTGGAAACGAGAAGCCCCTGAAACAGTGCCAATAATTCCCAACTAGTTCTGGCAACTGATTTTGACAACATCAATATAATTAACATTGAAGAACTATTGGTTCTATGTACATTTACGTCGAAACACCTTTTAACTAATTATTGCTAATTACCTTGCAGTATTATATGTCTCAGATACAGAGCGCCACTTTTTTTTCAAGTGTATGCAAAACAATAATCAAAATGAGCCTAAAAAGCGACTCAGGGGTTGTAAAAGGTAACGAATGAGGGATAACAAAAGCTTGAGTGAGAGTTTATGGACACCATAAAACCAGAGAACAGCTCCAAGTGAGTCATGACCTTTGCCTCCCTCTGAATGTTTATAAATAGCCATCGGCAATTATTACGAGTGGGAATTTGTAAAGTCAAAGAGCAGACCATAGTCGCGGCAATCACGCACTCTTGCTACCCTATATGTATCTTGTCTTTTTCTAGTCTTGTCTTAATCTAGACAATTTAAAAAACTACTTACATTGCCGTAACTTCTGATGCTCGAAGGACTGAGGCTAAACAACCTGCCCAGCTGGTGGTGATGTGTTGGTGAACCATTGCTGTTGGCTGATGATAAGTCGGTGAACATAGGCGACTGGCAGTGCTCTATTGAAAGAAACAAGTTTAATTCGAAATAGTTAATAACTAAATAGGAAAGAATACCCATCACTTACCACTCATCACAGGCGACATGTCCTTGGGAAAGGCGAACAGATCGTTGTTGTTCCGGATGTCCGATGAGTTCAAGGTCAGGCTGGGCTTGCGCACGCCCAGAAAGTTGGATGCTGATGAGGCACTGGAGCAGCCACTGCCATAGCCCAGTCGGGAGTGGGCGGTGGTGGGCGTGACATTGGGCAGATGATGCGATTCCAGTGGCGAGGCGGACTTCGGTATGCCGCTGCAGCCACCGCTGACCGCTGGAAGGCGCTTCAAAATCGGCGCAGGTGGCAGTTGCGAGGGGGAGGGTCGGAAGAGCCCCACACCCGTTGGGTGGTTCAGTGGGTCACCGGGTTGCGGCTTCGGTATTGCCAAGCGAAGAGTTTGCCGCGCGGCTAGCCTTCTTCCAGGCGCGTATTTATTTCCAGGCGTCGCTGTTTGGTCGGCGCTCTCAGCGTGGTGAGATTGCGCAGTGGTGGGCGCCAGCTGTGGTGAGTTCATTATTTGATTTGCTCTTTCTTTTTATCGCTGCTTTTATTTCTGTAGATACTTTTTGTTTTTGTTTATAGCTCTTCAATATTTCGTTGAAAATGTTTTTTTTTTTATTTTGTTGTATAAATTATTGCTGACAGTGGGTTTTCATAAAATTTAATTTTGCGAATAAAAATGATACAAAGTAGTTTTTTTCTAGTTTTTACACGTTTGTTTATACAGTTTATTACGACAACCGTAACAATTTATTTTGGTTTATTTGTTGTTGAACATCGGTGTGTTTAAACGTTTTTTTATTGTTACTCCTCTTTAGGCACTTGTTAATTTATAGCCCTTGTTGTCAACGTTTTTTTTATCAATGAATTGCCCGCTGATATTGCTATGTGCGTTCACGGGAACTGCAGCGATTGCATAATTATATATGCAGAAGCGAAAGCAAATAAATTGTAAGGGCTAAACAGTATTATAAATTAAGTTACGTAGTTGTTCATATTGCAGTTTCTTGGAACGTGCCAATGGTGGTTTAATTTACACTCTTCCAATTGACCCAGTTGCAGTCAATAGCGTAGAATTATTTCTTAGATATGATAAAGGTGCAGAGGATTGTTTCATGCGGAAATGGTTATCTGCCAAGTTTCCAGTTGTGTCACACACTTTTCCCCCCAGCACTTTAACAAAGCATTTTCATTTTCTACAGCTGAACTTGGGAATTGCTACGTGGTGGTCGGGCAAATGTGAAATCTCCGACAATGAGAAATCACCGTCCAATTTTCGTGACTTTGCGTGGGACCGGCGACCATAAAAGCCACACGCCATTTAATTCTCTGGTTAATCTGTAATAAATATATACACACATATGGTCATCAGTATATAGACATGGCGAAATTCGTTTTAGTTAAATTACTTGGAAACGTGAATGAATTCTAGACTTTGTTTGTCTAGAATATTGTGGGTTGAAAGATTGTCTGAATTAAGATTGCCCCTGAACTCGGTAAAGAGAACATGAGAACACAGTCGAGTATAATGTCGAAAGATTCATGTTGAAGATTTGATTATGGCAATGCTGCCAAATTGCGGAGTCATTAAAGGTGTTTTAAACCAAGGAAAAGGATATACATATACAGAGTCAGGTATGTTGAGAACCACTAAATTGGAACACATATGCAACACATTCATCCCTGAAATTTATTGACAATTTATCAATTACTGAATCGTTAACCACATGAGCAATTGCAGTCGGCAACTGCAGCGTTAAACCCCATCCGACTAAACTAACTAATTAGCAACAATGTCAGATGGAGTGCACTCACTGATTGATTGCCAAACGATTGGCACGAAATAGTAAAGAGTTTTGTTGGGTTTTCGGTCCCAGGGTTTGGGTTGCCAACAATTAGTGGGGTTTCAGATCCGACTTCGGAGTCGTAGAGCGATTAGCATATGACAGGGAGATACTTGAAAACCAACAGACAGTCAGATTGAAAAAATCCAAAATTCAAATTGTGAAAAGCCGTTGGCCTCTGGCTTGCCATAAAGAGCTGCTGCAAATTTCTTGCATATTTGCGCACGGATTTACAATAAATTGCAATTATGCAAATTGAGCGAGTCGAATGTTTTCGGAGCCGTAGCTCTTCAAACGAACTCCAAAAGATGCCAGACATTAATCATGGCTAGCAATTAGCAATTATTTATATTGATGGGGCGTGTCAATATGTGGGCAATGATAAATGGTTTTTTACATTTTTTTTTTGTAACTACACACCGCCAACCCTGGAAAAAGTTCTCGTACTTAGTTGCTTTCGATTAATTTCTATGCCATTAATCGTTGGGTCAAGTTGGCCTTGCTTTCTGAATTGCCAAAAGGATAATCAAATTGCATTTAATATTAACTACAAGCATGGACGTTCAGAGTGCGACTATGGAGTCATCTTCCAAGGATTCATCCGATTGCCATGATGCCAAGCGCGAGTCCTTAAAAATCGCACCCTTACTAAAACCAGTTTCCAACAGTATTTCCAACAGATTTGGATTGCAGTGGTTTCTGATCAACGTGGACAGCTTCGAGCCTCGGCGAAAGAAGAGATATTTCATCAACCTGTCGAGCTTCGCCAATCAACTGCCCAGTGTCATCTTGAGCAACTTGCAACTCCTAAAGTACCCAAACTGGAGCGTCATATTCCTGGCCACAACGCCAAGCAGCTTCAATTACTATACAGCCCATTTCCCAATGAAATCCATCGTGAAATTTGTACCCAACAGCAAGGCGACTTGCAAGCCAGAATCTCGGAAGAAGAAGCTGAGAGGATTACTTTCGGCCAAGATAAGCAAAGTCAAGATAAGCAAAGACGAAACAGCAATACAGCTATGAAACGATTTATATATATATTACATATATAAATAAACTAATTCTTTCAAATTGGGAAATAAATGAAGTAGGCTTTGCCCTTCCATTAAAGATCAAGTGTTTATATTTATAATAATGAAAGAGCTGTTCATCAATACTCTACAATCCTTCAACGAGTTGACAGAAGATGATCAGAAAAAGTGCAAGGAGCTGTTCGAAAGACCTCTCCACCCTAAAATGCAAGAACATAAATACATGAAGTTGACGCAGGAAATTCTCGATAACTACCCAAATGAAAGTCGGGAAAAGCCGTATTTCTTGACTTTCCAGACAATATCTTTGCACATCAGCTACAGTGCTTTAATATTTAGTCTGTGTGGCATTTTCGAAAGTTTCCATTTGGTCATTTACGTCGGCGTTTTGGAAGATGAGAAATTACAGGAGAAGGAGTTATTTATTAGTGATATTTTGAACAACTTAATAAGAAACGAGTTGCCCAAGTTGAACAGTTTTACTATGAAATTTGTTCTACTCCACAATAATGTGATCAATAGAAATGTGGTCAAGTTTTTGTCAGACATGGAGCCCAGCATCTGCAGTCAGTTTTTATTCATTGCTGATTCGGGATATTGGAGATATTCAAATATGCATAATCCCTATGCTCAAAATACATGTTTTGAAATATTAAACACTTCAATATCCGCAGAAAATATAGAAGAAATATTCAACAAGTATAGGAAGATAGCTAGCACCAAGAACCTTCAGTATCTGGAACAGTTTGTAAGGGACTTCTATAACCTCTCCCGAGTACTATTGGCCGACAAAGTGTCCATAACACTGCACCTTTGCACCTTGGATCGAGTGGACAATTTTGAAATTATAATCCAGAACCACATGAAGGCCTTTAAGGAACACATAATAACCCGAAAATTGATCTTTCAACTCTTGAGGGCATTGATCATAATCTATGATCGCTGAAGCAGCAGCCAGGGCATCGAATTAAAAATGAAATTTATTTGACAGCCAGATTATACAAACAGCGGCAATACAAATTGCGTTTATTTTGTATTTTATTTATTTGTGGTAAAAAAAATCATTTTCGCGCGGAGATGTTTTGACAACCGATTCCTGCAAGTCAGGATGGCCGAGTGGTCTAAGGCGCTGCGTTCAGGTCGCAGTCTACTCTGTAGGCGTGGGTTCGAATCCCACTTCTGACAATTATTTTTTGGAATTTTAAAAAACTGAATTCAAGAATTTATTTCATCATTGTACAATGCATATATGAACACATATTTTACTTTATTATTGTAAGACTTTATTGCCCGGCGGAGTAAAAATACGCCTCATTCACACACACGCTCTCC